>JANXHW010000010.1:22420000-23020000 GCA_026170595.1 Plestiodon gilberti rubricaudatus | reverse complement strand
AATTCATTTGGCTTCGAAAGGCAAGGAGGTTTACTATTTTGCATGCAGTGCTGGCCCCATCGCTTTCTTGCACACTTCGGAACACACCAGTGGCATGTCGTACCACTGGCACAACGAAGACCCCAAGGGATAAAGGCAGCACCTCGATGAACAGACGTACTTACATCAGTCTTCTTAGAAGAGGCATTGCAGAGAGTCTCGAGGTCAGCTTCAGAACATCGACACTTTCAAGGTTCAGAAAGCCAAGGCTAAGGAAGAGAGAAATAGCAAGTATAGTCAGCCCTCGGTATCCGCGGGGGTTTCGTTCCAGAACCCGCAGATACTGAAATCCACGTAAAGTGAAATCATGCATTCTGGGGAAGGGAGGGGGAACTTGAGCAACTAGGAAGAGGCTGTAGGAGTGCGATTTCACTGTCTAGTGCCCTGCAAACGGTTTGCCAGCGAAAAAGTAAGGAATGCTATTTTTCACCTTCCCCCCCTTTTTTTAAAGGTTTTCATAGTTGAGACAAATCCACGGATGCCGGAACTGCAGATAGCAAGGGCTGACTGTACTCCTCCACAAATCTGAAGACCACTGGTGATAGCTCTGACATTTGAGCAATGCAACTAAGGTCATCTAGAGAGGGACTTGTGTGTGTCCGGTCATTCTTGGAGGCTCAACTGGCAATAATGCATGAAAGAGCCTTTTCAGTGGTGACCTCTGGCCTACAGCACTCCATGCCAGAAGACATCACTGCAACCCCTGCTTGGTCTATTTTTCATAGGAACATTACGATGGTTCTTTTTCAATAGGAATTTGGATAGTTTTACGCTTTTTGCCACTGACCATTTCTGAACCGGGTCTGTTTTTTTAAAAAAATGTAAACCTGAGAGCTGCCTAGAATCTTTACTAGCTGGAGAAAGAGTAGCATATTCATTTATTAACTTATGTCATTTTCAGACCCTTTTTCCAAGAGAGCAAAGCCGTTGGTCAAAAAGTTGATGAGGATAATAAGCATAAACGTAAGCGTTAAATGCATTCGCTGTAAGTGCTAAGAAGAACATGAAAACCAAGAAACAATTTCAGAGTTGGGAAGGCCGTGCCAAAGAAAAATGTTTTCAGCCTCTTCCTGAAAATGGCATAACAACATAAGAAGAGCCCTGCTGGATCAGGCCAAAGGTTCAGAAACTGAAGCGAGTGTAGCGGGTGGGTGAGTGTAGCTGGGGGTGACACGCCGGGACTCCCGGTGCGTCACCCCCTCCAGCCACCTCCCGGCACGTCACCCCATGCGCTCCACCCCCCCGCCACGTTGGTTTTACAGGTTATACCACAATCGGCCACTAGATGGTGCTGAGGACTCGCTTAATGACGGTTTCACTATATGACCGGTTTTCCAGAACCGTTCACCAGCACTGTGTCCAAAACGCCCTGCTTGACAATGCCACCATGAAATGGATTGTGGAGTGAATGCAGGAAGGGTTTTTTCCAGTTAAATAATTTTAGTCCCGACATCAACTAAATGGAAACTCACTTGATGCTCTTCAAATGAAGCGTTCCTTGGAGAGCATCCATGAGAGCGCCAGTCCCATCCATGCCAAAATTGCTTTTGGAGAAACTAGAAAGAAAATACCCAAGATCATCAGGGTGTTTATACGTGCCAGTACAGAAGGCAGAGGCATCGGCATCCTCTATCATCATCACAGGGCAGTTCCCAAATTCGTTTGTCGACATTTGTGAGGATGTGGGTGGGCTCCGAATCCCTCCCGCTCTGTGGCTGGTCAGATTTTATAAGATAAGGACACGTCCATAGATTTTACACATTCTGCATGATTGTGGAAAAATACATGTTTAATTGTATACAGTGGACCGCCGTTATCCGCAGTTCTGGCATCCGCGGATTTGTCCCAATGCAGATACAGGGGCCACTGTGAAAACCTTAAAAAACATTAAAAATACCATTCCTTACCTTTTTGCTGGCAAACCTCTCCATTTGCAGGGCTGTAGACAGTGAAATTGTGCTCCTACAGCCTCTTTCAGGTCGCTCGACATCCCCCCTCCCTTCCCCAGGCTTGCCCGAATGCATTCTGGGTGACCATGGGGAAGGGAGGGGAGATGCTGAGCGACCTGGAAGAGGCTGTAGGAGCATGATTTCACTGTCTACAGCCCTGCAAACAGAGTGGTTTCCCAGCGAAAAGGTAAGGAACGCTATTTTTAACCATCCCCCTTTAAGGTTTTCACAGTGGCCCCCGTATCCACGCTAAAGCGATTTCGCTTTAAGCAGATTTCAGTATCCATGCGGAGGTCCGAAACGGAACCCCTGCAGATACTGAGGTCCAACTGTACTTTGCAGTGCGTTACCACACCTGCAGTTTGGGTGTAAAAGACTTGAAATATGTATTTCAATACGGAATCCTTTTCGGTGTTGGGGAAAAAACCCCAGGGATTTTGAGCGGGATAGAGTAGAACAGAAATCAAAAGAAACTGTACAGAAATGGAACTGAATCGACCCCTACAGTCATGCAAGGAACACATTTGTTATTTGTTGAACTCTGGGATTTAAAAAGGAAGAGGGAGAACAGAGCAGAAGCATAGAGAAGAGTAGTGGGCCAGGTTGTGAGTATATATCACAACAGTTATTAGCTAAAGTCCTTAGCTAATAGGGTGCCTTACTGACTAGGGCAGTGTTTCCCAAACTTTTTTGACCTGCAGTTCCCTTGATCATTGGCGACGGCTCCCCATTACATTGTGTTGATGCCTGCCAATTGGCACTGCACTGTTTTCCGAGAGGATTCCGTGGTACTCCGCGGCACCCACATCGCTAGTGGGCGCGTCACCCTGGAGCGGGGGCGTGCGCGTCACCCCTGCCCTAGGGTGACGCTTACCCCCAGCTCTAAGAGCAACCGCCCTGTCCCGCAGTCCAGGGCCTTCTGAGAAGGCCCGATGCATCGACGTGTTATTTATTAGCTTTTTCGCGCATGCGCAGACCGTTTCTGAAGGCAAGGGCTCCCTTTGTGCGCGTCACCCCCGGGCGGCCCACCCCACGCACCATGCTACAGTGACGCGCATGCTCCGTGGCTCCCCTGACTGGTATCCGCGGCTCCCAGTTTGGGAACCACTGCAAAAGGGGACTGAGCCGGAAGTGCAGTGAGAGTGAGCCATTGCACCCTTTTGGGTGCTCTCAAAAACCATTGCTTCCCCAGCCTGAAAGACCCTGTTGAGACCGATAAATGGCGAGCCCCCCAAAGAGGACAGCAAACAACCCTTTGAGTAGGAGCCACCCTTCCAAAGTTAAATAAGACAGCTCCTATTACCTACACCACAAGCCCCCACCACTGAAACCTGTTTTGCACCCTGGGGTGACCCAGGGTGGAGTCAGGGGATTGGATAGCCGCTGCAACTGCATATTGGTTCGCAGACTTACTCGATGTCTTCCAGGGCATGGCACTGACGCAATGCTGCAGCCAGGCACTTCATTCCGACGGGAGGGATTCCACAGCTTGTCAACCTGGAAATGCAGAACCATTTTGAGACCATGACCTTCAGTGCACTGATGCATGAAGCCTAAGACAGGTATAACTATGGTTGGATCCTTGGTATAAAGCTTCCTACGGTCCTATGCATACGGTTGAGTTACTATGGGCTCAATCCTAGCCAGCACTGATGTAGCCGCAATGAACATAAGAACCTAAGAAGAGCCCTGCTGGATCAGGCCAAAGGCCCATCTAGTCCAGCTTCCTGTATCTCTCAGTGGCCCCACCAAATGCCTCAGGGAGCACACAGCCAACAAGATAACCTGTTTCCCGTTGACACTCCCCTGCACCTGCACAGAGAAAACCTACTTTTAAAGCCAAGAGGTTGCTTATGGCTTGTAACCTGTGATGGTCTTTTCCTCCATGAATCTATCCAAACCCCTTTTAAAGGCATCTAGGCCAGGTGCCATCACCACATCCTGTGGCAAGGAGTTCCACAGATGAATTACACGCTGGGTAAAGAAATATTTTCTTTTGTCTGTTCTAACTCTCCCTCCACTCAATTTTAGTGCATGTCCCCTGGTTCTGGTGTTGTGCGAGAGGGAGAAGAATTTCCCTCTATCCACTCTCTCCATCCCATGCATAATTTTATGCCGTAGACAGGCAGACAGGTGTGCGCGCCAAAGCACAGAGCCATTCTAACCGCACGTACTCAAGTTTCTTCAACGCTGGAAAGTGCAACAGGGTGTCCGAGATGGCTTCTGCTTCGGCATCAGTGAGCTGCACCTGTGACCAGCTGCAAGGACAAAAGAATATGTGTTGTGCATTCTTAGTTCACAGGTGCTCATTTGGAAAAGCACAAAGCAACTGAGGCTATAACCCTAGAAACAAGGTCTCCCCTGCTCGAAAGCCAGTCGTGTCCAACTCTAGGGTGCGGTGCTCATCTCTGTTTCTAAGGCCGCAGAGCCAGTGCTGTCCAAAGACGCTTCCGTGGTCATGTCGCCGGTGTGACTAACGGAACGCTGTTACCTTCCCGCCGCAGCGGTACCTATTTATCTACTTGACATTTCTTGCTTTCAAACTGCTAGGTTGGCAGGAGCTGGGACAGGAGACGGGAGCTCACTCCATCATGGGGCACTTGGGTCTCGAACTGCTGTCCTGCCGACCTTCCGGTCTGCAGTTCAGCATCTTAACCACTAAAGCCACAACATAAAAAGGTAAAGGTATCCCCTGACAATTAAGTCCAGTCGTGTCCGACTCTAGAGTGTAGTGCTCATCATCCCCATTTCAAAGCCGAAGAGCCAGCGTTGTCCGAAGACGCCTCCGTGATCATGTGGCCGGCATGACTCTCCTTGCCGCAGCGCGTAGCATGCGGCTGGAACACGGAGCGCTGTTTACATTCCCGCAAGCGGTACCTATTTACTCGCTTTGACATGCTTTGGAACTGCTAGGTTGGCAGGAGCTGGCCAAGCAACGAGAGCTCACCCCGTCACGGATTCGAACTGCCGACCTTTCGATCGACAGCTCATGGTTCAGCGGTTTAACCCACTGCGCCACCCGCTGGCCTTAAGCCACAACATACCTGACAGTAAATCCCACTGAAGACAGTTGGTGCCGCTTCATTGCCACAAAGGGAATTACGGTGGGTTGGGCTGTTTGAGAAGTAGTTCCTCCTCCTCCTCCTCCCCCCCCCCAGCAGGGAAGCGAATGGCTTTCTCCCCCCTCCCATCAAGAGATACAGTATATTGTTCTGCACTGCAGAGAGGGGAAAAGCAAACACAGACTCACTTGAATGCCCGGAGTTGGCTGCATTTCTCAATGAGCTTTGGCAGGAAGTGGATTCCTTCGGCTTCTAGTTCGCACTGATGCAACCTGCAGACCTCAGACACACAAGCGCACAAAGAAAATGCCAGGCAATTTAGAACAGAAGTTGCTGCCTGTGCATGCGCGGATGCCAGGCCTGAAACGTAACCCGAGGCACTGCTGAAATTCAGCTACCCTTCTCAGTTTAGAGGCGGCACTGGAGGCGAGGACGATGGTCCTCTCCAGGGTGGTTGGGAGGGCCCAAAAAGCAGCCCGCGAACTCCCGCAGCGGTGACGATTAGAAGAGCGGCGTAGGGGCAGACCCGGCGGCGAGGCCGGACATAAGTGCACCCTCCACCGCGTGGTGCCCTGCTGCCCACCGCCCCACCCCTAATGACGCCTCTGCACACAAGACAACAAGAGACCTGCATCCTGTTGCCACTCCTTTGCATCTGGCATTCAGAAATAGCCTACTACTAAAACCAGGAGGTTACATATACCCAGCATGGCTTGTAACATGTGATGGACTTTTCCTCCATGAACATATCCAATCCCCTTTTAAAGGCATCTAGGCCAGGTGCCATCACCACATCCTGTGGCAAGGAGTTCCACAGATTAATTGCACGCTGGGTGAAGAAATATTTTCTTTGGTCTGTTCAAACTCTCCCTCCACTCAATTTTAGTGCATGTCCCCTGGTTCTGGTGTTGTGCGAGAGGGAAAAGAACTTCCCTCTATCCACTCTCTTGCATCAAGATTTCCAAAGGTTGTCAAGACTTTTCATGTCTATGTTCCTTGGTGAACTTATTCCATCATCTCCCCGCTCCCGCCCCCTGTCTGAATGGACTTCTAGATACCATGAAAAAAGAATCAAGAAGAATTCATTTGTTTGAAGAAGTATAAGAGCATTGAGCCTCAGTTGTCAACGGCCCACTACAGGACAAGATGCTCAAACCCTGCATGAACAGGACGTTCGACACCTGGTGCAATTCATGCTAGTTATGTATAAAATGAACAGCAGCCAAGAAGAGGTCAACTATCGCCTCACCTGCTAACCACAGACTCCACCTTCACCACCTGACAAGGAAACTCTTGATCCACTACAAAGAGAGCTTCGTCTCTCCTTAGCCTAGGCAAAAAAAAAAAAAAAGCATGGAAAAAGTCACACTCCCATATAATCATGCAACATAGAAGTCTAGAGTAAAATCTCTGGATTGCCACCTGGAACCCTTGGTAAGAAGTAGAGATACTATATGTGCACAGAGGGGGGAAATGCAAGAATCATGTAATCTATGATGCAATCAAAGAAAGGTCTGCAACTGGGGTTTTCAGCCAAACGTTGCTCCTGGGGTTCAGGGTTAACACTGGACGAAACATGTTCTGGGGCGGAAGGGGAGGGGAAGAGTGTGTCTCTTTCGAGTGTCCACTGTATGGGTTCTAGAGCTTTGCTGCCAACCATACATTTGCTCTCCAGAAAACACCTTGAGAAGAGGATGTAATTACGTGATTTCTGTAATGTTGCCCTGGACTTCCGCAGCCAGCTTCAGCAGGAGGACAACGCTTCCATCTTTCACCCATGGCTCTTCTAGGCTGCAACAGGAAGTGGAAACGCCATTTGTTTCAATCTGGAGCACTTGCACCCGAGAGGCTTCCATAGACTATTCCTTATGCCATTTTTTTAAAACCTGCCTCCCAGCACTGTCCCCCTAAACTTCGCAGCTTGAAGCAGCTCAGAGCTTGGCTACCCAGAAGTCGATGATTACGGTATGTCTAACCTCATCGCCCTGACACGCTGCCTCCATGGAAGGGCTCCGTGCAGCGACAGGAATCGTTAAGAGGGCACACTGCCCCCCCCCAGAATGCCTTTTCCTGCAGCATTTGGCTCCACACACATTCAGTCTCCATTCTCTACTGTATCTAAGCTTCAGTGGTCTTGCCTGTGTCAACATCTACATTGTAAGCCCTTTGGGGCAGAGACCAGTCCTTTCACTTCCTACAAAGTGGAATGCACACAGATAGCACTTTAAAAAAAACTTCCATAAAGGAAAAGAAATGTAGGAGGTCCTTAATGATGTGATCAAGTTGTGTTTAGGTTATTCTTGCCCTGCACCCAGTCCCAAAACGGAAGAGCTGATTGCAATGATTTCATGGCACGCGTTTCCTTTAGTAGCTAGAAGTAGGGAAGACACCGGGAGGGGAGGGGGACAACATGCTTGAGTCAGGCAGCCACGTATCCCTGTAATCATTAAGAGCCAAGTAAAGGTACAATCGATAGCATAGTAACCAAGGCTGAAATCCTAGGCACACTTTCCTGGAGAGTAAGCCCCATTGAACACAATGGGACTTACTTCTGAGTAGACATGCATAGGATTGCAGTGTAAGAGACTAAGCTGAGAACCGGGACTTCCCCAACTAAAATTCCCCAACTAAAAGACTCTCACTAGGTGGTGTTACTAAAGCCATTCCCCACCAGCCTCAGTCTTCCCCATCTATCTAATGGGTATAATAATATTTACCTCGCCTTAACTTGCTATGTTGTTGTAAGGATGATATCAAGATAAAACATGTGTAGCACTCTGCATATGCAAAGCGCTATATCAATGTTAAGTATCAGAGGCAAAGTGGAATCTCTGTGCACCTGTGCTGGGTTAAACTGAACTGAACAAGAGAACAGAAAGAATCCTTACCTTATTCTTAGCATGCCCGTAGGTCTCCTAAGGGCCCTGCACAAATCTTCGGCATCTCTGAGCATTATGCTATTATTAGTTGACCTAAGAAGCAAGGATGGGGGATAACCTTACAAGAGGGTCTTATTAGAATCACAGAGTTGGAGGAGTCTGTGTAGAACTTCTACTCCATCCCTTGAATCAATGCAGGAAATCAAGAACTAAAGAGCTAAAATATAAGGTCCCCAGGTCGAACACAGCCCACGGAAGCCGTTTATCTGGCCCACGTGATACTGGGCTCTCCCAGCACCAGCATCAGCTGCTGAGCTTTAAGTGAAGCATCAGTAGAAGTGGCACTGATGAAAGGCAGTGCTGAGAGAGCCCAGTTATCATGCAGGCCACCCTTTCAGCAGCGCCGCTTCTGTCAAGGCTCTGGGAGGGAGAGACGGAGGGAGTCCTCAGAAGACAAAGAATACTGCAGGGGAAGGGGCAGACCAAGGTGGGTGAGAGAGGGGGGCGCTGCTGAGGGAGAGCCCAATTGGGCGAGCCCGATTATCACACGGGCTGCCCTTTCAGCAGCACCGCTTCTGCCGAGGAGTCACTTCGCAGAGCATCCCTCAGCTGCTGAGTTGCGAAGTGATGCCTCAGCAAAAGCAGCGCTGCTGAAAGGGCAGCTCTCTCATATCCTGAAAATACGATCTAGATCTGCACATTTTCTATTCTGTCATTTGCAGCAGCTAAGGAGTTCCTACATGAGAACAAGGTGCTTATTTCTGGCCATCATCTGTTTAACGACATCACTACCTGCTTAATGAGGTCACTTCCGGCCCCCAGCAGGCGCCATGAATGCCTATTCGGCCCGCTGTACAAAATGAGTTTGACACCCCTGAACTAGAGCTTCCCCAACAGAAAACTGTTCAGCCTCTGCTTGAAGACCTCCAGCTAAGGAAAGCTCACCACCCTCCTAGAGCAGTTAGACAGCTGTTAAGACCAATTACAATTTCTCTTTCTAGATCAGATGCGGATATTATCTGTTTTTTATTGGATGGGGACCGAGTCGTACAGCGAGGCTAGCCAAATATCTTTACTTAATAAGAACATAAGAACATAAGAAGAGCCCTGCTGGATCAGGCCAAAAGCCCATCTAGTCCAGCTTCCTGTATCACACAGTGGCCCCACCAGATGCCTCAGGGAGCACAAGACCGTTGTCACTCCCTTGCACCTGGCACAGAGAAAACCCACTTCTAAAACCTCTAAAACCAGGAGGTTGCTTATGGCTTGTAACCTGTGATGGTCTTTTCCTCCATGAATTTGTCCAAACCCCTTTTAAAGGCATCTAGGCCAGGTGCCATCACCACATCCTGTGGCAAGGAGTTCCACAGATGAATTACACGCTGGGTAAAGAAATATTTTCTTTTGTCTGTTCTAACTCTCCCTCCACTCAATTTTAGTGCGTGTCCCCTGGTTCTGGTGTTGTGCGAGAGGGAGAAGAATTTCCCTCTATCCACTCTCTCCATCCCATGCATAATTTTATAAGTCTCAATCATGTCCCCCCTCAGGCGCCTTTTTTCTAGGCTGAAAAGCCTCAGACGCTGTAGCCTTTCCTCGTAAGGGAGGTGCTCCAGCCCACAAATCATTCTGGTCGCTCTTTTCTGCACCTTTTCCAATTCAACTATATCCTTTTTGAGGTATGGTGACCAGAACTGGACACAATACTCCAGATGTGGCCTTACCATCGATTTGTACAAAGGCATAATGATATTGGCCGTTTTATTCTCAATCCCCTTTTTAATGATCCCGAGCATGGAATTGGCCTTCTTCACAGCCGCCGCACACTGGGTCGACACTTTCATCGACCTGTCCACCAGCACCCCAAGATCTCTCTCTTCATCCGTCACAGACAACTCAGAACCCATTAGCGTATATGTGAAATTTTGGTTTCTTGCCCCAATGTGCATCACTTTGCACTTACTTACATTGAAGCGCATCTGCCATTTTGCTGCCCATTCTCCCAGTTTGGAGAGATCCTTCTGGAGCTCTTCACAATCCCTGCTGGTCTTTACCACCCGGAAAAGTTTAGTGTCATCCGCAAACTTGGCCACCTCACTGCCTATCCCCAACTCCAGGTCATTTATGAATAAGTTGAAAAGCACCGGTCCCAAGACCGATCCTTGGGGGACACCGCTTTTCACCTCTCGCCATTGTGAAAATTGCCCATTGACTCCCACTCGCTGTTTCCTGGTCTTCAACCAGTTCCTAATCCACAAGAGGACCTGCCCTCTTATTCCCTGACTGTGGAGTTTTTGCAGGAGCCTTTCATGAGGGACCGTGTCAAACGCCTTCTGAAAATCCAGATATATAATATCCACGGGTTCGCTCGCATCCACATGCCTGTTGACCTTTTCAAAAAATTCTAACAGGTTTGTGAGGCAAGACTTCCCCTTGCAGAAGCCATGCTGACTCTCCCTCAGCAGAGCTTGTTCTTCTATGTATTTTAAGATTTTATCCTTAATGAGACTTTCCACCATCTTCCCTGGAACAGATGTTAGGCTGACCGGCCTGTAGTTTCCCGGGTCCCCCCTCCTTCCTTTTTTAAAGATTGGCGTGACATTAGCTATCCTCCAATCCTCTGGCACAGTGGCCGTTTTAAGGGACAAGTTGCATATTTGGGTCAAGAGGTCAGCAACTTCATTCTTGAGTTCCTTCAGAACTCTTGGGTGGATGCCATCCGGGCCTGGTGATTTATTGATCTTTATTTTGTCAATTAAGTCTGAGACATCTTCTCTTTTAACCTCTATTTGACTTAATTCTTTAGTCAGGGGAGACCGTTCTGGCAGCGGTATTTGCCCGAGGTCTTCTGCCGTGAAGACAGATGCAAAGAACTCATTTAATTTCTCTGCAGTCTCCAAGTCCCCTTTTATCACCCCTTTCTCTCCCTCACCATCCAGCGGACCCACCGTTTCCCTGGCAGGTTTCCTGCTTCTAACATATTTGAAGAAGCTTTTATTATTCCCTTTTATGTTGCCTGCCATACGTTCCTCAAAGTCTTTCTTGGCCTCCCGTATCATCTTTTTACATTTCTTTTGCCACAGTTTGTGCTCCTGTTTATTTTCCTCATTAGGGCAAGACTTCCATTTATGGAAGGAAGCTTCCTTGCCTTTTATAGCCTCCTTAACTGTGCTTGTTAGCCATGCCGGCACCCTCCTGGACTTGGTCGAGCCCTTCCTCCTTTGTGGGATACACTCCCGCTGGGCCTCTATGACTGTTGTTTTAAACAGCCTCCATGCACTCTGGAGCGATTGGACTCTTTTTACCTTCCCTTTCAGCTTTTTCTTAACTAGTCTTCTCATTTTGGGGAAGTCTGCCCTTCGGAAGTCAAGGGTTTTCGTGTCAGATTTGCTCGGCACTCTCCCTCCGACATGCATGGCGAAACAGATCGCAGCATGGTCACTGTTCCCCAACGGTTCGGTAACATTTACCTCCCTGACCAGATCTTGAGTGCCACACAATATCAAGTCCAGAGTCACCTGTCCTCTGGTCGGTTCCGTGACAAGCTGCTCTAAGGCACAGTCATTTAACATATCCAGAAATCCAGTCTCTCTTTCATGACCTGAGCATGAATTGACCCAGTCGATGTGAGGATAATTGAAGTCCCCCATGACTACAACCCTGTCTCTCGTTGACACCTCCCTGATTTGCTTCCTTATTTCAAGATCCCCTTCAGGTTTTTGATCTGGAGGACGGTAGCATGCCCCTACTATTACATCACTCTTTGAGCCTGGTAATCTAACCCACAGTGATTCTACGGAGGAGTCAGAGCCCCCCTCCAGCTCTACTCTGGTGGATTCTACCCCCTCTTTGACATATATGGCCACCCCACCTCCAACACGCCCCTCTCTGTCCCTCCTATAGAGTTTATATCCTGGAATTGCAGTATCCCACTGGTTCTCCGCATTCCACCAGGTTTCTGTTATACCTACTATGTCAATGTTTTCCCTAGCCACCAAACATTCCAGTTCTCCCATCTTTGCCCGAAGACTTCGGGCATTTGCATAAAAGCACTTATATACCTGGTCCCCCAAGAAGGGCTGCATGTTTGCCCCTTTATTCCTGCAGCCTTCTGTCTTGCTAGACTGGCTGTCATGTCCCATCACGCTACCACTCCCAATTCTTACTCTGTTATTACTAGACTGTTCCCCATCCTCTGCACCCTCATTCCCGAGGGATGAGGAGTCCCGAACCGGATGCCCCTCGGCTCCTGTCGGCTTTCCCCCAGGAGTCAGTTTAAAAGCTGCTCTGCCACCTTCTTAATGTTACGCGCCAGCAGTCTGGTTCCGTTTTGGTTCAAGTGAAGCCCGTCCCTCTTGTACAGGCCCGGCTTGTCCCAAAACGTTCCCCAGTGCCTAACAAACTTAAACCCCTCCTCCTGACACCAGTGTCTCATCCACGCATTGAGACCCCTGAGTTCCGCCTGCCTAGCTGGCCCTGCGCGTGGAACAGGTAGCACTTCTGAGAACGCTACCTTTGGGGTCCTGGATTTGAGCTTCCTACCTAGCAACCTAAATTTGGCCTCCAGGACCGCCCGGCTACATTTCCCCACGTCGTTGGTGCCAACATGCACCACAACCGCTACCTCCTCCCCAGCACTCTCTACCAGCCTATCTAGACGAGAGGTGATGTCCGCAACCTTCGCACCAGGTAGGCAAGTCACCATGCGGTCCTCACATCCGTCACAGACCCCCCTTTCTATGTTCCTGACTATAGAGTCACCCACAACAAGAAGCCCCCTCCCCAGAGGAGTATCCATAGTGCGACTGGATACGGGCCCATCACCTGAAGAAGGGGTCCCCACTGTGGGATTGTTTCCCTCTTTTCCAGAGCAATGTCCTCCAGCCCTGAGACTCCCTTTCCTGGCAGCTGAGGCGCTGGCCAACTGAGGGTGGGATGACGCCTCCACGTCCCTAGAAGTCTCACCCTGGTTCCTCTCTACCTGTCTCTGCTTCTCCAGGTCAGCAACCGTGGCTTCAAGGGAGCGAACCCGTTCCCTGAGAGCCTGGAGCTCTTTGCACCGAACACACACCCATGACTTGTGCCCAAGAGGCAGATAGTCATACATGTGACACTCAGTGCAAAACACTGGATAGCCCCCACCCTTCTGCTGGCTGTCTGACTGCATAGCTTTTGAGTGTAAGTTATGGATTTATCAAAGTTCGGGTACCTTAATGTTGCTGGAGCTCTCCTCTCTTCAAGGGACGTGCCGGGCAGTGTGTGGGGCCTGGCTTCCTCGCCCCGCTGCTGAACTCGCCCAGCTGCTTAACTCGCTGTGTCTTTTGTTATCTTGCCACTTGGTCCCCGTGAGCCACTTGGTCCCAGTGAGGCCACTCGCTGCTCGTGAAAGGGCTCACTCGCAAACCAGCCCCAGATTTAAACTGTTGTGTAGCTCCTCCCCCTGCCTACCTGAAAGTTTGCCTACCTAATCTTCATTAGGCGTAACTCTTATTGTAATTCTAACCTCCTACAAGAGAATGACTAGGGTTATACTGTAGTTTTGCTTTGTTTTAACTATTATTTGATTTACTATTGATTCTTTTTATTTCATTTTACTATAATCTGCTGCCTTAAGTTATCTTATGTAAGTGTTCTTGCATTTGTATTTTAGGTTGGCGGGGGGGGGGGTTACTCTCTCACTCTTGTATGGTTTGTTTTTATGCCATTAAAGGTTGATTGATTGACAGTTGTTAAGTCGTCAGTTCCGAGCCTCAGGCCAGCTAGAAATCGCAATCACAATGGAAAAAACAATGCACTCACAAGAAGCTGTGTAGGGCCACGTTCCCCAGTTGAGAGGTCAGCTGCACCAGATGTTTTGCTTGGAAGCAACATTGCTTTAGCCTGGATGAAAGGAGAAAATAAGCTGGAGCTGGCAAGGATAGGACCAGTTGGAATCATCTGTCTTTATAAGGGTTCCTCTAATCCTTATAAAAGGCCAGCGGGTGGCGCAGTGGGTTAAACCGCTGAACCATGAGCTGTCGATCAAAAGGTCGGCAGTTCGAATCCGCGACGGGGTGAGCTCTCGTCGCTTGGCCAGCTCCTGCCAACCTAGCAGTTCGAAAGCGGGTTAATGCAAGTATATAAATAGGTACCACTTGCGGGAAGGTAAACAGCACTCCGTGTTCAAGCCGCAGGCTACGCGCTGCGGCAAGGAGAGTCATGCCGGCCACATGACCACGGAGGCGTCTTCGGACAACGCTGGCTCTTCGGCTTTGAAATGGGGATGAGCACCACACCCTAGAGTCGGACACGACTGGACTTAATGGTCAGGGGTCACCTTTACCTTAATCCTTATAAAGGGTCAACCTTACCTAGATTCCCAGGTGCATGGACTACTGCACAAGACAGCAGTGAGGAGGGGAGATTCTTACTTGACACAATCTGAGCACACCTGGCGTTTGCAGGTTACATGCAGGGAAGGAACAGCCACCAATACATCTGAAGGCAGCTTGGTCAGGAGAGTGTGGCAACTATGTAGAGCCCTAGCAGGCAGGCTGTAGCTCTACGGAAGAGCACCTGCTTTGTTTCAAGTTTAATACCATCAGGATATACACGTTCAAAATACAGAAACACTCACCTCAGGATCTTTTGCGGCTGATCTCCCCTCACAAACGTGATAAGCAGCGTTTCCTCAGAACACAAGCTAGAAAGAAAAGGGACGTGTCGTCACTTGAGAGAAAAGAACCATGAAGAAGCCTGTTTGTTCAACAGCCGAATTTCTAGAACAAACATTCTCTCTTTGAACCTCACCTTCCCTCTTGTTTTTGGACAATAAAATGCATTCAAAATACAAACTATTTTTCCTAGCGGCACATGGAAAATATGTCGCGACACAGAACCATTTCAAAGCATCCATTTGGGTTCCATATTTGAAATTCATTCATTCACTCACTCAGACTTCTTCACTCCACTTTTATTATCCGGTTTCTTAAAAATACAAAGGGGTGGGTGGGTGGGGGTTAATACAAGGAGGAAAGAACTAAAAACAGCAGGTTGGGGAAACGGCTCAGTTGGCCCAGGAACGGATCTTAGCAAAAACACAAACAGGTAATTACGGACAGAAGCCCACAATCATATATACACTTTCCTGGGAGTAAGCCCCATTGAACTTAGTGGGGCTTACTTCCAAGTAGACCTGCCTAGCATTGTGCTGAAACCTAAAGCAAAAGAATTCCCCAATGTACCTCCATTTCACCCTAACTGTACATACTCCAGTTATCAGCTTGCGGAGCCCATTTCGCCTCTCTGATTCCCCAAGGAGACAGGAGAGACCACTACACACAGATGAGTTCTCTGAGAGATCCAGGTCAGAATACAGACAAGGTTCAAGGGTGTCATTGGTCCATCTGATTGGACGGTTCAAGACCACCTAGGCATCCCTAGTCAGACCTGGCCAGGTGGGCTTATTGACGGGCACATTCCATTCTCAGCAGGTGAGCTGGCTAGGACCAATTGGTCTCGGGAATGCAGGCAAAGATGACAAGGACGCCACAAAACTAGCTGTCTGCTTGGCCATGAAAACCTTCTGCTATTCCTTTGGCCCATGCTATTCCTTTGAGGCAGTACTTAAAATAAGGCTACATAGTGCCTGATTTGCTTGTACGTAAAGACATGCTTGCTCTCAGAGTTGGCATTGGATCAGACCTTTCCATCGGAGCCCCAGCATAAACCAGGATCACTGAGAGACAAGGCACTCTGACGAACCCTTGCAATCGTGTTCCCATCATGACACCTCACCTAGGGAACCCACAGAATCATTGTGTCCCAACTAGACCCGCCCCCTGACTCTAGAATCTTCATAACCATCACCAGGGCCTCAAGGATGGAGAGCAGCAGCAGCAGCAGCAGCAGCAGCAAGTCCAAACTGAAGATCAGTCCCAATAGCCCAACCCTTGCGCAAGGCACTGGCAGAGCTGCAGAGGGGGCGGAGCTCTAAGTTCCGCCGCGGTCCGACCCTCCGTTACACCGGTGCACGAAGCGGCCCCGCTCCCTCACCTTCGGAGCCATTCAAGGCGGTCAAAGCAACGCTTCGTGTACCGGTGTAATGGAGGGTCAGACCGCGGCGGAACTTAGAGCTCTTCCCCCCCTGCAGCGATGCCAGTGGCGCAAGGGGTCCCTTTCCAGAGTCCTACTTAGAAGGAGGAATTCTGGTCTTAAGTATGGTCAGGATGAAGGCTCCCCTACTGCTAAGCTCTGTGCCGCTTCTAAGCTCTCTTCTCTTGCTGCCTCTACTGCTGCAGCCAGAACTCCATGGACCAGTTCTGAGCTCCAACTATCCCCTGCACAGTTCACCTGGATCAGCGACTCGCAACTCTGCTGATATTGGTCAGCTCCCCTCTCTCCTGCCTGGCCTGGGAGAGCAGGAGAGGGTCAGGGGGGAGAAACATCCTCTAGATCAGTGTTTCTCAAAGTTCTCCCCGTGAGACCTGGTAGGCGACGCGCGGTGGCGGCGGGTGACGCACGCACCTCCTGCTTCGGGGTGATGCGCGTCATTTGACGTCACTGGCCGGAGTCAGCGGCGGTGGCAATCTGGGGGATCGATAACGCCGTTGCACACTTACCAGGGCTTGGGGGAGCTTCGGGGAGGCCTTAAGGGGGCATGGGACAACTTAGGTTCTCAACGGTGGGTCGTGACCCACAGCTTGAGAACCGCTGCTCTAGATCTTACATTAAAAACTCATGCATGTAAAGTTTTTTCCCGGAAATTCTTTCCCGCATCCCAATTGGTTCCAGAGAAGATATACCAAGGGAAGGAGGGGGGGGGAGCTAAGACACAAGCCACTGTACCTTACATGAACTTCAGCTACATTTTGGTATGTGCCCAGGACGTGAACGAGATGGAGAACTCCGTCTTGCGAGATTCCGTTGCGGCTGATCCTACGCATAAGAATGCAGTGTTACTCTGTAGCCTGCAAGAAGGTATACGTTGTTGTGCCTCTCCCTCCATACAGGCTAATATTACACTTGCATTCTAAAGCAATGTTATCACCTGGGAGTCTCTCCTCCCCACATTTCAGTTTTTCTGCATCACCACCATTCACAAATTGTGCCTTTCTCAGATTAAATGTCCCCATGTATCCCTGTAGTTAGTGCAAAAGACATTTAAGAACATCAGCCCTGCAGGATCAGGCCAAAGGCCCACCTAGCCCAGCTTCCTGTATCTCCCAGTGGCCCCACCAGATGCCTCGGGGAGCACACAAGGCAAAAGGAGACCTGTATCCTGTCGCCACTCCCTTGCACCTGGCACAGAGAAAACCTGCTCCTAAAACCAGGAGGTAGCTTTTGGCTTGTAAATTGTGAGGGATGTTGGGAACGGTGACTGAACCAGAGTCGAAAGGTATGGAAATGGTTTGCAACACATGTACCCCAAATCCCATGCCTCTTGGCATCTGCTTACTTCATAAGGCAGGACGCTTGAATCTTGGGCAAATGTTCTAAGAGATACCGTAACCCTTCGTTGCCAAGCTGATTCCTAGAAAGACTGAAAAGAAAGAAAAGAAGAAAGGAAGAAAAGAAGAAAGGAAGAAAGAAAGAAAGAAAGAAAGAAGAGAGAGAGAGAGAGAGAGAGAGAGAGAGAGAGAGAGAGAGAGAGAGAGAGAGAGAGCTCTACTAGACTCATACACATAAAGTAGCAAACATTCAGTTAATATATTTCTAAATTGGAGCCATTATATCAGCAGTGCCTGAAGCAGGTTTAAAAAAATAAAAAATAAAAGCATCCAGCTCACTGGGTTTGGTTGATTGTGGACATTGCGGGTACATTTATGGGCTCTGAAGCTCAAAGCAGAGAGGTCAAAGAGAGGTCAAAGAGCCAAGACTGACATGCATGAAGCCTATAATTAGATGCCAATACATTCAGCTTCACGTCTGTGTAGTTTGCCCCATGGAACTGGCCAAAGTTAACATGAACTCCAGCGACATAAGCATTGATTACTTTCCCCAGAAGAGCAAAGACACATGTCAAAAGGTTCACAGATTTTATTGCATTTTTCATTTTATTTCATTGTAGAAAGCAAGACAGTCACACTAGATCACACATAGTCACACATAGCAAGATCGTCAACCTTGGGGTCCTGTGCAAGACGTCTTTCCCCTTAAGGGGAGTGGCGACTTGGCGACGACGTCAGGACACCGCCACCACCGACGGAGTAAAAAAGGGGGGGTTGGACTGGCTTGGCAGTGGCGGCAGCTGGAGACGCCACACAACCCGGGTTCTTGCTACCGCTGCAGACGGGTAAGCCCAACCCCCCCTTTTTTTTACTCAGTAGGCCGTGGTGGCGGCAGCATAAACCCAGAAGTGCCATCACCACCGTCACGTCACAACAACTTCCAGCGACCTTTACCTTTGGGTAAAGGTAGAAGATCACTGCACTAGCGTCCCTTGACAACATTTTAGATATCATGCCTACTCAAACTGGTTTAAATTTTCTGAGGATGCGACAACTACACAGATTCCACTTACTCCAGTTCTACCAGACGGTCGCACTTCTCAAGAGCGAGGCACAGCATTTTGCTGTCAGCTGGGCCAATGCCGCAGTCAGTCAGCCTGTGAGGGGCAATAAACGAGGGGCAATAAATGAGAGCTATATAGTCAGATCTCTTCTCCAAGAAAACAAAACCCTGCTCCACACTCTTTTGCTAGCCTCGATCAGCAGGTTTGGAAGAAGTCAAAACAGGTAAAGAAATAAGGATGATTTAGTTTGCACATACCTGCAGAATACCTCTTGGCTTTCTTGACATTCCACAAAATGCAAAAAAGCACGTTCATTTGATCTATAAACACACACAAAGGGAAAGATTGCCACTTTAAATGTGCAAAAAGTTTCCATGGGATAGGAGTCGGCTGGGCCCTCTCCAATTTGGGCCAACCGAGTTCCCTACCTGGCCTTCAAGCTCTTACCTGACTTCCACACCTCGGATGCGTTTGCACAGGTGAAATGCACTTGCTAGCAGGTGAACACAATTTGGGGAAAGCTTGTTCCTCTGGATGCTGCAGAGGGTAGGAAAAAGCAGAGACGTCAACGTGTCAGGTCAGGTGAGAAATTCGGTAGGCTTCAGCGAAGCCAGGAGATAAGAAGAACATAAGAACATAAGAAGAGCCCTGCTGGATCAAGCCAAAGACCCATCTAGTCCAGCTTCCTGTATCACACAGTGGCCCCACCAGATGTCTCAGGGAGCACACAAGACAACAAGATACCTGAATCAGAGCTGGCAAGGGATCAATCGTGATTACGGATCATTTGCAAACGTGGTCTTGGGACATGCGTTTTAGACTGAGCCAATGGTCCATCTACCTCGGACTGTCTATTCCGACTGGCAGTGGTGGCCTAACCGTGTCACGGTTATCGCGCAGTGGTGGCCTCCTACAGTCCTACTCCGTGAGATGCTTTCAGCTGGAAATGATGCCAAGGACTCTGCATGCAAAACATGTGCTCCACCACAAAGCCACATGCTCTTCACTAGACATACAAAGCTGCCTTATCCGACGGGCAGTGCCCCCCCCAGGGGTTGAAGACCCCCCCAGCCCGATCAGCCCGATCCTGTGCAACATTTACAAAAACAGCCCGATCCTGTGCAACATTTACAAAACGTCGTTTGCGACAACTTGGGAGTAAGGGCTGCTGGTGTGGAGGTCACCAGCCCTCACTCCGCTACCCTCCAGACCCCGCAGCCGCCAACAGAGATAAGTCCTGCACCGGTCAGTGCAGGGGCAGCCAGGGGGGGTGGCCATTGGTCAGCTCAGGCTGGGAGAGGGCGAGGATATTGGCAGCACGCTCCACCGATATCATAAGCCCCTTCCCAGCCCAGGTCAGCCGGATATACGGTATTGGTCTGAGTATAAGACTCACTTTTTTCTCCTAATTTAAGTTTTTAAACTAGGGGTGCGTCTTATAATCAGGCTGTTGCAATAATGCCAGTGATTTAATTAATTTTTTTTAATAGCACCAAACTTTAAGGGTGCATCTTATAATCAGGTGCGTCTTATACTCGGGACAATACGGGTAAGTCAGCTTCAGAGCAGGCATACATCTGAGGAGGTTATAGGCCCTGGGCTTGCCTACACCTGGGGAAGGGGATGAACGTTCTTGCTCTGCAAGAGTCACAGGGCCAGCCCAAGATCTCCTGGTGCCGGAAGCAGCCTGTCCAAGGCTGGTCCTGTCAGCCAATGATGTGCCAGCCTCTGCTCCTCCCACTCTCCAATGTTCCAGCTCAGCACTCCCCTCCCCCCCCCACATTTCCTCTTCCCCTCTGTCCCTTCTTCCTTTTTCCAATCCAGGGAGTTGAAGGAGAAGGAGGAGCAGTGGAGGCAGAGATGGGTGCCCCCCACCAATCTGCTGCCTAAGGCAACTGTTTCAGCTGGCCTCCTGCACAGGCCGGCCCTGAAGGGACAGACACTCAAACTCACCTCAAGGTCTTCAGACTCTTTAGAGAGGGAAGGAACTTCAGCAGTTGCTCAACACTTTGATCGTTCAGCGAGTTCCCATGCAAGCTGCACCGCCAGGATGGGAGTCATGGGAAGAGAAAAGAGTTTACTGTGACCATTTAAAAAAAAAAAAAGCAAACTACTGCTACAATTTTAAAGTATCTTTATTTCTCTAGTTACAAAGTATACATGGCTGTTGAACCCATATTTCCTGCTTCATTGAAAATTGTACCCAGCCATGAAAATTTCCATGCAACATTGAAAAGCAAATACATTCAGAAAGCTACTGCAAGGACTTGAAGCAGTGGCAGCCGATGTGAAGTGTGTTTTGTCACATCACCTTTGCCTGGCCACTTCCATCAAGCGCCAAACTGGACCCCGATCCATCAGACTCGCATCCTTATCATCAACTCCAAGAAGAAGGCAATTCTATACTTTTTGCCTTCAAGGAACATTGGCAGCTGCCACACTGAGTCCAACTAGCTCAGGATTGTCAACACAGACTGGCAGCAACTCTCAGGCCTTCAGATTAGGGTCATTCCCAGTCCGGATTGGAGACAGCGCCAGGGATTACACCTGGGACCTTCGGAGCAAAAGGCAGGTGTGCTTCCACTAAGCTCTCTTGTTCAGCCTCATGACTCTTTCCTCTTAAGTACCACCTCTCAAAATGCATGGTGGGGTGTGCATGCATGCATGCACTTTGTATTCAAACACTGAACATTTGTAAATGTTGCATTCTTATTGTGCTAATTTGGACATGTGCAATGGCTTTAAATGAGTGGGATTGGTATGTACACACACACACACACACACACACACACTTACTTGATCTCTGCCAGCCCAGAACTTGTGACCAAAATCCTAAAGAGTTGGTCCACATCCTCCGGGCCCACTGGGCAGTCCCTAAGGCTGAAACAGACTCTGTTTAGTACCTCAAGAATTTAAAATACACAATTAGCCATTCCGCCTTTTAAAGATAAAATAAAATAAATTTGTTTTGCGATGTTCAGATTGCATGTGACAAATTGGGCTCAAGTCTGCCCATAATCTTCTAACAGATGGATGGACCAGGATCCGGTAGTGGGTAGTGGCCTCACCTCAAAGGGTGATGGCAATACTGCCACCACTGCTTTTGAGATGTGTACAGTTTGAACAGCAGCCAGGACTAGGGGTCTTAGATGAGGCAGTTCTCACAGACATTGGTCTTTGAATGGCTGCTTTGGCATAGCCAGTCAGCACATGTTTGGCCTAGCCAATCAGCACATGTTGACTGGCTACCACCAGGTGGGGAAAAAAGGAAGAATAATAATCATGACGGCATGGCTGCTAACTTGCCCACCCCTCTCATCTGCTGATTGGTCAGTCAACCAACATGCCCGCCCACATCGTGCCAAGGCTGGCATAACATGAGCTGCCTGCCACCATTTTAGCCACCTGTTCCATCATGTATATGGTTTGGCTGAGAACAGCAGTGGTGGCAAAGCAGGTGCAGTAGCCCATGGTAAAGGCAAGGGGGGGGGGAATGAGCTCTGGAAGGTGGGTCTCGTCTTGCAGGCTGAGGTGGGCTCCAGCTCCTGACAAGCTAAAAACCAATGCTCTAGTCCATGAAAACCACTGTCACAAAAAAAAAAAAAAATCTGCTGGTCTTTAAAGTTCCCACAACACAACAACACTGGCCTGGTTTTCAGGCAAGCCAACAAACCGTGGTTTGTTGACTGAAGGCAGGAAGGGATTGTTTTGAGAGAAAACCAGCTACTGTGACAACATGATAGCCTGAGATTGTCGCAAAGTGAAACAAGTGCATTTGTACAACCCTTCCGAGATTCCCAAGTAGAACGAAAAATGGCACCTTACTTCAAGCAGTGACCTTGCCTCGAGAGATGTGGATGCCCCAGATTCTCCCCTTTGAGCTCGCTGGCCAGGCTGCACCTTTAGAGAAGAGAAGAAATCAAGATCCTCCAGGTTAGCTGGCCCGAAGGGATATTTGGATAGACTTGCGTAGGGATGCTGTGATTCTTCAGGAGTGCAGAAGAATACAGTGGAATATGGTACTTAAACTACACAAAACCCAGAATTCACTGTACTGACATGCTCATTTTTCATTTTAGAAAAAAAGCAAGATGCTAGTCCTTATGAAGACGTGCTTGAAAAGAATGCAGGGCAACACCTGCTGAAATAATCACAAGAGGTTAGACGAGCCTCCTTTATCCTCGCTGGTGTTCCAACCAACTCTTTTCTTAATTCCCGCTGGCATTTAATTGCCATTAGCTGAAAAGTGACTTAATGTATTAAATCAACAAACAACAAATGAATTGTGGGGTTAGGGTTAGGGGGTAAATACATGGCAAGGAAGGGACAGGTGAGGCTAGGAGGGTGGTTTGGGGGAAATTGAAAGTAGGACAGTGAAACAGAGAAAGGAGGCATTTAATGTTCTTTGTTTTTACCCCCTCCCAGTTCTAGCATAAGGGGACAACTGGATATTACAGGGACAAGAATGGATCGTTTTACCTCATACTTTTCTGAAAGGTTAAGTGAACAGACTGGAGACTTCCCAAGCTGTAATGAGAAAGAGGACCAAAAAATGCAATTGTGACTAGATACACGGCGCAATCCTGACGTTAGAATGGTGGAGCGAGCGCTCCTCCGTTCTAAGTCGTCGTGAATGTGCCGTAAAGCACGTTCGCAACGACTGGAGAGTAAGGGCAGCCGGCGCGGAGGCCAGCCACCCTCACTCAGCCACTGGATCGCCCATGCGGCCGCCAGAGGAGATAACCGATTCCCCTGGCAGGCACGGGGGCAGTTCGAGTGGCGAGGGAGGGGGGCCACTGGCCAAGCTGGCCCGGGAGGCGGGGATGGCGGCTGCCATATCCCCTTCCCCTTCCTGGGATCTACACGGCCTCCTCCAACTTCTGGCTTTTAGCTGGCGGAAAATCGACTTTTTAGCAGGCAAAAATCCGTTAAGGCCCATTGGGGCCTCCCCGCATTATACCAGGGGAAGGGGACAAATGTCCGCTTCCCCTGAGTAAGAGGAGACCCTGGAGAACAGGCACAGGATCCGGCGGGTGGCCTGGGCCGCCCACCGGATACTTAGGAAGATTGCGTTGCCAGTCTGTTAATATTTAAGGGAGCCAAAAACAGACGTTCGGGTTTTCAAGTGAAAGGCCCTGGTGAAATGGCTCACGAACCTACCCCAAGTCCATCGAGATCTTCTGTCCTGATGAAGAGAAGATCCACACCAAAGAAAATATGCCTTTCAGGGATATGCCATTGCCGTTGAGCCTAGCAGCAGAAACAGATACGTGTCCCCCCTCATTACAAGGAACAGAATCATCCCACAAGACAGAGTTAGGGGGTGTTCTCAAAGTTCTCTCTCGCCCACATTTGCCCATGGAAAGCGGGGCTCGACCCTTTATGCTCCACGGCGCATTGCTGTTCAGAAGAGGAGACAATTCTGTGCATTCTAGACATTTGTCTTAAAAAACACATATCTAAATGTGGAATATTATCCACATATCTAAACGTGTAACGTATTCTTGTGTCAGCGGCTTGGAAATGCTCAACAGTACCTGAAAAAATAAACTTGTTACTTTGTGGGGGGGAAAATCTAAGGACTTTTGGCTGAAGAGAGCAGAACGGAAAACAAAGGAGTTGGTGCAAAGTTCGAACAGGACGGAGAGTTCCATCCGTCCCTAAACAGAATTGATGGTGTTCTAAGAAATTTCTTGAGGAATTTACCCCAGCTGTAGACCCTCAGACTGCTGGATGCAATAGGGCCAATTTTAAATCACAATTTTCCATAGGACCCTGCCCACTTGTAACAGGAAGCTTCACCTACTCCGACACCACAATCTGGCAGAGCAGATGTATGGAGAGTCTTCAGTCATGCGAGTCTCCATCTACAGTCTAAAGGAGCAGAGTCTGGACACAGGGTGACCAGCAGCGTCACTAGGGCATGCGCCACCCTAAAGCGAGGGCGCGCATACCGCCCTAATGACCCCCTGGCCGCCACGACAGCCAGCCGGAGAGGGAGCCGGCAGCAGTGGAGCCTCCGCTGCTGCCGGCTCCGGAGACATCCTCTCCGGCCGGCTGTCCTGGGCCTTCTGACAAGGCCCAATGCGGCAACGTCATATTTATTAGGGTTTTTTGCGCATGCGCAGTATGTTGCCCTCAAACGTTCTGCGCAGGCGCGAAAAACCTAATAAATATGACATCGCCACATTTGGCCTCGTCAGAAGGCCTCGGAACTCCACCAAGGGCGGATGCTCCGAGGCCTTCTCCTGGAGCGGAGGTGACGCGCGCGGCGCGCGAGTGCGCGCGCAGGACCGCGCATCACCCTTTGCGTGCTTCACCCCCAGGCGGTCGCCCTCCCCGCCACGCTCCAGTGACGTCAGTGACGGACCACTTCAAAGAGAACTGAACTCAGTCTAAAAAGGCCCTTAAATACAGAAGGACATCATGTACTTGCCTTAAGGAGCGCAACGCTTTCAAATCCGGGAGCAGTTCTGCCACCTTTGAAACACCTGGGTCTCCCAGAGAATTATGTGACAGGCTACGACATAGAAAGAAGAGATGATCATTTTCCACTTATAAAACACCCACCTGTTTGAAATCGGACTCCCTGGGAGCAATCAGAAACAGAAACAACTAAAACGTTATAAGTCACTTAAACTAAACCGTTCCCCTAAAAACTAAACTAAACTAAAAAATAAAACATAAATGTAAACTTAAACTTAAACCAAAACTAAACCTTAAAACTAAAATGTAAACTCAGGAAGATAGTGGAGGACAGGAAGGCCTGGCGGGATATGGTTCATGGGATCACGAAGGGTCGGACACGACTTAACGACTGAACAACAACAAAAGTCAATTTCTTAAACTAAAATCTTCCCCATTACATAGATGACTAGTTAGTCAACCAAGGCTGCAATCCTATGCACACTTTCCTGGGAGTAAGCCCAACTGAACACAATTGGGCTTCTGAGTAGACACGCATGATGCTCTAAGACCCACTGAATTAGGGCTTGTGCTCCAAGACCCACTGAATTCAATGAGACTTACAGTGGGCCCTCTGCATCTGTGGGTCCTGTATCCACGGATTTCACCATCCACGGATCGTGCAAGAAGGGCCACTGGAGGTCGCTTCCAGGTCGCGCCAGGCCATCGACGCACTCCATTGGCCTCCACAGGCCCCAGGACACCTTGGGAAAACGACTGGAAGCAACTTTGGTTTTCGCACCCGCAACTTCCAATTTGCATGTGCGACTTCTGGTCGCTTCCCCAAGGCATCCTGGGGCCTGTAGGCCAATGGAGTGCGTAGCGGGCCTGGTGTGACCCGGAAGTGGCCTCCAGAGGCTGCCCGTAAGTCACTGCGGCGTGACAGCAAGCATTGGGTGCTGGACTTCAGCATCCATGGATTTTGATATCCATGGGGGTTCCAGAACTAATCCTCTGTGGATACCAAGGGCCCACTGTACTTCTAGATATACTGTACATAGGACTTAGACCTGGAAGATCTAGGTTCAAATCCCCGCTCAGCCACGAAGCTTCCTGGGTGACCTTGGGCCAGTCACTATCTCTCAGCCCCACCTACCTCACAGGGTTGTTGTGAGGACAAAAAGGAGGGGAGGAAATATGTACACCACTCTGAGCTCCTTCCTCCTCCTGAGGAAGGGCGGTATAAAAATGTGAAAAATAAAAAAATAAAAAAATAAGAGCACAATCCTATACATGTCTACTCAGAAGTATGTCCCATTGTAGACATGCATAGGATTGCACTGTAAGAACAACCCTGGATATCAAACCATGGTTTGATTCTGGTTCAAGATGTAGTTCAAGAAACTGTAGTGTAGATAAGTTCCTAGCTTATACTAACTGTAGTTAGTTAAGAAACCTTAGTTCCCTATGTTTGCATACAACATGGAACTGTGATTTGTTCGCCAAGTGAAGGCGGAAGCTTTGACTCTCCTTCTCTGGCACATGAAGAAGGAAATGCATGAGCTTGTGGCTCCCTTAGGCTCATTCATATAGCACTAATCCCTGGTTTCACTTTGCACTCTCTCATTTATTTATAAGTAAGTAAGAAGGAGAGAGACAGACTTACTCTAACACAGATACAGTGCTGCATTTTCTCAGTGCTGAGCATAATTTTTTCAAATCATCACCATGAAAAGTATTCTCCGTCAAGCTGGAAAAGAAAAAAAGTATGTTAACCATGTTTCAGTTACAACATGAAATAAGCAACTTGATTAAAAAAAAACACGTTATGGAAAAACTACAGTGTCTACTTGAAATCTTGAGGAATGTAGGATGCAATCCTATACAGTACACATTGTCCTGGGAGTAAGCCCCACTGAACACAATGGGACCTACTTCTGAGTGTGCATAGGACTATGCTGCTACGCAAGTCCACACTGGTAATCTAAATTCTGACTGCTCCCCACCCAAAAAAAGCATCGCCCTTAATCAAACCTCCATCTCACCCAGATTTACTGTAAAGGTAAAGGTATCCCCTTGCTCCAAAGCCAGTCGTGTCCGACTCTAGAGTGCAGTGCTCATCTCCGTTTCTAAGGCCGAAGAGCCAGCGCTGGCCGAAGACGCTTCCGTGGTCATGTGGCCAGCGTGACTAATGGAACGCTCTTCCCGCCGCAGCGGTACCTATTTATCTACTTGCAATGTCTTGCTTTTGAACTGCTAGGTTGGCAGGAGCTGGGACAAGAGACGGGAGATCACTCCGTCACGGGGCACTCGGGTCTCGAACTGCTGTCCTACCAACCTTCCGGTTTGCAGTTCAGTGTACACAGCTCCTCAGATTTACTGTACCCTTAGATCTCCTGACTAAGCTGGTAGCTATAATTTGACCCTCTGGGATTTTATTTTTTATTTATTTAAAATATTTATAGCCCCCTTCCCCCCCCTAACAACAGGGTGTCCCAGATTGGTGCCAAACAACAATATATCCCATCTCTGGAAAGCTACCTCACGGTGCATGAAGTTGTCAGCATCTGCTACCAGAGTCTGTTAATTGCAAGAACTTTGGTGTAAAACCTTTGGGCATTTAAGATGCAATGAATCATTTTTCTAAGGGGCCTCCGAGAGGAACGATCCCGGAGCAAACACAGCCCAGGCCACATTAACGTACCAGATTATCCTTGGTGTCACCAGCAGTCGTCTTTGATCACTGCTTAAGTAGTCACCTTGAAAAGTAGAACCCCTGTAGCAAGGAGAAATGGAAAAGGGTTCCGATAGACCAGCTTCCATTCTATTCATAGTGAACATCATTCTTGGTGGATCATGTCCATCAGGGCCGGCTTGCTCCCAATTGGGGCCTGCGCATAAGGGCCCTGCCCCCCCCCCCCCACTATTTACTTTTCAAAGGTAATCTACACATTTTGTTTGTTTACTTGTAGGCTTATATGTTTGCAATTTTAAAATGTGCTTAGATCCACTTGGTCCATTAACTCACATGCACGTTTTAAGCACACACTTTTGATTGCTTTCCATTCTACCATACAGATATAAAAAGTCTATAATACATTTTATTTATATCTCTAAGATTCTGCAGACCTTGGCTGTGAACCTGGGGGCCCGCAAAAAATGTTTCCAGTTGGGCCCCGCAGCTCCTAAGGCTGGCCCTGATGTCTAATGTATAGCACCACAAATACAGCTGTGAAAAATGCCCCAATTTTTTCCCATCTTCCCTTATTTGGGGACATTTTTGATAACCTCTTTAGGATGTTGTAACCTCCCCAAGAGACTGCCTGTGTCTCCTAGATGCAGCAGGCATTCCTTGGAAATTGTCCTCTGAAGTTCTTTGTTGGAAACATTGTTCCCCAAAAGCCACATGCGCAGAATATATATTGATCTGTCTCGGCATCCCCAGGGACAATATATCCTAGCCAACCCTTCTGTTGAGACCGACGTGTGCCCATCCACTGATCAGTGAGACTGCATGAGATTTTAAAATTTAATCTTGCATTTTAAAAAAATGGGCGTATACATTTCAAATTCAAGGATCCAAAATACAAATTTCAATTGCCAACTGAAAAGGAAAAAAAAGTCAGAGATCGGAGATATTTCTTGGATCTTCAGGTGTCAAGAAATCAGAATATTTAGCCCACAAGGAAAAAATTCGTTTCTCCAGCAAATTAAACAAAAACAAATCTAAATGTAGTATGGCTATTTCAATCTCTTAAAGGAAACCTGCAAGTCTTCTGAATAGACAGCAAGAGCTGTCATTTGCCAATAAAATCTGGCTACGGAGACAGCAGCCATGAAATTAAAAGACGCTTACTCCTTGGAAGGAAAGCTATGGCAAATTTAGATAGCATAATAAAAAGCAGAGATATCACCATGCCAACAAAAGTTCGTATAGTCAGGGCGATGGTGTTCCCAGTAGCAATGTATGGTTGCGAGAGTTGGACCATAAGGAAGGCTGAGCGTCGAAGAATAGATGCTTTTGAACTGTGGTGCTGGAGAAGACTCCTGAGAGTCCCTTGGACTGCTAGGAGATCAAATCAGTCAATCCTAAATGAAATCAACCCTGACTGTTCCCTGGAAGGACAGGTACTAAGGCTGAAACTCAAATATTTTGGCCACCTAATG
This sequence comes from Plestiodon gilberti rubricaudatus, assembly GCA_026170595.1. NCBI lineage: Eukaryota > Metazoa > Chordata > Lepidosauria > Squamata > Scincidae > Plestiodon > Plestiodon gilberti. Next base: position 22,991,010 of record JANXHW010000010.1, on the reverse strand, counting down.
CGAAGAGAGGACTCTCTGGAGAAGACTCTGATGCTGGGAAAAATTGAAGGCAAAAAGGGGAAGGCAAAGGATGAGATGGTTAGACAGCATCACCGATGCAACGAACATGAAAATGAGCGAACTCAGGAAGATAGTGGAGGACAGGAAGGCCTGGCGGGATATGGTTCATGGGATCACGAAGGGTCGGACACGACTTAACGACTGAACAACAACAACAACCTATCCTGAAAAGAGCATATTTGCAGCCTAGGAGGAATAGAGCAGAGGTTGATGATTCCGTTGTCAGTTAACGGTTGCCATGGCTTTTACTGGCATATGCTAGCAAGAGCTCCATGTTCTCAGTGTCATCCAGCAGTGTTATGCTGAATTACCTTGACAAGGTCCCTCGTGTGGGATGAAACGTTGGTAGGAGAAATAAAGACTCATCTTCGCCTCTACGCACATCTCCAGAGTGTGTGTGTGTGAGAGAGAGAAATCTCTTAAGAAGACAGTACGATTTTAGTTTTTTATTTCTCAAATAATAAACATGGCTAGAAAACCCATAATGCCTGCTTCGTTACAAAAACAAATCTCATCTCAGCAACAACATGCTGCCTCCAATTGAAAGCAAGTACATTTTGCATCCATGCTCTGTACCTGGAACACATGGTGTCACTAGCTCCATTGCCAATGAATTTCAAGATGGCCGTTTTATGGTGAAGGCTAAAGAAAGCAGAAGAAGATTGACATAATGACTTAATTGCAACACTGGCTTAATTGCAACACTAGCTCAACAAATGTAAAGTCCACCAGATGTCCCATGGTGGGGAGGGGGGGCATTGAAAGACTGCAGAACATTTATCTTTCTCTAGCCTGGTGCAGATGTTTTTTCAGGTATGAGATAGATGGAAATAGGGAGGGGAGAAATCAAGGTCACGCTTGTAGGCCCCAACTCCTCCACACCCAGTGGCGTCACTAGGGTGTGTGTGCAGATCACACTCGATGACAGTACACCATGGGGGGGGGGTTGACGCCTAAAGCCCTGGAGCCCAGGTCTACCACAGGAGGGCTTATGTTGAACCAGCCAGGGGCGTCAGCTGACCTGGGGCCTGGGGGCGGTGGGCCCCAGGGCGTCAGGGCGGAAGGCTGTCCAGGGGGGCGGGAGGCTTGCTTATCTCCGCCGAAATTGCCGCCGAAAGCGCCGCCGAAAGCGCTTTCCTTTCGATCTCCTCCGTGTCTCCTCCGTGAATCACGCATGCGTGATGGCTGCTTGGTGTGCGCATGCGTGAACTTTGCAGAGTTCACGCATGCGCATACCAAACAGCCATCACGCATGCATGAACTCTGTGATGGCTGTTTGGTATGCGCATGCGTGAACTCTGCAAAGTTCACGCATGCGCACACCAAGCAGCCATCACGCATGCGTGATTCACGGAGGAGACACGGAGGAGATCGAAAGGAAAGCGCTTTCGGCGGCGCTTTCGGAGGCAATTTCGGCGCGATTTCGTCGGAGGAGTCCAGCCTGGAGGCCCTGCCCTATAAACAAAAGCTAAGTGGCGCAAATCAAACATATGTTTCCCCTAAAAAACCCCGGAAAAAAACCCCGGAAAAAAAGAAAAAGCCAAAAAACCCCGGAAAAAACAAAACAAAAACAAAAAAGAAAGTAATTACCATAATTATGCATAATTAGCATAATTATTCCAGCTGCAACTGGAATCCAGAAACCAGGTCTACTGGGCTTTCCAAGGCGTAGCCCAGGTCTACCCATTCAGTAGACCTGGCCTCCTAGTTGGCCAAGCCTCCATATTTCACTCTCCGCGAGGCCAAGTTTACCTGGCACGTAGACCTGGGCTCCACCTTAGGAAGCTCAGTAGACCTGGGCACAGGAGAATTTAGTGACCACGGCTGGTACGCGAGGTGGTTTACGGAAGTGACACTTTGAGTTACCATACTGGGTGACACTGACCCTAGTGACGCCACTGTCTACACCCCAATCTCGATGCGTTTGAGGTGAGGACTGCTTAGTGCCCTGAATAGGCACCCCCCCACACACACACACAGCATGGTGGCTACAAATGTGCCCCTGCAGAAATGCAGTGCCCAGATTGGAATAGTAGGGCTGATGCAGAGATAACTATGGCTGCGTTTGTTTTTCATCTCCCAGCACTAGAGATCTATTAGTTTTTCCTAATTCTAGCATGCGCAGGGCGGGTATTTTTTTTTAGCTTCTAGCACGCTCACCATGCTAGCAATTTGAACTACAAGCTCCAAGCTAGAAAATATGGTGGTTTCATGCACCAATAGGAAGGCTGTTTGGCTGCAAAGGAGCTTGGGAGATGTAGTACAAGGGACAAGGAAATGTGATCTTTTCAATGGAGGCTTATGTCTCTCAGGATTCATTCAAAACAGCTAAGGTGGCTTGCAGCTACACTTCCTCATCTTCAGATTCCCATCCAGCTCTTATAAATAAATATTTAATACCATAAAGCACCCTGAAGTAAAATAAGACGCCATTTTGTCATTTTTAAAATGAGCCGTGCTAGAGCATGCTAGCGGCATGCTAGAAGTGTCACTTCCTCCTATTTGCTGTGAGCAAAACAAACGCAGCCTATATTGAGACATTTCCTCAAATGAGGCTGCAGGGCCAGTGGGCAGGATCATAATCCCTCCTCTCTTCTAGCAAGGGGTAGAGAAACACTGCTTCTATACACCACTGTACCTCACAATGAGGTAGATGAAAGACGGGTTGCACCCATGCCTACCTGGCTTCCAGCTTCACTATGTTTGGACAGAGGCTCATTGAATCCAGGAGAGAGAAAATGCTCTTCAGGGACAGCCGATTGTTGTTTAACCTGAAGCAAGCCAAATCGGACAAAGTAAAAAGTTGCTTTCCAAAAAGCACCAGCATTTTCATACTCATCATCGTCTCCTTATGTTATATTCCTGACTTTTCAGAGCAAAACATCAGGAAGAGCAAATTCATACAGACCGTGGTCTAAAAGCTCGGAAATGCATATTGAATTTCAGCATTCTGAGCACGAAAGTCTTGGTAATTATTTATGCCTAGGATTGTGCTGTACGGCATGGTGACGATGTTCTCATCTGCTTTCTCGAGGAAATGCGGCACTGGAAATAGAGGCCTTGAAACACCAACAGCCAGGGGATAAAGAAAATACCTACTTCAGTTGTCCGGAGATGCGCATTCGGGGAAGTATCTGCAGCAGTGATCTGCATCCTTCATCTCCAAGCGAGTTATCTGACAAACTGACATGTTTTCCAGATTAATAACAGGACCAATCCCACCGTCTCCATCGGCTAACAGGCAGCTAGGAATAAATGGAGGTACTTACTCTATTTCGGAAAGGTGGGCACAGCTCCCGAGAATGCCAGCCACCTCTTCAGCATGTTGAGAACTCAGCTGGCAATCTTGCAATCTGCAGGTACACATCGGGGGGGGGGGGGGGGGAGAAGCAGCCAATATTCACACATTATTGATGCCATGGGAGAGAGGCTATGATCCAACAAAATGATTGCCGTTCAAGGGAAGAGTGCAACGGCAAATTTATTCTGCGTACCACGGGTGATCAAAATCAACAGTCACACAGGGCCCTTTCTTGGGAGGCTCTATATACGCTAAGCCAGTGGTTCCCAAACTGGGAGCCGCGGGAACCAGCCAGGGGAGCCGCGAAGTGCTACGGAATCCTCTCGGAAAACGGTGCAATGCCAATTGGCAGGCATCGATACCATGTCATGGGGAGCCGCGGCCAAATGGTTGCCAATGGTCAAGGGAGCCGCAGGTCGAAAAGGTTTGGGAAATACTGCACTGAACAATCAATTAGACGTAATTCGTTGAAAAGCGGTATACAGACAGCTTTAACAACAATAACTTACAAATTAATATATTGATTCAGTATGCTACGGTGTACTACAATTGTAATAAAAGGTAGGCCTCTTTTAAAGAGGAAGATAAGAAAAAAAGAAACTTACAGCGCAATCCTATGCCTGTTTACTCAGAAGTAAGAACCATTGTATTCAATGGAGCTTTCTTCCAGGAGAGAGTGCACGGTAAGTAGCCTAAACTTAGAGAAGGTCTATAGCAGAAGTGAGTTGCTATGCTACTGCCGCCATTTTGTTTTGAGGCTCGGGCCTTCACAGTTGGAAGAGTAGCCAGGGCTAGGGGTCTAGAGGAGGTAAATCCCACTGGATACTTTTGCTCGGGGTGTGTGTGCTTTGGGCCACATTCTCCTGAGGACCCCCACAATCTCCTGATCGCTTGCTGCTCTCTGCCTGGCGTTGCTTCTGCTTTCGCGCCCTCCGCCTTCAAAACCGAGCGCGTGCCGTTTCCATGCTAATTTCTGCCTCTCCGCTCCTTTCACTTGGCCTGGAAGGAAAGTCACCTTCCTTCCGTCAGGTGGAAATTCTCCCAGCAGCTGGGGAAAGGGTGTGTGTGTGTCCCCTTTTCACATACAGGTTGAAATTTGGGGCGAATCCCAGCTTCTGAAAAGCTAAAGATCACGGCTCTACAATGTAGGAAACGCACTACTTAGGGTTATAATGTTTGCGGCGTTTAAATTTAGAAATTTAGAATTTTTTTTTTCACATTTTTTATACCGCCCTTCCTCCAAGGAGCTCAGAGTGATGTACATATTTCCTCCCCTCCTTTTGTCCTCACAACAACCCTGTGAGGTAGGTGGGGCTGAGAGATAGTGACTGGCCCAAGGTCACCCAGGAAGCTTCGTGGCTGAGCGGGGATTTGAACTTGGATCTTCCAGGTCTAAGTCCGACTCCCAAACCATCACTACACCAGAAAAAAGGGGCTTTTAAAAGGCTACACTCCATAGGGTAAGTGGACAGAGTGACGTTCCTCGACACTCAAACCAGAGATCATCCCATGGAATTGATTGGCAGGGGATTTAGGAGTGAGAAAAGGAAGCACTTTTTCACGTTCTCTCTTCTTGAGCCTTTCCAATCCAGTTGTTGCTCCTGCTATACAACTGAGCATTTTCAGAAGATATCTTGTCATGTTTTCAGTCCTATTATTGGCCCAAACTAGACAATACGCACACTATCAAGTGATTGGGTCCTGTGTGCTTAATTTTGCAAATACTACAAACAGCAGCCGCATGGCACCCTCTCAAGACTGGGCCCATAACGGGGGGAGGGGAGGGGGGGCTGTTCCTGCCACAGTCCTGTGTTGCTTCAGAAGCAAACACATTTTTAAAAAATCCTGTCTTACTTCAGAAAAAAGAAATCTGTACTTCACATAAACCTACACACATATACATTTACCGTAATATTAAAGATCTAGGCTTAGGAACAGTTTCCTCTTCCTTTGTTCCCAAATGTTGTAACCTGAAATCAAAAACATATTTAATTTGCCCATTTCATTCATTTCATTGTCTCTTCTTTGACACACACCAGAACGGTAACAACGGTGGCCATTTCTCATGTGTGGCAGGCATTTTGCACATTCAGCAATGGGAGACGGGCCACCTTAGGGCTCCTATGCTTGCCCAGCTGGAATTACGCTCTTTAGACAATTCATATCTAATTCACAGATGACCCAGTAGTCTCCTGTGGCTTTGCTCAAAACTTCAGGGCAGAACCAGAAGTCTAAGCCAGACATGGCAGAGCACCTCTGTCCTGTAGCCTTGAAGAAAGGGAGAGAAGCGAAATCCGGGCAGCCAAACCTTGTCTGATCCTCCCTTCCATAGTTACCGCAACAGTTGTGTGTCCCCAAAGACTGTCAGTGCTGCAGAGCTCAGGGGCAAAAGGGATTTGTGGTGGCACCTGAGCTATCCATTCTGCTGGTCTCTCATGCCTTGTTGTGGAGCTGCACAGAGGGCGCCCCAGCCCAAGGACTGCCTCACCTTCTTCTATCGACAGTCGATGTGCCCGATTGGTCCAAACCAAGTTGTGAAAGTCAGTTTCCACCTCAGTGCTGCCTTACAGCTTATTGGCCTTGGGTCAGGGTATGATTGTACCCCATTAACCCCCTCTCAGAGGCCCTGCTTCCAATCCCCACCATTTTCTTTTCCTACAGACCCCCTCCCTGGCCAACCTCGCCTCTGTCCTGCCTTCTTGGCTTCTCCGATTCCTAATCTCGCCCGCTTTTTCTGGACTCCATCTCCTTCAATTTGCTCTTGGGATTTCTTTCAAATCTCCAGTCTGGCCCACAAAGCAATCTCTGTCATTGGGTCTGCTCAAAATCACAACCCCTTTCAGACTTCGGCTAAAAACCGATTCTACAGCACGATTCTGAATTACTACGCAAAAGGGCAACTGCTCACCTCGGATCTTCTTTGGACTCGCCACTGAAGTCTATTGTTACAATGTTCCTCCTGCAACCAAGCAGAAAACAAATGAGAACATTACATTTTTGAGTCTTCAATCAGTCATTGATTTTGGCTGTTGCTAGTCTCTCATCTGTGTTTCTTTTCAGATTGTGAAAGGACATTTTTCCCCAAACAATTTTCCCATACTTTTGTCATGTAAATTGCTTTATGAACTTAAGGCTTTCCTGACAGCAGATCCCACTGAACACAAGGAAGCTTACTTTTGAGTAGACAAGCCCAGACATGCACTGTAATGATTAATACTAGCACAACCAACAACAACGCAGTACTAAACTGACCTACACTTGCAAAATCTGGTCAAGTTGTTGAACACCACCTTTCCCCAATAAATTGTAGTTTTGAAACACAAAAGCTGAACCTGAATACAGTACTTTATCAGCTACGTTTGGGGTATGTTCATGAGCATAAATTAATACACAGGGGCTAAGTTTGCAACCATACAGCAGTTCTGTAGTTCTTGGTTTGGTAGCTAAAGTAGACAAACATTTGAGGGGATCCAGACCAACTAACGCTCCGTTTCTTTGAATCAAGCTGTACCTCCCCCTGGGCCGCGGGGTGGCGCAGTGGGTTAAACCACTGAACCATGAGCTGTCGATCGAATGGTCGGCAGTTTGAATCCGTGACGGGGTGAACTCTTGTTGCTTGGCCGGCTCCTGCCAACCTAGCAGTTCGAAAGCGGGTTAATGCAAGTATATAAATAGGTACCACTTGTGGGAAGGTAAACAGCGTTCTGTATTGTCATGCTGGCCACATGACCACAGAAGAGTCTTCGGACAGCGCTTCGAAACGGGGATGAGCACCGCACCCTTGAGTCGGACACGACTGGACTTAAATGTCAGAGGAGCGTGTGCGTGTGTATGTGCGTGTGCGTGTGCAACATTCAGACACAACCTATTCAGATGCAGCCTATACATGCAAAGTCCAAAGAATACAGGCCCAGCTCATGCAATTCATTCCCAGATATTATTTGAGAATTTTCGACCTCTACACTTCTGAGATTTTTTTCATATGGATGTCCAGGAAAAGCTGCATCTACTAAAATTCCCTCTAATATAGTATTAAAGACATAAGAGTCCTTTTCTCCTTTGCATTTTGCCTCTCTGTTAGACCTTGAGGCATACATTAAAAAAACAACCAGCATTTATTCTAGCTAGAGTAGATAAAAGAGATAACAGTGGTACACAAAGAACAGCAGCAATGCTACTGCAACTTAAAAAGAGGAAGACAGAAAATGAAACATATGTTTCCGTTTCCAGCCAATACCTTATGTGTAGCTTGATCACTTTGGGGCAAGTCGCAGCTGCTCTAGCGAAGAAGAGAACAGCATTCACCGAAATCTCATTGTGGCTTAAACTGTTTGGGATTATAATGGTTATAAACACACACGAGAGAGAGAGAGAGAGAGAGAGAGAGAGAGAGAGAGATGCTAGTCTATAGCAAAGTCCTTTTCTATAAACATACAGTTTCCCTGCCCGCCCGCCCACTCCCCCCGCCCCCTTTTTAAGGCTGCAATCATAAGAATCCGAGAAGATTTTGCAAACGGATTCTGAGGTCCACCTACAGATAATTGAATTAAATATTCTTCTGAAGCTATGACTGTGCGCAGAAAACTCTTTTTGTGGCTCAAAGGGGGTGGCTTTTCATGTTACCACAACACTCACATTTGCATTTACAAACTTTTGTACTCTGAAAGATATAGAAACTTAATAGAGCAAGCAAGGAAGAGGGGAGGCTCATGAAGCCGAACGGGAGACAGCCCGGTTACTCAGTTTACTTCTTCCTAAATGCTGCCCATTCCTCTAATCCAAGTGCTGAAATTGACTAGACCAAATCACAAGTATGCACTGGTCCAGTCAATTTCACTCCTAAGGGAAATGTCCCACTTGGCCCTTTATAAATATGTGGATAGGCATTCTGTCACATACAGACTACCACATCCCAAGATACATTCCAGATGCTTGGGACAAAGGGTTCCTTGTCATGGCCAGATTCCCATTAGTGTCCCTTGTCCCCCATTGACAAACAATTCTAAGCCTAAATGGAGGTCATGACAGAACAGCTCATATTCCAATTGGCTTGCACATCTGTTAGCAACTGTTTCCCAGTTAGGGTTGACCAGTTATTTTTGAAACTATCCTCTTAGGGTTTTGCTTTACCATTAATTTTCCCCCCATACTTACTCCAACTTCTTCAGCTTCTGTACAGTAGAAAATATTTCTGTAATCTTGGCCATTTCTTGCTCCTTCATCTTGTTGTTCTGCAAGCTAGAATGTAGGGACTCTTTAATATCCCTCCCCCAATGTACACCTAATAAATAAATCAGGCCATCCCATCTCCCACCCCACCTTTCGTTTCATAAAAAACAAATGGATTTACTTTATGTCCTCCAGCTGATGGCAGTTCGGGAACGCTCGAATCAGATCCTCAAGTCCTGGGAGTGTGATATTCCCACCTGTTAACCTGAAAACCAAACACAGACATGGTTACAACGATGTCGTCAGGTCATTGATGGTCCATCCAGGAGAGGAATTGTATCAGAGGAATATTCTGCCTGCCCTTGCTCCAATTTACAATTTGAGATGCATGTCATGAACGTCAGACAAACGTTTAAGTATGCAGAGAAAGTTTCATGGCCTGCAATAATGGACAAAGTCTGAGGGAATGTGGACAACAACATTGAGGAACAGGAGAAGAACTTGAGATGCCTTCCCTTTGTTCAAGGTACTACCGATAGAATTGCCAAGGTGCTCCAACGCTATAATATCAAGACAATTTTTAAGCCCACTAAAAAACTGGCTCAATGTGTAAGAAATCCTAAGGACCCCAGACCCCCACTATCAATGCCTGGGGTATACCAGATTCCATGTCAATGTGGCAGGTCATATATCGGCACTACAAAACGAGCCATCAGCACAAGACTAAAAGAACATGAGAGCGCCTGCCGCCTGGGACACATTGAGCAGTCAGCATTGGCCGAGCACGTTGCGGTGACAGGGCATGAAATTAAATTTGAGGACACTTAAGAGTCTGGTAAATGAATCTGGTAAATGAATCTGCATATAAACAAAGAATGCACAGAGAGGCTATTGAAAGTCACTGTTATCAAAGCAATTTATTGAATCGCAGACAGGAGATATCATTTATAGACAAGCCATGATTTCCAGCATTGAGAAGCACAGGGCAACAGCCAATGACGGGATTAATTTTTACTCAGGTCTAGGCATTTGCAGCAACCTGCTAATTGATGGCACCTGGTGTCACAGTGCAGCTCCAGCGGCTACTTATATCTCCCATGTCAGGCTAGTTTCTTTAACACCTTGCAGCCTGCATGCTTGCTTTGGCTAGAAAACGTTTGTGGATACAAAACGTTGCCCTGGTATTCTTTTAACTTTTAAGTTGTTTTTTACTTGATTGCTTTTAAAGCTTCTTAACTGGGCTTTTGAAGCTTTTAAATTGATTTTAAGATCTGCTTTTTAAAGCCTTTTATGCTTGTGAAGCCTTTTAAGTTGAATTTTTACTATCAGTGCCATATTTGCTCCCCCACATGGTGGGGGCCGCCGACGCGATGACAGCCACGTGATGCGGGGGTGTGATGTCAGTGCACGGCTACGATCGGCCCCCCCCCTTCGCCATTTGGCTTCCTTTTTGGAGCCAAACAGCGCCCGGGCGGGCAGGAGGGCCGAAACGCAGCCACGTCAGCTGCGAAGGAGCTACAGGAAAAACGTTTTGTGGCCCGCGAGATTGCGCCCTCCCTGAGGTGGCGCCCAGGGCCCCAGGGGCCCCGTCTAAACGACGCCACTGTTTACTATAAATTTTTTTACCTAGCTTTTAATCCTTGAATGCCTCAGACTTTGTCCAAATGTTTAAGTGTTGGGGTTTCTCAACCCCTGGAGGGCCTTCTCTAATTGGAAGCAAGTCTCCGCCAGAGGTCCCAGCCCTGCAACCCAGAGCCAGGGCTGGAAGCCAAGACCGTCTGGATGCAAAGGACGTGCCTGGCGCTGTACAGTGGGCCTTCCCAGAGGATGGGAAGCAGAACTGCTGTCCAATCAGACTATCCACCCCTTTGCCTGGCAGCAGCTCCTCAAGACCTCAGGCAGAGTTCTTTACGGCCGGTGCCTTCCTACGCTCCTTTGACTGGAAGTGCTGGGGACTGGACCAACAAACTTTGAGAATTTTAAACAATTTAAAATTTAAATTTAAACACTCTCACTCCCAGACACCTGTCTTTTCACGGATCGTCCTTTTTAACACATGACTGATACTTTTTGGCAACGGGAAGATTTGAACCCAGGGCTGACCCCTTCAAAAGTGCCAGGGACCCCCATTCTCTCCTCTCCATTCTGCTCTGTTCCTCCCTTCCTTTTTGAATGCAAGGAGTGGGGGGGGGGGGAGAAGAGGCAGAGGCAGCGACCTGCATGCCACCAGATTTGGGGGGGGGGGCGGGGGCTGGCATTTACTGTGCTGGGAGGCCTTGTCTGAACATCTGGTGTCCCATTCTCCAAATAATAATAAATAATAATAAACCAGTATTTATATACAGTACTGCCTTTTCTTTGGTCATTGGATTTCTCCTCCGACCTTAATTCAAAGGCGGTTTACATGGGCAGGCTTTCTAAACCCCAAGGGGTTTTTACAGTACAATAATATGTTCTAATCTTTTGTAGAACCCTGATGTTTCTTTCACAGTCCAGCTCTCTCTCTCTGACGTTCGCCTCACCACGCTTCAGCTGACTGGCAACCTTGACTCTCACTCAAGTGCAGCTGCAGTTCCACTCCCCCACAGAGGCTCTGCAACTTATGAGCTTGGCGTGCCGCCAGCTCTCCGACAGACACAGAAACTTCTGGCCGTCTTGAACTGCTGTTCTTCAGTTCTTCAGGCATATATGAGACAGTTGCTCTACCAACTGAGCCAGACGTCCTGCCTAAATAGCAAGCAGGACGCGCCGACTACATTGGAATTCAAAAGCGCGCCTGTTTCAAAGCACCACAAACGACAGAGGAGCTATACTTACTGAAAAGTTGTCAGGCATTTGATTTTCGGTAGGCTTTTGGAAAGGACAGCAGCAAATTCATTTCCACATCTCCTGCCCCTGAAGCTACAGAATAAGGCAAACCGCAATTTTACACGGGGTTCGACAACAATCCAATTTTAGACGAGCTTGTCACTGCAGTAGCTATGGGCAAACTACACCTTCTTCTTTGTTTAATTAGATAATTTTGAGGCCACCCTTCAGTCTAAGATGCCAGTGGGTGTCTGGGTCTGCCCCCCCCACTTCCTTCTGCCTCCGCCGACTCTCTGGAAGTGAACAGAATGGAATGGAACTGTAGAAGGCAGGAGTGTTCCATTGCTGAGACGCTCTATCGCCCCACTCTCTTCTCCTCCATGCTTCCTCTTTCATTCCGTTCCCCTTTCTTTTCAAACATAGGCAGAAGCGATGCCGGGGGGGCGGGGGGGCCCCGGGCGACATGCGGGGGGCGACAAAGCGGGCAGCGGCAGCGACAACTGCGCCGTTTCAGCGGCAAGAAGAGCAGGTGGAGACGGAGCTGCATTTTGGCCCACCCTCCTGCCCTGCATCCCAGAAGGGGTTTGCAGAGGCAGTGACATCACTTCTGGTGGTGACATCACAGGGGGCGGCGGCATCGTGAGACCACTGAACGTAGGGGACGGGAGGAAGTGCAGCAGAGGTGTGAACTGGTGTGATGGGAGATGATGGGAGTGATGGGAGAGGCATTTGGCATGCCACCCTTAGCCCCGGAGACTGCAGCCTGAAGGGGGATGTTATATGAACATTACAGGACAGCAGCATTCATACTGCAGAAGACGCTATGCAAACCTGGCCTAAATCTTCCCCTGCTGTTGTAGGACAGGAACCAAAAAACTCCTCTCTGCAAGAACTTCCTACCTTAACGTGGAATGGCTAGGCCACTGAAGGAGGTATTTGCAGTCGGCTGACAAGCTCAGGCGAACGTAAGGCGGGGAGGCCATTAGCTTGGCATTATAAGAACATATGTATAGGCTTGCCAGATCTCCAACCGGGACAGAGTGCTAGACCTTTAGGAGAAGGAATGTGGGCAGGTGTAGCTTGTTAAACCTTAGAGCACAATCCTAGGCATCCATGGGGCTTGCTTCTGAATAGACATGCCTAGGACTGTGCTCCAAGGTTTAACAAGCTACACCTGCCCACATTCCTTCTCCTAAAGGTCTAGCACTCTGTCCCGGTTGGAGATCTGGTAAGCCTACATATGTAGAGCCTTGCTGGATCAGGCCAAGGGCCCATCTAGTCCAGCTTCCTGTATCTCAGTGGCCCACCAGATGCCTCCGGGAGCACACAAGACAACAAGAGACCTGTATCCCGTTGCCACTACCTTGTATCAGGCATTCAGAGATAGCCTGCTACTAAAACTAGGAAGTTGTTTATCCCCATTATGGCTTGTAACTTGTGATGGACTTTTCCTCCATAAATCTGTCCAATCCCCTTTTAAAGGCATCCAGGCCAGGTGCCATCACCACATCCTGTGGCAAGGAGTTCCACTGATTGGTTACATGCTGGGTTACATGCTGGGTGAAGAAATATTTTCTTTTGTCTGTTCTAATTCTCCCACCACTCAGTATGATTCCTTGATGGCTTCATACTGGGAACCAGTCCATACACTGGGGAAAAAAATACACTACCCTCTTGGATAAAAGGATATCCAGGATAAAATGGCCACTCTTTCTTACCTCAAGTTCTGTATATTTTCACAGCTGGCTAAGACCGACAAATACTCCAGTTCCATGGGACAGCCCACAAAATCCAGAGACACCAAGTTGCAGCTGCTGTTGATCACAAAGGCCAAAGTCATAATCTCCAACAGCATCAGACGGAGGTTTCGAAACTGGAACGTGAAGTTCAACTGCTGCCCAACGTGCTGGGCCAACTCAAGGTCTTGCGTCTCATGAACGCAATGGCACAGCTCAACGATCCTGGGCCCTGTTAAACTGCCAGCTGCAAGTTTCTTCAGCAGCTGCCTGATTATGGCTTGCTGCTCGTGGATCCAGGTCTCGTTCTGTCCGGTTAAGGAGCTAAGAAACGGCCGAGATCCTTGAGAGGAAAGGCCCGATAGGAAAACATGGCAGTTCTCAGTGATGGCGGTTCTCGATTCCTTCTTTAGAATCCACTTGGACCGCAAGAAGAACTTCTCCCTTAGACAGTTGCTGTCCACAGTGCTGCTCGTCAACAGGAAAAGCGCTGCGAAGAACTCCTGCAAGCTGAAATGAGCAAATGTATAACCTGCCTCTGAGAGGCCATTGCTTGTCTTGACCTCAAAGGCCACCAGCAGCCCATGCCGACAAGCAAAGTCTTTCACATGCGGTGGGACCTCATCGGCATAAATCAACATCCTTCTTTCTTCCAGGCCTCTGAAGGCCAACTCGCACAGGCCGACAATCGTGGCTTGGTGTCGACTCAAATTGGCTGCTGGGCTCTCGGCACTCAACCGTCCCTCCTTGCCAATGAAGATCAAGAGCATTCGGCTATAAACCTGGGTCATGGTTTGAGGAAGCTGGCTGCTTTCGGCTTTGTGAAGCAGCAAATATTCCAGGCAGATACAGACACTATTGCACAAGGCAGGGATAAAACACAAGCTCAAGAGTTTGTCGTTGCTTTTCAGCTGAGTAAGAGCTTGCTCTTTCAGGGGATGCTGGTGGAAAAAATAGCCAGCATATTCTTCAACCTTGTCATGGTCAAATCCCCAGATTTCCACCAGAAGGGTGATGGTTTTCCATAAAGAGTCCGGGAGCATCTTCGGCCGTGTTGTCACTAGCACGGTGCAGCCATGCAAGAGGTTTCCATGGCAAAGACTGGAGAAGAGTTCCGAAACAGGGAACGGGTTCAGACAATAAGCGTACCATGGGTTAGGAGAGATGGGGAGTTGCAGGTTCCCGACAGACTCATCCAGTCCATCAAAGATAACCAGTGTGCGTTGGGCATTCTCTAGGAGCTGGTCAAAGACAGCATCAGGGCAACCTTCCGGTTGGAAAAAGAAATCAAATAAGAGCTCGCGAAGCGTGAGCCTTCGGTTGATCAGATTCAGTTGCCTGAACTCAAAGAGGAAAATCCACTGGAACTGTTGCAAGGCTCCCTCGGCCCATTGCTGGCAAATTTGATGCACAAGTCTCGTTTTCCCCATCCCTGGTTTGCCCAACAGAAGAATGACCTTGGTGGCTCCCGTGTGGACACCTTCAAAGAGGTCGGACAATCTCATGGCCGGGTTGGTGTGGTCCTCTTCATGATGCTGGGCTGTGGGCTCTTTCTCCACCTTCCCCTTCCCTCGGTGGGCTTTGCTCTGACAGATCACAAGGTTGACAAAGGCTTGGCTAAAAGCCAACGGTTGAGCTTCTGCCGACCGATCCGTGCCGTACCTTCGAAGCATGGATGCAATGATAAGTTGCCTGTACCTTTCAGCAGAATCTGACCAAGAGAGATGAGGAAGAGGAGGAGGAGAAGAGTCAATATGTATCTACGCTACACGTTCAAGGCAATCGGACACTAGATTCTCTCGAAATTCTTCTCCCTCTCGCACAACACCAGAACCAGGGGACATGCACTAAAATTGAGTTAGAACGGACAAAAGAAAATATTTCTTTACCCAGCGTGTAATTCATCTGTGGAACTCCTTGCCACAGGATGTGGTGATGGCACCTGGCCTAGATGCCTTTAAAAGGGGTTTGGACAGATTCATGGAGGAAAAGACCATTACAGGTTACAAGGTATAAGCAACCTCCTGGTTTTAGAAGTAGGTTTGTCAGGGGTCACCTTTACCTTTCTCTGTGCCAGGTGCAGGGGAGTGGCAGCAGGAAACAGGTTATCTTGTTGTCTTGTGCTCCCTGAGGCATCTGGTGGGGCCACTGTGTGATACAGGAAGCTGGACCAGAGGGGCCTTTGGCCTGATCCAGCAGGGCTCTTCTGATGTTCTTATGAAAGGGCAGGGGAATTGTGCTTTTGTACGGAGGGAGGCCAGGAATTCTCCAGACACCTAACTTAGCAGCTAATTTTGTTGTACAAGGTAGACTTTGAATTGAGTTAGAATTTAAGGCCACATTCAGCATGATTGGCTTCACACACTGACTCACTCCTGTGTAGGCTAAAATATAGACAAAGGGAGGCCCAAGCCCTTGGGCTCTGCAGAGGACAGCCATGGAGGTTTTGCAGTAGCATCAGGTCACCTGGGTCGATGGGACCCCCGGGGGTGACAAACACGCCACAGCTGCATCAGAAAAGGCGTGGGCGGGCGGTAGCGAGAAAAACAGGCGTGCAGTTTGTCGGGGGGGGGGGGGGCGCCGCGCACTGTGGCCCCACCTCCTGGGAGTGTGGATACGCTGCTGAGGTTTTGCTCAAGTCCTTCGCTGTACTTCAGCTACACACACTTGTTTGCTTAGTTTGGGACTCACACCTTGGCCGTGGCCAGGACAGGCCATCGTGGCGTCGTCACAGAGCAGAAGGGGCACAGTCAGGCTGAGCGCGTGCCAAAGGAGCCGGACCAGCGGCAGGCCAGACGCAGGCCGAGACAGGTCTGTGTTTCGGCTTCGGTCAGTTTGCAGGGCTGCCCCGGAGACATGCCTTTCCTAGGGCCTAGGACGGGGTCAGCTGACCGCAGTCGGCCTGGCCTGGTCCGCTAGACCCAGGGTTTGCCACTTTCTTCCAAATGCCACTTCTCCAAATACCACGGCCCCCCAGAGAGGGCTGTTGTGTGCAGAAGTGGCTGGAATCCCACTTCGGAAGGTCCACGTCTAGCAGGGCCAGGCCAGGCCGAGCAGTGTCCTGGAGGAGTCCCCATGGCAGTGGGGCCAGGGCAGCCCGTCCATGGGGTCAGCTGGAGCAGCTGCCTTGAGTGGGCTGGAGTAGGCGGCAAACCGGCCTGCGCTCGGTGCTCAACTGCCCTGGCCCACTGCCTGCTCACACTGGAGTTGCTGCAGGGGGGCGGAGCTCTAAGTTCTGCCGCGGCTCCGACCCTCCGTTACACCGGAGCACGAAGCAGCCCCGCCCCCTCGCCTTCGGAACCATTCAAGGTGGTGAAAGGGGCCGCTTCGTGCTCCGGTATAACGGAGGGTCGGAGCCGCGGCGGAACTTAGAGCTCTGCCCCCCTGCAGCAATGCCAGTGCCTGCTCAGCTGCCCCACCTTGTCGCAGCCCCATGTCACTTGCGCTCTCCTTGGTACGAGAGCAAAAAGGAGGAGGGGGCGCAGCTCCGTCCTCCTTCAGCGAAGACCACAGGGGCTTCATTCGATGGCTAAGCACTCAGCAGGACAAATGTGTTCAGAGGAAACTAGAAGTACTTGCCTAGCCGTAGCTGTTTCGACTCTTTACAGTTGTTGTAGGGGAAAGAACTGCTCCACGGACGACGCCTTTCAAGCCCTGGAAGACGATGAAAAGGCAATACTGATGTGAGCACGACCACTTCCATTTAGGGGGCACGTCAGGAGAACAGGACTGAAATGAAATGAATGGAAGCAGGGCCAACCCAAGACCTTCTGGCACCCGCGGCCGTCTGCCAAATGCTGCCCCTTGACCTGGTAGTCTGCCGGCACCTCCAGCCCCCCTGGATTGGAAAAGGATGTGGAGGGCGGAGCAGAAAGATGTAATAACGACTAGAGAGTTGGAGATGGTCCAGCCCACCATTCTCCTCTCCTGCACACTTCCTCTTCCTCTTCCACTTCCACCTCTTCTACTTTGAGCTGCCTGCAAAAATCCTGCTGAAAATCAGTATAACACAACCACCTGGCACAAGGCAAGCCCGTCCCTTGCATCACAGCATCACATTAGAAATCTAGTTTTTTTATTGCACTGTATTTTTTGTCGTATGCTGCCTTGAGTGTCCTGAGTATGGGGGGGGGGGGGAAGAGCAGGATAAAAATTTAAATAAATAAAAATAATATATAACAGCTGTGCTCTCTTGCACATCTTCCATTCATGGCCGGCCCATCTATGAGACCAACTGAGGTGGATGTCTCAGGCAGCATTGGTGGGGGGTAGTCATCTCCATCCACCCATTTCCCCCCCCCCCCGGGTCTGTCCACTCACCTTCTGGGTTGGAAAAGGACGAGTGGAAGAGGAAGTGGAAGTGGCTGTGTTATACTGATTTTCAGCAGGATTTTTGCAGGCAGCTCAATGTAGATGTTTATTTCTAGGGGAGGTTTCTTTCCCCCCTCATCAGGCTGAGCCTATCACAACAGGGTTGAAGGCTGGGTTACTCAGAATTATGTCTCCAGCCTCAACTGAGTGATTGCAAGTACCTTGCAGGCAGCTGTCATTATATACTGATTTTTAGCTGGATTGTTGCAGGGAGCTCAGTTTAGCTGTTTATTTCTTGGGGGGGGGGTTCTTTCCCCCCCAGGCTGAGCCCAGCCTGGTAACATGGTATTTTTCCAGTAACAAGTGCATACAAGGGTCAGGAACTAGCCTCCAGCTATGTGGGGGTGGGTGGAATAACAGCCTTTGTTATAAGGCTGGCTGTATAACAAAAGGCGTCTGCTTTGCTGAGCTGGGCATTTAATTTTTAAATACCCATCAAAAACTATCTTTGCAAGACATCTTGCAAAAACGAACTCTTAAGAGCTATAACAACAAAACTCTGGCAGGCATGGACTTGTAACTTCGTACACACTGTGCTGAAACATGCCCCTAAAGAACCCTGAAGCACAGAAGTTGTGTGTACAACACAACTACGTTTTTGGAGCGTTTTTGTGCTGAACTCACAACTAAAGCTGCAGCACTTACAGGGTTTGAAGGGTCATAAAAAAAACCCTGGCAGGCAGGGACTTGTAACTTGGGGTACATTGTGCTGAGGCATACTCCTAAAGAACCCTGAAGCACAGAAGTTGTGTGTACAACACAACTATGTTTTTTTCAGCGTTTTTGTGCTGAACTCACAACTAAAGCTGCAGCATTTCAAGGATTTGAAGGGTCATTAAAAAAACCCTGGCAGGTAGGGACTTATAACTTGGGGTACACTGTGCTGAGACATACCCCTAGGTAAAGGTAAAGGTAAAGGTATCCCTTGACAATTAAGTCCAGTCGTGTCTGACTCTAGGGAGCGGTGCTCATCTCCGTTTCAAAGCCGAAGAGCCAGCGCTGTCCGAAGACGTTTCTATGGTCATGTGGCCGGCATGACTCAACACCGAGGCGCATGGAACACTGTTACCGTCCCGCTGATGCGGTACCTATTAATCTACTTGCAATTTCTTGCTTTCGAACTGCTAGGTTGGCAGGAGCCGTCGCACGGATTTGAACTGCCGACCTTTTGATCGACAGCTCATGGTTCAGTGGTTTAACCCACTGCGCCACCCACTGGCACAGACCCCTAAAGCACAGACGTTGTGTGCAGAACACAACTATGTTTTTTGAGCATTTTTGTGCTGAACTCACAACTTCAGCTGCAGCAATTAAAGGGTTCAAATTGCCATAAAAAAAAAAAACCTGGCAGGTAGTGACTTGTAACTTGGGGTACACTGTGCTGGGACATCCCCCTACACAATCCTACACATATTTGTCATATGTAAAAACTGCTTCGGTTTAAATAGCCCGCCTACGTAAACCACCCTGATTTCAAGTTGGAGGAGAAAGCTGATGACCAGAGAAAGATGGTACATAAATGCTGGTATTATTTTGTTGTTGTTGTTGTTGTTGTTGTTGTTGTTGTTGTTATCTTCCAACCATGAATTTAATTGCAAAGAAAACAGACTTACTTGATGCCGAGGGAGACTCTGCTGCGGCTTCTACAGAATCTTCAGGCTTTTGGGCAACATGACCTAGGATTATGAATTTAAATAAACGTTAGTCATGCTCTCTTTCAACGCACCCGCATGCTGGCACTGTTGGACCAATTACACGACACTGGCTTCCACTATAGGTGGGTCAAGGTTAACAGATACCTTGCAGAGCCTCTCTAGGACTTAGTCTCATTCTACTTGCCTGCAATGGAGGCTGCTTCTCTGTTTGTTTTAAGGGAGAAACAAAGCTTGATGAAAGAAAAATAAGAGCGGGGGGGGGCAAGCATGCCTGCCTGCAGGGGAGGCAGGTGGGGGGCCCCTCAGGAAACCATGGAGGGGGTGTTCGCTCTTATCCACGGTTTCAAGTATCCATGGAGGGGCCTGGAACATATCCCCAGCGGATATGGGGGCCCACCTGTATTGGGGGGGCATCGGGGCTCGGCCAGGTTAGGCATTGGACAAGGCTCTGCACTCACCCACCAGAGGGCTGAACCCTCAGAACTGGTTGCAGTGGCAGAGTCCAGGGTGACCTTAGAGGATGGGTAGGCAGTGCCACGGGGGCCCACATGCCAGCAACTGGTTCTCAGCACCGAACTGAACACCACTCAGTGCCCCCTGGTCTTACCTTCTCCCGACATACTCATGAACATGATTTCCATGTCCATGGGAAGATTGCACTCCATGCAGACTCTTTGCAGAAACTCTTTGAAGACAGGAGTGTCGGCCACCGTCAGAAACGCGTCCAAGACCAAGGAGACTCTCTCTTTGCTGTCGGTCGTTTCCTCAACCTGACTCAAGTCCGCCTGGGGGAGAAGCTCCTTGGCATTCGCCAGCACCCACTCAGGGGTGCGACTGAGGAAGTCCACGAGCCGTGGCCAGGCGTTCCTGACGGCCCTCTGAAGGCCTGCCTCATCCATCTGGAACGGAGGCTGCCGGAAGGAAAGAAGGGAAGAGGTTCAGTTGCCACCAGATCAATGTATCCTTGCTGACGTGAGTATCTGTAGCTTTTCTACTGTCCAGATTTTAATACTTACGGCAAATGAGAGATTCCGAATAATCACTGTGCCAAGTTCTCGGAAGTTTGCATGGGGGCAAATGTATTTGTACCCAGAGACGGCACAATCCTGTATGCCACCTGATGCCCTCTTGGGTCTGTCGCCTCTGCCCTACACAAAAATCCAAAACTCTGACCATGCTCCTTGCGCACTGCCATGATACCCAGAAGCACGGGAGGTCCAGTTTCATTTCCCAGTGAATGCGCGGTCCTTGTGAATAAAACCACAGCCCCACACTTCTGGGTTCACGGCAGTGCGCAAGGAGCGCAGTACGGAGAGCAATTATCTCCTTCTCACTCAGCTGAGCAGGTAGCAGATCAGACTGGCGACAAGTTGGAAGGAGGTGTCGGCGGCAGACATGGGGGGAAAGGCACCCCGAATCTGCGGCCCCTTCAGACTTCTCGCAATCTGCATTAGGTGGCCCCATGGACGATCCGGCAGCATTTGTGCTCACGGAAATTACACAATTAGCTATCCTGGGATAAAGGCCTCTGAACTGTCTTCGACTTCTGATTCATTTAAACTCTCAAGTTTAATAATAATAATAATAATATACAGTATTTATATACCGCCTTTCTTGGTCATTGGATTTCTCCTCCGACTTTAATCCAAGGCGGTGTACATGGGCAGGCTGTCCTAACCCCCCCCCCATTGGTTTTTTTTTTAACAATATGTATATATAAATGTCCAATCTTTCCAGGTGGTATCCTTTTTACAGTCTGACAGTTCTGCTGGCTGGCGCCTCCCACACTCAACTGATACAGCTGGAAGCTCTTATCTCCTCCTGGAGGCTTTCACAGCTTTTTGCCGGCGGTGTGTCTCGAACTTATCAAGTTCACCGATCTTCAGGCTTTGAAGGCAGCAGCTCTCCCCACTGAGCCAGACTCTTCTGCCGTTTAAGAGAGTTACGGTCCAATCCTGCGTAACCTTAGGCCAGTGGAGCAAGCGCTCCGCCGGCCTAAGGTGTCGTCGTAAGGCACGTTTGCGGCTCCTCTGGAGTAAGCGGCACCGGCACGGAGGCTGGCGCCACTCACTCCTCTGTCTGGGACAACCCGCGCCGGCTGACCCAGGAAAGTCCTGGACTGGTCAGTGCAGGGCATGGGGAGGGTGGGCTGGGGTGGTTGGGGAGGGCACACTGGCACCCAGCAACCCAGTGCTGATATCCCTGCCCCCTCCCAGGCGGGGCCGGCCTTACACAGCCTCCCCGGACACGCGCCAGCTAAAGAGCTGGTGCGCATCCAAGGAGGTCCATTGGGGCCTCCAGGGCTTACACTGGGGGAAAGGAATGAGTATCCCCTTCTGCCGAAGTGAGCCCTGGCCATGCTGGCGTAGCCTGCATCTTGCTTAGGATGCAGCAGCCGGCCGTTTAGGCCAGCCACCACATCTTAGGCAGGATTGGGCTGTTCAACTCTCAAGTTTAAGAGAGTCAAGGGTGAGCTCAGGACCAGCCTGTTCATGAGGCTAACGGAGGCGGTGCCAATGATTGATTGGCAGAAAAATGGCCTCTACTGTTCCTCCTGATGCCTGGATTCTAAAAAGATAACAGAGTGAAAGGTAACAGGGTGAAAGAGGAAGTAAGGAAGAGAGTAGAGTGGTGAGCTAGAGTGTCTCTGATGTTCTGGCCCACCATTCTCTTCTCCTCCATACTTCCTTTTTCACTGTCCCCTTAAGAGCACTGCTCAAGTTCACCACTGCCCACCTCTCTTCGTCCTCCTCTCTGTTTCTCTCTTCCTTTTAGAATCCAGGAAGTGGGAGGGGCTGAGTGGGAGGGGCTGGTGCACCTTCGAGTAAAGGGGAGACAGCATTTGGTGCAGGACTTTAGGAGCCACGGTAACTTTAGTTGGCCCTAGAGGAGCTAGAGATTTAAAGGAGCTGAAACAAAAATAGGGATGAGAGGGTTTAAAAAAGGTAAAGGTATCCCCTGACAATTAAGTCCAGTTGTGTCCGACTCTAGGGTGTGGTGCTCATCTCCATTTCAAAGCTGAAGAGCCAGCGTTGTCCGAAGACGCCTCCGTGGTCATGTGGCCGGCATGACCTTGCTGCAGCGCGTAGCATGCGGCTGGAACACGGAGCGCTGTTTACCTTCCCGCAAGCGGTACCTATTTATCTACTCGCATTGACATGCTTTGGAACTGCCCGGTCCTATACTTTTATTATTCTGAAACTTTGTTTTTCACTGTGCATTTAGGAGAATGTCTACTATTAATTCTGGAATTGGACCGTCCAGTTTGTCAGAGCTTTCAGTCCCTTCAGTTAGTCTGCATTTTTGCTCTCCTCTACATGACTAATGTGCAGGTATGTGCTGATAGAAGATACTGCCCTTGTTGAGAATACAGGCATAAGAACATCGAGGTTATTTCTGTGCAGTGTGCACACAGGTACTTGAATGATGAATGAAACCTTTATTGGCATAAAGACAAACAAACATAAAATATAAATAGCAAACAGACAAACAATATCATAACACACAGACTGATCCAAACACATAAAACAATATCTAAGACAGTCAGAATAAGTGGATACAACAACAGCAACTGTAAAGGACCATCTAGATATTAAGATATATTAGGGATCTCAACTGCCATCTATAGCCAAATGAATCTGCGTCATATGAAGGTGAGATCACTTCGACGTTTTATTAATAAATCCAGGTAGTTAGCTATTTGATTGGTGCGTAATTCATAGGTAATATATGACTTCTGACTCAGAAAATCCTGTGTTTTTAATCAAAATCAGACCTAAATGGGATAAACGTAAGTCTTGGTAAAGATCACAATGTAATAACATATGTGGCAAGGTTTCAATAGCTGTGTTATTACAAGGGCATAGCCGTGCTTCATGTGGCACAGATTTATATCTGCCAGTTGTAACATTAGACGGGAGCACATTGCATCTTGCTAAAGTAAAGGCCCGTCGTTTCTCAGGACTTTTCAATAGTGCAAGATATTTGGCCATTTTAGATACAGGTGATGTTAGTTGGAAATGCAGGGGGGAGCATATTTTCTGCGCTGCTGCAGTCAGAACTTGTTGCTCGATGTCCAATAGCCTGCCCTTAAGAAGCTTGAAGGTTTGGAGCGGTGGAAGGGCTCCCAATGAATCTAATGCAACCCCCATTGTTTGGATCATTTGCATGAAAAAATTGGATTCGGGGGAGAATGAAGAATCGGCTAACATACTTTTGAGTAGGACATCGTTGTTAGCAGCGTAACATATCCGAATCACACAGGTACTTGAGTACAGTGGCGTCGCTCCGGTAGGGGCGGGGCTGTAAGTATCGCTCCGTCGTAGTCTCTTTACCGAGCAAGCAGGAGGCAGCCCCGCCCCCTCACTGTCGGAGCCAGTCCCCTGCGGAGAAAGCAGCAGGCAGGGTCTCTACCGAAGCGACGCCAGTGCTCGAGTACAGGGTGAAAAAACACCACACCAAAAAGCAGTGCAATCGTTTTCCCAACAGCAGTGTTTTTATCAATGCAACGTGGAGGAACTCAGAAGATGCGAGTGGGCTAAAGGATAAAGATTTGAACACCAACGCGAAACAGGGTGTGCCCGGTGCCCGGTACAACATCTGGAAATAAAAACAGCGTTACGGAGGATGCCTGCCTTTGTACTCCTGAGCCCTGCATAGCCCCAAACCCATTGATTTGGAATTGGTAAGATACACATCCAAAGCCTCAATCGGTGGTTCGGTTGAAAACTTCCCTGCTATTTGTTCGCCTGTTCACCTGCTGTGTCTCGTCGAGGGGGTAATTCACATAATGAGTTTAAGCAACAACACATCACTGTTTTCCATATAATTATTTCCCACCCTCTTTTAACTGTGGTGTTGTTGTTGTTGCGGTTTCTTGCAGCTGCTAAATGCAATAGTATCACAAAGCAGCTCTTGTAAGCTGGCACAGCGAAGGCCACCTGTCCGGTAGCATCGCTTGCCAAGAGCTTGGCAGCCCCACGGTCTGGTTTTTTGTTTTGCTTTTGCAGACTGGGGACGGACAGATGACGTAGTACATCCCAACCTGCATCACAGGGCTCCGATGCCACGAAACAGGCGCACAAGCCAGGAGTTGGACCGATTTCCTGGCAGGTCACACATGGGGGGCTCCACAGGTGGCACTTGGTGGGGCACATGCCAGGGGTCCACATCCATACAAGGGTCCACAGTCAAGCCGCACACATTGTGGTGCATTGCGTTGTGTCAAGCAGCATCCTCGTGCAGCTCAAAAATCTCGGTGCGTCTAGTCTTTTACAAAATCACACACAGGAGAGCTGCATTGCGGTGCGAGCAAAATGGGAAAGATTGAACTTCAGTCAATGAGAAGCCGCATTTGGTGCTGGGGGGGCGGGATGCAGAGCAACACGTTGGGCCAATCAGAATTGAGGTTTTTTTTTAGCCAATCAGAACTCGGGTTGGCATATGCATGCGTTTCCAAAGCATGTAGGAGCATGTCACTGAGAGAACCTCGCAGGGCTTTGGCCCTCAAGTGCCCCAGAATCTCGAGTCGTCACAGCATGGCTGAGCTCGGTTGGTGGATTACAAACTGCAGAGGACTGGCTTAAGGCTGAGACACACCAAACACGTCGGCGTGCATTGCGTCCCGGTGCGTTTCGTGAGCGGCCAGCCGACGTGCTGGGACGCAACGCTACGAACCCCTGGCACAACAAAGAAAAGCCGCACAGAGAACGGAAGACGTCCTGCCCTCCCTCTCTCTCTTTTAGCCAATCAGAATAGTCTTTTCAGAATGTATTCTGATTGGCTACCGCATTGCTCTGTGTCCCGCCCCCACAGTTCCAAATGCTGCCTCTGATTGGCTGAACGTGGCAAACGTTGAGCATGGTTCAACTTAGCACACACTGGAACGTCACTCTCCGACGTTCCTGTGCGTTCCAGTCGGAGACAAAACACATCGGGATTTTAGAGCTGCACGTGGACGTCACTGAACGCAACACACGCCAACGTGTTTGGTGTGTCACAGCCCTTACCATGCAAGGACCAAACTAAACCAACTAAGGTATGCTTTGGCCCTGCATATGTTTAAATAAACAGATGAGGGAGTGGATCTGGTTCAGGAGGAAGGTATGAGGGAGAGGAGTTTAAACCCTTTACCCCCACTGTGGCCCCAATCCAGATTGTCCTCCTCCCCTGTTCATCAGTGGTTTCCTTTTGCCCTGGGAGGAAAGCTTCCCTTGGTACCAATGGGGAAAAACAAGATGTGCGAAAGCTGAAAAGAAAGGTGCCGGGGGGGGGGGCATGATTGAGACATAGGGCGGGGTTAAGGCGGCAGCGTATTTGGGGAAACTACTTTCAAATAGAGCACGTATTGGGGGTTTAGCTGGGTGGGTCCTCTGTTAGGCAGGAGCCCTTGGGATTGGATGATGGTAAACTGGAGATTGATCGAGTTTTTTTTTTTTTTGCTTTGAGCTAAGAGTGGGAAATTGTAACGATACATTATTATTTGCTTCTCCGTATTTCTTTTCTCTCTCTCTCTCTTTCTGTTCTTTTTTATTTCTTTTTTTTACTGTTTTTATATTCCTATTTTTATGTATTTTTATTGTATTTGCTAAACATTTCTATAAATAATAATAAAAAAGACATGAGCCCTTGGGCACTGCCTGGCCAAGGTAACTCCGATGTCTCCTGCCCTCCTAACGGCATTTTTCCTTGTCGCCCTTTTTCTTTCCCCTCGGCACACCTTTCTGGGCTCCACTCACCCATCATCCCCACCCACAAGATCTCAGCAATCTGATCCCTCCTACCATCATTCTGCTAATGGCTCTTGATTGCACCGGAACCGTCGTCTACGCCATGGTCAATAGGAACTCCAAGATGTCTCCTTCAGTCTTTGGAGGCCTGGAGTCATATTTTGCATTTCTAGAGGGAAGCCTCATTAAAGCCCAGCTTCCTGAAAAGGAAACAGGAAATTCTTTAATAAAGCTCCAATTACGAATTTCCAATGCAGCCGTTACCATCCACACGTCCTCTGCTGTGAACGTTTGGCAGGTAGAATTTTGCTCGTTGCCTTTCGATCATGTTCCCGCTCAATGCGTTTTAAAGAATGGGATAGACCGCCATTTTGCCTCTAGAGCAGGGGTGGCCAAACTTGCTTTGCCCAAGGGTATATATACGCAACAGGAGTTAAATGCATACACCTGTGGGCTGCGAGGAAATTAATTAATGTAAGAACCACACATACGATAAACCTCAGATGTTAGAGAGCCACAAGAGAGGTATTTGAGAGCCTCAATATTTAAGAAGCATTTAAATTCTTAAATATATTTACTCACCATGAACAAATTTATTTTTTAATCCAGAGGACTCTCAGTTTATACCCGGTAACTAATGATAAAGCTTGAAACTTTCTTATTTACCTTTTATATTAATTGTGATGCAGAAAGAAGCTCAGCCAACATATTTCCGAGAGCCGCACATTATACGTCAAAGAGCCGCATGTGGCTCAGGAGCCTGAGTAAGTCTGGATTGGGCTGTTCAATGCATAGCTGGTTTGATGCTGTCCTTTCCCCAACAAGTATGTCTCACAGACAAGTGGAATCTCTTATTCAAGTTGATTCAGTCACTCCTGCAGACATTCAATGAAGGACTTTCACCCCATCAACGCCTCATAACTCTCTCTCCCTTGGAAAGAACCTGCAAATTTCAAGTTAACGCTGATCCTAGACACAGTAAACGCCCAAACTTTCAGAATACGGGTGGTACACGTTTTGCTTCCTTTATCTAAACTGCCAAGTGCGTTTGGAGTGCAACTGCCTCGCACTTTCCTTTTCCTTAGGTTTCTAAGGCTGGTGGAAACCCCCCAACCACCATCTTTCAGTTTTGCAATCGGCAAACCGTTGGGGCCTCCTTGTTTCACTCCTGTCCGCCACCTACCCGATGAAGCATTCTGTCGGACTTAAAAGCTTGCTGTCTGAGGTTCTGTTATTTTGGGCGGGTCCTAAAGCAAGCATTGCCCACCCCTGAATTGTGCTGTTTTCTTCTCACAGAGCAACACGACCACCTACGATTTTATAAAACCCCATAGGGAAAGACAAACACACGAAGTAATGTGCACCTACCACAAACATGCAGATATCAAGCAAGAGAGCAGAGGAAGAAACCAGCAGAAAAGAGCCGAGTTCTGGAACCCACCAAGACCGCGCCTATCTTTGTAACGTCTATCACTGGCAATGTTCTTTATGTGCCTGTCTGTACCAAGGACAACATTTTTTAAAAGGAAAGTGAAAGTCCCTAACCTCATTGGCAAAGACAACAATGCCTAATTATTAACCATTCCGATGAGAGTCCAAGCCAAACATTCTCTCCCAGAAATTGGTTGCTGTGTCACCCCGTGTGAACCGGCCATTTTAGGCAATTTCCAGCTGGTAAAAAAGGTAAAGGTGACCCCTGCAAGACGCCTCCGTGGTCATGTGGCCGGCATGACTCTCCTTGCCGCAGCGCGTAGCATGCGGCTGGAACACAGGTAGCTCTTTTTGCTTGGTAGCGTGAAATTGAGAATCCTCACTGTTGTGTTGATTAAAAAATACCTTTGGCTGGTTATCAGGGGCCATCATGGCCTTTGGGACCTGTCCTTTTACAAATTAAGTAGAAAAGCAGAACTCCCAAAACTCTTGGCGGCTGGCTCCGCATCTACAGTGTAAATCAACCAATGGATTTGACACCCTCAAGTCAACCCTTGTCCTGCGCCTTGCTTTTCTGGGTGAAGCGAGTGAGGCAGCGCTAACCGGGGAGCACATGCACTGAGCTCCAGAAAGCAAAACGGGACCATGGCGCCCTCTGGTGTTCGGATGAAGCAGACTGAAGTGGATCAGAACAGAAGCGCACCTCGCCTTCTTACCTGTTGTAGCTGCCGACGCGAGCAGAGGGTGGGGGGATATCGGTGGGTGCTGTGTCTCCCCCGAGCGACCCCATGGCGTGGCATGAGGCTGCAAGCCGCCGTCAGAGTGCGCGAGTGGACACGTCCTCCCCACCCAAAACTCCTGCAAGCAAGCAGCAGAGAGCGGTCTGAAGGCGAAAGTGAAACTTAAGCAAGGCTCGGGCTGTGCGGCAGAAACTGTGAAGGCTCTTACCGGGAAATCATGTGTCTTCTCAAAACAGGCAGGCCTGTTAACGGAGGGAGGGTGGGGGGAAAACAGCATTTCTGCACCTGGGAGGGAAGGGAAGGGACAGGGATAAATCTCCAGGATTCTGGAGATTTATCATTTTTACAGGACTGTCCAACCTGACATGGGCGGAGGGGTGTCTCCAGGAATAGCTTCAGTAGCAGTCCTGGAAAAATCCTAAGGCTGCGATCCTATGCACGCTTTCCTAGGAGTAAGCCTCAGTGACTGGCCCCTTCCTAGGGCTCCTGTTGTCCAGGAATCATAGGTTGGAAGGGACCCACAAGGTAATCTAGTCCAACCCCCTGACTGCAGCAGGAAATCCTCCTAGAGCAGGGGTTCTCAACCTGTGGTATGGATACCCCTAGGGGTACATGGACCTCTTGCTGGGGGTACGGCGAGCCCTGCCCCTTATGTGCCCCATCAGCAGCTAATTAAGTGTTAATTAACATAGATTTTAATTATTTTCGGAGCCATTCTGTCTCTCTGATTTTGGTTTTGGGCTTATTTTTGTACTTTGGAAAATGTACTTTGGGGGGGGGAGCTGATTTGGGGAAGTGTGACTTGGAGAAAAAAAGAGATCCTTGCATCTGTCTGTCTGTCTGTCTGTCTGTCTGACACACACACACACACACACACACACACACACACACACACAGAGTTAAATAAGACATTTTTTCACATTTAAAATTGTTTTAGTACTTTTTTACTTAACGATAAATTACTTAATTAAGTAATTGATTAATCCAATTAATTAGCAGGGGATACTTCAGGAAATTGGACGATGATAAGGGGGTACCCAGGCCTCCAAAAGGTTGAGAACCCGTGACCTAGAGGAGCATCTCCAACGGGTGCCTGTTGAGCCTCTGCTGGAAGATCCCCAGTCAGGGAGAATCCACCACCTCCCTCGGCAATCTGTTCCACTGCTGAACCGCCCTTAACCGTCAAGACTTTCTTCCTGATCCAACAGGAATCTCCTCTTTTGCAGTTTGAAGCCATTAAAACCGTTTGCTGTGTTTTCCACTCAGGCAACCTGAATAGGCTTCCAGTTCACACCTGCTCTGTGTGTGCAAGCATTAATGAAGGGTACAATCCTATGCACACTTTCATGGGAGTAGGCCCCCATGAACACAATGGGGCCTACTTCTGAGTAGACCTGCATGTTGTTGTTAAGTCGTGTCCGACCCTTCGTGATCCCATGAACCATATCGCACCAGGCCTTCCTGAGAGATTCAAGCAAATGGGATAGCTATGAACTTGGATTACTTTCTTTTAGCTTAATGGGGATGTCATATTCAATTCAATTAGGTAAAGGTGACCCCTGACAATTAAGTCCAGTCGTGTCCGACTCTAGGGTGTGGTGCTCATCCCCATTTCAAAGCCGAAGAGCCAGCGTTGTCCGAAGACGCCTCCGTGGTCATATGGCCGGCATGACTCTCCTTGCCGCAGCGCGTAGCCTGCGGCTGGAACACGGAGCGCTGTTTACCTTCCCGCAAAGGTACCTATTTATCTACTCGCATTGACATGCTTTGGAACTGCTGGGTTGGCAGGATAGGGAACTTCTAATGCAGTTCAGTGTAGGGTGGCTCAGGGCTGTGTTCAGTGGGGCTTGTTTTCAGTGGGGCTTGTTTCATTGTGTTCAGTGGGGCTTGTTTTCTGGAGAAAGCATTTGGGATTGCAGCTCAAAACTAATCTAGCACGGCTTTTGGCTTTCCCCCTGTTTAGTCATTTTCCTCATGTGCTGGTTTTTGTTTGTGTGTGTTTTTGTCATTTTCCTTTTTATTTAGTGTCTTTGTGTGCCCACTGGCGTCGACGAGGGGAAGCGTGCAGGGCGAGCCGCCCTGGGGTGACGCGCGTCTTCCCTGGTACAGCAGTTGGAGGTGGGCCCTCCCGCCCTCCCTCGTGTCCGTTTGGCTCTGAAATGAGCCGAAAATGGCGCGGGGGGGTGCTCCGCGCCTGCGCGTGATGTCATGCGCAAGGGGCGGAGCCGCCCTCTTAAAGGTGACATGCGACCCCGCTCTGGGGTGTTGCGCGTCCCTGTGACGCGACTGTGTGTGCCCCATAACAGTGATGTAGACTCAAGTATATTGACTGGGACTCGAGTCATTTTACAAACCAAAAAAACCCAATAAAAACACACTAACAAACTCTTTACGTTTTACATGTCATGAGTTGTTGGGACTCGGGTTCAAAGATGGTCGGGGGGCATCGGGGGGTGTTTTGTCACGGTATGGTGAGGGGACACAGAACTTTGGGCACCAAGTGAAAAAAAGTCTGGCTCCTTCTCTGCGAGTCGGATTCAAGTCGCGTCAATGACTCGACTCGGACTTGACTTAGCGATCGTGAAAGACTCAACGTGAGACTGGGAGCCTTTTACGACCGACAAGTCAATGTTAAGTCCGTATACATTACCATATCGGCCGCCGTAAACCAGGAAGAAGGCATCTGCGAGACAATCAGATCTAAATGAGTGTTCATGAGAAGGAGAACATCGGGGGGGGGGGAGTTTACAGCCCTACCAGTGCCATCCACACACACACACACACACACACACACACAACAGCACCCACCTGTTTTCCCCACTAGATAGATAGGGACTCACGACCAAAGACTCTGGACTTGGGGGCAAAGACTTGAGACTTGACTCGAGACTTGATCCACATCCCTGCCCCATACATTATAATAATCCTATGCACATGTGTGTGGGACTAGCTCTCTCTCCCATAAATCAATAAACCATTTGCCTGACGCATTTTGAGGAACTGGAAAAACAAGCACCTTAATTACAAATGTTTTATCAAATGGGTTTTGCCAAATAGGCTGGAATGTTTTCGCTGTGCAAATAGACTGTATCGTTGGGAAAGAACACTCACGTGCAAAGTGAAGCGTTAAGGCTCTTAAGCTGCAATCCTATACACCCTTTCCTGGAAGTAAATTTCATTGAACACAATGGAACTTACTTCTGAGTAGACATGCCTAGGATTGTGCTGCTATTACAGGAACTCTCGGTTTTCTATACACCTGGATAAGCTTGATTCTTGTTTGCCAAACACCCGCCTCCTTCTTTATGAGTAACTATGTTTTATGCTGCTGTCAGCAGTCAGCTAATTAGAGATTCTGTAGTGATGCAGTAAGGATATCTAAGCGTTGGTGGTATAGTGGTGAGCATAGCTGCCTTCCAAGCAGTTGACCCGGGTTCGATTCCCGGCCAACGCAAGATTACCTTTGGGCTCTTTTTATGTTCTTATATGCATGGGGTGGATAGAGGGAAGTTCTTTTCCCTCTCGCACAACGCCAGAACCGGGCGACAGCCACTAAATTGAGTGGTGAGAGAGTTAGAACAGACAAAAGAGAATATTTCTTTACCCAGCGAGTAATCAATCTGTGGAACTCCTTGCCAAAGGATGTGGTGATGTCACCTGGCCTAGATGGCCTTGGAAAGGGGATTGGACAGACTTATGGAAGAAAATCCTGTCACAGGTTACAAGTCATTATGACTGCATGCACCCTCTGGGTTTTAGAGGTAGCCTATCTCTCAATGCCAGGTGCAAGGAAGTGATGACAAGATGCAGGTCTCTTGTCGTCTTGTGTGCTCCCTGAGGCATCTGGTGAAATGAAGCTGGACTAGATGGGCCCTTGGCCGGATCCAGCAGGGCTCTTCCTATGTTCCTATGCTGCTGACCCAGCAGAAGTAGCCTGCCCCTGAACATGGAGGCTCCACGCAGCCCCCTCCCGCAGCCCGAACTGGCGCCTTTTCCTCCTCGTCTCAGTGACGAGCCGTCAGACGAGTGGGGGGGTAGAGGCGGCTTGGGAGGACCCGCCGGGGCCGGGGAGGCTGGGAGGGTCTCCCCGCACCAGGCCTCATCACGTCGATGCTGGTGAAGCCAGTGAGCACCAGGTCCTTGAGGAGCTTGCAGCCGATGCCGCCGGCGCCCACCATCAGCACCCGCGCACCCAGTGACACCACAGCTCATGGAGCCAGGAATGAGCAACCCATCCTTATGATGTGGTGGGTCAGGTTCATCAGAGGTTACAAGCCATAAGCAAACTCCTGGTTTTAGAAGTCAGTTTTCTCTGTGCCAGGTGCAAGGGAGTGACCACAGGAAACAGGTCTCTTGTTGTCTTGTGTGCTCCCTGAGGCATCTGGTGGGGCCACTGTGAGATACAGGAAGCTGGACTAGATGGGCCTGATCCAGCAGGGCTCTTCTGATGTTCTTAAACCTTTTGCCTTGTGATGCCCACCTTGTTTTCTCTCTTTCTAAATGATTTGGCTCCCTATCCCAGAATGACGGTCACTCAGTTTAACGTGATGGTCACTCACCCAGACTGGACGCTAAACATGTCCCCCTTTTGTAATATGCAGACAACACAGTGTTAATTTCGCACTCACATGTAGACCTGCAGCGCCTTTTAAACAGCGCCTTTTAAATGACTTTAAACTCGAGTCATTATTATCAGTTTGATAGCGCAATCCTAACCAATGTTCCAGCACCGGTGCAGCCACAATGCAGCCCCAAGGTAAGGGAATAAATGTTCCTTCATCTTGAAGAGGCCTCCATTAGTGCACCTGCACTGCAAAATGCAGTCTGCACCCTGTTGGCATGGCTGCACCAGCGCTGGAAAGTTGGTTAGGATTGCGCTGTCAGTCATTATCATCAACCTGACCTTAAATTTTGCGAAACCAAAGATTCTGGTCTTCTCTAAGTCCTGGAGACCAATGGCATGGAGGGCAGGAGGAGAATCATCGAGCAATTTAAGAGCAGAGTACCTTGGGGTCAATTTTCATTGCAAACTTTCGTGGGCTCTCCACCGGAGAACGGCACTCAACCTTGACACTCATAATACCACCCAGGCCATTTTCCGTTTTTTCACGAAGCAAGGTCATCGTTTTACTCCGCTTGCGCCAAAGGTTTTCAATGCAAAGGTGATCCCTCAACTTCTCTATGGTTCCCCAATCTGGATGGATTCAGTCGATCCTGTTTATGATCGGCTGCAGGCCACCTTCCTCAGGAAGCTGACGGGTCTCCCAAGGTGTGCCCCTGAGGCTGCGATTTGCCTGGAATTAGGCCGGTCCCTCCCGGGTAGAGTCCCAAATTTGGAGAGCGCACTTCAAAGATTGGCTGCACATTTGCTTCCAGGCTCATCAGGATAGCTTTATCTTTCTTGAGTTGTCAGACCCCAGGACCCCATGGTGGTTGATTGGAATATGGGAGACGGTTAGACCTCTGGGTTTTTCCCTGGATGCCTTAACTGTGCTCTCGGACATTTCCGTGGTCACAAACAAGGCATCTTGCTTTGAAAACCTTTAAAGAACTCAAAACCCCTTGCAGAACGGCTGAACACTCCCCCCTTCCCCCTCCCCCCCACATTAAATAGTCTTCATGGTCTTCAGTGGAGAGAACCAGTTTTGGAACTTGGTCAAGTCAGTGATGGAACTGGAGCAGACCCGGTCTCTCAAAAGACCCAGCTGAGCCAGCACCAGAACCCAATCCAAATGTGACAAGGGCTGGAGAGGATTTGGAGCAAGACACATCAGAAGAGGCAGGAGCGATCTATCAGGAGCGACCGTGTTTGGGGAGTGGTTGTGCACCGACACAGAGGCGTCGTCTGGCCTGTAGTGGTGGGGCGGTGGGCCCCAGGGCGGGGGGCGGGAGGCTGGACGGGGGGGGCGCGGAGGCTGAGCAATTAGTAGAATTTGAATTTCTTGCCGCCGAAAAAAAAAGGACAAAAACCTGGACCGTTGCGGTTTGCCGCCAAATTTCAGCGGCAAACCGAGGCTCTCAAAGGCTCTTAAAGGGAAAAGACGTTCTGCGCCTGTGCAAAGTGTAAAACCAATGCTTGCTGCGTGCTTTAAGAGGAACGAGGCTGAGGAACACGAGTTCGCTGGTTGTCCTTGAGAGATCGTAGCTCACTGGGTTGCAGCAGATCACGCTGGAGTAGGTCATCGCTGGAGGCTCTTATAATACAGATAAGTGAGGCAAAGCAAACACTAAGGCCGGATTCACATATGACCGCGGATGTCCCCGTCCGCCGTATGCGCTGATCTGGCGCTTGGAGCAGGGGGAGCGCCGCTTTGCTTGTCGTCCCTACACGTCCCTCCTGCTGTCCCGCCCTCTTAAGAGAGCGCAGCTGTGATTGGGTAAACACAGCCGCGCTCTGATTGGCCAATCCCAGTCATTGAAACGAGAAAAAAAACAGTTTGTGGACAGTAAAATATCGTTTTGCCCTCACTTCCAACACAAATTTTAAATTTTATATCATCATCCCAGCATGAACTGGGAACGGTTTGCGACTCTTGCAATTATATTTTTCAAAATTTGGATATTTTTCGGTGCTTGCGGCTTGCTCTCTACTCCTCCTGTGTTTGCCTGTGTGTGCAAGGGGTTGCAAGGGGTTTCCTTGCAAGGGGTTTCCCTCTCTGAAGAGCAGTGGACCTGTAACATTCGCGGTGATTGGAGCAACTTGTGATTGGCATGCAACCACTCTCCCCCCCTCTCGCGCGATTGGTGGCTGTTGTTGCGCTTTGAACCCGCCCACAAGCTCCACGAGACACGCTTTGCCAAAGTTGAACCGAGCCATCTCCAGCGATTCTAGCATTGGTGCCCCGTAATGGTGTCCTTTTACATTATGAATATGCAAATACAGGGCAGAGCGGGTCCGTGAAGCGCACAGCAGGGACAACGCTGTCATATGTGAATCAGGCTTCAAGCTGAGCTCAGGAGCTCCTGGAGACAAGACAGCATCTCTCATTGTAGGTTTGCAGATAAGATATTTTCATTCAGACATTGCAGAATGGAAATAAAGTATTTTCTTTCTGTTGTATTTTTTTAATAAAGCAAACACAAGACAAATGCAAGAACTGCAATTGACAATGGTGCAGAGCAGGTTCTGCTTTACATACAGTCTTTGATTTCTATGTTTAGTTTGGTTGATTAATTATTAGGATTTCTCTCCTTCTTCCTTTCTGACCCACCTCTAAGTTAGTTCCCCACTCTATTTGCTGGGACAACCCCCCCCCCCTGGAAACTGCCAGGCAGTATAAGAATCTGTTTTTCATCTTGCAAAGATGCTACCAAAAGGAGCTAGCTTTCTCTCTCTCTCTCTTGTGCAAC
This sequence comes from Plestiodon gilberti rubricaudatus, assembly GCA_026170595.1. Classification (NCBI taxonomy): domain Eukaryota; kingdom Metazoa; phylum Chordata; class Lepidosauria; order Squamata; family Scincidae; genus Plestiodon; species Plestiodon gilberti. The sequence continues at coordinate 22,955,661 of JANXHW010000010.1, read as the reverse complement.
TGGGGCTTCCCTCCCATGCTTTGATGTTTCTCTTGCCATGTATAGGACTAACACAGAAGACATCAGTGCCCTCTACCCAGGCCTGCCAATGGAGGGAGGGCAGCATCCCAACCCCACCCTGCGCACTCCTGGTTTAGCTGCTGCTCAGCATAAAGCTTGAAAAATCCACTTTAGGGCTCGTTTTGGGAATATACATATACATATACACATACATATAAGAAAGGGTGCCTCTGAGCATGTAAAGAGTGCCTGTTTCTTCCATGCACTGTAATGGGGAGTCACGGCTAACGGTGAGGGGCGTCAAGGGTTACAGCCGCACGTTTTTATGGGGGGGCGTCAAGGGTTTGGGCCACGGTTGAAAAATGGTCTGGCTACTCCTCTGCACCGACAGAGGCCGCAGCCTGAGCAATGAGCCTGCTGCAGCTCCAATGGTTCCTCGCTGCCAGGACCAATTCTTGAGTGAAGTGATGGGGAGGGGTGGCCACCTAGCACATCCACCCGCCTCTTGTGGTTAGGGGGTAGGACCTTTGCCACAGAAGCCCTGCTGGCCTTTCCGCCTTCCAGGGGAATCTCCCAAGAAGGAAGTGTCGGTGGCCTGGCAAGGAACATGCACTCCTTGGTCACAGAAGGGATGCTATCACAGCTATCAGCCTGCATCAATTCCAGAGATGGAGGCATCAAGAATTAGGAGGGATGCGGGAAGGGACTCAGTAGACATCGTGGTGGAGGGGGAGGGTCATCCGGTTTATTCAAGAAGGAGGAAGATCGAGATTTGACAGGTGAGGAGCGGCCCTCCAGACAGCAGGACCTTGAAGACCCCAAGGGAGCCCTGGCCACAGTCTGGAGTCAGTTGGCTGGGGACATCACCTGTCAATCACCCTTGTGTCATCACCCTTGTGACGTCACCTGTCAATCGCTGGGGGCTGAATAAATAGCAGGGACCTGGAGAGGCTCCGTGTGGGAGATTAGTGGAGTGGGAGGAGCGAGGAGAGAGGAGAGAGAAGGTTAGAAGATATTGGTTTTGATTTCATCGATTTCTGAGTGTGCGTGAAAGGAGGGTGAAAGGAAGAGAGAAAGGCAGAGTGAAAGGTAGAGTGTATTGAGTCGTGCAGTGTGAAAGGTGTGTGCCGAGTGAGTGAATTGTCTTTTTATTTTTGTTGACTTGTTTTTTAAATTTCTTTTTCTTTTCTTTTATTTGTTTGTGTGTGTGAATTCATTTGGCTTTTATTTTAGTTTTTTATTTTATTTTATTTTGATATTTATTTTTGATACTTTTATTTTGTTTTTTCCCCTTTTATTTTGTTTTTTTCACTTTTAGTTTGTTTTTTTCTCTTTTCATTTCTTTTGCAAGTACCTTTCTTTGGGGCTTTCGGGGAGGGTCTTTTTTTTCTTAGTGCTAAGTTTAGAAAGGGGCATAGTTAGACAGGGCTTTAGGGAGGGATCTTCTTTTTTCTTTTCTCAGTTTCCTCTTTCTTTTATTTTGGGGCTTTGGGGGGAGGGATACTTTCCTGGGTTAGGTAGTTAGGGAATTAAGAAGACATGGAAGAGAGGGAGGAAGGTAGGGATCAAAAAAAGAACTGGAAAGCGCTGCTCACGTAAGTTGGGCTTTGCGGAGGGGGGTAGCATAAGACCTCAGGACAGACCCCCAGGAGCTCCCTTCCGCAGCCAGGGCTGAGCGCTCTTTGCCCCTGGTCCAGGAGAAGTCCAGGCACTGACCTCCACCCCGAGCCCCCCCCCGCTACACCCCCAGAGAAGCTGCACCTCTTCCAATCAATGACAACTAATGGGGGGGTACATGAGTGGTCACCTGGCATATGGGATGGAGACCCTCTAGAAACTGAGCCAACCCAGAGTCACCTTGTTCACGGGGAAATCAGAGGAACCTGGCTGCCGGATCAGGCCCAGGGCCCCTCTAGCCCAGCTTCCTGTATCTCACAGTGGCCCCCTAGATGCCTTGGGGAGCACTCAAGGCAACAAGAGACCTGCATCCCGTTGCCACTCCCTTGCACCTGTCCTTCAGAGAGAGCCTACTACTAAACCCAGGAGGTTTTAGGTTTCAGTTCAAGACGCATGTGAGGAGCATGGAGGGAGAGAGGACAAGAGGCGCAGGATCTTCTGGTTCTTCCGCCATTACCTCCCGCCCCCCCTAGTTGCCCTCTGCCCCCCCCCCCACGTCTGCCCAGGAGCGACTTCCTCACCTTCTCTCCACTCTCTTGCAGGCTTTTCTGCTGCCACTGCCCAATCAGGCAGAGGCAGAATGTTGTTGCGGCCGCCCCCCAAGCCATCGGGGGATGGCGGCAAATACTGCACAGGCTGCAGAGGAACCGGGTGGGCACCGCCGTGCCACCTCCAAGCCTCCATGAGGATTCCAAGACTTTGGAATCGACAAGTTGGGAGTCCTGGGGATCCCAAGGTAAAGAAGTGTCCCAGGCTTACGGGGAACTCCAAAGCGATGCAGGCCTGCCTGCCTGCCAGCTTGCCTGTCTGCAGGGTCACAATGGAGGGCCAAGACAAGCTGCGTTAGGACAAAAGGGATGCTGGGCAAAAAGAAGTGGTTGAATGTGGGTTCTTGGGTGCCCGTTTTCTGCACTAGAGTTTCCTTTGCACAGCATGGCAGAGTTTTGTTGCTCTTGGAGCACAGGCACTAGGCTGGCTCCAGGATGCAGACAGAGGCGTGTGAATGTGGCTCCCCACACACCCCCTGATTCAGAGGTGCCCCCTTGAAGCCTAGCAGGTAGCCTACCACCATGGGCTCAGGGATCCACCCTAGCCCCAGAGAGGTGGTGGTGGTTGCATGAAGGGCTCCAGCCTTCAGTGGCCTCGGCATTCGGTCCTCCCCAGCAGCCAGCCTGACTTTGCCCCTTGAGAGCAAGCAGACTTCCCAACCAATGCCACGTGGCACCTTCTCTGGGAAGCTGAAACCAAGCGGGCTGTGGCCTCTGGGGTCCATGCAATGGCTTACTGTACATGTCTTCCTTCCTTCTCTCCTTCCAGCCGAACTCGGATCTGCAGCAGGGGAAGAGAGCCAGGGATCTGCAGCCGGGGAAGACAGCCAGGTAAAGTCTGGTCGAACCTCCCCCTTTGCCCTCCTGTGGCAGAGAGGCCTGCTGGGACCGGGCCCCCGATTCCTTCTTAATTGGGACACGCTGGATTGTCTTCTTCACAAAGACTGTGGCTGGCGAGGGAGGGGAGCCAGCCGGGGCTCGCAGGGCTGCCGTTCCAGCCGTCAGAAGGGACACCGCCGCAGCCAGCAGCTGTGTCCAGGAGCACGTCGACTTTCTCACCGCTGAGTCTCAAAGAGGGTCCCTCCTCTTCCTTTCTTCTTTTGTCTTTTCCATTTCTCTTAGGAATTAGCTTGCAGCCTGGAGTTCCTCTGGTGCAGCCGTCTAAAGGAGGTGCCCACAACAGTCAAGCTCATCCAGATCATGGACGTGAGTGTCTTGTGGACATATTGGTCTGTGGGAGAGGTGCCCACCTGGGGGTTAACCTTAATTGAGGGGTTCTTCTACGGGTCCCAGCATTCTGCTGGCTGGGGGGACATCTGTGCTCCAGCTAGGGGCCAGGTTCTGAGATGGCTCTGTCCAGTGGAATAAGGCCCAGGTGTTGTTGTGTCTCACAGGAGCTGAGTGGGCACCTCCTATCGAAAGAAAGTGAGGAACGAGCCATGGCCGTGGCTAGCTGCATAAGCCTGTGCCAGCTGGCCACCAGCCTGCCACATGTGAACGTAAGTATCCCGCCTGCTGCGACGGCTTAGATCTGCCCCCTCCTGTCCCCATCACCAGGCTTCTGGGGTGAAATGACGGCAAGCTGGGCCGGGGCTGCTGGCAGCTCAGAGCCTGGAAGGGGACATTTCCAGGCAGGCGCGTTGGAGGCCCTGAAGGACAGCCCTTTGAACCTCATCTGAAAGTGGCGAGGGGTGAAGATCGTTGAAATAACTGAAATGTGTTTTTTTACAGCTTGAAGCAGTCAGAGAGCAGATACCACCAGAGATCTGGACCATCTTTGTCAGGGAGGAAGGCAACTCCTCCTCCTCCACTAAAGGTAAGGTCCTTTTCCAAGGAAAGGGGTTGGGCAGGGCTGCCTGCCAGAAGAGGCTTGGCGACTGTGAACGTGTCTCAAATCCTGCCGCCACAGGGATAGTTGACATGGGAACAGGGTCTTTTGGAGCCTGGTCCTTGCAGCCAAATTGGAAGCTGGGAAGCAGCCATTGCTGCCAACAAGAACCCCCCCCCCCATGCCAAACCCAGCCCCTGGAGACCTTCTCCATGGGGCTTCTCAATATGGGCAGTGTCTCCCCACTCCCCGGACCTCCCTACCCCTTTCAGAAGACAAATAGAATGGTAAGATTAAGCCTCTGTCTTCTTCTTTCCATCCAGATGACCTCCTCTATGAAGACGTGGAGGAGGAGGAGGAGGAAGAGGAGGATTAAGAACAGGAGGAGGAGGAGCAAAGAAGAATCAAGACTGTCGCCGAAAGCCATCCTTGCAGCAGCACCCCCCCCCAGTTGGAGCCATGGCCACAAGCAGCAAGTGACACAAAACTGTGGGGATGATCTTTTAGTGGGAGGAATCGGCAGGACCCTCAGGCCCGGCTATGGCAGGATTGGGTGCCCGCCTTCCGCAAGACCCGATCAGGTGAACCGGCTGGCGAAAAACCCGAAGGCGGGCAGGCCCACGAAGCCGTTGAAGGAAGAGAGACGAGAGAGGAAGAAATGCTGACCTCAAATCAAGCCAGGTGGCAAGAGAGACAGACAGACAGACAGCCGCTGCTGGGAGGAGAGGCAGAGGCTGAATGAAAGAAGACAAGAAGACAAGAAGACAAGAAGACGGTCACAGGAAGAGGCGGCCCGAAGAATTTGGGGGCTGCCCCCTCCCATCTCCTTACCTGGCTGCAGGTGGACAAGCCCCGAGAACTCCACCCCGACTCCTCGACAAGGTCCTCTGCCCGGGTCCTCCTGATGGTTCCCTCCTCACAGGTCACACATCCCCCGTGCAGAGTGTCACTTGCTGGTGGGCCATCATCACTGCTCCAGCTGGGGGTCTCGAGGATGGCAAGAAGGTGGCGACTCCAGGCTTGGCTCCTCCTCCGTCCTCCTTCCCAACTTCCTCCCTGAGCGCTGGTGGTTCTCGCCCTGGCTGCTTCGGCTGGTGGCCTCCTGCCTGGCGCCTGGCTGCACTCCCGGTCCGGACTCCTGGCTGGCTCGCCTCCTGGCTTCTTCCGTGCTGACTCCTGGCTCGCCTCCTGGTCCTGGCTGGACTCCTCACCGGCTTCTTCCTTCCTGCATTTCCTTCCTGCTTCCTGGTCCTGGCTGGACTCCTGGCTTCTGCTTCTCCTACTGTGGCTGCCCGTCCCAGCAGCGAGCAGCAGATGAAACAGCGGAAGTAGGGCTGCGGGCCCCGAAATATTGCTTTGACGTTTCCCATTTAGACTGATCTATTGAAGACGAGGAGGAGGAGAACGGATGGTCCTTGGAAGCTGGGGGAGCCCTCAAGGATGGCGAGGAGGAGTTCCGCTTCCTGGCTCGGCTCCTCCCTCCACACTCCCTTCCTGACTCCTGGCTCCTGTTTGCACCCTCGTCTCGGACTGCTTCGGCTGGTTTCCTCTTCCCGGACTCCTGGCTCACATCCTGGTCCTGGCGTTTCTCCCCGGCTTCGGATTTTGTCCATAGCTCCTGCCTGGTGTCCCGGTCCCGGCTTGAGTGCGGAGTGTGCTGGCTCCGTTCCTGGCTCCTGCCTCTCCCACATGTGGGTCGATGCAACGCAAGCGTAATAAAGCTTTCCATCGCAATGGATCTTGTTTGGGTGTCTTTTCCTGCCTGTGCCTTCCACTGCTGGGATGTTACTTACCGGCAGCCCTTGATCCTTTCTAGTTGAACCTTTCTATTTCTTTTCTATTCGCCTTTCTTGCCTGTTTTGTTTATCCCTTTCTGGTTAGATGTTGGCTGCACTGTTCATCATTATCTTTACTTAAGATGTTGTGTCTTTGTATCAATTGGATTTACTGGGGACAGGATTGCTTGACATATTGATGTGGTCATATTGAATGCCTTACTTGACATATTGATGTGGTCCAGGAGGGTTGTGTTAGGTGATAATTGTTGAAGTGCTTCATGCCCATTTTCTTGTAATCCATCCTTGTCTTATCCCCATTTTGTAGCTAGTGAAGACTGAGGCCTAGTGAGTTCATGGCAGAGGCAACACATGATTTGGGAACTCATGGCTTCTGTCCAAGGCAGAAAGTTAAGCAAGGCCTGAACAGAACAGTGTGTTCTGTAAGCTTCTGAGGGTGCCTGAAGTGGCTGAGACGAAACGTAAAGTTTTAACATCTAATTTATAATAACAACATCGTATCATACGACGTATCATACGTTTTCCGGGAGGATGTTTGTTTTTAATTCTAAAATCCTTATTTACTCTTTGATTGTGATGCAAAACGTTCAGCCAACGTATTTCCAAGAGCCGTACATTATGTGTCACACAGCCGCACACCGTGACTCTGGAACTGCAGCTTGGCCACCCCTGCGTGAGAAGAGCTATAGCTTAAACGCCAGCATCTCTTTTAATTATTGTTCCATTTAAGCTGCTGGAGGGGAGCTTGCACCCTGGAAGATCATGAAACATCTTCAGAGGCTGGTCAGGCAGTTTTGTCATTTTTTTTTTAATGCTCCAGGGACGATTTTCCTGCTTCTAGCAGAGGGGTGGACTAGATGACCTTGATGCCATTTCTTGCCCTGGAGGTGAAACACGGGGCCCAAAGCAGCTCTATCTCACCTCTCCGCAAAGCCCCGCATCACTCATCACAGGTTTCGTCAGTGAGCATCAGCTCCAACATATCCATCCCAGCAAGCACTTGAGAAATATTTCAGTTACACAGAAGTGCTTCCTTGTAGAAAAAGTTAAACGGGCAGCCTAGTTCTAACTATCTGGCGAGTGGCCCAGGGCCGCCCGCCGGATCCTATTCCCGTTCAGGGCTGCGCTGGAGCAGCCCAGAGGTCTACTCGGGGAAAGGGGATGCATGTTCCCTTCCCCCGGTGTAAAACGGGGAAGCCCTAATGGGCCTCTCCTCGGGTCCCTTCGGGGAAAAAGGCGGGATAAAAATACTGTGAATAAATTTCTGCCAGTTATTTAGCTGGTGGAAGTAAGAGGAGGCCGTGTAAGGGCCGCGCCGGCCTTGGAGGGAGGCGGGGATATGGCAGCCGCCATCCCCGCCCCCTCGGGCCGGATCCACCAACCACCGGCCTCCCTCACCACCTGGACCGCCCCCGCCGGAGTTGTACTTACCTTCTCCAGCGGCCGTAGGGGCGATCTGGCAGCGGAGTGAGGGCGGTCGGCCTCCACGCCGGCCACCCTTACTCCCGAGTCATCGCAAACGTGCTTTCTGGCATGTTTGCGACAGCTTACGGCGGAGGAGCGCTTGCACCGCCGCTGGCGATTTGCGCAGGATTACGCAGTCTGTATACTTGAAAGATAATGTAATATCACAGGCTTCACATGAAGGGATTTGCTCTCTGGTAAAAGCTAAAAGCTACATCCTGTTACTCTACACTAGGAACACAAGAAAAGGCTTTAACAGTGCAGCTCGAATGTACTCTTCATATGTCATGCACACATCCTTTCAGGGGAATTCACCCTCCCTCGGATAAATTAGGAGACTGTCTCTTCTACAACCCTCATGCAGCTGACCTCAGGGTGGGACTCTGGGGAGGGAGGGGCATCTCTGCTCTCAGGGCCTGCAGCAAAGGCTGGGGGGGGAGCGCTCCTCAGTGATCAGGCACCCCCTGTTCTCTGCCGCCGTGGTACAGCGGACCCTTTCTATCCGCGGGTTTGGGATCCACAGATTTGACTCAGTGTGGATCCCAGACCCGCAAGGTCCACTGCTGACTCTGCCATATTAGCCCTCCTAATCTAACATTATTGCCCCTTTGTTCTTAATATACCTCTCAATTTTGATTGGCTGCAGTCGTTTGCCTTCCCGCCCCCTTTTTGGGTACTCACATATACCTAATTTTGTGCCTCCGCTCTGAAGGTAGCAATTCTGAGAGTGCAGTGGAGGGTTTTGCCACTTAGACGACACCATTCGTGTTAAGACACACAACCATTTCTGCTGACTTACGTTCTTTATTTTTCTGTTGTGTAAAAAAATATTGCCACACATATAACACACAAATAAGGACGACTTGTTGAAGATGTGTACACGGTTGCACAAATGCACACAGACCAGAGAGTCATGCTTTAGGAAGGTTGCTCTGAGGCTGAGCTGTAGAGATCTATTAATTCAGACAACACCAAAGATGCCATTTCCACTAGCTTTGGGAAAAAACCATGGAAGGGTTTCAGAGCAGGTCGGTCTTGCAGCTTGGGTAACACATGATTCATAGCCTTTGGCAAGACACAAAAATCAAGATACACAATCCCTTTTTTAATCCATGGCAGAACTCATTATTCTCCCTTCAGCCCGGTGGTTTCTGTCCTGCATTAGACTTGGTAGCCAGCCCCCCCACTCCAGTGAAACCCCAACGTGCATTTGTGTTTCCGCTCCCCGTCATCTGTCAGGTACAGCTTTCCCGCTAGTCTTCCCCAGGAGCTTGCAAGAAAACTCTTGAGAAATGGTCTGGACCTGGTCAAAGCCTAGGAGTCAGACCTCCTTGATTCTCCATCAAGTCACATTTTCCATTCCACTCGATAGCAAAGTCTACTGGAAGTTGGGCTACTATTGTTTCCCAAACCACAGCATGATGAATAGGAGACACATAACTGCAGTTGGTTCTTCCAAACAAGTTTCCCACTTCGGACGGGGGGGGGGGGAGAGAAATGGGCTAAAACAGCAATGCAAACTGCCCTCTGCTCCACTCCCGTTGCAGCAGTGAAGGGGGAAAAGCCAACAGCAGTCGTTTTGAGTAGCGCAGCCCAGGCTGGTTTAAGCCCCCAGATCGTGGGGGAAGCAGAGCATCTTCAGCCAGTGCCAACGGGAGATTCTTCTAAAAACGGATACTGGCAGCCAACCCTCTTTCCAGACGTCACAACCCACCCAAGGTTGCAGTGAGGGTCGCAACAAAGTCACAAGGACCAGCCACACTTGGTTTTCGTTTGGAGCTGGGAAGAGGCAATGGTCTGTAAATCCAGAAAATGAAGTGGGGAGAACGACAGAACGTGGGTGAGACAGGAATGGGAACGATGGATGCCTTTTCAGAGATGCAAGCTTGGGTCCCGTGCCCGCCGCCTTCCAGCAAAGCTGGCGTGGAAGGGGCGATGCGCTGAGAGCAGCCCGTGGCAGACGGTCATTGCCACTTGTAGATCTTCACCATCTTCTCCGTCAAGATCGCGAGGAAGCTGCTGCGGTTCACCTCGTAAGGACACACGTCCAGCACTGGAAGGTTGGCGGGGAGTTTCTGCAGCAAGGAGCCAGTCCCTGCATCCCAGAGCTGCAGGAGAAGCAGAAAAAGGGTCACCACTCAGCATCCACCTTGCTGCACAGCGCAGGGCTTGGTGGCTCCTGCAGGGCCAGGTCGGGAAGAGCGCCCCACCCACCCAGACAGGCCAGAGGAGAAGCCACGACCCTGCAAGGGCTGCAGCAAAGGACCCTTCCTGCCACCTCGTGAGAAGCAGCCTAACACCATCGTGGATTCCCGGATGAATTCAGAGCAAGCGGGCACTAGTGGGGAGAGGGCTGGGGACCTGCCTGACCGATGCTGCACAGAGAAGGAGCAGTCCCAGCACCAGAAGACGGGAAAACGAGTAGGGGAGACAGGAGAGCCTCAGTCTTACGTGAGATGGAAGGAGCACAGGGAGCCCTGAGAAATTCCCTAGAGAGAGACCCTGGGGAGTGCTGAATCTTCTTCCCCCCAGAACAAGGGCTGAAGCTCCATGGCCAGCTGAGAGCCACACTGCCTCGGAGGCAGGGAAAAAACCAACAGCCCAAGGACTCCTCCACCAGCTAAACCGGGGTGGCCAACCTTTCCACCTGAGTGCTCCTTGGACCTTTCACGGTTGCCTAGGTGAGGGCATTTGAGCAGTAGGTGCAGCTGCTTGAGCAGCACCATCAGCACTGGCAGCGGCCCAGATTCTGTCTCCTACGCAACTCTGAGGTCCTCATGGGGGAAGGTTGGCCACCCCTGAGCGGAACCTCCTGCACAGTGAGACACATATACGGGTTTAGATGCCATGTAATAAAAGAAAGACTTGTCCTTTACCCGTTCTCCAATACCGCTGACGGATCTCCTTTCAGGCAGCCGTCACAGGCATAAAAACACGTAAAATCCAAGGTTTTTGCAGACCCCAACGTTTCACTCCGACCTCGGAGCCTCTTCTGGGTGAAACGAAATCACGAAGATTGCGATGTTGTTGTCTTGGGTTGACCTCTCTCTGTATATATCAGCATGCATGTGAGAGCACGGGAGTCTGCTGAGATGGGAGTAATTAATTAAGCCCAGCCTCAGCTGTCCTTTCGCTGCTGCTGGCTGGATCTCAGCTGCTGCTTGCGGTGTCCATTTGTATTTTCTCTTAAAGTTGTATCGCTGTATTCTTCTGTGTCTAACTGACCTCCATTAGCTGTCAGGCAAGTTTCTGCAGGATAAAGGATAAACCATGGGCGTCACTGGGGCGTGGCGGGGGGGGCGGGCCGCCAGGGGGTGACGCGCGTCATGGGGTGATGCGCGCACCCCCTCGCGCATCACCTCCGTGACGCACGTCGCCCTCCGGACGCTCCGAGGCCGGCCCGGGAGCCGGCCCGGGAGCCGGCCTTGGAGCGTCCGACCCCGTCGGCGCTCCAGGGCATTCTGAACGAAGGCCCAGGCAGCGCGTCAATCCGGGTATTTCCCGGATTTTCGCGCTGCCTGGGCCTTCGTTCAGAAGGCCCTGGAGCGCCGACGGGGTCGGCCTCGGAGCGTCCGGAGGGGGCGACACGATGCGGGGGGGGGGAGCCGGATGGCCCCCCCACGCCTATAACATCGCGCCCCTGGGGGGGGTGACGCGCATCCCCGCACCAGGGTGACGCGCGTCTAGTGACGCCACTGGGATAAACGACAGCCCCTTTCTCACGCGGGAATTTACTCAATTCCCTGCGAATGCAAGAGATGTTATATTGGAATGACTTATAGACATATTAAAACAAGAGTAGGGGAGCATGAAAGATCGTGGAGATTAAATCACCCTGAACAATCTGCGATTGTGGAACATGCAATAAAAGAAGGTCATGAGATCCGTTTTAATGAGACTAAATGTTTGCAAAAAGAGGAGAGTTTCAAAATCCTACGCCATTTAGAAGCATTAGAAATAAGTAAACGGAGAACTGGAGAACTGGTGAATCGTCAACAGGACCTAGCTTTTGCAAATCGCATTTGGATGCCGATCTTACACGGAGATGGAAACATTACGATAAAAACACACACAGGGACTACTAACAATGGAAAGCCTGCAGAAACTTGCCTGACAGCTAATGGAGGTCAGTTAGACACAGAAGAATACAGCGATTCAACTTTAAGAGAAAATACAAATGGACACCACAAGCAGCAGCTGAGATCCAGCCAGCAGCAGCGAAAGGACAGCTGAGGCTGGGCTTAATTAATTACTCCCATCTCAGCAGACTCCCGTGCTCTCACATGCATGCTGATATATACAGAGAGAGGTCAACCCAAGACAACAACTTCGCAATCTTTGTGATTTCGTATCCCCCAGAAGAGGCTCCGAGGTCGGAGCGAAACGTTGGGGTCTGCAAAAACCTTGGATTTTACGTGTTTTTATGCCTGTGACGGCTGCCTGAAAGGAGATCCGTCAGCGGTATTGGAGAACGGGTAAAGGACAAGTCTTTCTTTTATTACATGGCATCTAAACCCGTATATGTGTCTCACTGTGCAGTAATTTCGGGCCATGAAAGTTACAGAAAAAGATGGAACCTCCTGCACTTCAGCCAAACAGAGAAAGGCAGCTTCCCACTTCGACCCCAGGCGCAGGGCGGTAGGTACCATGGCCGAGTTGGACGCTTCATCCCCAGCACAGACCAGGATGCTGCCGTCGTCTTCGGGGCTCTGGAAAATGGCATTCTTGGTCAGGAGCTTGCACGCTGGGCCTGCGGTCAGTGTCTGAACTGGGCGGCAGGAACAGACGACATCATCCGCCGCTTCCGTCAGCTGCGTCGAGGTCAGCTCCATCACCACGCATCGCAAACAGTTGTGGTGCCTATCTGTGGGACCGAGGGGAAGAGAGCTTCCTAGGAGATGGGGAAACAGCAACCAGCCACGTCGTATTTAGGGTGGGGTACTGGCCCCACCCTGTCCCGTTCGTTCGCTCTCACAGCAGTGGCCCCATTTCCACACCTGTGTACAGGTGCACTTTGCAAGCCACTCTACGGTGGTTCTTGGTTCTCGCACTGTAGGGCACCCACACACACACACACACACACACACACACACACACACACACATTGGAAGGTGTGATACGTCAGGGAAGGAAAGGCTCCCGATAGAGGCGATACCTTGCTACCCCTCGACTTTGCTAGTCTGAATGCCAGTCCAGGTGGGGATTGCTGTACCCTCACTGCCCCATCATCTTTGTGTGATTGGGGAGAAAGGAGCTCAGAAAGAGCTGCTGCTTTGTGTGTGTGTGTTGTGTGTCTGGACACTTGTAGGAATGGGCCAGAGATACTGTGTTCTGTTCCTCTTGGAATGTTAGCCTTGGGTTTCGGGCCCCAGCCTACGGTTCCTCCTCGCCCTCAAGAGTGCTGGGCTTGACGACACAGCTGAAAACAAGAACCGCTGTTCTTCGGCGGAAGGAGAGAGATGACTGGTACTGGCTTGGCAGGCAGCAGAAATACCTGTGTGATGCGCATGAAATGATCAGGGCAGCAAGGGGGCTGGGAGGGAGACAAGGCGGCGACGGACGGACGGTCAGAAACACACTCCCACCTCCTGTTCAAAGAGTGGGAACTTTTTCTTTTATGGAACCATGGCAGTCCGGGCCCCCCATCATCATCAGCAGCAGCAGGACACAGACTGGAGGAAGAGCTTATGAGGGGGCAGGGAAGGGAGAGGAGATCAGTAGCCCATAGGGAGCCTCCTCAGCAGCAGCAGCAGCAGCAGCAGCAGCTCCCTACTCTCCACCTGCCCGCTGCAGCATTAGGCCAGGCACTTAACACAGAGGTGGCCGTCAGGGACATATACTAAAAGGAGGAGGAGGAGGAGGAGGAGTTCACACAGACTTCACTGCTGCGTTGAAACAAGCTGTTGGCAGAGGAGTTGCTCTTCAGTATCCACCCCCCACCCCCACCCCTCCTTGGGCCTCTGCCTGCCCCAAACCAATTTGTCAGAAGTGTGTCACTAGCAATTTGGTTTCACAAGAACTCCGGCTCTTGTGGTTGTTGTGGTTGTTGTTGTGCTGCTGCTGCTGTTGCCTGCGTCCTCTCTTCGTTCCTTGCACAAGACTCAGCTGGAGTCCTCAAGATCAAGCCAAGAACAGTGTGCGACACTCGTCTACACCGTTGTCCAAAGCAGCCTCCTTTCCTCAGCAAGGCCAGATCCAGCTCTCTCACAGAGACATAGATACTGTGGCAGGCCCTGACCCCCTCGTTCGAGGTCTCTGCCCCGACAAGGAGAAGAGGAGGCCCACGTCTAAGCGGCCTGCAGCCCAGCACGGAAGAGGCACCTAAGCTCAGGCGTTGTTGCGACAAGGGCAAACGGCCACCCACGACAACAACTTACTGGGCCTGAACGTGGCCAGGCAGTGCCGTGTGCTGGCCTCCGTCTGAAGGTCGACGCAGCCACCAGGCTCCAGCAGGAGGTGATGAGGTCGGTAGGAGTTGCTGGCCTTCTGCTCCCAGAAGCAGGCTCCTTCCAGCGTCCCGGACACCAGCCCACCGTAGGGCAGCGAGGCAGAGGCCATCCGAGGCAGGTACGACAAGGAGACCACAGGGCATCTGGGGAGGGAGGACTGAGCGTCAGCCCCATGGAACGGGTCGGCTGTCCGCATTTGGCCGGTGCGGCATGTGCAAGTGGGGAGGGATTTCAATGACGGTCTTCAACGGTTTTAAAACCCTCTCCGTTTGTCATTTGCTTGCCTAACATGGAAAATAGCCTAGGCTGCAATCCTAGACATGCTTTCCTGGGAGTAAGCCCCTTGAACAGAATAGGACTGGCTTCTGCGGAGACATGCATAGGATCGCACTGCTAATGATCCCAGACTAGAGCTGTACCTGGACTTTTGCGGTGCCAACTCCTGGACGTGAGAGCTGGTGTCCCGCAGGTCGTAGACCAAGATGGAGCCATTGACCAACCCGGCATAGACGTAGTTGGTGTCATCGAGGCACCAGCAACAGCTCCAGATGGGGCGGCCTGCATTGTACGTCTGCACAACGGTGTTGGTCGTCAAGCTGCAGGAAGAGCACGACAGCCTTCTAAGGGTCGGAAGCCACCCAGGCCCTCAACGTAGAGCGGCCAGCAGCCCCCCCACTTGTGGCAGCAGGGGCACTTGCTGAACTGGTGAGAAGACTCCGAACACAACTCCCCCCCCCCCCCCGGATCTCCCTTTCCTGCTAGCACCGGTTGGAGGAATAAAGCCTGGAGCAACAAGAAGCCACCACTGGGTATCACCACCACCACTCAGTCTCTCTCATCAGGACAGGACAAAGAGCCACTTATCAATCTGATGATGTTCTTGGGAACTGCTTTGACAATTCATTACGATTGGAAAGCAGTTCTACAAAACACTGTAAACAGTCTGACCCGGGGGACCCGGGCATTTCTCTCCCAGCCCATGCGACCCGGTAGATATCCGCCTGCAAGGGTGAGACCGCCGTCGCTCACAGGATGGCTGGGGGGGGGGAAACACACGGATGGACGGACGGACCCTCCCCTCCCCCTCAGCAGTGCCCACCTTGTAAGCTTCAGGGTGTGGTCCAAAGCAGCAGACAGGAGCAAGCCATCGGCCCGGTTGCTGAAGGCCAGGCCCCGGATCTGCTTGCTGTGGATGGGGACGTACTGGCTGCTCTTCAGGTTGACGGCGCTCATCATCTTAATGCCACAGCCTGAGAGACAAAAGCAGAGCCGGCGGCAGGTCAGCAGAAACGACTCAAAAACGACGCCCTGCAGAACTCAGGGACTTGCTGCGGTGGGCAACTCACCAGGAATGAGGGTGCTCTGCGGAGAGGGCTGCGAGACCCCCAGGCAGCTCAGCGGGTCGCAGTAGGCCATCACCCGGCAGTTGCCCACCTGAGAGACCAGCACGGCTCTCTCAAAATGGTACTTGTGCTGCTGGCCCTGGCTGGAGGAGAGGCAGCCGGGGAGGCAAGAGCGGCTGGGCTGCTGAGAGGAGCTGGTGCTGTGCCGGGCCATCAGCGCCTTCAGTTCCTGCAGAAGGGAAGCCAGAGAAGGAGAGAGCCTGCAGGGCACCCCGAGGGCAGGATTCTTCCACACGCAGGAGGGGGGGGGATGCCCGCCTATTTTCTTGCCCCCAGTTGACACTGAACGGGGGGGGGGGAAGGTTCCCTCATCCTTTGACAGAAGACACAGCAAGGACCTCCTCATCAGCAGGCTGCCGCTAAATCTACCTGGACTTGCTGCCGAAGTTTACTGCACTCATCCGTCAGGACCTGCAGCTGGAGGCGGCTCTGGGCAGATTCCAGCTCCGCCTTCCTTCGCAGCAGCTGCTCCTTTTCCAAAGAGCTGCAGAAGGAAAGTGGTAACAGATGACGTGGTCTTGACCCCCGTGCAGATTACGGCTCCTACCACCGGCCAACCAACCCCATGGCAGAAGGTGTCAGGCAAGGGCTTTCTCATTCTGCTTTTCCAGCTGAAGGTTCTACGGAGCTACCTGGGGCAGAATGGAGGCAGGGGCTGTTTGACCTTTCAGGGATGTCGTAGCACCCTCCACCCAAACCCTCCCCAAAAAAGGGTTACAGAAGCAGGCACGTTTACATTTGGGCTAGAACCGCTTCTAGAGTCAATGGACAAAAAGAAGCCTACAATATTTGTTTATAAATAGTTGAGGTCACTTTAACACCTGGAGCAAAATGAAATGCAGAGCTGGACTGTCCCGTTTTGCAAAACCAGTGGAAAGTAGATCCATAATATCTGTGGATCTTAAGTTGTGATTAATTCAACGGGTTTTTTTCCAGGGTTTACTGGTCACCCCAATGTTTTTATAGTAAGGGGTTGATTAAAGAATCTAAATGCTGGCATTCTTACTCAGTGGATGCAACACATACACATATGATGCGGCCTTGTTCCGTGATCATTTTTTTGAGATGTCAGTAATATTATACTGCAAGAATTATTGATATTTGCCAATGCCCTTTTGAACTATTTACCTGTTTCATGGAAGTTAACAGCAGGACAGCAAAAATGGACTCTCAGTGCCCTTACTGGAGCTAAAAGATTTATATGAAACCATGAGAAAGATGTGCCCCCCTCCCCACTACTAGTCAACGGATTGAGGACCTTTTAACTTCATCGACATTGGAATGAATGGCTTACAGAAGACAATTATGAATGGACATATTTTTAGATATTTGGAAGTCTCTCTTGGATTTATATGTATAGTGTATTCATTGTTTATGAAGCGTGGTTTACAGTATAGATGGCTGAGTATTTTCATTTATTATATCTATCGCATATATATTTGTTTCCTTTTTTGTTATTTTGTTTGTGCTTGCATTATTTTGTTTTAGTGTATTTTTCTTTTTTTTCACTAAAAACAGTTAATTCCCCCCCCCCTCGCACACACAGGCACACCCAACTGAATCTCTTTTCATTCTACAGCCAGTTTCTCAGGGGGACAGTCCTGGAGAAGGCACAGAAGAGGCTCTTACCTGTGGACACTTGCCCGCCTGCCCCTTCAGCCACCGCTCAATGCAGCTGTAGCCAAAGAGATGCCCGCAGCGCAGCGCGGAGAGGCGGTGCTCCCCAGCGTTTGTCCACTCTTCAAAGCAGATGGCACAGGTATCGCCACTCTCCTCCTCCTCCTCCGGGGAAACAATCGGTGCAGTGGGGTTGCTTCTCTTCGATGGGGTGGTCTAAGCAGGGAGGACATGGGAAAGAGGTCAGGCAAAAGAGGCCCCTGTCACCGTTCAACGGCCGCCACAACACAGCCCTGCCATCTCTCCCACCTTCTTCTGCTGGGCAGCGGCACCTCCGGGCTCAGCGCACTCTGGCTCGCTAGGAGGGCCTCCAGGAGGCTCCAGCTGCGTGGAGTCAGCGCCTGCAGAGGAGACACAACCTTCATAGGGGCAGCAGGGAAGGAGGGGCCAGGCAGCAAGTAGCGCCACGCGAGTACAAAAGCACTGGCGCTTAAAAAACAACAACACAACTTTCAAGAAAGGCAGAATAAGATTCCTTTACACAGCGAGCCCAAAAGCCAAGAAGCACAAAGGGAAAAATTGCAGAGACCAGCCTCCTCATCAAGGACGGTGGAAACCCAAGACATACAAAGCCACTTGGTTGTCCTTATGAAAGGGTTCTGCTGCCAAGACGATTCACGTCTCGGCCCTCAGACCACAAGGGAGACAAAAGAGGAAGGAGTGCAATTCCCCTTGTCGGAGACTAGGCAACGCAAGATCAGCTACTTTTGAAATCTCAGGATCTCTTAAGCAGTTAGAGCCAACACATACCTCTCAAGCCTGGCCTGGCCACCTCCTCTAGGTCTCCTGCTGCTGGTGGTTCTTCTTCTTCCTCCTCAGTGGCACTGCTGCTGCTATCGCTGTCAGAATCGCTTAGCACCACAGTTCCATCCGAGCTGTGCCCACTGTGTCCTGCTGGGAGGCGAGGTGCTGTTGCTGCTGGGGTCCGGCTGACCTGAAAGTAACTGTCCAATGGCGCAGTAGACCTGAACACCAACAACATACATTTCCATTCAATGGGTAGGCCAACGTTGCTCATCCATTTTCAAGAAACGCACTCCGGCAGTTAACAACGCCACTCTTCATTGCACTCCAGAATGGCTCTCCTCATGTTATCATCTTGCAAAATGAGCCAACAAATCTGTAGCTGAGATATGCTTGACAGGTCCCTAAACACCCAGTCTATCCACCCAATCCTACAATCTGCTGTTACATCACAGATCAGTCATACACTAAGAGCCCGATCCTAGGCATGTCTACTCAGAGGTAATTCCCATTATAGTCAAAGGTAAGTGTGGACAGGATTGCAGTCTAAGCCTGTATCAGTCAACCACTTCCCTCTCCAAATTTTCACAGAATGCTCAGATTACCTTAAACACACACATCCAAGCTCGTGGCCATCATCACATCGTGTGGCAATTAATTTCACACTCGTTACGCACTGTGTGAAGTCCCTCCTTTTACCCATCCTAAATCTCCCTCCAATCAGTTTCATCAGATGCCTCCTAGGCTTTAGAGTTGTGAAAAGGGGGGGAAAAGCATCTCCCTTTCCACTCCTTGCATAATTTTATAAAGTCTCAACCACAGCCCCCCTTAATCGCCTCCCCCCCCCAGCGAGTTAAAAAGGGAAGTGCTCCAGCCTTCATTTCATGTGCATCTTTTTCCAGCTCTACAATGTTCTTCTTGAGGTGTGGCAACCAGAACTGTGCCCAGTATGGGGCTGCACCACAGATGTGTATATAGGGCATTTGGCTGGCTTGCAGAAGGTTCCAGATGCTGCCAGGAATTGAATGATTCAATGCCGGGAAGCATCTCCAGGTGGGGCTGGGAAAGAGCCCTGTCAAAAATCCTGGAGAACTACTCCCACAGGACTTAGACCAACACTTGACTCAACATAAAGCAGCTTCGTACTTCCTAATATCCGAGGAGGGGTCACAGCACAGTCATGGACCTCTTGCTTGGCACACAGCAGGTTCGATCCCTGGAGTATCCCCAGTAGTAGGGCCAGCAGAGACTTAAGAACATAAGAAGAGCCCTGCTGGATCAGGCCAAAGGCCCATCTAGTCCCTGTATCCCACAGTGGCCCCACCAGATGCCTCAGGGTTTGCAGGTTGAGTGCAATTCCAAGCTGGATCCAACCACCACCACTTTCTTGAAGGTAAGGTGGATGACCGCCATTCCGCGGCCACTTGGCTTGCGCCCGAGTCGCTTACTTTGCACAGTGCGCCTGTCCTCCTGGATCTCGCTGTCCTGCCCATCTCTGGGATGGGTTCTGACCCCCGCAAGAGCCGCCTCTTCCCTCTGCCCCTTCCCTGAACCTTTCTCTGATTTCCCCTTCTCTGCTCTTCTCCCATGCCTCTTCTCTCCTCTGGGGCAGGAGGGATTGTGCCAACGATGTTTTGGGAAGCACTTCGTGCAGCTGTTGATGCCGCGGTGCAAGTCTGATGAAGCAGGAGGAGAGCTTCTCGGGCTTCTGCAAGAGGAGGCCGGATCCTCAGACCCATTATTTTTATTTATTTTTATTATTTATTTTTCAAATTTTTATACCGCCCTTCCTCCAAGGAGCTCAGAGTGGTGTACATATTTCCTCCCCTCCTTTTTGTCCTCACAACAACCCTGTGAGGTAGGTGGGGCTGAGAGATAGTGACTGGCCCAAGGTCACCCAGGAAGCTTGTGGCTCACCCTTTGCTGCCCGGTGTGTTTCTCTTGGGGAGAGGAAGCAGGGAAGATGGTTTCAGAAGCCCCAGATGAGTGGAGCTGTGCTTTCGGGATCAAGGGGCAAACAAGGCAGCATGGCAGCATGGTTAGAGCTGGGCTGGGGACAGATCCTGTCAAGAGAGGGGGAACTCAGGGTGCTGAGTCCTCCCCAGGCTTTTGTTCATCTCCAGCCATTTTGTTCGGACAGGGCCCTGCGAGCCACAAGTAACCCTTGCCATTGGTTTTCCCCTACCCTCACTTTGTCAGAATGTTATATCTTAAAAAGCACTTTCTAGGGATTTGGCACAGGCGCATTCTGATATGAAGGCTGTGGTACTGTACATCCAGTTGTAGGGCAGGATATCGGCATTGGAGGTGCCAGGCAACTAACGTATTTTTCTGTTACCGGTATTTGTCTGTATGTGATATTTCTACCTTTGTTAATAAATCTATCATCTTTTATTGGAAGTAATTTCTCTCCTTCTTTGCTAAGTTAAAGGGGACGCTCTGCATTACGCTGATCTGCATCCAGCCTAAGATTCCCTGTTCCAATAGAGTTGGGAGAATTCCCCCTAAGAACCAGTCTTTCGGTAACACAAACTCGTCCAACATAACTCGTTGACTGCATGTAAAACGTAAGCAACGGATTGACAAATGAATCAGGCATTAATGTTATTAATATAACATAACTTATTTTAATATAACATTATTAACAATATATTGTTTTAATTAACAATAATTAAGAAGTAGGTTCAAAGGTTGTCACGATGTGACCAAATTTCGAAGTTGAAAATAAACATAATACCGGGTGACTCCGTGGTTTTTTAAAAAAACTTTATTCAACGTTTCAAGGTGTTGTAACAGCTTTACGTTTCGCCCCAAACATATGCGGCATCATCAGAAGTAGGACAGCCTGTCAAGGAACAACTTAAATATACTAAAAGCCACCTGGAGCCCGGATGTATCTGGCTCACATGCGCGCAGCCGGCAACGCTGTTTACACTCTGATTGGTGCGTTCCGGGGAAAACCGGCTCCCACTAATTGAAAGAATCCGGGAGAAAACACCAAAACCCCTGCTGCTTAGAAAGGTCGGAAAAAGCCTTATGCAAAACATGGAATTGTTTCCATTCTAATGAAAGCATTCCAAAGAAGAGCCGAGCCCCGAGTTAAAAGAATCCAACACTGAACAACGTAAATCACAACAAACCCCCACTAATTAAAAGAATCCGGCGTGCCTCTAAAATGACGTTAAAACCCACAAGACTGGGGCCGATAGTAGTTGAAACTTAAAATAACAACCCTCAATTACATTGGACCAATGCTTTGATAACACTAAAATCCTCTATACGGGGCACCCTATAAATAACATGACAGCATGAAGATGTTAACAAAAGTTAGCAGCCAGACATGATGTAAAATGACGCATATAACAGCAAATTCAGCCAGCATTAAAACATCGGACCGCCCATGTGCACACAGTAAAAAAAACAACCCATATGAACACTCAGCCCCTGATACATTAAAATCAAGGAAGGAATAATGGACACATAAGGTGAAGGAACAAGGTAAACGGTAAGCAGAAGATAAAAACTAAGAAATCATAAGACCGGCAGCTAGGAGAAACACGGAAGACCCTTCAGTCCCAGATCACCCCTCAAACACAATATAAACATATGACAGACACCTCAGTCCCAGAATGGGACACTATGGTGTAATACAAATTTGAAAGGCAGAGGTACAATCCTAACATGGATCAACCTATGCAAGTTGTACCCATAGATTGAAACATTACCTAGCATAAAAAAACAGTATCACCACCCCACATTATCTGCTATTCCCTGTTTGTACATTTTTCAAAACTAGCAGCCAACTGCTGCTCACCTTTAAGGGTCTCCTCTTTCTTATTAACTGAATTAACATGTTTGTACATTTCTATAGATTCTCTGTGGAGTCTGGGTAAATATTGACTGGTCCATACTATTAATTTTGCTTGGTCAAACTTAATGTTATGATTATGATCCAAAGCATGCTCAACAAGGGCTGATTTCTCTCTTCTAATCTGAAATAGCGTTGGTGCTCTTTTAATCTGGTGTTTAAACTTCTCTTAGTTGTTCCAATATTACGCTTTCCACATTCACAGGGGATTTTATAGACCCCTGCTGCATGTGACCAAGGATGCAGGGGATCTTTTGGGTTTCTTAATAAGTTCCCTATTTTTGTGGTGGGGACAAAATTAGTCCTAATGCTGAACTCTTGGAGGACTCTACCTATCTTCTCTGTCGTCCCTTTGATGTATGGTAAACTAACTCATCCTCTTTCTGGCAGTACATCTTGGGATTGCCTCTTCATATGTTTTTTTCTATCCTATCTATTCTACCTCTTTTTGACTGTACCCATTAGCTTGTAATATCTGTCCTATACATTTTTTCTCTTCATCAACTTCTGATGTTTCACTAATGTGTTCCGCTCTATGCAACAAAGTATTAATTAGACTAGATTTCTGACTAGGGTGTTGATTAGAATCTTTGAGTATGTACCTATATGGTATGGGTGGGTTTATGATAAACCTGATATCCTAAAGATCCATCCCCTTTCTTACTAATTGAAACATCTAACAGTGCAATCCGACTTAACGTTTGTGCCGGTTTAACCAGCGGCACAGCAAGAACGGGGGGTCCCAGAACGGAAAAGGGATTCAAATCCCCTCCAAAAGAGGAAGTCAAAGGGGATTTGAATCCCTTTTCCATTCTGGGGCCTCCCATTCTCGCCATCGCCGCTGGTTAAACTGGCAAAAAAGTTAAGTCGGATTGCGCTGTAAGAAGGGCAACTTCCCATCTTTCTCCTTTTCTATAGTAAACTGTATAGCTGGATATGGATCATTTAAATTTTTTAAAAACAATTCTAATTCTACGTCGTCCCAAATTACAAATATGTCATCGACTTATCTTAACCATGTCACCGGTTTAAACTTAGATTTATTTAAAATATTTTCTTCTAAATCTGACATTAAAAGATTAGCTAAAACAGGGCAGAGGGGTTGCCCATGGCTACCCCATTTGACTGCTCATAAAACCGGTGACATGGTTAAGATACGTCGATGACGTATTTGTAATTTGGGATCAAGGGGACATAGAATTAGAATTGTTTTTTAAAAAATTAAATGATTACCATCCGGCTGTACAGTTTACTATAGAAAAGTTGAAAGATGGGAAGTTGCCCTTCTTAGACATTTTAATTAGTAAGAAAGGGGATGGATCTTTAGGATATCAGGTTTATCGTAAACCCACCCATCCCAATAGTCAGTGGCGTCGCTCTAGGTGGGGCAGATCTCTAAGTTCCGCTGTGCTCTGACCCACTGTTACACGACCGTACGAGGCAGCCCCGCCCCTTGCCTTTGGAGCCTTTCAGGGAAGCGATAGCAACACGCAGGACTCCCTGCTCGTTGCTATCGCTGCCCTGAAAGGCTCTGAAGGTGAGGGGGCGGGGCTGCCTCATATGGGCATGTAACGGTGGGTTGGAGTGCAGCGGCACTTAGAGCTCCACCCCACCTGGAGCGACGCCAGTGCCAATAGGTTCATACTCAAAGATTCTAATCATCACCCTAGTCAGAATTATAGTCTAATTAATACTTTGTTGCATAGAGCGGAACACATTAGTGAAACATCAGAAGTTGATGAAGAGAAAAAATGTATAGGACAGATATTACAAGCTAATGGGTATAGTCAAAAAGAGGTAGATAGAATAGATAGGAAAAAACATATGAAGAGGCAACCACAAGATGTACTGCCAGAAAGAGGACGAGTTAGTTAACCATACATCAAAGGGACGACAGAGAAGATAGGTAGAGTCCTCCAAAAGTTCGGCATTAGGACTAATTTTGTCCCCACCACAAAAATAGGGAACTTATTAAGAAACTCAAAAGATCCCCTGCATCCTTGGTCACATGCAGCAGGGGTCTATAAAATCCCCTGTGAAAGTGGGAAGTGTTAAATTGGAACAACTAAGAGAAGTTTAAACACCAGATTAAAAGAGCACTGATGCTATTTCAGATTAGAAGAAAGAGAGAAATCAGCCCTTGTTGAGCATGCTTTGGATCATAATCATAACATTAAGTTTGACCAAGCAAAATTAATAGTAAGGACCAGTCAATATCTACCCAGACTGCACAGAGAATCTATAGAAATGTACAAACATGTTAATTCAGTTAATAAGAAAGAGGAGTCCTTAAAGGTGAGCAGCAGTTGGCTGCTAATTTTGAAAAATCTACAAATAGGGAATAGAAGATAATGTGGGGCGGTGATAACGTTTTTAATGCTGGGTAATGTTTCAATCTATGGGTACTGCTTGCACAGGTTGATCCTTGTTAGTATTGTATCTCTGTCTTTCAAATTTGTATTACACCATAGTGTCCCATTCTGTCATATGTTTATATTGTGTCTGAGGGGTGATCTGGGACCACTGGCGTCACTACAGGGGGGGGCGGAGCTGTAAGTTCTTCCGTGATCGGAGCCTCCGTTACACGGAAGAACGAAGCGCCCTGCCCCCGCGCCTTCTGACCCAGTCAAAGCGGTGAATGCGCGTTTTCACCCCTTTGAATGGGTTGGAAGGCACCGTATAGAGGATTTTAGTGTTATCAAAGCATAGGTCCAATGTAATTAAGGGTTGTTATTTTAAGTTTCAAACACTATCAGCCCCTGTCTTGTGGGTTTTAATGTCATTTTACAGGAACGTCGGATTCTTTTAATTAGTGGGGGTTTGTTGCGATTTACATTGTTCAGTGTTGGATTCTTTTAACTCGGGGTTTGGCTATTCTTTGGAATGCTTTCATTAGAATTGAAACAATTCCATGTTTTACGTAAGGCTTTGTCGGACCTTGAAACTTTGAATAAAGTTTTTTTTAAAAAAAACACGACGGAGTCACCCGGTATTGTGTTGATTTTCAACTCCAAAATAATAATATATAATTATTAAAAATAATTAATATTCATTAATAAAGGGGGGAAAGGTGCAGGCAGTTCCCTCTAGACCAGGGGTGGCGCTATGGCACGCATGCCCAAGATGGCCCACGAAAAAATGGGGGTTGCATAGCCCCCCGGATGGCAGGGTACTCAGTGCAGAGCGATGGCAAGAAGCGTCGTCGACAGCATCTGGGGACTGGGCTTTGCTGGCAATCCCAAGGTCTTTCCTTTGGCTGCTCTTTGGCTGGTCTTCCCCAGGGCCAGTCCGCTCACCATGCTGTAGAGGCCGTAGAGGTAGAGTGTCAAAGTCGATAGCGTCTTTCTAGGCCGTCAAGTGACATTTCAGTTGTTTCTTGTTTTGTTGCTGGTAAGTCCTTTGGGAACAGAAACATTGATACATGTCTTTAATTCTGCAAAGCACGTTGTGATTCTTTTGGCGTCGATTAGTAATGTTCTTGGGTAACTTTCCCCTTGGGAAGAGTTGGAAGAGGACACTGCACCCATAAAGGGAAAAGGATGAGCAAGTCGAAAGGGTTCCTCTCATAATAGACACTTGATCAAGGATTGTTTAGAATAATAGGTGAGGGAGTGCAAATAAATGCAGTGCGAGAGGCTAAAGGTTACATGTGATGCTGACGGGGAAAACACGAGAGGTAGGGCAAGGGCATTAGTTGGGGGGGGGGGCAAAGCAATGCACAAACGTGCACTCACGATCCAGAGGGGTCTGGCTCAGTCGGTAGGGCCGCCGCCATGCAAAAGCCCGAAGATCGGCAAATGGCAAGTTCGAGACAAGCCGCTGACAAAAAGCTGTGAAAAGCCTCTGTGGGGAGAGATAAGAGCTCCCAACTGCGTCGGTCAAGTGTGGGAGGCGCCAGCCAGCAGAAAAGCCAGGCTGCACAAGGATACCACCTGGAATGTAACTGTTTTCATGAAAGATTGGACATTTATATATTGTAAAACCTCTCATTAGGGGGGTTAGGACAGCCTGCCCATGTACACCGCCTTGGATTAAAGTCGGAGGAGAAATCCAGTGACCAAGAAAGGCAGTATATAGATATTGAAAATTATATTATTATTACTTAGAACAAGCTCCGGGTGCCTGTGTCCTCACCAAAGCACGAGATCCAGAAGGCGCGATACTTACAGCCCAGTTCTGTCCCCCACCATTGACAATGACGCAGCCGCGCTGACGGAGCGTGCGCTGCATCCAATGGTGGAGGAGGCGAGCAGGAGGCCCATCAGAGGCACGTAGAACATTCGCGCTTTGGCCACTGGTCAGGTCAGGTCTCTGGCCACAGCAGCATGATTATCCAGTGATTTATCTAAGTAACTAGATCACGAGTGCGAGTGCAAGTGCAAGTCAGTGTCAAAAATTTTGGGCAAGTACGAGTCAAGTGCGAGTCATTTTTGCACGAGTGTGAGTCGAGTACGAGTAAGGCCAAAAACCATGAGTCACAAGTCACGAGTCAAGTCTCTTTGGAGAAAATGGCTTTTTCCCCTGAAAATGGGGTGGGTGTCTGTGTGGGGGGGTGTGGGGACCTCTGAGGCTTTTAAAGCACCCACATGGCTTCCCCTATGACTTGGAAAACGACTTGGAAATGCCAAGTCGTTACCCCCACGAGTGCGAGTCAAGTCCAAGTCCCGTGGGTCATGAGTACGAGTGCGAGTCAGTGGGTCACAAGTATGAGTACGAGTACGAGTCAGGGAAAAAGTGACTCAGTCGCACTTGCGAGTCGAGTCATTTGACTCGAGTCCCCATCCCTGCACTTCTCCCCTTCTGCTCCCAACTCGCTTGTCCCCTGATCTTCGCACCCTCTCCCTTCTTGGCCTCCTCCTCTAACTGTCATGATCCTCCCTTTTGTATCCTCCCACTTCCACACCCCATCCTCAATACTGCCGTCAGCTGGCGAACCCCATGTCTTCTGGGGTTGCTCAGCCCTGACATCATTGCTGAGCATGGGTCTGTGAAGAGTCTGTGGGTCCCTGGAGGTCGTGTCGAGTGGCCACCACAACCCCTCTAAAGCACCCATTGGCGCATTGCACACAGATGCTTTGTAACACGTCGGTTTGGGGCACATGTATTGGCGCATTCATATATGTATTCTCGAACAAGTGCGGTAAGACGTCTCCGATGACATGGCAACTGTGCCGAAGATGGGAAAGATTGAGCTGTTCCTTACCTCAGCCACTTCCAGTGGTTGCTTTCTTTACATCAACAGCCCTGCAGGCGAGTTCTTCCTTGATGTCTGAATTCACACACAGAAAGAAAAGTAGTTAGTGGGGGGAAGGGGGAGGCACAAATATGTGGAATGGGGGGCTGGCAGAGAACATATTTGGGAGGCTGGGACAGGGAGAGTGCAGAATTCCACGCTTCCACCGCCGGAAGGGAAGGTGGGGCCTTTTTGCCCCACTCTCCTTGCACGAGGTGAGGCGGGGACTCTCCTGCACCCCACTGGGTGTATGGGGGCAAGGGGGTGGTTTTAGTATGGCTATTGAGGCTGTTCACTCCTTCCACCCTCCCACTGGAAATATCTGAGACTGGCTGGTGGCCCTCATGGAGCCAGCGAGGAATGTTTTGCTCCTCATCAGGTCGGCGTTTGGTCAGGAGCTTCTTCCGCTACTCCAGGCTGTTCGAAGGTGTGGCATCAGCCAGGTTGGTCACCCCCGCCAGGAACAGTGCAGGGGAGGGAGTAGGAATGGGTTGTTGCTTGACCTCGACAGCCCTTCAGGCAAGTTTTTCCCCTGATGTCTGAATTCACACACAGAAAGAAAAGGAGTTAGTGGAGGGGTACAAATACATGGGGGGGGGCACAAGGATAACTTACAAGTGTTTGAAGAATGGGGGCTGATGGGGAACATGTTTGGGACGCAGAGACACGGAGGGTACAGAATTCCAATCCTCCACCTCCAGAAAGGAAGGTGGGCCTTTTTTGCCTCGCTCTGTTTGCACAAAGTGGGACAGGGATTCTCCTGCACCCCACGGGGGTGTTTGGGGGCATGGCGGTGTTTTCTGTATGGGTAGCAAGGCTGTTCACTCTCCACTGGAAAAATCTGAGGCTGGCTGGTTACCCCTCCTGGAGCCGGAGAGGAATGTTTTGCATCTTCCTCATCAGCTTCTTCCACTACGCCAGGCTGTTCAAAGGGTTGCGTCAGCCAGGTTGGTCACCCCCGCCAGGAACAGTGCAGGGGAGGGAGTAGGAATGGGAATATGGTTTCCACCCTGAAGGAACTCTGGGGTTTGGACGGCTTGTCTCTTCTGTGACGGGATGCCCTGCATTGGTTCCCGTTGGACGCCATGAAAATATAGGGTCCTTCCACATCCCATTCTATCATTGTAGGAGTCCCAAGCCTGGGAACTGCAACTCCCCCACATCCATTCCAGGTCATCCACCCCCACCCCCCCAAGAGCCATCTTTGATGCAGGAAGAAGAAAGGACCCACATACCTCCAAGGGGCCAAGTCTGCTGATTTGCCCCTGATGTTTCCTGCTATGGGCTCTGTGCTTTCCCTGGCTGTCGTCCTGGGGCCATGGCTCAAACAATTTTGCCAACTGTTCCTGGATTTCCCCCGAAAAAGAACAAAACAAAGAGGCAAACCTCACAAGCTGCTGGAGGAAACAGTACCGTTTCTTCCACGGCACTCTCCCCCCCCCCCCCCCGTTTTACCCACCACGATATTTGCACTGGGCAACCTTTCCTGGGAGCAATATCTTGCCCCGTTTTCCCGACACAGACCCCCCCCCCTCTCTCTCTCCAGGGCCACTTTGACTAGACTCAGAGTTCGGAGCCCAGAAGTGTTGGCCACTGCTGACCCCCACAGTCGGGCCTTCTCTTGGAGCCCCCACAGCCTTACCTTCTCCTCCTCGCTCCAATTTGGAGTCTTGCCGTCTTCCATGGGTGCGAATAGATGTAGGTCCAGGTGAACATCGAAGAAGACACCCTGCCATGGAGAGGGTTTTTCCTTCTCTGAAACCTGGGTTCAACAGAGGAAATGGAAGAGTCTTGTGAGTTGATTTGCTTCCATTTGCAGACTGTTTTGCCCACACTCGTTTCGATTCCATTCTATGAGGGGGGTGGAGGGGGGCACAAACAAGTGTTTGGTGTATGGGAGGATAACAAAGAAGGTGTTTTGGGGCAGGGAGAGTGCAGAATTCCATGCTTCCAGCGCCGGAAAGGAAGGTGGGGCATTTTTGCCCCGCTCTCCTTGCACGAGGTGAGGCGGGGTATCTCCTGAACGCGACTGAGTGTTTGGGGGCTAGGGGGTGGAGAGGGGGTATGGCTATTGAGGCTGTTCACTCCTTCCACCCTCCCACTGGAAAAATCTGAGGTTGGCTTGTTTCTCTCATGGAGCCGGAGAGGAATATTATGCTCCTCATCAGGTCGGTGTTTGGTCAGGAGCTTCTTCTGCTACTCCAGACTGTTGGAAGGGTGACAACAACCACTCCCCGCTAGGAACATTGCAGGGGAGGGAGTAGGAGTTTGGTGTGAACCATGAAGGAACTCTGGGGATTGGACGGCTTGTCTCTCCTGTGACGGGATGCCCTGCATTGGTTCCCGTTGGACGCCATGAAAATATAGGGTCCTTCCACATCCCATTCTATCGTTCTAGGAGTCCCAAGCCTGGGAACTGCAACTACCCCACATCCATTCCAGGTCATCCACACACACCCAAGAGCCATCTTTGGTGCCGAAAGGACCCCCATACCTCCAAGGCGCAGAGTCTCAGGCCCCCTCTGAGTCTGGTGATCAACTCGTCTCTTTTTAGCGCCTGATGTTTTCTGCTATAGGCTCTGCGCTTTTCCCGGCTGTTGTCGAGGGGCCACGGCTCATACAGTTTTGCCAACTGTTCGGATTTCCCCGAAAAAGAACAAAACAAAGAGGCAAACCTCACAAGCTGCTGGAGGAAACAGTACCGTTTCTTCCACAGCATTCCCCCCCATTTTACACACCACGATATTTGCACTGGACAACCTTTCCTTGCCCCGTTCCCCGACACAGACTCTCTCTCTCTCTCTCTCTCTCTCTCTCTCTCTCTCTCTCTCTCTCTCTCTCTCTCTCTCTCTCTCCAGGGCCACTTTGACTACTCAGAGTTCGGAGCCCGGAAGGGTTGGCCACTTCTGACCCCCACTGTCGGACCTTCTCTTGAAGCCCATAATAATAATAATAATAATAATAATAATAATAATAATAATAATAATAATAATAATAATAATAATAATAATAATATACAGTATTTATATACTGCCTTTCTAAACTCCAAGGGGTTTTTACAATATAATAACATTCTAGTCTTTCATAGAACCCTTCATTCGAGATGTTGCTTTCACAGTCCATCTCTCTCTCTCTCTCTCTCTCTCTCTCTCTCTCTCTCTCTCTCTTTCTCTCTCTCTCTCTCTCTCTCTCTCTCTCTCTGGCGTTCTCCTCAGCACACTTCAGCTTCAGATAACACAGGTAACCTTGATTGTCACCCAAGCGTTGCAGCTGCAGCTCCACTCCCTCGCAAAGACTCTGCAGCTTATCAGCTCGGCGTGCCAGCAGCTCTCTGACAGACGTCCGGCCGTCTTGAACTGCTGTCCTGCAGATCTTCAGGCAGATTTATGAGACGAACGCCTTACCTTCTCCTCCTCTCTCCAATTTGAAGTCTTCCCGTCATCCAAGGGTACGCATTGTTTCTGCTCCAGTTGAACACTGAAGAAGACCCCATTCTGCAGCTCCCACGGAGGGAGTTTGTCCTTCTCTGAAACCTGGGTTCAACAGAGGAAATGGAAGTCTTGTGAGTTGATTTGCTTCCAGTTGCAGACTGTTTTGCCCGCACTCGTTTCGATTCCACTCTATGAGGGGGGTGGAGGGGGGGGCACAAACAAGTGTTTGGCGTATGGGAGGCTGGCAAAGAAGGTGTTTGGGGGACAGGGAGGGTGCAGAATTCCACGCTTCAACCGCCGGAAAGGAAAGTGGGTCATTTTTGCCCCGCTCTCCTTGCACGAGGTGAGGCGGGGAATCTCCTGCACCCGACTGAGTGTTTGGGGGCTAGGGGGTGGAGAGGGGGTATGGCTATTGAGGCTCTTCACTCCTTCCACCCTCCCACTGGAAAAATCTGAGGTTGGCTTGTTTCTCTCATGGAGCCGGAGAGGAATGTTTTGCTCCTCATCAGGTAGGTGATTGGTCAGGAGCTTCTTCTGCTACTCCAGACTGTTCAAAGGGTGACAACCCCCCATCCAGGAACAGTGCAGGGGAGGGAGTAGGAGTGGGAATGAGGTTTCCACCTTGAAGCAACTCTGCGGTTTGGACGGCTTGTCTCTTCTGAGATGTGGACTCCCTGCATTGGTTCCCATTGGACGCCATGAAAATATAGGGTCCTTCCACATCCCATTCTATCATTGTAGGAGTCCCAAGCCTGGGAACTGCAACTCCCCCACATCCATCCCACGTCATCCCCTCCCCCGCCAGAGCTATCTTTGCTTCTGAGAAAACAAAGGACCCCCATACCTCCAACAATTTTGTAATGATACGGGTAAAGATGCCATGAATTAAAAATCTGTTCTTTATTGTTCTTACAACCGCAGCGGGTCTCCTGAAAGGCAGACGCTGCGGAGCATAAACATAAAAACCAAGAAAATTCCCAACGTTTCGGTCCTAAACTAGGACCCTCTTCCTGGGGAAAAAATCCACAAAAGATTTGATGATATCGTCCTTGGTTGACTTCTGGGCTTAAATCCTAGAAGGCTGATTCAGACAGAAGCAACTAATCAGGAAGCGCATCAGCTGTTTCATTCTGTAAGCTGTTCACAGCTGTGCTTCGTAGATTGTACTGACATTTACTTGCTCGTGAGTAGACCATTTTGTTCTTTTTTGTTTCTTGAGTAGTCACGTTTGTTGGTGTCTCCGTTAGTAGGCTCATTTCCTCCTTCTCACTTGGTCTCCCTTGCGTTCTTTTTGTCATGCCGTTGCCATGTATAATTGGCCCCCAGGTCCGGTTGGCAAATGACAGCTCTTGCTGGCGATTAACCAATTGTTCTAACGGTTTTTTGCTTATTTCGAGGGCTTCCAGATGTCTCAGGACTTTGAAGTTGTCCTCTTTTTGTAAGCATTTTGTTCTATCAAACCAGATTGAATGATTTTCTTTTAGCGCATGTTCAGCGAGCGCGGATTGTTCTGGATGATTGAGCCTGACCGACCTTTCATGTTCAGCTACTCTAGTTCTTATGAATCTTGATGACATGCCTATGTAACATCTGTTACATTCACAAGGGATACAGTATACTCCTGGGTTAGCGAGGGGCGGTCATTAAATATCATATCATCAAATCTTTTGTGGATTTTTTCCCCAGGAAGAGGGTCCTAGTTTAGGACCGAAACGTTGGGAATTTTCTTGGTTTTTATGTTTATGCTCCGCAGCGTCTGCCTTTCAGGAGACCCGCTGCGGTTGTAAGAACAATAAAGAACAGATTTTTAATTCATGGCATCTTTACCCGTATCAGTACAAAATTGTTGGATAATCGCAGGCCATGAAAGCTTTAGAAAGAGATTGACCCCCATACCTCCAAGGATTGGACGGCTTGTCTCTCCTGTGACGGGATGCCCTGCATTGGTTCCCGTTGGACGCCATGAAAATATAGGGTCCTACCACATCCCATTCTATCATTGTAGGAGTCCCAAGCCTGGGCACTGCAACTCCCCCACATCCATTCCAGGTCACCCACACACCCCCAATAGCCATCTTTGGTGCAGAACGGACCCCCATACCTCCAAGGCGCAGAGTCTCAGACCCCCTCTGAGTCTGGTGATCAACTGGTCTCTTTTTAGCCCCCGATGTTTTCTGCTATAGGCTCTGCGCTTTTCCCGGCTGTTGTCGAGGGGCCACGGCTCATACAATTTTGCCAACTGTTCGGATTTCCCCAAAAAAGAACAAAACAAAGAGGCAAACCTCACAAGCTGCTGGAGGAAATGGTACAATTTCTTCCACAGCACTCTCCCCGTTTTACACACCACGATATTTGCACTGGACAACCTTTCCTGGGAGCAATATCTTGCCCCGTTCCCCCGACACAGACTCTGTCCCCCCCCTCTCTCCAGGGCCACTTTGACTAGACTCAGAGTTTGGAGCCCGGAAGGGTTGGCCACTTCTGACCCCCACTGTCGGGCCTTCTCTTGGAGCCCACACAGCCTTACCTTCTCCTCCTCTCTCCAATTTGGAGTCTTGCCATCATCCAAGGGTGTGCATTGTTGCTGCTCCTGGTGAACATTGAACAAGACCCCATTCTGCAGCTCCCACGGAGGGAGTTTGTCCTTCTCTGAAGCCTGGGTTCAACACAGCAAATGGAAAAGACTTGTGAGTTGATTTGCTTCCAATTGCAGACTGTTTTGCCCGCACTCGTTTCAATTCCATTCTATGAGGGGGGTGGAGGGGGGCACAAACAAGTGTTTGGTGTATGGGAGGATAACAAAGAAGGTGTTTGGGGGACAGGGAGGGTGCAGAATTCCATGCTTCAACCGCCGGAAAGGAAGGGGGGCATTTTTGCCCCGCTCTCCTTGCACGAGGTGAGGCGGGGAATCTCCTGCACCCGACTAAGTGTTTGGGTGCTAGGGGGTATCTTTGGTATGGCTATTGAATCAGTTCACTCCTTCCACCCTCCCACTGGAAATATCTGAGGTTGGCTTGTTTCTCTCATGGAGCCGGAGAGGAATATTCTGCTCCTCATCAGGTCGGCGTTTGGTCGGGAGCTTCTTCTGCTACTCCAGACTGTTTGAAGGTGTGGCATCAGCCAGGTTGGTCATCCCCGCCAGGAACAGTGCAGGGGAGGGAGTAGGAATGGGAATATGGTTTCCACCCTGAAGGAACTCTGGGGTTTGGACGGCTTGTCTCTTCTGTGACGGGATGCCCTGCATTGGTTCCCGTTGGACGCCATGAAAATATAGGGTCCTTCCACATCCCATTCTATCATTGTAGGAGTCCCAAGCCTGGGAACTGCAACTCCCCCACATCCATTCCAGGTCATCCACCCCCACCCACCCCCAAGAGCCATCTTTGGTGCAGGAAGAAGAAAGGACCCACATACCTCCAAGGGGCCAAGTCTGCTGATTTGCCCCTGATGTTTCCTGCTATGGGCTCTGTGCTTTCCCTGGCTGTCGTCCTGGGGCCATGGCTCAAACAATTTTGCCAACTGTTCCTGGATTTCCCCCGAAAAAGAACAAAACAAAGAGGCAAACCTCACAAGCTGCTGGAGGAAACAGTACCGTTTCTTCCACAGCACTCTCCCCCCCCCCCCCCGTTTTATCCACCACGATATTTGCACTGGGCAACCTTTCCTGGGAGCAATATCTTTCCCCGTTTCCCCGACACAGACCCGCTCCCCTCTCTCTCTCCAGGGCCACTTTGACCAGACTCAGAGTTCGGAGCCCAGAATGGTTGGCCACTGCTGACCCCCACCTTCTGCCCTTCTCTTGGAGCCCCCACAGCCTTACCTTCTCCTCCTCGCTCCAATTTGGTGTCTTGCCGTCTTCCATGGGTGCAAATAGTTGCAGGTCCAGGTGAACATTGAAGAAGATCCCGTGCCATGGAGAGGGTTTTTCCTTCTCTGAAACCTGGGTTCAACAGAGTAAATGGAAGAGTCTTGTGAGTTGATTTGCTTCCATTTGCAGACTGTTTTGCCCACACTCGTTTCGATTCCATTCTATGAGGTGGGTGGAGGGGGGCACAAACAAGTGTTTGGTGTATGGGAGGATAACAAAGAAGGTGTTTTGGGGACAGGGAGAGCGCAGAATTCCACGCTTCCACCGCCGGAAAGGAAGGTGGGGCATTTTTCCCCGTTCTCCTTGCACAAGGTGAGGCGGGGGATCTCCTGCACCCGACTAAGTGTTTGGGGGCTAGGGGGTGTCTTTGGTATGGCTATTGAAGCAGTTCACTCCTTCCACCCTTCTACTGGAGAAATCTGAGGTTGGCTTGTTACTCTCATGGAGCCGGAGAGGAATATTCTGCTCCTCATCAGGTAAGCGTTTGGTCAGGAGCTCCTTCTGCTACTCCAGACTGTTCAAAGGGTGACAACCCCCCCTCCAGGAACAGTGCAGGGGAGGGAGTAGGAGTGGGAATGAGGTTTCCACCTTGAAGCAACTCTGCGGTTTGGACGGCTTGTCTCTTCTGAGATGTGGACTCCCTGCATTGGTTCCAGTTGGACACCATGAAACTACCACATCCTACCACATCCCATTCTATCATTGTAGGAGTCCCAAGACTAGGGACTGCGTCTCCCCCACATCCATTCCAGGTCACCCCCCCCCTCTGAGCCATCTTTGGTGCAGAGAGAAAAAAGGACCCATACCTCCAAGCGGCGATGTCTCAGGCTCCCTTCGAGTCCGCTGATCAGCTCGTCTCTTTTTTTTTGCCCCATTCCCCGGATACTCTCTCTCTCTCTCTCTCTCTCTCTCTCTCTCTCTCTCTCTCTCTCTCTCTCTCTCTCTCCAGGGCCACTCTGACTAGACTCAGAGTTCGGAGCCCAGAAGTGTTGGCCGCTTCTCACCCCCAGAGTCGGACCTTCTCTTGGAGCCCCTGCAGCCTTACCTTCTCCTCCTCTCTCCTGTTTGTTTTCTGGCCCTCTTCTAAGGGTGCGCACGGTTGATTTTCTTCAATTTTCAGACTGTTTTCCTGCAAACCAGCCAAGAAACAGGGGTTTAGCTGTGGCCTGAAAGGAGTTGGGGGCAGTGGGGGAGAAAGGAGTGTGAAGGGTTCCCAAGGTTTGGGCTGCGGCATGAAGCTGTGTTACGGTGATGGTTCTCTGTCTCTTGAACTCAGGACTACAGGGAGGGAGTGACCCCTCAGTGGGCTCTAAAATCCCTCCACTCACGAGGGGGGTGGGTGGGGGCGGAGCAGGTCGACACTCCGCACTGACACCAAGGACAAAAACGATAGAGGCTCTTGGAGCATCCACCCCAGCCGTACCTCTGCTTTCTTTCCCACCGCTTTTAAGGTGGCCTTGTGTTTGGGCTGTCGCTTAGGGTGTTTTTTCTCCTGGGCTTGCAAGTCCCTTGAAGCCTGCGTATAACAGAGGAAACAGAGGAGGTCTGGGAGGTGATCTCGCTGGAGCGTGCACTCGCTTTGACTGCCATTGCTTGGGACGCCTCTCTCTTGGCCTTCCCTTTGGCCAACAAGGGCGTGTTCCGTGAAACGGACTGGAATGTGAACCTGATCGGAGCATCCTGGTCGTACCTTCTCCTTTTCCTCCTTTTCCTCCTGCTCTCTCCACGCTGGGAATGTAAAAAGCCTCCTCTTCTGCTGCTTTTGAAGCCGTCTCCTTTCACGAGCCTGGGTTCAAGAGAAGAAAGGAAAGGCACCTGTGAGGTGATTCCCTTCATTTTGCCGCCAGTTTCCTCCCAGGCACCAATTTGGGTGCCAATCCTTCCTTGGTGCAAAAAGACACGGGTTTTGAAACTGAGGCTGTGAGCCTGACGGCCTTCAACGCCCTCCTCTAAACAACGCCCTCCAGGTTCCTCTCTGACCCTGCTGAGCTGTGGCGGGCAACCAAGCCAGCAGGGTCTTTTTGGTCGTGGCACAATCACTGTGAGTTGCTCTCCCAAGGGACATCCGCATGTCCCAGTCACTCCTCTGCTTTTGGCAAGCAGTGAAGGCAGAGCTGCTTGTGAGAGCTGCTCAGGCAAGCGAGATCTCTGCTTCTGCTAGGTACAGAAAGAGATTTTAAGGTTGTATTTTTCTGTTCTACAGCAACTGCTCTCTGCTGGTTGTACATGTTATGATTACCGAGAATGGTTTTCTGTCTTTCCTGGAATCAAGAAGGACCAGAGGGAGGGGGGGAGAGAGGTCCTTTGGGGTAGAAAGAAAGATATGGGAGTGCATTGGCTGACAGAGATCATCAAAGATTAGAGTGAGGAAAAGCCTGAAGGTGGCTAAAATGTCCCTGGTTCAAAATGACGATGGTCACCTTGCGGTGGCATGCAGGTAATACCAACACCCTCCCTCCAATACCCCACCCTCCAATACCAATACCCCACCCTCCCATTGGCCTTGTTTCTGACAGCCGCCTGGAGGTGAGAAAACACAGCAGAGCCAATCCGGATTGCAGAGAACCTTTGCCAGCATCCAAGCATCAGGAGAGGTGACAAGCTGCCCCTCTCGATGCCAGGTTGCCTGGCAGAGTTGCTCCCAGACCGGATTTGGATTCTCCAGCAGATGTCAGGAAACAGGGGGGGGGGGGAAAGATGGTGAAATTCTCTCCGCCTGACCACAGGGAAGAGTTTTGAGGGCACTAAGATCTGTGACTCTTTGAGGAGGACTTGAGAAATCTGCACATTTCCTCTCTGAGCTGAGCTGGAGAAGTTCTTTGGCATCTCTGTTGTTGCCCCCACTGTCTTCTCCTTACTCCGCTATCAGAAACGTAACCCCTAGGAATGAGGGGTACAATCTTTTGGACGGGGCAACCTTGGCTGAGAACTCTTCCCTACTGCCTCCCCCCCCCATTACTACGTTGGAGGTGAGCATTAATTCACCCCGTCGGGTCTCGAATTTCCGAGCCTGGAAGTGTTGGCCACTTCTCACCCCACACTCAGGCCCACTTCCTGGAACACAACACACAGCCTTACCTCTTCCTCCTCTTTCCACCCAGGGAATGTGAAAAGAAATTTCGTTTTCCTCTGGGGCATTGTGCCATTTTCCAAGGCCTGCAGTTTTGCCATCTGAGTACAACAGAGGAAATGGAAGACACTGTGAGGCGATGGATCTTGCTTCGGAGTGCAGGTCAGCTCCACCGCCATCGTTTGGGGTGTCACTCCATTTGACCTTCCTTTTGTTTCAACAAGAACGTCTTCCCTGACATTGACACTGTGAACCCGACTTCCTTCAACTCCCTCCTCAAAGCAGCTCCAGTCCTTGCACCCAAAGTACCCTAAGTAGGAACAATCCTATCATCTGCTGCTACAGGTGGTGACTGGGGTGTTTGTGACTGATGAATTGGTCAGCTAAACCTGAATTCTGCAAACCTCCATCCTGCTCTCACCCAGAAAGGCAGAGAGTGTCCCAACAGTGGTGAGTGCACTTGCGCAGGAGGCTCTGCCCAAAACGGTACGTATCTGTCGGCACCCCTCTTTATGGCTTCCAAGGTCCCGTTCCAGGTTCTCAAGACCCTTAGAAGATGTGGCAGGTACGGAAATCTAGCAGGGACATTTTAGCCCTAGCCCTAGTGCTGTGCGATGCTTTCCAGAGGGAGGGCCCTCCTGTCTCCGCTCTGATCTCCTTCAGTAGAGCACGGAGGACACCGTGATGGATCTGAAGGTGATCACATCTTTATTATAACCCATCCTCTTCCCTGCATACCCATTTCCCCAGGGCACCTTCCAACGTCAAAAACAGATCACCATTAAAACAAGGAGCATTAAAAGAACCTGCGGATACAATAAATAAAAGACTGAAATACTCCAAAACTAGCAGGACAGACTACAGGTGGGCCCCCATATCCACGGATTCTCTATCCACAGTTTCAGTTATCCACGGATCACGGGGACCCCCCCCCCAGGCTTTTACTTTTTCCCCAGTAAGCTTCGTTTCTTCAGCATGGCTTCTGCAAGGGGAAGTCTTGCCTCACAAACCTGTTGGAATTTTTTGAAAAGGTCAACAGGCATGTGGATGCGAGCGAACCCGTGGATATTATATATCTAGATTCTTCTTCTCCCTCTCGCACAACGCCAGAACCGGGAGTGATGAGAGAGTTAGAACAGACAAAAGAAAATATTTCTTTACCCAGCGTGTAATTCATCTGTGGAACTCCTTGCCACAGGATGTGGTGATGGCACCTGGCCTGGATGCCTTTAAAAGGGGTTTGGACAGATTCATGGAGGAAAAGACCATCACAGGTTACAAGCCATAAGCAATCTCCTGGTTTTAGAGGTTTTAGAAATGGGTTTTCTCTGCGCCAGGTGCAAGGGAGTGACAACGGGAAACAGGTTATCTTGTTGTCTTGTGCTCCCTGAGGCATCTGGTGGGGCCACTGTGTGATACAGGAAGCTGGACTAGATGGGCTTTTGGCCTGATCCAGCAGGGCTCTTCTTATGTTCTTCCTTAAACAAACAGGAGAAGCAGCCTCTGGCTGCTTATTGCAGGCAAGCAGAATGAGACTAAGTACTAGAGAGGCTCTGCAAGGTTAACAGAAACTTTACAGAGTCTCTCTAGGACTTAGTCTCGTTCTACTTGCCTGCAATGGAGGCTGCTTCTCTGTTTGTTTTAAGGAAGAAACAAAGCTTGCTGAAAGAAAAATAAGAGCTGGGGGGGGGAAAGCATGCCTGCCTGCAGGGGAGGCAGGTGGGGGGCCCCTCAAGAAACCATGGAGGGGGTGTTCGCTCTTATCCACGGTTTCAAGTATCCACGGAGGGGCCTGGAACATATCCCCAGCGGATATGGGGGGGGGAGTACTGTATTAAGCAGTTCGTCAACATGGAGCGAACATTCTTGGCCTGATGATTGACACACAGGCCACAGATTCCGAAGATTTCAGTTGATCTTGATTGGCAGGGCAGTTCCGCCTCCTACAGCAACGGTCAGCTAGAGGCATCAATCTCCACCCTCAACTGCCTGTTAGCTCTTTTCTCACCTGAAGACGATCGCAGATGTTGATTGAAACGTTGAGCTTATTTCAACAGATTAAATAAATACTAACTCTTTTTGAACATGTCTTATAATCCTGTCAAGAAACTACATTTGTTATTTATCCATGGCCTGTTTTCCCCACTTCCACAACTCTCTGTCGCAGCTGAGATTAGCTTTACAGGCCCCGACTGCACTCATATTGTGGAACTGTGGGCGATATCTCTCTGCCACACAGTCAGACCCACCACCTGGAGCATCGTGGTCTTACCTTCTTCCTTTCCTGCTCCTTCTTCCTTTCCTCCCTCAAGAGCAGTTTCTTTTCATAAGCCTGGATTCAAGAGAAGAAAGGAAAGGCACCTGTGAGGTGATTTCCTTCATTTTGCCGCCAGTTTCCTCCCAGGCACTGATTGGGGTGGGTGCCTATCCTTCCTTGGTGCAAAGACACGGGTTTTGAAACTGAGGCTGTGAGCCTGACGGCCTTCAACGCCCTCCTCTAAACAACGCCCTCCAGGTTCTTCTCTGACCCTGCTGAACTGTGGCGGGCAACCAAGCCAGCAGGGACTTTTTGGTCGTGGCACAATCACAGTGAGCTGCTCTCCCAAGGGAGATCTGCAAGTCCCAGTCACCCCTCTGTGACTCTTTGGAGGAGGACTTGTGAAATCTGCACATTTCCTCTCTGAGCTGAGCTGGGGAATTTCTTTGGCATCTCTGTTGTTGCCCCCACCCCACTGGTCTTCGCCTTACCAGAAGAAAAGTAACCCCTAGGATTGAGGTACACACTACAATCTTTTGGACTTGGCTGGGAACTCTTCCCTACCGCCCCCCCCCCATTACTGTGCTACATTGGAGGTGAGCATTAATTCACCCCGTCAGGTCTCGAATTTCCGAGCCTGGAAGTGTTGACCACATCTCACCCCACACTCAGGCCCACCTCCTGGAGCACCCACATCCTTACCTCTACATCCTCTTTAGTCAGGATAGGGAAAAGCCACCCCTTTTGCTTGCAGATCTCAACTCTTTCTTTCCAGGCCAGGCGTTTTGCGATCTGAGTACAACAGAGGAAATGGGAGACACCTGTGAGGAGATCTTGCTTGGGTGTGCAGACCGCTCCACCGCCATCGTTTGGGGTGCCACTCCATTTGACCTTCCTTTTGTTTCAACAAGAACGTCTTCCCTGACATTGACAATGTGAACCTGACTTCCTTCAACTCCCTCCTCGAAACAACTCTAGTCCCCACACCCTATGTATGAGTCCCGGGAAAACTGATAACATCTGCTGCTACATCGGGGGACTGGCGTGTTTGTGATGAATGTATTGGCCAGAGAGATCTGCATTCTGCAAACCAGCATTCTGACAGCTTCCCTCGGAGCTCAGGCCAGAGCAAAATGAGTCCAAAACGTTGTGAATGATGTACTTGCACGGGAGGCTCCGTCCAAAGCGGTACCCATCTCTGTAAGGCAGGTAGGTACCAGTGTTTGTCTCGCTTTTGCGCCAGCTTTCCTTCCAGGGCTTCCCAGGTCCTGCTCCAGGTTCTTCTGCCCTTTCCGTAATGCGGTGGGCAAGGAAGCAGGGACTTTTTGGTAATGGTGCCATCACAGAGGGATGCTCTCCAATGGGAGGCCCACCTGTCCCTGTCCCTGACCCCCTTTTGGAGAGCGGTGAGGAGGACATAGAGGTTTGTGGTTATTGTGAGGCACTCTGATATTAGGGTGCCTCATCTAGAACTATGCAGATGTTTGTTTTTGTCTCTGATGCTGCTTCTCACATATTGTTTAGAATGGTTCAATGTTCCTTGCCGATGGTGGAAGAAACTGATTGGGGGTGGGTCTCTTTTGGCATTACCTGCTGCAAGGTGTCCTGGGCGGCCGAAGGTTTTGGTGGCTGGGCCCGATTTTTCGCTGCCTGGATCTCCTCCAGCCTCCTCCTTCGCAGCTCCTCCTGTGATCAAAAGGGTCAGCACTCAGTCAGTGGACAGGAGAGTCTGCCTTTCCTCGCAGTGAGCTTAAATGTGCAATTCCTGACACTGACACACTCGTCTGGGTCTTTGGTCTTCCATAGGCCAATCTCCACAAGAAGGTAGAGCAGTTCCTGCAGACTTGGGGGAACCCCTGGGTATGGCGAAGCAGAGGTGTGCGTCGCTTACAACAAAGGAGGACGCATGTAAGAAGAGCCTGAAACGGCACTTTCAGCTGCAGGAACTGGTGCGACCTTCCCGGACCGTCCAGATGGTCCCTGGCCTCTAAGTGCTAAACTCCTCTCATTGCCTGCAAGGGGATCTCCCATCGTTCCCTCAGCCTTCCATTGCCCAATCACAACTCTGCTAAGGTCCTGGATTTCTCTACGGGAGCTGCAACTCCGAGCCCAGGGGAGAGGAAAAGAAAAGGAAGCAGAAGCTGGGCTGGCTGCGTAACTCGTCTCCGGTAGAGATCAATGGAAAAAGTCGCCGGAAAATGGCGATGGAGGAACCGGCATGGATTCAAGGGCCAGCTCACACAGAAGCTCCCCCTTTGGGGAACCCACCGCAACCACCACCCCCTAGGGATCTCATCTATGGGAAAGAAGCCTCCTTTTTGGGGGGGTTGTTACCTTGACTGGATCCCTCTCCTTTTCTGTAAGGAAGGGAAGACCTTTGGAAGATTTACCTGCCGGATGTTGTCCATGAGCCGTTTGGCCGCATAGCTGTTGCAACCCAGGCCGAGATTCCAGCGTTTGGGGACAGCCTGTGAACAAACGTTTCAACACTGGATCAGTAACGGGAGGGTTGAACTGCTTATTTTCCACC
The DNA here is from genome assembly GCA_026170595.1 of Plestiodon gilberti rubricaudatus. Lineage (NCBI taxonomy): Eukaryota > Metazoa > Chordata > Lepidosauria > Squamata > Scincidae > Plestiodon > Plestiodon gilberti. Next base: position 22,913,818 of record JANXHW010000010.1, on the reverse strand, counting down.
ACCTTATTATTAATTATTATTGTTCTTAACAATATTTATACACCGCTTTTCAAGACAGTGAGGTACCCAAAAAAGTTTGCAAAGGGGTTTCCTGAGCAAATCAAACAACTAACTGGCTCCCTGTTTCCTAAAGGGGCTCTGAATCTCAAAAGAGACACCAGCAACAGCCTCTAGAAAAGACACTGTGCTGGGCTGAAGAGGGACAGGGACTCTTCTTCCCCTGCTCAATCGAAGAGGAGCAGCCTTGAAGAAGGGCCTCTTGGCCCTGCTAACTGCACGGTCCTCTAGCATAGGGGGGCAGCCAGCAGCCCCTCTTTTCTGGAACCTGCCTCCAGGGAAATCACCATCCCGCTCATCTCCCTCCCATCCCAGTTGGTGTCAATGCCAAGCAGTGCTTGTTTCCAGGCTGCGCTTCCTCCAGAGGGAAGTCCAGCCTCTGACTGGCTGGGTGAGTGCAGCTGTCCTGGGCCCCTCCCCGCAAATGCATGCACATGAACAGGAAGGCGCCATGCAGTGGACAGGCTCCTACAGCTGAGGTCCAGTGTGGCTGCTGGAAAGAGATGGAAAGGAACGTGTGTTCTTCCTTCATCTCTTCATGCCTCCCTCCCTCTCTCACACCAGCCTCCTTGCTCTATCACCACTAGCTTCCACTTCCAAACACGTGACTTTTCTTGCCTGGATCACTGGGTACTGCCCAACCTTCAGCTTCTCCATCTTCCTGTCGGTTAGCAGGATGCAGAGCGCTCTGAAGCCAACAGTCTCCTGAAGCATCCTTTGGAATTCTCGTCGCCATGGGTGCCGGAACCCTGCCGGAAGAACCCTGGGACTGTGCTGGACCCAGGCTGAGTAGAACTACCACCTGCCGGAGAGGCCAAGTAGCACGATGGGACTCCACACCTGAAATCACGATTCACGGCTTGTATTGTGTCCTTGCTTTGCTTAGTCTAAGCACTACTTCCTGGAAGCTAGAAGTCACTCTACCCAAGACATCTCTCTACAGGCTATCACAAGGCACACCCATCTCCTGCCTCCACACAGAGGCTGGAGGACCTAACAGTCCCAAATCCCGATTCTCGTTATTGCTGGAGGCTGGGCGCTCCCACGCAAAGCAAATCCGTACTTCAGGGGTGGGCAACTTTTCCCCAGCTCATGGACCACGGACAGGACTGCGGTGGAAAACAGCTCCTTGGACAGCCTCTCCAAACCCATCTGCTATACAAATTTCGCCTGGTAAAAAGAGACATCGCTGACTCAGGCAGGCCACATCCAACCTGTGGCCAGGTGAGAGCAATGCCTACCTTGTCGCTCATGGCGTCTTCAAACTTGTGGTTAAAGAGGCACTTGTACACCCTGCCTTCACCAGCTTGAACCTGTGAAAAGAAGCACAGTTGTAGGGGTCACACAATTCGACCAGTGCGTTAGAGACAGGTCTCTCCTCAGTCGATGTTCAAGACTCTATGCAACACATCTCACCAGTGGCTTTTTACCGCATGCCAACACACTGCGATTCGCCACTCTGCTGTTGCCCGTCTTTTGTGGTCGCAGTCATCACGAATGAGGCAGGCTGGGTTTCGGTCTGCACTCTCAATCAGGGGCGTTGGCTGATAGGGGGCGGTGGTGCGGTGGGCCCCAGGGCGTAGGGCGCTGGGGCCCCTGGGGGGGCGCAGGCCTCCGTAAAAGCTCTGGGTTTTGGGGGGGTTTCCTGTTTTTTAAATCAATTTCTGGGTGTTTTTTTTAATATCGCTCCCCCCGGTGTGTGTTTGCTTTTGGGCCACTTATCTTGCTTCGGAGGGGCGCAGGCTCCATTTTCCCTGGGCGCCGCCATCTTGGACTGAACAAGATGCATGCTGGGGATTGTAGTTTTTTTCCCCTTCCAGCCTTGCCTTGCAGCCCAGGAGTCCTGACTCACCCTCCCTAGAGGGCATTAAGGGGAAATACACCACATGTTTCAAGTTTATTCTGCAGAGCAAAATTCACAAAATTCACATCATTATGAATGCCTCATCATGTGTGCTGCTGGAAATGGAGACAGGAGGTACAAAGTGGACAAGGAGGCTTCCAAACTGAAATCAAAAATCCCAAAAATTTGCGGCGCAGCTGCACTGTGGGGCGTAAAGGATTACGGCCGCCAGAGGCGTCGCTCCGGTAGGGGCGGGGCTGTAAGTTTTGCTCGGTCGGAGTCCCGTTTACCGAACGAGCAGGAGGCGGCCCCGCCCCCTCACTGTCAGAGCCATTCCCCTGCGGAGAAAGCAGCAGGCAGGGTCTCTTGCTTGCTGCTTTCTCCGCAGGGGAATGGCTCTGACAGTGAGGGGGCGGGGCCGCCTCCTGCTCGTTCGGTAAACGGGACTCTGACCGAGCAAAACTTACAGCCCCGCCCCTACCGGAGCGACGCCTCTGCACGTTGATACAGCCAATAGGAAGTTGGATTGAAACTTTGCACCAATGAGAACAGCAGCAGCGTGTGTGAAACTTTGAACCAATAAAAGATAAACTTTATTAAAAGAGCCAATGAAAAGTGTGGTGCTTTGTGCAACTGGGAACCAATGGTATGATGGGTGGGGGTACTGGGTGGCAGGAGGTAATAGGATTAGACCCCCACTTCAGATGAAGCAAGGTTTTCCGGAGTTTTATGAATGGGTCCTTTTGAGAAGCCTGCTTAACACAAAAGGCAGTGTTTCCAATTAGATAGCCCAAAGTGCCACACAATAGGTCCCTGCCCCATGGCACCAGGTATACAGTTTGAGGACATTTGAATTGTTCCTGTCAATCAGGCAAGAGCAAGTGGATTAGCATTTGAAATAATTGTAGCAAAGCAAAACAGGAACAATGGGAGGTGAGACAGTGGTAGCATGGCAGCAGGAGATAGGCATTTGAATAACAGTGACAAAGGAAGGCAGAGCCAAGATGTGGGGGGTGGCGGTGATTGACAGAGGAGAGGCATACAAAGAGTTAGTTTTGAAGTTTAGGAAATGGTGGCAGTCTGAGTTCTCACGGTGTGTCAGGAGTTCCCTGGATTCCCTGCCCCCATCTAGCCTCCCAGGTAGAAGGAAGCCATCTGAGAGCAGCACAGAATTGGAAGCCGTTGCTGACTGGCTTGGGTTATGTGGTTTTAAAATGGTCTCTCCTACTCCCTACAGTACAGATTTCACAGGAGGTGCCCCCAGGGCTGCCTACGTTTGACCTCTTGTGTACTCGCTGGAGGGGGTGGAGGGCCTCGAACCGCTCCCCATGGTTTCCGCTCCCCGATACCCCAAGCAGGACGCTCCGCCTCGAACGGAACTCTTTAATGGCTGTACATCTATTGTACCGCTGCCAGGAGCCTCTCCGCTCAGCGTGAGACTAGCCCCAGTTGAGCAGGAGGATCGGGACCATTCCGTGTGGATCCCATCCCTAGAGAGAACCCCGATGACCTCCGAGAAGATCCAGGCACATAACCCCCAAGGGAACCCCCAAATAACCGATAAGAACTTCAGAATCCATATTCCACCGAAATAGAGCACTGCCGCTTCTCTTGGGGCTCTGGAGGGCTCGTGTTAGGCGCGTGCCGATGAACTTTTGCCCTCGGCGGGCACGCGCCAGCTGTCAAATGGTGCGCAAAGCAGAGAAAAGCCGAATTTTAAATGCGCTTTGCTTTAAATGGCTGTATCTCCGTGATTCTTGGACCGATTTGGATGGGGTAAAAAGGAGGGGGTTCAGGGGAGGGTGGCGGAGGACATAAAAATATGTCAGGGGGGTTTTGGTGCTCACATCATAAGGGGGCCAAGACCAGCACTGTATCATCCTGGAGGACTACCAGTCCTCTTGCAAGTCCTATAGGGCCATGCAGGCGTCACTCACGTGGCGGAGGGTCTGGATGACTGGCTCGCAGGCGAGTGCGAGCAGACCTGGCTGAGGGGGCGTCTGCGGCCCCTCCAGCGGCACCACCACCGTCGCGGCAGCGGGCCCGAGAGCCCCTGAGAGCAGGAGGAGAACCAGGGGGAAAGCCGGACAAGAGCCGGACTCGCAGCCTCTGCGCGGCGCCATCTTGGACGCTCTTCCCCGAGCGCCCACTTCCGCTTTCACTTTCTCAGGGGGCATGTCTGATGACGTCATGATGTCGGTGCCTATCCCCATCCGAGAGTGGGCGGGGCGACCGCACCTTTACCTGCCTTCCAAAGCGCAGCATCCCGTTGGTCTGTCAGCACCATGCTTGCTCTGTGTGCCTACTCAGAGAAGTAAATCGCTTTAGGTGCCAAGGGACTTGCTCCCAGGAAAGTGCAACTTGCAGCCCTGCGCTTTTAGAATGTTGATTCTTAAGAGAAGTGTTTGGCTGTCTCTTCCCCATAAAACAACTCCCACTATATATCCAACAAAATAAATACATAGTATAAATTAGCTCCAAGTCAAAACTTTCAGCGATATTTTACTATCCAGGTAGGACAGGTAGGCCAGTGGGTGGTGCAGTGGGTTAAACTGCTGAACCATGAGCTGTCGATCGAAAGGTCAGCAGTTCGATTCCCGCGACGGGGTGAGCGCTCGTTGCTTGGCCAGCTCCTGCCAACCTAGCAGTTCCAAAGCATGTCAATGCGAGTAGATAAATAGGTACCACTTGCGGGAAGGTAAACAGCGCTCCGTGTTCCAGCCTCATGCTATGTGCTGCGGCAAGCAGAGTCATGTCAGCCACATGACCACGGAGGCGTCTTCGGACAACGCTGGCTCTTCGGCTTTGAAATGGGGATGAGCACCACACCCTAGAGTCTGACACGACTGGACTTAATTGTCAGGGGTCACCTTTACCTTACAAAACCTTCGGCGATATTTTACTATCCAGGTTAGTAGGACAGTTATGGAAGATATATGGACCCTTTTGCACAGGGGGTGACCAAACTTGCTTAACGTAATAAGAGCCGCATACGATAAACTGCAGATGTTCAAGAGCCGCAATATTTAAGCATTTAAATTCTTAAATATATTTACTCGCCATGAACATGAAACTTATGTTTTTAATCCAGCGGGCTCTCAATTTATACCTGTTCAATTATGAAGCTTGAAAAATTCTTATTTACTACGTTCTCAGATTTTCACAACATTTCCAGATTTTAGAATTAAAAACAAACATCCTGCCGGGAAACTCTTGTCGTATGATACGATTTTATTATTATAAACTAGATGTTAAAACTTTACGCTTCGCCTCAACCACTTGAGAATGTACTTGTTGTGGTTTAGTTTAGAAGCTACGAGTTCCCTTGGTGTGCAACCATGATTTGAAAGCCTGCCTTTGTTCTTTGCAGGTTGAGTGCAATTCCAAGCTGGATCCAACCACCACCACTTTCTTGAAGGTAAGGTGGATGACGGCCATTCCGCGGCCACTTGGCTTGCGCCCGAGTCGCTTACCTTGCACAGTGCGCGTGAAAGAAAAATATTTCTTTACCCAGCGTGTAATTCATCTGTGGAACTCCTTGCCACAGGATGTGGTGATTGAACCTGGCCTAGATGCCTTTAAAAGGGATTTGGACAGATTCGTGGAGGAAAAGTCCATCACAGGTTACAAGCCATAAGCAACCTCCTGGTTTTAGAAGTAGGCTTTCTCTGTGCCAGGTGCAGGGGAGTGACAACAGGAAACAGGTTATCTTGTTGGCTGTGTGCTCCCTGAGGCATCTGGTGGGGCCACTGTGAGATACAGGAAGCTGGACTAGAGGGGCCTTTGGCCTGATCCAGCAGGGCTCTTCTGATGTTCTTATGTCTTCCTGGATCTCGCTGTCCTGCCCATCTCTGGGATGGGTTCTGCCCCCCGCAAGAGCCGCCTCTTCCCTCTGCCCCTTCCCTGAATCTTTCTCTGACCTCCCCTTCCCTGCTCTTCTCCCCTGGCACTTCTCTCCTCTGGGGCAGGAGGGATTGTGCCAACGATGTTTTGGGAAGCACTTCGTGCTGCTGTTGATGCCGCGGTGCAAGTTTGAAGCAGGAGGAGAGCTTCTCGGGCTTCTGCGAGAGGAGGCTGGCCTGGATCATCGGACCCATTGCGGCTCATCTTTTGCTGCCTGGGGTGCTACTCTTGGGGAGAGGAAGCAGGGAAGATGGTTTCAGAAGCCCCAGATGAGTGGAGCTGTGCTTTCGGGATCAAGGGGCAAACAAGGCAGCATGGCAGCATGGTTAGAGCTGGGCTGGGGACAGATCCTGTCAAGAGACGGGGAACTCAGGGAGGTGCTGAGTCCTCCCCAGGCTTTTGCTCATCTCCAGCCATTTTGTTCGGACGGGGCCCTGCGAGCCACAAGTAACCCTGGCCATTGGTTTTCCCCTACCCTCGCTTTGTCAGAATGTTATATCTTAAAAAGCACTTTCTAGGAATTTGGCACAGGCGCATTCTGATATGAAGGCTGTGGCACTGTACGTCCAGTTGTAGGGCAGGATATCTGCATTGGAGGTGCCAGGCAACAACTAACGTATTTTTCTATTACTGGTATTTGTCTGTATGTGATATTTCTGCCTTTGTTAATACATCTATCATCTATCTTGTTGTCTTGTGCTCCCTGAGGCATCTGGTGGGGCCACTGTGAGATACTGGACTAGATGGGCTTTTGGCCTGATCCAGCAGGGCTCTTCTTATGTTCTTATGTTCTTATTGGAAGTAATTTCTCTCATTCTTTGCTAAGTTAAAGGGGACGCTCTGCATTACGCTGATCTGCATCCAGCCTAAGATTCCCTGTTCCAATAGAGTTGGGAGAATTCCCCCTAAGAACCAGTCTTTCGGTAACACAAATTCGTCCAACATAACTCGTTGACTGCATGTAAAACGTAAGCAAAGGATTGACAAATGAATCAGGCATTAATGTTATTAATATAACATAACTTATTTTAATATAACATTATTAACAATATATTGTTTTAATTAACAATAATTAAGAAGTAGGTTCAAAGGTTGTTATGATGTGTCCAAATTTCGAAGTTGAAAATAAACATAATACCGGGTGACTCCGTGGTTTTTAAAAAAACTTTATTCAACGTTTCAAGGTGTTGTAACAGCTTTACGTTTCGCCCCAAACATATGCGGCATCATCAGAAATAGGACAGCCTGTCGAGGAACAACTTAAATATACTAAAAGCCACCTGGAGCCCGGATGTATCTGGCTCACATGCGCGCAGCCGGCAACGCTGTTTACACTCTGATTGGTGCGTTCCGGGGAAAACCGGCTCCCACTAATTGAAAGAATCCGGGAGAAAACACCAAAACCCCTGCTGCTTAGAAAGGTCGGAAAAAGCCTTATGCAAAACATGGAATTGTTTCCATTCTAATGAAAGCATTCCAAAGAAGAGCCGAGCCCCGAGTTAAAAGAATCCAACACTGAACAACGTAAATCACAACAAACCCCCACTAATTAAAAGAATCCGGCGTGCCTGTAAAATGACGTTAAAACCCACAAGACTGGGGCCGATAGTAGTTGAAACTTAAAATAACAACCCTCAATTACATTGGACCAATGCTTTGATAACACTAAAATCCTCTATACGGGGCACCCTATAAATAACATGACAGCACGAAGACGTTAACAAAAGTTAGCAGTCAAACATGATGTAAAATGATGCATATAAAAACAAAGTCAGCCAGCATTAAAATATTGGACCGCCCACGTGCACACAGTAAAAAAACAACCCATATGAACACTCAGCCTCTGATACATTAAAAAAAAAGGAAGCAATAATGCACACATAAGCTGAAGAAATAAGGTAAACGGTAAGCAGAAGATAAAAACTAAGAAATCGTAAGACTGGCGGCTAGGAGAAACACGGAAGACCCTTCAGTCCCAGACACTGGCATGACTATGGGGGGGCGGAGCTGTAAGTTCTTCGTTGATCGGAGCCTCTGTTACACAGAAGAACGAAGCGCCCCACCCCAGTGCCTTCCAACGCATTCAAAGGGGTGAAAAAGCGCATTCACCGCTTTGACTGGGTCAGAAGGCGCGGGGGCAGGGCGCTTCGTTCTTCCGTGTAACGGAGGCTCCGATCACGGAAGAACTTACAGCTCCGCCCCCCCCCTGTAGTGACGCCAGTGGTCCCAGATCGCCCCTCAGACACAATATAAACATATGACAGAATGGGACACTATGGTGTAATACAAATTTGAAAGGCAGAGATACAATCCTAACAAGGATCAACCTATGCAAGCAGTACCCATAGATTGAAACATTACCCAGCATTAAAAACGTTATCACCGCCCCACATTATCTTCTATTCCCTATTTGTAGATTTTTCAAAATTAGCAGCCAACTGCTGCTCACCTTTAAGGACTCCTCTTTCTTATTAACTGAATTAACATGTTTGTACATTTCTATAGATTCTCTGTGCAGTCTGGGTAGATATTGACTAGTCCTTACTATTAATTTTGCTTGGTCAAACTTAATGTTATGATTATGATCCAAAGCATGCTCAACAGGGGCTGATTTCTCTCTTTCTTCTAATCTGAAATAGCATCAGTGCTCTTTTAATCTGGTGTTTAAACTTCTCTTAGTTGTTCCAATTTAACACTTCCCACTTTCACAGGGGATTTTATAGACCCCTGCTGCATGTGACCAAGGATGCAGGGGATCTTTTGGGTTTCTTAATAAGTTCCCTATTTTTGTGGTGGGGACAACATTAGTCCTAATGCTGAACTCTTGGAGGACTCCACCTATCTTCTCTGTCGTCCCTTTGATGTATGATAAACTAACTCATCCTCTTTCTGGCAGTACATCTTGGGATTGCCTCTTCATATGTTTTTTTCTATCCTATCTATTCTACCTCTTTTTGACTATACCCATTAGCTTGTAATATCTGTCCTATACATTTTTTCTCTTCATCAACTTCTGATGTTTCACTAATGTGTTCCGCTCTATGCAACAAAGTATTAATTAGACTAGATTTCTGACTAGGGTGATGATTAGAATCTTTGAGTATGAACCTATTGGCACTGGCGTCGCTCCAGGTGGGGCAGATCTCTAAGTGCCACTGCACTTCGACCCACCGTTACATGCCCATATGAGGCAGCCCCGCCCCCTCACCTTCAGAGCCTTTCAGGGCAGCGATAGCAACGAGCAGGGAGTCCTGCGCGTTGCCTCGTACGGTTGTGTAACAGTGGGTTGGAACGCAGCGGAACTTAGAGATCTGCCCCACCTAGAGCGACGCCACTGACTATTGGGATGGGTGGGTTTACGATAAACCTGATATCCTAATGATCCATCCCCTTTCTTACTAATTAAAATGTCTAAGAAGGGCAACTTCCCATCTTTCTCCTTTTCTATAGTAAACTGTACAGCTGGATGGTGATCATTTAAATTTTTTAAAAACAATTCTAATTCTACGTCCCCTTGATCCCAAATTACAAATACGTCATCGACGTATCTTAACCATGTCACCGGTTTTATGAGCAGTCAAATGGGGTAGCCATGGGCAACCCCTCTGCCCTGTTTTAGCTAATCTTTTAATGTCAGATTTAGAAGTAAATATTTTAAATAAATCTAAGTTTAAACCGGTGACATGGTTTAGATAAGTCGATGACATATTTGTAATTTGGGACGTAGAATTAGAATTGTTTTTAAAAAATTTAAATGATCAACATCCAGCTATACAGTTTACTATAGAAAAGGAGAAAGATGGGAAGTTGCCCATCTTACAGCGCAATCCGACATAACTTTTTTGCCAGTTTAACCAGCGGCGCAGCGAGAGCGAGAGGCCCCAGAATGGAAAAGGGATTCAAATCCCCTTTGACTTCCTCTTTTGGAGGGGATTTGAATCCCTTTTCCGTTCTGGGACCCCCCGTTCTTGCTGTGCCGCTGGTTAAACCGGCACAAACGTTAAGTCGGATTGCACTGTTAGATGTTTCAATTAGTAAGAAAGGGGATGGATCTTTAGGATATCAGGTTTATCATAAACCCACCCATACCATATAGGTACATACTCAAAGATTCTAATCAACACCCTAGTCAGAAATCTAGTCTAATTAATACTTTGTTGCACAGAGCGGAACACATTAGTGAAACATCAGAAGTTGATGAAGAGAAAAAATGTATAGGACAGATATTACAAGCTAATGGGTATAGTCAAAAAGAGGTAGAATAGATAGGATAGAAAAAAAAACATATGAAGAGGCAATCCCAAGATGTACTGCGAGAAAGAGGATGAGTTAGTTTACCATACATCAAAGGGACGACAGAGAAGATAGGTAGAGTCCTCCAAGAGTTCAGCATTAGGACTAATGTTGTCCCCACCACAAAAATAGGGAACTTATTAAGAAACCCAAAAGATCCCCTGCATCCTTGGTCACATGCAGCAGGGGTCTATAAAATCCCCTGTGAAAGTGGAAAGCATAATATTGGAACAACTAAGAGAAGTTTAAACACCAGATCAAAAGAACACCAACGCTATTTCAGATTAGAAGAGAGAAATCAGCCCTTGTTGAGCATGCTTTGGATCATAATCATAACATTAAGTTTGACCAAGCAAAATTAATAGTAAGGACCAGTCAATATCTAAATCTATAGAAATGTACAAACATGTTAATTCAGTTAGTAAGAAAGAGGAGTCCTTAAAGGTGAGCAGCAGTTGGCTGCCAGTTTTGAAAAATCTACAAACAGGGAATAGAAGATAATGTGGGGCGGTGATAACGTTTTCAATGCTGGGTAATGTTTCAATCTATGGGTACTGCTTGCATAGGTTGATCCTTGTTAAGACTGTATCTCTGCCTTTCAAATTTGTATTACACCATAGTGTCCCATTCTGTCATATGTTTATATTGTGTCTGAGGGGCGATCTGGGACTGAAGGGTCTTCCGTGTTTCTCCTAGCTGCCAGTCTTACGATTTCTTAGTTTTTATCTTCTGCTTACCATTTACCTTGTTCCTCCACCTTATGTGTGCATTATTGCTTCCTTGATTTTAATGTATCAGGGGCTGAGTGTTCATATGAGTTGTTTTTTACTGTGTGCATATGGGCAGTCCGATGTTTTAATGCTGGCTGAATTTGCTTTTATATGCGTCATTTTACATCATGTTTGGCTGCTAACTTTTGTTAACGTCTTTGTGCTGTCATGTTATTTATAGGGTGCCCCGTATAGAGGATTTTAGTGTTATCAAAGCATCGGTCCAATGTAATTGAGGGTTGTTATTTTAAGTTTCAACTACTATCGGCCCCTGTCTTGTGGGTTTTAACGTCATTTTACAGGAACGCCGGATTCTTTTAATTAGTGGGGGTTTGTTGCGATTTACGTTGTTCAGTGTTGGATTCTTTTAACTCGGGGTTTGGCTATTCTTTGGAATGGTTTCATTAGAATGGAAACAATTCCATGTTTTACGTAAGGCTTTGTCGGACCTTTCTAACCAGCAGGGTTTTGGTGTTTTTCCCCGGATTCTTTCAATTAGTGGGAGCCGGTTTTCCCCGGAACGCACCAATCAAAGTGTAAACAGCGTTGCCCGCTAAGCGCTTTTGAGCCAGATACATCCGGGCTCCAGGTGGCTTTTAGTATATTTAAGTTGTTCCTCGACAGGCTGTCCTACTTCTGATGATGCCGCATATGTTTGGGGCGAAACGTAAAGCTGTTACAACACCTTGAAACTTTGAATAAAGTTTTTTTAAAAAACGACGGAGTCACCCGGTATTATGTTGATTTTCAACTCCGAAATAATTAATAATATATAATTATAAAAAATAATTAATATTCATTAAAAAAGGGGGGAAAGGTGCAGGCAGTTCTCCCTAGACCAGGGGTGGCGCTATAGCACGTGTGCCCAAGATGGCCCATAAAAAATGGGGGGTGCTTAGCCCCCCGGATGGCAGGGTGCTCAGTGCAGAGCGATGGCAAGAAGCGTCGTCGACAGCATCTGGGGACTGTGCTTTGCTGGCAATCCCGAGGGCTTTCTTTTGGCTGCTCTTTGGCTGGTCTTCCCCAGGGCCAGTCCGCTCACCATGCTGCAGAGGCCGTCGAGTGGCGTTTTGGTTGTTTCTTGTTTTGTTGCTGGTAAGTCATTTGGGAACAGAAACATTGATACACGTCTTTAATTCTGCAAAAGCACGTTGTGATTCTTTTGGTGTCGATTAGCAATGTTCTTAATACTGTATTTCTTCAATTCTAAGATGCATATTTTTTCCCAATTAAGCATTTCAAAAAATGGGGTGCGTCTTAGAATCGAAGATCTCCAAAAAGCACCCCAAAATGCTACCTTCTTACTTACTGGGGCTTGGGGGAGTTTCAGGGAGGCCTGCGCAACCCTCTGCAGGCCTCCCCGATCTTCAGTTCAGCAAAAAACGGTGATTTTCAGCCATTTCCGGTTTTCGCGAAACCCAGAAATACCCAAAAATCGCTGTTTTTCGCCGAACTGAAGATCAGGGAGGCCTGCAGAAGGTTGCGCAGGCCTCCCTGAAGCTCCCCCAAGCCCAGGTACCGAAGGAAATGGCACTTTCTGGCGGGGCCAGACATGCGATGCAAAGGCAGTGCACTCAGTCATCCTCAGCTGCAGGAGACATGCTGGGGAGAGTTGGTGCTGAGCGGGTCGATTCAATGAAGGGAGGTGTGTCTTACAATCGATGGATTTTTTCCCCCTGCTGGTGGTACTGAAAGTAAAGGTGCGCCTTAGAATTGATGGCGCCTTAGACTCGAAGAAATACGGTAATCATGATGCTGCGGCCAGAGACCTGACCTGACCAGTGGCCAAAGCGCGAATGTTCTACGTGCCTCTGATGGGCCTCCTGCTCGCCTCCTCCACCATTGGATGCAGCGCACGCTCCGTCAGCGCGGCTGCGTCGTTGTCAATGGTGGGGGACAGAACTGGGCTGTAAGTATCGCGCCTCCTGGGTCTCGTTCTTTGGTGAGGACACAGGCACCCGGAGCTTGTTCTAAGTAATAATAATAATGTAATATACGATATTTATATACCGCCTTTCTTGGTCACTGGATTTCTCCTACGACTTTAATCCAAGGCGGTGTAAACCATGGGCAGGCTTTCCTAAGCCCCCCTAATGAGAAGTTTTACAATATATAAATGTCCAGTCTTTCATGAACAGCTACATTCCAGGTGTTATCCTTGTGCAGCCTGGCTTTTCTGCTGGCTGGCACCTCTCACACTCGACCGACGCAGCTGGGAGAAGAGCTCGACAGCCTAAAGCAATCCGGGGGGCTAAGCACCCCCCCCATCTCTCCTCACAGAGGCTTTTCACAGCTTTTCGGCGGCGGCGTGTCTCGAACTTGCCATTTGCCGATCTTTGGGCTTTGGAAGGCTGCGGCTTGAGCCAGACCCCTCTGGATCGTGAGTGCACGTTTGCGCATTGCTTTACCCCCCCCCCGCTAATGCCCTTGCCCTGCCTCTCATGTTTTCCCCGTCATCATCACATGTAACCTTTAGCCTCTCGCACTGCATTTATTTGCACTCCCTCACCTATCATTCTAAACAGTCCTTGATCAAGTGTCTATTAGGAGAGGAACCCTTTCGACTTGCTCATCCTGTTCCCCTTATGGGTGCAGTGCCCTCTTCCAACTCTTCCCAAGGGGAAAGTTACACATTACTCCCCTTCCGCTCCCAACTCGCTTGTCCCCTGATCTTCGCTCCCTCTCCTTTTGTGGCTGCCTCCTCTAACTCTCATGATCCTCCCTTATGTATCCTCCCACTTCCACACCCCATCCTCAAAACTGCCGTCAGCTGGCGAGCCGTTGGCGTTCCGTCTTCTGGGGTTGCTCAGCCCTGACATCATTGCTGAGCGTTGGTCTGTGAAGAGTCCTGTGGGTCCCTGGAGGTCGTGTCGAGTGGCCACCACAACCCCTCTAAAGCACCCATTGGTCCTGAGTGCACCACGACGAATGCACACAGATGCTTTGTAACACAACTGTTTGGGGCACATGTATTGGCCCATTCATATATGTATTCTTGAGCAAGTGCGGTAAGACGTCTCCGATGACATGGCAAGTGTGCCGAAGATGAGAAAGATTGAGCTGTTCCTTACCTCAGCCCCTTCCAGTGGTCGCTTGCTTGACCTCGACAGCCCTGCAGGCGAGTTCTTCCTTGATGTCTGAATTCACACACAGAAAGAAAAGTAGTTAGTGGGGGGAAGGGGGAGGCACAAATATGTGGAATGGGGGGCTGGCAGGGAACATATTTGGGAGGCTGGGACAGGGAGAATGCAGAATTCCACACCTCCATCGCAAGAAAGGAAGGTGGGGCATTTTGGCCCCACTCTCCTTGCACGAGATGAGGTGGGGACTCTCCTGCACCCCACTGGGTATATGGGGGCAAGGGGGTGTTTTTAGTATGGCTATTGAGGCTGTTCACTCCTTCCACCCTCCCACTGGAAATATCTGAGACTGGCTGGTGGCCCTCATGGAGCCAGCGAGGAATGTTTTGCTCCTCATCAGGTCGGCGTTTGGTCAGGAGCTTCTTCCGCTACTCCAGGCTGTTCGAAGGGTGGCGTTAGCCAGGTTGGTCACCCCCGCCAGGAACAGTGCAGGGGAGGGAGTAGGAATGGGTTGTTGCTTGACCTCGACAGCCCTTCAGGCACGTTTTTCTCTGATGTCTGAATTCACACACAGAAAGAAAAGGAGTTAGTGGGTGGGGTTTTTTTTACAAATACATGGGGGGGCACAAGAATCACTTACAAGTGTTTGAAGAATGGGGGGCTGGCAGGGAACATGTTTGGGAAGGAGAAACACGGAGGGTACAGAATTCCAACCCTCCACCTCCAGAAAGGAAGGTGGGCCTTTTTTGCCTCGCTCTCTTTGCACAAAGTGGGACAGGGATTATGCTGCACCCCACTGGGGTGTTTGGGGGCAAGGAGTTGCTTTTTGAATGGGTAGCGAGGCTGTTTACTCCTTCTACTCTCCACTGGAAAAATCTGAGGCTGGCTGGTTACCCCTCCTGGAGCCGGAGAGGAATGTTTTGCACCTTCCGCATCAGATTCTTCCACTACGCCAGGCTGTTCAAAGGCTTGCGTCAGCCAGGCTGGTCTCCACCGCGAGGAGCAGTGCAAGGGAGGGAGTAGGAACTCTGCGGTTTGGACGGCTTGTCTCTCCTGTGACGGGACGCCCTGAATTGGTTGCCGTTGGACGCCATGAAAATATAAGGTCCTACCACATCCCATTCTGTCATTGTAGGAGTCCCAAGACTGGGAACTGCATCTCTCCCACATCCATTCCACAACATCCCCCAACACCCCAAGATCCATCTTTGGTGCAGGAAGAAGAAAGGACCCACATACCTCCAAGGGGCCGAGTCTGCTGATCAGCTCGTCTCTTTTTTGCCCTTGATGTTTTGTGCTATGGATTCTGTGCTTTACCTTGTTGTTATACTGGGGCCATGGCTCATCGACTTCCATGGGTTCGCATCGTTGCTGCTCCAGGTGAGCACTGAAGAAGGCCGCCTGCCACGGAGAGAGTTTTTCCTTCTCTGAATCCTGGGTTCAACAGAGGATACGGAAAAGACTTGTGAGGTGGTTTGGTTCCAATTGCAGACTGTTTTGCCCGCACTCATTTCGATTCCACTCTATGAGGGGGGTGGAGGGGGACACAAACAAGTGTTTGGTGTATGGGAGGCTGGCAAAGAAGGTGTTTTGGGGACAGGGAGAATGCAGAATTCCACGCTTCCACCGCCGGAAAGGAAGGTGGGGCATTTTTGCCCCGTTCTCCTTGCAGGAGGTGAGGCGGGGAATCTCCTGCACCCGACTGAGTGTTTGGGGGCTAGGGGGTGTCTTTGGTATGGCTATTGAAGCAGTTCACTCCTTCCACCCTTCTACTGGAGAAATCTGAGGTTGGCTTCTTTCTCTCATGGAGCCGGAGAGGAATATTCTGCTCCTCATCAGGTAAGCGTTTGGTCAGGAGCTCCTTCTGCTACTCCAGACTGTTCAAAGGGTGACAACCCCCCCTCCAGGAACAGTGCAGGGGAGGGAGTAGGAATGGGAATTTGGTTTCCACCTTGAAGGAACTATGTGGTTTGGATGGCTTGTCTCTCCTGTTACGGGACGCCCTGCATTGGTTCTCGTTGGTCGCCATGAAAATATAAAGTCCTACCACATCCCGTTCTGTCATTGTAGGAGTCCGAAGACTGGGAACTGCATCTCTCTCACATCCATTCCACAACATCCCCCACCACCCCAAGATCCATCTTTGGTGCAGGAAGAAGAAAGGACCCACATACCTCCAAGGGGCCGAGTCTGCTGATCAGCTCATCTCTTTTTTGCCCTTGATGTTTTGTGCTATGGATTCTGTGCTTTACCTTGTTGTTATACTGGGGCCATGGCTCATCGACTTCCATGGGTTCGCATCGTTGCTGCTCCAGGTGAGCACTGAAGAAGGCCGCCTGCCACGGAGAGAGTTTTTCCTTCTCTGAATCCTGGGTTCAACAGAGGATACGGAAAAGACTTGTGAGTTGGTTTGCTTCCAATTGCAGACTGTTTTGCCCGCACTCATTTCGATTCCACTCTATGAGGGGGGTGGAGGGGGACACAAACAAGTGTTTGGTGTATGGGAGGCTGGCAAAGAAGGTGTTTTGGGGACAGGGAGAGTGCAGAATTCCACGCTTCCACCGCCGGAAAGGAAGGTGGGGCATTTTTACCCCGTTCTCCTTGCAGGAGGTGAGGCGGGGAATCTCCTGCACCCGACTGAGTGTTTGGGGGCTAGGGGGTGTCTTTGGTATGGCTATTGAAGCAGTTCACTCCTTCCACCCTTCTACTGGAGAAATCTGAGGTTGGCTTGTTTCTCTCATGGAGCCGGAGAGGAATATTCTGCTCCTCATCAGGTAAGCGTTTGGTCAGGAGCTTCTTCTGCTACTCCAGACTGTTCAAAGGGTGGCGTTAGCCAGGTTGGTCACCCCTGCCAGGAACAGTGCAGGGGAGGGAGTAGGAATGGGTTGTTGCTTGACCTCGACAGCCCTTCAGGCAAGTTTTTCCCTGATGTCTGAATTCACACACAGAAAGAAAAGGAGTTAGTGGGGTTTTTTTTACAAATACATGGGGGGGGGGCACAAGAATCACTTACAAGTGTTTGAAGAATGGAGGGGCTGGCAGGGAACATGTTTGGGAAGGAGAGACACAGAGGGTACAGAATTCCAACCCTCCACCTCCAGAAAGGAAGGTGGGCCTTTTTTGCCTCGCTCTCTTTGCACAAAGTGGGACAGGGATTATGCTGCACCCCACTGGGGTGTTTGGGGGCAAGGAGTTGCTTTTTGAATGGGTAGCGAGGCTGCTTACTCCTTCTACTCTCCACTGGAAAAATCTGAGGCTGGCTGGTTACCCCTCCTGGAGCCGGAGAGGAATGTTTTGCATCTTCCGCATCAGATTCTTCCGCTACGCCAGGCTGTTCAAAGGGTTGCGTCAGCCAGGCTGGTCTCCACCGCGAGGAGCAGTGCAAGGGAGGGGGTAGGAACTCTGCGGTTTGGACGGCTTGTCTCTCCTGTGACGGGACGCCCTGAATTGGTTGCCGTTGGACGCCATGAAAATATAAGGTCCTACCACATCCCGTTCTATCATTGTAGGAGTCCCAAGCCTGGGAACTGCAGCTCCCCCACATCCATTCCACAACATCCCCCAACACCCCAAGATCCATCTTTGGTGCAGGAAGAAGAAAGGACCCACATACCTCCAAGGGGCCGAGTCTGCTGATCAGCTCATCTCTTTTTTGCCCTTGATGTTTTGTGCTATGGATTCTGTGCTTTACCTTGTTGTTATACTGGGGCCATGGCTCATCGACTTCCATGGGTTCGCATCGTTGCTGCTCCAGGTGAGCACTGAAGAAGGCCGCCTGCCACGGAGAGAGTTTTTCCTTCTCTGAATCCTGGGTTCAACAGAGGATACGGAAAAGACTTGTGAGTTGGTTTGCTTCCAATTGCAGACTGTTTTGCCCGCACTCATTTCGATTCCACTCTATGAGGGGGGTGGAGGGGGACACAAACAAGTGTTTGGTGTATGGGAGGCTGGCAAAGAAGGTGTTTTGGGGACAGGGAGAATGCAGAATTCCACGCTTCCACCGCCGGAAAGGAAGGTGGGGCATTTTTGCCCCGTTCTCCTTGCAGGAGGTGAGGCGGGGAATCTCCTGCACCCGACTGAGTGTTTGGGGGCTAGGGGGTGTCTTTGGTATGGCTATTGAAGCAGTTCACTCCTTCCACCCTTCTACTGGAGAAATCTGAGGTTGGCTTCTTTCTCTCATGGAGCCGGAGAGGAATATTCTGCTCCTCATCAGGTAAGCGTTTGGTCAGGAGCTCCTTCTGCTACTCCAGACTGTTCAAAGGGTGACTACCCCCCCTCCAGGAACAGTGCAGGGGAGGGAGTAGGAATGGGAATTTGGTTTCCACCTTGAAGGAACTATGTGGTTTGGACGGCTTGTCTCTCCTGTTACGGGACGCCCTGCATTGGTTCTCGTTGGTCGCCATGAAAATATAAAGTCCTACCACATCCCGTTCTGTCGTTGTAGGAGTCCCAAGACTGGGAACTGCATCTCTCCCACATCCATTCCACAACATCCCTCACCACCCCAAGATCCATCCTTGGTGCAGGAAGAAGAAAGGACCCACATACCTCCAAGGGGCCGAGTCTGCTGATCAGCTCATCTCTTTTTTGCCCTTGATGTTTTGTGCTATGGATTCTGTGCTTTACCTTGTTGTTATACTGGGGCCATGGCTCATCGACTTCCATGGGTTCGCATCGTTGCTGCTCCAGGTGAGCACTGAAGAAGGCCGCCTGCCACGGAGAGAGTTTTTCCTTCTCTGAATCCTGGGTTCAACAGAGGATACGGAAAAGACTTGTGAGTTGGTTTGCTTCCAATTGCAGACTGTTTTGCCCGCACTCATTTCGATTCCACTCTATGAGGGGGGTGGAGGGGGACACAAACAAGTGTTTGGTGTATGGGAGGCTGGCAAAGAAGGTGTTTTGGGGACAGGGAGAATGCAGAATTCCACACTTCCACCGCTGGAAAGGAAGGTGGGGCATTTTTACCCCGTTCTCCTTGCACGAGGTGAGGCGGGGAATCTCCTGCACCCGACTGAGTGTTTGGGGGCTAGGGGGTGTCTTTGGTATGGCTATTGAAGCAGTTCACTCCTTCCACCCTTCTACTGGAGAAATCTGAGGTTGGCTTGTTTCTCTCATGGAGCCGGAGAGGAATATTCTGCTCCTCATCAGGTAAGCGTTTGGTCAGGAGCTTCTTCTGCTACTCCAGACTGTTCAAAGGGTGGCGTTAGCCAGGTTGGTCACCCCCGCCAGGAACAGTGCAGGGGAGGGAGTAGGAATGGGTTGTTGCTTGACCTCGACAGCCCTTCAGGCAAGTTTTTCCCTGATGTCTGAATTCACACACAGAAAGAAAAGGAGTTAGTGGGGTTTTTTTTACAAATACATGGGGGGGGGGGGCACAAGAATCACTTACAAGTGTTTGAAGAATGGAGGGGCTGGCAGGGAACATGTTTGGGAAGGAGAGACACAGAGGGTACAGAATTCCAACCCTCCACCTCCAGAAAGGAAGGTGGGCCTTTTTTGCCTCGCTCTCTTTGCACAAAGTGGGACAGGGATTATGCTGCACCCCACTGGGGTGTTTGGGGGCAAGGAGTTGCTTTTTGAATGGGTAGCGAGGCTGCTTACTCCTTCTACTCTCCACTGGAAAAATCTGAGGCTGGCTGGTTACCCCTCCTGGAGCCGGAGAGGAATGTTTTGCATCTTCCGCATCAGATTCTTCCGCTACGCCAGGCTGTTCAAAGGGTTGCGTCAGCCAGGCTGGTCTCCACCGCGAGGAGCAGTGCAAGGGAGGGGGTAGGAACTCTGCGGTTTGGACGGCTTGTCTCTCCTGTGACGGGACGCCCTGAATTGGTTGCCGTTGGACGCCATGAAAATATAAGGTCCTACCACATCCCGTTCTATCATTGTAGGAGTCCCAAGCCTGGGAACTGCAGCTCCCCCACATCCATTCCACAACATCCTCCAACACCCCAAGATCCATCTTTGGTGCAGGAAGAAGAAAGGACCCACATACCTCCAAGGGGCCGAGTCTGCTGATCAGCTCGTCTCTTTTTTGCCCTTGATGTTTTGTGCTATGGATTCTGTGCTTTACCTTGTTGTTATACTGGGGCCATGGCTCATCGACTTCCATGTGTTCGCATCGTTGCTGCTCCAGGTGAGCACTGAAGAAGGCCGCCTGCCACGGAGAGAGTTTTTCCTTCTCTGAATCCTGGGTTCAACAGAGGATACGGAAAAGACTTGTGAGTTGGTTTGCTTCCAATTGCAGACTGTTTTGCCCGCACTCATTTCGATTCCACTCTATGAGGGGGGTGGAGGGGGACACAAACAAGTGTTTGGTGTATGGGAGGCTGGCAAAGAAGGTGTTTTGGGGACAGGGAGAGTGCAGAATTCCACGCTTCCACCACCGGAAAGGAAGGTGGGGCATTTTTACCCCGTTCTCCTTGCACGAGGTGAGGCGGGGAATCTCCTGCACCTGACTGAGTGTTTGGGGGCTAGCGGGTGTCATTGGTATGGCTATTGAAGCAGTTCACTCCTTCCACCCTTCTACTGGAGAAATCGGAGGTTGGCTTCTTTCTCTCATGGAGCCGGAGAGGAATATTCTGCTCCTCATCAGGTAAGCGTTTGGTCAGGAGCTCCTTCTGCTACTCCAGACTGTTCAAAGGGTGACTACCCCCCCTCCAGGAACAGTGCAGGGGAGGGAGTAGGAATGGGAATTTGGTTTCCACCTTGAAGGAACTATGTGGTTTGGACGGCTTGTCTCTCCTGTTACGGGACGCCCTGCATTGGTTCTCGTTGGTCGCCATGAAAATATAAAGTCCTACCACATCCCGTTCTGTCATTGTAGGAGTCCCAAGACTGGGAACTGCATCTCTCCCACATCCATTCCACAACATCCCCCAACACCCCAAGATCCATCTTTGGTGCAGGAAGAAGAAAGGACCCACATACCTCCAAGGGGCCGAGTCTGCTGATCAGCTCGTCTCTTTTTTGCCCTTGATGTTTTGTGCTATGGATTCTGTGCTTTACCTTGTTGTTATACTGGGGCCATGGCTCATCGACTTCCATGGGTTCGCATCGTTGCTGCTCCAGGTGAGCACTGAAGAAGGCCGCCTGCCACGGAGAGAGTTTTTCCTTCTCTGAATCCTGGGTTCAACAGAGGATACGGAAAAGACTTGTGAGTTGGTTTGCTTCCAATTGCAGACTGTTTTGCCCGCACTCATTTCGATTCCACTCTATGAGGGGGGTGGAGGGGGACACAAACAAGTGTTTGGTGTATGGGAGGCTGGCAAAGAAGGTGTTTTGGGGACAGGGAGAATGCAGAATTCCACGCTTCCACCGCCGGAAAGGAAGGTGGGGCATTTTTGCCCCGTTCTCCTTGCAGGAGGTGAGGCGGGGAATCTCCTGCACCCGACTGAGTGTTTGGGGGCTAGGGGGTGTCTTTGGTATGGCTATTGAAGCAGTTCACTCCTTCCACCCTTCTACTGGAGAAATCTGAGGTTGGCTTCTTTCTCTCATGGAGCCGGAGAGGAATATTCTGCTCCTCATCAGGTAAGCGTTTGGTCAGGAGCTCCTTCTGCTACTCCAGACTGTTCAAAGGGTGACTACCCCCCCTCCAGGAACAGTGCAGGGGAGGGAGTAGGAATGGGAATTTGGTTTCCACCTTGAAGGAACTATGTGGTTTGGACGGCTTGTCTCTCCTGTTACGGGACGCCCTGCATTGGTTCTCGTTGGTCGCCATGAAAATATAAAGTCCTACCACATCCCGTTCTGTCGTTGTAGGAGTCCCAAGACTGGGAACTGCATCTCTCCCACATCCATTCCACAACATCCCTCACCACCCCAAGATCCATCCTTGGTGCAGGAAGAAGAAAGGACCCACATACCTCCAAGGGGCCGAGTCTGCTGATCAGCTCATCTCTTTTTTGCCCTTGATGTTTTGTGCTATGGATTCTGTGCTTTACCTTGTTGTTATACTGGGGCCATGGCTCATCGACTTCCATGGGTTCGCATCGTTGCTGCTCCAGGTGAGCACTGAAGAAGGCCGCCTGCCACGGAGAGAGTTTTTCCTTCTCTGAATCCTGGGTTCAACAGAGGATACGGAAAAGACTTGTGAGTTGGTTTGCTTCCAATTGCAGACTGTTTTGCCCGCACTCATTTCGATTCCACTCTATGAGGGGGGTGGAGGGGGACACAAACAAGTGTTTGGTGTATGGGAGGCTGGCAAAGAAGGTGTTTTGGGGACAGGGAGAATGCAGAATTCCACGCTTCCACCGCCGGAAAGGAAGGTGGGGCATTTTTGCCCCGTTCTCCTTGCACGAGGTGAGGCGGGGAATCTCCTGCACCCGACTGAGTGTTTGGGGGCTAGGGGGTGTCTTTGGTATGGCTATTGAAGCAGTTCACTCCTTCCACCCTTCTACTGGAGAAATCTGAGGTTGGCTTGTTTCTCTCATGGAGCCGGAGAGGAATATTCTGCTCCTCATCAGGTAAGCGTTTGGTCAGGAGCTTCTTCTGCTACTCCAGACTGTTCAAAGGGTGGCGTTAGCCAGGTTGGTCACCCCTGCCAGGAACAGTGCAGGGGAGGGAGTAGGAATGGGTTGTTGCTTGACCTCGACAGCCCTTCAGGCAAGTTTTTCCCTGATGTCTGAATTCACACACAGAAAGAAAAGGAGTTAGTGGGGTTTTTTTTTACAAATACATGGTGGGGGGGCACAAGAATCACTTACAAGTGTTTGAAGAATGGAGGGGCTGGCAGGGAACATGTTTGGGAAGGAGAGACACGGAGGGTACAGAATTCCAACCCTCCACCTCCAGAAAGGAAGGTGGGCCTTTTTTGCCTCGCTCTCTTTGCACAAAGTGGGACAGGGATTATGCTGCACCCCACTGGGGTGTTTGGGGGCAAGGAGTTGCTTTTTGAATGGGTAGCGAGGCTGTTTACTCCTTCTACTCTCCACTGGAAAAATCTGAGGCTGGCTGGTTACCCCTCCTGGAGCCGGAGAGGAATGTTTTGCATCTTCCGCATCAGATTCTTCCGCTACGCCAGGCTGTTCAAAGGGTTGCGTCAGCCAGGCTGGTCTCCACCGCGAGGAGCAGTGCAAGGGAGGGAGTAGGAACTCTGCGGTTTGGACGGCTTGTCTCTCCTGTGACGGGACGCCCTGAATTGGTTGCCGTTGGACGCCATGAAAATATAAGGTCCTACCACATCCCGTTCTATCATTGTAGGAGTCCCAAGCCTGGGAACTGCAGCTCCCCCACATCCATTCCACAACATCCCCCAACACCCCAAGATCCATCTTTGGTGCAGGAAGAAGAAAGGACCCACATACTTCCAAGGGGCCGAGTCTGCTGATCAGCTCGTCTCTTTTTTGCCCTTGATGTTTTGTGCTATGGACTCTGTGCTTTACCTTGCTGTTATTCTAGGGCCATGGCTCATCGTCTTCCATCGGTTCGCATTGTTGCTTCTCCAGCTGAGCACTGAAGAAGGCCGCCTGCCACGGAGAGAGTTTTTCCTTCTCTGAAGCCTGGGTTCAACAGAGGATACGGAAAAGACTTGTGAGTTGGTTTGCTTCCAATTGCAGACTGTTTTGCCCGCACTCATTTCGATTCCACTCTATGAGGGGGGTGGAGGGGGACACAAACAAGTGTTTGGTGTATGGGAGGCTGGCAAAGAAGGTGTTTTGGGGACAGGGAGAGTGCAGAATTCCACGCTTCCACCGCCGGAAAGGAAGGTGGGGCATTTTTACCCCGTTCTCCTTGCACGAGGTGAGGCGGGGAATCTCCTGCACCCGACTGAGTGTTTGGGGGCTAGGGGTTGTCTTTGGTATGGCTATTGAAGCAGTTCACTCCTTCCCCCCTCTACTGGAGAAATCTGAGGTTGGCTTGTTTCTCTCATGGAGCCGGAGAGGAATATTCTGCTCCTCATCAGGTAAGCGTTTGGTCAGGAGCTCCTTCTGCTACTCCAGACTGTTCTAAGGGTGACAACCCCCCCTCCAGGAACAGTGCAGGGGAGGGAGTAGGAATGGGAATTTGGTTTCCACCTTGAAGGAACTCTGCGGTTTGGACGGCTTGTCTCTCCTTTGATGGGACGCCCTGCATTGGTTCTCGTTGGTCGCCATGAAAATATAAAGTCCTACCACATCCCGTTCTGTCATTGTAGGAGTCCCAAGACTGGGAACTGCCTCTCTCCCACATCTATTCCAGGTTATCCCCCCTGCCTCAGTGCCATCTTTGGTGCATTAAGAAAAAAGGACCCACATACCTCCAAGCGGCGATTTCTCAGGCTCCCTCCGAGTCCGCAGATCAGCTCGTCTCTTTTTTTGCTCCATTCCCCCTATACAGACTCTCTCTCTCTCTCTCTCTCTCCCCCCAGGGCCACTTTGACTAGACTCAGAGTTCGGAGCCCAGAAGTGTTGGCCGCTTCTCACCCCCACAGTCGGACCTTCTCTTGGAGCCCCTGCAGCCTTACCTTCTCCTTCTCTCTCCTGTTTGTTTTCTGGCCCTCTGCTAAGGGTGCGCACGGTTGATTTTGGAGACTGTTTTCCTGCAAACCAGCCAAGAAACAGGGGTTTAGCTGTGGCCTGAAAGGAGTTGGGGGCAGTGGGGGAGAAAGGATTGTGAAGGGTTCCCGAGGTTTGGGTTGCGGCATGAAGCTGCAAAACGGTGGTGGTTCTCTGTCTCCTGAGCTCAGGGCTACAGGCAGGAAGAGAGCCCCTCCGTGGGCCCTGAAATCCCTCCGCTCATGAGGGGATCGGAGCGGAGCAGGTCAACACATTGCACTCACACCAAGGACAAAAACGATAGAGGCTCTTGGAGCATCCACCCCAGCCGTACCTCTGCTTTCTTTCCCACCACTTTTAAGCTGGCCTTGTGGTTGGGCTGTCGCTTAGATTGTTTTTTCTCCTGGGCTTGCAAGTCCCTTGAAGCCTGCGTATAACAGAGGAAACGGAGGACGTCTGAGAGGTGATCTCGCTGGAGCGTGCGGTCGCTTTGACTGCCATTGCTTGGGACGCCTCTCTCTTGGCCTTCCCTTTGGCCAACAAGGGCGTGTTCCGTGAAACGGACTGGAATGTGAACCTGATCGGAGCATCCTGGTCGTACCTTCTCCTTTTCCTCCTTTTCCTCCTGCTCTCTCCACGCTGGGAATGTAAAAAGCCTCCTCTTCTGCTGCTTTTGAAGCCATCTCCTTTCACGAGCCTGGGTTCAAGAGAAGACAGGAAAGGCACCTGTGAGGTGATTCCCTTCATTTTGCCGCCAGTTTCCTCCCAGGCACTGATTGGGGTGGGTGCCTATCCTTCCTTGGTGCAAAGACACGGGTTTTGAAACTGAGGCTGTGAGCCTGACGGCCTTCAACGCCCTCCTCTAAACAATGCCCTCCAGGTTCCTCTCTGACCCTGCTGAACGCTGGCGGGCAACCAAGCCAGCAGGGACTTTTTGGTCGTGGCACAATCACTGTGAGTTGCTCTCCCAAGGGAGATCCGCAAGTCCCAGTCACTCCTCTGCTACAGAAAGAGATTTTAAGGTTGTGTTTTTCTGTTCTACAGCAACTGCTCTCTGCTGGTTGTACATGTTATGATTACTGAAAATGGTTTTCTGTCTTTCCCAGAATCAAGAAGGACCAGAGGGAGGGGGGGAGAGAGGTCCTTTGGGGTAGAAAGAAAGATATGGGAGTGCATTGGCTGACAGAGATCATCAAAGATTAGAGTGAGGAAAAGCCTGAAGGTGGCTAAAATGTCCCTGGTTCAAAATGACGATGGTCACCTCGCGGTGGCATGCAGGTAATAGCAACAGGACCCCCCCCCTCCCATTGGCCTTGTTTCTGACAGCCGTGTGGAGTTGAGAAAACACAACAGAGCTAATCCGGATTGCAGAGAACCTCTGCCAACATCCAGGCATCAGGAGAGGTGACAAGACGCCCCTCTCGATGCCAGGTTGCCTGGCAGAGTTGCAACCAGACCGGATCAGGATTTGGATTCTCCAGCAGATGTCAGGAAACAAGGGGAAAGAAGATGGTGAAATTCTCTCTGCCTAACTACAGGGAACAGTTTTGAGGGCACTAAAATCTGTGATGAAAGGGGCTCCGAATCTAAAAGGTGACACCTGCAACAGCCTCTAGAAAAGACACTGTGCTGGGCTGAAGAGGGACAGGGACTCTTCTTCCCCTGCTCAATCGAAGAGGAGCAGCCTTGAAGAAGGGCCTCTTGGCCCTGCTAACTGCAGGGTCCTCTAGCATAGGGGGGCAGCCAGCAGCCCCTCTTTTCTGGAACCTGCCTCCAGGGAAATCACCATCCCGCTCATCTCCCTCCCATCCCAGTTGGTGTCAATGCTAAGCAGTGCTTGTTTCCAGGCTGCGCTTCCTCCAGAGGGAAGTGCAGCCTCTGACTGGCTGGGTGAGTGCAGCTGTCCTGGGCCCCTCCCCGCAAATGCATGCACATGAAGGCGCCATGCAGTGGACAGGCTCCTACAGCTGAGGTCCAGTGTGGCTGCTGGAAAGAGATGGAAAGGAACGTGTGTTCTTCCTTCATCTCTTCATGCCTCCCTTCCTCCTAGTCAGGTGCCAAACTCCCTCTCTCACACCAGCCTCCTTCCTCCATCATCACCACTAGCTCCCACTTCCAAACACGTGGCTTTTCTTGCCTGGATCACTGGGTACTGCCCAACCTTCAGCTTCTCCATCTTCCTGTTGGTTAGCAGGATGCGGAGCGCTCTGAAGCCAACAGTCTCCTGAAGCATCCTTTGGAATTCTTGTCGCCATGAGTGCCGGAAGCCTGCCGGAAGAACCCTGGGACTGTGCTGGACCCAGGCTGAGTAGAAGACGGGTCTGGCAGCCCTGCCCAGCCATCGCTTTGGGAAGCAAGATGGTTTTCAGTCTGGCTGCACAATCAATCACCCACCGTGGCCCTCATCTCCATCCAGTTCAGTGACCCCTGTGTTTATGCGGGGGGGATATACAGTACCTGGTCAATGTACAATGTAAAGCCGCCTTGAGTGCCCTCGGGAGAAAGGCGGGCTACAAATTCTTTAAATAAATACTTCTTTGGCATGAATGCCTGTACGCGTGTTCATTTCAGGAATGAAGTCAGGGACTGGATGTCTCACACATGTAGAGATCACGTGTGCTGCTGTGCTCGTGTGCAACATAATGTGAGCACCTGTGCATGCATATTGACAGTAACTGCAGAGATGGCACATAAGGGGAACATGACTTGCGCACAGGCTTATCATCGAGTGCTTCTGATGGGAGGCAATCGCTTTCGGCAGGGGATTCGCAGGGGTGCCTCCTGTGTCGCTCTTCCTCCTCCCAAGAGGGGCACGGAAAGAAGAGGAAGAGTGAAGGAGAGGAGAGTGTTGGGCTAGCTAGAGCACCTGTCATGCCCTTTTGAGGAGTCGGAGAAGCGGTGAAGGCCGCTGCTGGTGCCAGGTGGTATCAGGGAGTGGTATTTGGTTCCCCACCTGACACACTCGGAGGTTTCCAGCCATCTGTGGGTGCAGAAACCATGTGCACCTCACTCCATTCGCCACCGGGTGGCAGCAGCACTGGGTACCCCCAAGGCTGTCCACACCCTGAGTCCTCACAAGCTGTCTGGATTTCTCCGGCTTCCTTGCTATATAGCCATGTTCACCAGACACTCCCCACATGTGTCTGCACACAGGGCCTGTGGGCAAGTTAGGTCTATCAAGGGCTACTACTCGTGACTTCCCTGCAGCACCTCCATGATCAGTGGCAGTATACCTCTACATATTTATTTATTTATTTTTCACATTTTTTTATACCGCCCTTCCTCCAAGGAGCTCAGAGTGGTGTACATATTTCCTCCCCTCCTTTTTTTTTGTCCTCACAACAACCCTGTGAGGTAGGTGGGGCTGAGAGATAGTGACTGGCCCAAGGTCACCCAGGAAGCTTCGTGGCTGAGCGGGGATTTGAACCTGGATCTTCCAGGTCTAAGTCCGACTCCCAAACCACTACACCATCCTGGCTCCAATACTACGTGATGACTCCTCCTCCTCTTACGCAGGTTTGGTGCTGCAGGTGCTCTTTGCCCGTCATTTATTGATTTTTAAGAGAATGTTTTCAGGTTCTATTTTCTCTGTTTCAGATCTTATTTAAGGGGAAGGAACGGGAGCTTTGGGTTGTACCAGTACAATGTAATGGTGAAGCTATCCATTAAAAAGGGAAGTCCACTACTGGTGGAATGCTGTGGTATGTGGCCTTCTGATTATTGACGCCGCTGGATTTCGTCGCGGTTTTGCTTTTTGGGTCTTCAGCAGGAGGACAGCATGGACCTGGAGTTGGGGATAAACAGCGAGGGGGCCAAGTTCGCGGATGACACTAAGCCAGGGGTTCCCAACCCTTTCCTGGCCGACTACCACCTCCGGCACCACTCTCCTTCTGAGTACCACCGAAGTGACTGGCGATGACATCATCGCCAGTTACTTCCGGGTTTTCAGAGGCCAGAATACACAGGGAGGAGGCTCTGGGCAGGTGGGAGGGCCGTTCTCAGTGTTCCCGAGAGGTTCAGCCAAAGGCAGGAGCCTCTCTGGAGCAACAATGCGCCACCAAAAGCGCTGCATCGAAGTGGGATTCCACCGGTTCGAGTACCACCAGCAGTCGGCCGAAGTACCCCTGATGGTACTAGTACCACAGGTTGGGAACCCCTACACTAAGCTTTTCCGGGTGGTGAAGACCAGCAGGGATTGTGAAGAGCTCCAGAAGGATCTCTCCAAACTGGGAGAATGGGCAGCAAAATGGCAGGTGCGCTTCAATGTCAGTAAGTGTCAAGTGATGCATATTGGGGCAAGAAATCAAAACTTCACATACACGCTCATGGGTTCTGAGCTGTCTGTGACAGATCAGGAGAGACATCTTGTAGGCCTGCAGGGCCTTTTAAACAGCGCCTCTAGAGTGACCTTTGACATTATTATCAGTTTGAGTCATTATCAACTTGACCTTAAATTTTGTGAAACCAAAGATTCTGGTCTTCTCTAAGTCCTGGAGACCAATGGCATGGAGGGTAGGAGAAGAATCATCAAACAATTTAAGATCAGAGTACCTTGGGGTCAATTTTCATTGCAAACTTTCGTGGGCTCTCCACCGGAGAACGGCACTCAACCTTGCCACACATAATACCACCCAGGCCATTTTCCGTTTTTTCACGAAGCAAGGTCATCGTTTTACTCCGCCTGCGCCAAAGGTTTTCAATGCGAAGGTGATCCCTCAGCTTCTCTATGGTTCCCCAGTCTGGATGGATTCAGTCGATCCTGTTTAGGATCGGCTGCAGGCCAGCTTCCTCAGGAAGCTGATGGGTCTCCCAAGGTGTGCCCCCAAGGTGTGCCCCCAAGGTTGCGATTTGCCTGGAATTAGGCCGTTCCCTCCCGGGTAGAGTCCCGAATTTGGAGAGCGCACTTCAAAGACTGGCTGCACGTTTGCTTCCAGGCTCATCAGGATAGCTTTATCTTTCTTAAGTTGTCAGACCCCAGGACCCCATGGTGGTTCATTGGAATATGGGAGAAGGTTAGATCTCTGGGTTTTTCCCTGGATGCCTTAACCGTGCTCTCGGACATTTCCATGGCCACAAACAAGGCATCTTGCTTTGAAAACCTTTAAAGAACTCAAAACCCCTTGCAGAACTGCTGAACGCTCCCCCCTTCCCCCCACATTAAATAGTCTTCATGGTCTTCAGTGGAGAGAACCAGTTTTGGAACTTGGTCAAGTCAGTGACAGAACTGGAGCAGACCCGGTCTCTCAAAAGACCCAGCTGAGCCAGCACCAGAACCCAATCCAAATGTGACAAGGGCTGGAGGGGATTTGGAGCAAGGCGCTTCAGAAGAGGCAGGAGCGACCTAGGACCAGGTTTGGGGAGTGGTTGTGCACCGACAGAGGCCGCAGCCTGAGCAATGAGCCTGCTGCAGCTCCAATGGTTCCTCGCTGCCAGGACCAATTCTTGAGTGAAGTGATGGGGAGGGGTGGCCACCTAGCTCATCCACCCGCCTCTTGTGGTTAGGGGGTAGGACCTTTGCCACAGAAGCCCTGCTGGCCTTTCCGCCTTCCAGGGGAATCTCCCAAGAAGGAAGTGACGGTGGCCTGGCAAGGAACATGCGCTCCTTGGTCACAGAAGGGATGCTATCACAGCTATCAGCCTGCATCAATTCCAGAGATGGGGGCATCAAGAATTAGGAGGGATGCGGGAAGGGACTCAGTAGACACCGTGGTGGAGGGGGAGGGTCATCCGGTTTATTCAAGAAGGAGGAAGATCGAGATTTGACAGGTGAGGAGCGGCCCTCCAGACAGCAGGACCTTGAAGACCCCAAGGGAGCCCTGGCCACAGTCTGGAATCAGTTGGCTGGGGACATCACCTGTCAATCACCCTTGTGTCATCACCCTTGTGACATCACCTGTCAATCGCTGGGGGCTGAATAAATAGCAGGGACCTGGAGAGGCTCCGTGTGGGAGATTAGTGGAGTGGGAGGAGCGAGGAGCGAGGAGAGAGGAGGTTAGAAGATATTGGTTTTGATTTCATCGATTTCTGAGTGTGCGTGAAAGGAGGGTGAAAGGAAGAGAGAAAGGCAGAGTGAAAGGTAGAGTGTATTGAGTCGTGCGGTGTGAAAGGTGTGTGCCGAGTGAGTGAATTGTCTTTTTATTTTTGTTGACTTGTTTTTTAAATTTCTTTTTCTTTTCTTTTATTTGTTTGTGTGTGTGAATTCATTTGGCTTTTATTTTAGTTTTTTATTTTATTTTATTTTGATATTTATTTTTGATACTTTTATTTTGTTTTTTCCCCTTTTATTTTGTTTTTTTTTTTCACTTTTAGTTTGTTTTTTTCTCTTTTCATTTCTTTTGCAAGTACCTTTCTTTGGGGCTTTCGGGGAGGGTCTTTTTTTTCTTAGTGCTAAGTTTAGAAAGGGGCATAGTTAGACAGGGCTTTAGGGAGGGATCTTCTTTTTTCTTTTCTCAGTTTCCTCTTTCTTTTATTTTGGGGCTTTGGGGGGAGGGATACTTTCCTGGGTTAGGTAGTTAGGGAATTAAGAAGACATGGAAGAGAGGGAGGAAGGTAGGGATCAAAAAAAGAACTGGAAAGCGCTGCTCACGTAAGTTGGGCTTTGCGGAGGGGGAGGTTGCCATAAGACCTCAGGACAGACCCCCGGGAGCTCCCTTCCGCAGCCAGGGCTGAGCGCTCTTTGTTCCTGGTCCAGGAGAAGTCCAGGCACTGACCTCCACCCCGAGCCCCCCCCCGCTACACCCCCAGAGAAGCTGCACCTCTTCCAATCAATGACAACTAATGGGGGGTACATGAGTGGTCACCTGGCATATGGGATGGAGACCCTCTAGAAACTGAGCCAACCCAGAGTCACCTTGTTCACAAGGAAATCAGAGGAACCCGGCTGCCGGATCAGGCCCAGGGCCCCTCCAGCCCAGCTTCCTGTATCTCACAGTGCCCCCCCCCAGATGCCTCGGGGAGCACTCAAGGCAACAAGAGACCTGCATCCCGTTGCCACTCCCTTGCACCTGTCCTTCAGAGAGAGCCTACTACCAAACCCAGGAGGCTTTAGGTTTCAGTTCAAGACGCATGTGAGGAGCGTGGAGGGAGAGAGGACAAGAGGCGCAGGATCTTCTGGTTCTTCTGCCATGACCTCCCGCCCCCCCCCCTAGTTGCCCTCTGCCCCCCCCACGTCTGCCCAGGAGCGACTTCCTCACCTTCTCTCCACTCTCTTGCAGGCTTTTCTGCTGCCACTGCCCAAGCACGCAGAGGCAGAACGTTGTTGCGGCCGCCCCCCAAGCCATCGGGGGATGGCGGCAAATACTGCACAGGCTGTGGAGGAACCGGGTGGGCACCGCCGTGCCACCTCCAAGCCTCCATGAAGATTCCAAGACTTTGGAATCGACAAGTTGGGAGTCCTGGGGATCCCAAGGTAAAGAAGTGTCCCAGGCTTAACGGGGAACTCCAAGGCGATGCGGGCCTGCCTGCCTGCCAGCTTGCCTCTCTGCAGGGTCGCAATGGAGGGCCAAGACAAGCTGCGTTAGGACAAAAGGAAGGAGGATCCTGGGCAAAAAGAGGTGGTTGAATGTGGGTTCTTGGGTGCCCGTTTTCTGCACTAGAGTGCCCCCTAGTGCACTAGAGTGCACTAGACTGACTCAGAGGTGCCCCCTTGAAGCCTAGCAGGTAGCCTACCACCATGGGCTCAGGGATCTGCCCTAGCCCCAGAAAGGTGGTGGTGGTTGCATGAAGGGCTCGAGCCTTCAGTGGCCTCGGCATTCGGTCCTCCCCGGCAGCCAGCCTGGCTTTGCCCCTTGAGAGCAAGCAGACTTCCCAACCAATGCCACATGGCACCATCTCTGGGAAGCTGAAACCAAGCGGGCTGTGGCCTCTGGGGTCCATGCAATGGCCTACTGTACATGTCTTCCTTCCTTCTCTCCTTCCAGCCGAACTCGGATCTGCCGCAGGGGAAGAGAGCCAGGGATCTGCAGCCGGGGAAGACAGCCAGGTAAAGTCTGGTCGAACCTCCCCCTTTGCCCTCCTGTGGCAGAGAGGCCTGCTGGGACCGGGCCCCCGATTCCTTCTTAATTGGGACACGCTAGATTGTCTTCTTCACGAAGACTGTGGCTGGCGAGGGAGGGGAGCCAGCCGGGGCTCGCAGGGCTGCCGTTCCAGCCATCAGAAGGGACACCGCCGCAGCCAGCAGCGGTGTCCAGGAGCACGTCTACTTTCTCACCGCTGAGTCTCAAAGAGGGTCCCTCCTCCTCCTTTCTTCTTCTCCATTTCTCTTAGGAATTAGCTTGCAGCCTGGAAGATCTCTGGTGCAGCCGACTAAAGGAGGTGCCCACAACAGGCAAGCTCATCCAGATCGTGGACGTGAGTGTCTTGTGGACATATTGGTCTGCTGTGGAAAGCAATGCTGGCGGGAGAGGTGCCCACCTGGGGGTCAACCCTTAATTGGGGGATTCTTCTACAGGTCCCGGCATTCTGCTGGCTGGGGGGACTTCTGTGCCCCAGCTAGGGGCCGGGTTCTGAGATGGTTCCGTCCAGTGGAATAAGTCCCAGGTGTTGTTCTGTCTCACAGGAGCTGAGTGGGCACCTCCTATCCCAGAAAAGTGAGGAACGAGCCATGGCCATGCGTAGCTGCAAAAGCCTGTGCCAGCTGGCCACCAGCCTGCCACATGTGAACGTAAGTATCCCGCCTGCTGCGACAGCTTAGATCTGCCCCCTCCTGTCCCCATCATGAGGCTTCTGGGGTGAAATGACAGCAAGCTGGGCCGGGGCTGCTGGCAGCTCAGAGCCTGGAAGGGGACATTTCCAGGCAGGCGCGCTGGAGGCCCTGAAGGACAGAACTTTGAACCTCATCTGAAAGTGGCGAGGGGTGAAGGCCGTTGAAATAACTGAAATGTGTTTTTTTTACAGCTTGAAGCAGTCAGAGAGCAGATGCCACCAGAGATCTGGACCATCTTTGTCAGGGAGGAAGGCAACTCCTCCTCCTCCACTGAAGGTAAGGTCCTTTTCCAAGGAAAGGGGTTGGGCAGGGCCACCTGCCAGAAGAGGCTTAGCGGCCGGGGGCGTGTCTCAAATCCTGCCGCCACAGGGTTAGTTGACATGGGAACAGGGTCTTTTGGAGCCTGGTCCTTGCATCCAAATTGGAAGCTTGGAAGCAGCCATTGCTGCCAACAAGAACCCCCCCATGCCAAACCCAGCCCCTGGAGACCTTCTCCATGGGGCTTCTCAATATGGGCAGTGTCTCCCCACTCCCCGGACCTCCCTACCCCTTTCAGAAGACAAATAGAATGGTAAGATTAAGTCTCTGTCTTCGTCTTTTCATCCAGATGACCTCCTCTATGAAGACGTGGAGGAGGAGGAGGAGGAGGAAGAGGAGGATTAAGAACAGGAGGAGGAGGAGCAAAGAAGAATCAAGACTGTCGCCAAAAGCCATCCTTGCAGCAGCACCCCCCCCAGTTGGAGCCATGGCCACAAGCAGCAAGTGACACAAAACTGTGGGGATGATCTTTTAGTGGGAGGAATCGGCAGGACCCTCAGGCCCGGCTATGGCAGGATTTGGTGCCCGCCTTCCGCAAGACCCGATCAGGTGAACCGGCTGGCGAAAAACCCAAAGGCGGGCAGGCCCACGAAGCCGTTGAAGGAAGAGAGACGAGAGAGGAAGAAATGCTGACCTCAAATCAAGCCAGGTGGCAAGAGAGACAGACAGACAGACAGCCGCTGCTGGGAGGAGAGGCAGAGGTTGAATGAAAGAAGATAAGAAGACAAGAAGATGGTCACAGGAAGAGGCGGCCCGAAGAATTTGGGGGCTGTCCCCTCCCATCTCCTTTCCTGGCTGCAGGTGGACAAGCCCTGAGAACTCCACCCCGACCCCTCGACAAGGTCCTCTGCCCGGGTCCTCCTGATGGTTCCCTCCTCACATCCCCTGTGCATAGTGTCACTTGCTGGTGGGCCATCATCACTGCTCCAGCTGGGGGTCTCGAGGATGGCAAGAAGGTGGCGACTCCAGGCTTGGCTCCTCCTCCGTCCTCCTTCCCAGCTTCCTCCCTGAGCGCTGGTGGTTCTCGCCCTGGCTGCTTCGGCTGGTGGCCTCCTGCCTGGCGCCTGGCTGCACTCCCGGTCCGGACTCCTGGCTGGCTCGCCTCCTGGCTTCTTCCGTGCTGACTCCTGGCTCGCCTCCTGGTCCTGGCTGGACTCCTCACCGGCTTCTTCCTGCCTGCATTTCCTTCCTGCTTCCTGGTCCTGGCTGGACTCCTGGCTTCGTTTTTGGCTTCTGCTTCTCCTACTGTGGCTGCCCCAGTCGAGCTCGGACTCCGCCTTGACCTCTCCGAGTGGGATCCTTCTGCACAACTGTTGCTGAGGCACTTCGCCATCCACAATCAGGGGCAACCGGACTCCCCTTGGGTGGCCATTCTTCGACTCCGCAAGGGATGTTTCACGGACCTCTTTTGCACTCCTTCTCTTGTCCTCCACCCGAAATGGAGGCAGACCTGAGGCCAGACCTCTGTGATGCGGGGGCTGATGCAACACAAGCTCCGATAGAGATCCAACCACATGTCGGTTGAAGCGTAATAAAGCTTTCCATCCTAATGGATCTTGTTTGGGTGTCTTTTCCTGTCTAAAAGATTTGCTTAAGGGTCTGGTGTCTGGAATTGCTTAAGGTTTTGGTGCATCTTCTCCCCCCCCCACACACACACACACTCCTGCCCATTGATAGAGCACTCAGCATGCCTGCTTGGAGCAACCCTGAAGAGTGCCAAAATGTGGACATGGAACTGGGGATCCGAGGGTCAGTGTGCTTTTCCCTTGAATGCAGGAGCTGGTGTAGTGGGTAGAGCATCCAAATAAGACTGGGGGGAACCTGGATTCAAATCCTTCCTCGGCCATTGCTGGGTGACCTGAGGGTTAGCTTAAACTACTTCACAGAGATAAAATGGGGTTGGGAGAAGCCTGAACTCCTTGGGGAAAAATGGGATAACAATGTAGTAGATCAATGACAACTATTACCATGTTGCCTTACAGAGAGTGAGAGACAGGTCCTTGCCCCAGGAAGCCTACAATCAAAGTGTACAACCTAGGCAGTTAATGACAATAACAATAAGCATTTGTTTAGCGCTTTCATTTCATATATGTGGATCGTCTTGCTGTTTTTTTCACAACCACCCTAGAAGGGAGTGAGTATTCTTATTCCCATATTGCAGTTGAAGAAGACTGAGGCTGTAAGGGAATGGGTTGCTGGCTAGTAGGGTTGCTGGCTAGTATGCTCATGTATTACTAGTATCACAGGCTGATCTGAACAGGGCCCGTTCTGAGGTCGGCTTTCTTAGCACATGTCCTTGTGCGCTGGTACACAGAACTGTGTTGGGCTCTCACACGTGCTCTTTTATGTCACATGTGAATGCTGTGATGGGGGGGGGGTGTAGTGGAAGTAGATCCAGCAGACTGGCAGGAGCCAAGTGTGGGGTCAGCAGTGGACCCTTGTTGACAGATCCGGGCAGCAAGGAGTTAACAGATGAAGACTTGGACTTTTCTCAGGACTTTGACAGGACTGGGCAGCAAGGGGTTAACACCCAGGCCTGCATGGGTGGAGGTGCACCTATTCCCACACAGGGTGTGCCCCCCACAGGTGTTACCAATAATTAGGACTTTGGATTGCAGCCCCCAGCTGTGATCCATGATGGACTAATGAAGGCTTTGAGTAGAAAAAGAGCAAGATTGCTGACTCTCTCTCTCTCGCTCTCTCGCTGTGGTCCCATCTCTTTGCTGAGGGACGATGGAACGCTGCTAGCTGAAGGACTTCACTGACTTCGCCAGAGGACGGGACGCCGCTGCCACGCCGAGGAGCTGCTGGACACCCTGTGAAGCTGAAGGACTGCTGAGCTGGGGTGACCTTGGACCGGAGATCGCTGACAGAGAAAGGAGAAAACTCTGCTGCCAAAAGAGACTGGTTTGGGGCATTTTGGGAGAGAGACTCTTGTTTCTGTTCTGCAGAAGGGTTTCTGCTTTGGGAGATTTATGGTGTTAGGGATGCTGTAAAGCAATAAGTTTTGTGAATTGCTTGTCCGGAGTTTAAGTTCCTTTCTTTCCACACAGCGTTATAACTATTTCAGGAGGGAGAGGTGTCGATCAGTCGAAGCGGCACATTGGGAAAACATTTTCGGATAGAAATTGTAATAAAAGGGAGTGGGGTAACTAAGTCTAATTATTTAAAGGGAACAAACTTGCTCCTAGAAGGAGAAGTTGGGTCAAGACAGGGGGGAGGTGCAGAAGACTCTGACCTGTTAGTTACACCATCGCCGTATCTCAAAAAGGATATAGTGGAACTGGAAAAGGTGCAGAAGAGAGCGACCAAAATGGTTAGTGGGTTGGGGCATCTCCCTTGCGAGGAAAGGCTACAGTGTTTGGGGCTCTTCAGTCTAGAAAAAGGCGCCTGAGGGGGGGCATGATTGAGACGTATAAA
This sequence comes from Plestiodon gilberti rubricaudatus, assembly GCA_026170595.1. Lineage (NCBI taxonomy): Eukaryota > Metazoa > Chordata > Lepidosauria > Squamata > Scincidae > Plestiodon > Plestiodon gilberti. The sequence continues at coordinate 22,876,961 of JANXHW010000010.1, read as the reverse complement.
ATTATGCATGGGACGGAGAGAGAGGACATCTCAGATACAGGTGTCTTGTTGTCTTGTGTGCTCCCTGACGCATCTGGTGGGGCCACTGTGAGATACAGGAAGCTGGACTAGATGGGCCTTGGACTAGATGGGCCTTTGGCCTGATCCAGCAGGCTGTTCTTATGTTTTTATTTTCATGTGGAGTTTGCAAACTACTGTTTGAACACGGGATTTCAGGCTCATTGCACAGACACGTTCAGATGTCATCACCAGTCACTTCCGGTGGTACGCAGCAGGAGAGTGGCGCCGGAGGTGGTACTTGGCCGGGAAGGGGTTGAGAACCTCTGGTGTAGTGTTTAGAGCATTGAGCTCAGATTGGGATGATCTGGGTTCAAATCCTCACCTCAGTCACTCGGATCTGTCTCCAGCACTACGTGGAACATACGGGGCCCTTTCAAGGCGGATCGCAGAAGTAGAAAGAAACATGGTTGTCTTTATATTAACAAAGCGAGTGATTAATTTTAGGCCCAGCACTAGATAAAGGTAAATAGAAACCAAATTGGGTAGTATTACCTACTGGTTGGAGGACATGTTAACCCCCCCCCCACCTCCAAGTCAAGTCCCATCTTCAGGTGATAGACATTCATCCTCAGTTTTAAGATCCTTCTCCTGGGTGACTAAACTAGTTATTCTCCAAAACACACACAACCCTTAGACAACGATCCATTTGGAAACAAATCTAAAGTCGGGTAATGCCTTTATTAGGACCAACCAAAAAAATATCATAAAATAGCACATTTAATGTCTGGGTTTACAGGGAAAGTAGACCAACTAACTGCAACGCTCCACAGGTCTTGGACATGCCCTCGACTCATCCGGTTGACTCTTCTGAAGACTACATCTCTATAGGGACCTCTTCAGAAAATCTATGAGCAACTGATCTGAGAAACCAAAGTCCAGCTGTACAATGAAGGATCCCTGGGGGAAAAAAGGAAAGACCCACTTGACTTGACCCGCATCCTGTGGCAAGGAGTTCCACAAACCAATTACACACTGGGTAAAGAAACTTGACCCACTGGATTGGACTGGGCCTGGGTCCCAGGCAGGGTCTGAGAGTGGGAAACAGGCACATCTGCCCAGGGTGCTGCTGAGGACCCCAAGTCAAAAACCCAACGGGCCAAGATGAGATGCAGGGAGAGAATGCAAGAGAAAGAGCTCAGGGGAGGCGGCAGAAGCAGCTTGAGATTGGGGAGCAGCGGGTGGTTGGCCACAACGAATCCATTGCTTCCCGAATCAGAGGTGGGCAAAGTTAGGCTCTGGATCACAGGCAGGGCCGGCCCACCCATGAGGCCAACTGAGGCAGTCGCCTCACATCGCAGCTTGGCAGAGGGCTGTCTGTCCATCATCTCCACTGCTCCTCCTCCCACTTTCTGGATTGGGGCATGGAGCGGAAGAGGGAGTGTGGAGGAGGGTGGCAGGCTAGAGCCCTGCCTCTTTCTCCAACTCACTAGCCTGCTGTTTCCCAAACTATTTCGGCCTGTGGTTCCCTTGACCATTGGCAACCATTGGCCCTGGCTCCCATGACGTGATGCTGACGCCTTCCAATTGGCATTGCACTGTTTTCCGAGAGGATTCCGTGGTACTCTGTGGCTCCCCTGGCTGGTATCCGCGGCTCCTAATTTGGGAAGCACTGCCCTAGCCTGCCACTCTCCTCTCCTCCATCCCTTTCTTCCTTTTCCAATCCCAGGAGTGGAGTAGAGGCTGGAACATCAGCAGGTAAGGGGAGGGGTCAGCATTCATCATGCCGCCTGAGGTTCCCAGAGGTCTTGGACTGGCGCTGCCTGTCAGGTCCTCCAGACCTGGAAGATCCAGGTTCAAATCCCTGCTCAGCCACGAAGCTTCCTGGGTGACCTTGGGCCAGTCACTATCTCTCAGCCCCACCTACCTCACAGGGTTGTTGTGAAGACAAAAAGGAGGGGAGGAAACATGTACACCACTCTGAGCTCCTTGGAGGAAGGGTGGTATAAAAATGTGAAAATAAATAAATAAATTGGCCATTCCATCCATGGACAACAATCCAAATCTTGCTGGCTCTGCCCAAGCAAAATGGAGCAGCCTCGCTCCCTGCCTGGCACAGCGTCAGTCAGTGTGTCCACCGAAGAAGGGCTCAGGCACACGCTACCCCGACCCTGCCGCCAGGGCTGAGCCTGAGAGCAGGTGTCCCGTCTGGGAGGAGCAGCAGCGCAGGTCTGGAAGAACTGGTCCGAAACAAGAGACCGGCAAGAAAGGAAAAAGTTTTCCTTTTGCCTGTTTTCCTCCCCAGAGTTCCTCCCATTCCAAAATGGGTACTGAAAAGAAACAGTGGCAGTGAACGTTACATATTTGAAAAAGAAGGGGCTACAGAATGTCGTCGTCGTCGTCATCATCACAGGTGTGCATTATGGCTAGGCTTACCTGATCTCCAACCGGGACAGCTAGACCTTTAGGAGAAGGAATGTGGGCAGGTGTAGCTTGTTAGCAGTGATGGGGACTCGAGTCAAATGACTCGACTCGCAAGTGTGACTTAGCCACTTTTTCCCTGACTCGTACTCGTACTTGTACTCGTGACCCACAGGACTCATACTTGACTTGCACTCGTGGGGGTAACGACTTGCCATTTCTGAGTCATTTTCCTTTAATGGCCGGCATCAACACAGGCAGGCAGGCGCAGTGGAGACCTCAGAGGAGGAGGGCAGCAGGGAGGAAGGGTTTTCAAGGGGGTGGGAAAGCAAACCTGGCTCTGAGTCTCCCCCCCCCCTTTGTTGCTGTATGTTTGGCATTGGCCACAACTCTGAGTGCGAGTGGTAGGGAGGAGTGAGGGAAAGCGAAGCTGCCGCAGCAGTTCCTCCTAATTGACCAAAACTCCGAGTCCAAGGGATGCTTGGCTCAGCAAGGGGAAGGTGCAGGGAGGAAATCATAAATGGTTTGAATGTAGACACGCTTGTTTTTCCCAAACCAGATGGGTGGTGACAAGACTGAGAGGTGAGGGAAAGGGCATAGGGGGAGCCAAGTGGGTGCTTTAAAAGTCTCAGAGGTCCCCACGCACACCCCACACACACCCCATTTTCAGGGGAAAAGCCATTTTCCCCAAAGTGACTCGACTCGTGACTTGTGACTCGTGGTTTCTGGCCTTACTCGCACTCGTGCAAAAATGACTCGCACTTGACTCGTACTTGCCCAAAAATTTTGACACTGACTTGCACTCGGACTCGCACTCTTGCAAAAATGACTCGTACTCGCACTTGCACTCGTGACCTAGTTACTTAGATACATCCCTGCTTGTTAGAGCACAATCCTAGGCATCCATGGGGCTTGCTTCTGAGTAGACATGCCTAGAATTGTGCTCTAAGGGTTTAACAAGCTACATCTGCCCACATTCCTTCTCCTAAAGGTCTAGCGCTCTGTCCCGGTTGGAGATCCGGTAAGCCTAATTATGGCCCTCCAGACACTTGCTACACTGTAATATTAAAGAGGCCAACTGAGGAAGTTGCCACCTCTGGCCCACTTGCCTTCACTGCTGCTGCTCCTCCCACTCCCTGGATTAAAAAAGGAAGGGGGGGCAGAACTAAAGAGGAAGGGTCTGCCTCCCATATTCTCGCCCACCACTCCATGCTTCCACTTCTGCTCCATCATCCTTCTGGTTTTTCAAGCCAGAGAGTTGGGGAAGCAGCAACTGACCCATCGCCAGGTAAAAGAGGCACCATTTGGCCCTCAGCTGCCAGGAGGTTTTGGGTGTTACAACAATTCCCCCCCCCCATTGACTTGGCACGTCCCATTGTAATATTGGCTCAGTATGCCCAGAGACACCACAAAAACGATTTTAAGTTTTCATGCCCGGCAATAATTCTTGAATTTACTGGAGCAAACAGGTATAGAGCCATGGCACAAAAGGTTTTGAAAATGGTACTAACAACAATGAGGAAAACTTAAGTGCAACTTGAAAGTAGTAGTTTAAAATATAAAATATTAACACACACACACACACACACACACACACACACCTAAAACAACACGTTAAAAATTAAAGCCATCAAATAAACATTGCAACGTTTCGCTCGTCTGCCACGAACTCATCATCAAGCACGAGACATCTCCCCACTACATGAGGGCTATCGCTTGATAATGCTCATGACGGACGAACGAAACGTTGCAATGTTTATTTGATAGCTTTAATTTTTAACGTGTTGTTTTAGGGGTGTGTGTGCGCGTGTGTGTGTGTGTGTGTTTAATATTTTAAATTACTACTTTCAAGTTGCACGTAAGTTTTCCTCGTTTTTATTGAAAGTAAAGGTAAAGGTGACTCCTGACAATTAAGTCCAGTCGTGTCCGACTCTAGGGTGTGGTGCTCATCCCCATTTCAAAGCCGAAGAGCCAGCGTTGTCCAAAGACGCCTCCATGGTCATGTGGCCGGCATGACTCTCCTTGCCACAGCGCGTAGCATGCAGCTGGAACACGGAGCGCTGTTTACCTTCCCGCAAGCGGTACCTATTTATCTACTCACATTGACATGCTTTGGAACTGCTAGGTTGGCAGGAGCTGGCCAAGCAACGATCGCTCACCCTGTCGTGGGAATCGAACTGCCGACCTTTCGATCGACTGCTTATGGTTCAGCGGTTTAACCTGCTGCGCCACCCGCTGGCCGTCTCGTTTTTATTAGTACCATTTTTATTAGTTTATTAGTTTTATTAGTTTTTTATTATTTTAGTACCATTTTAAAAACCTTTTTTGCCATGGCTCGATACCTGTGTAAATTCAAGACACCACAAACCTTCCTCCTCCACAGAAAAGTGGAACTTGGAAGACAGCCCTGAACTTCCCATGCCCAGAGCAGGACAAAATATGAGCCGATGTTGTTGTGCATCCTCAGCCACTGTCCACAGGGGTAGGGCAGATGCCTGGATGAATCATCTTCACTTGCCTCTCTGGTTATTATCTCAGGATCTTTGATGTCGAACAGGCCGAGTCCGTTGCGGTCCATCAGGGCGGTTAGACTTGCCGCAATTTCTGCAGAGCGGGATCAAATCAGGCAAATGTGACATCATCACAGCATTCAGGCTTCAGGTACACACTAGCTCACCACTCGCCTCTCCCCTCCGCACTTCCTCTTCTGCTCGGCAACCCTCTTCCTTTTTGAATCGGGGGAGTGGGAGGCAGAGAAGGAGTGGTAGAGTCACCCCCTGCCAGGCATGCACAAGCCAGCCCTGCTGCAAAGTTATAGATTATCACTCTTCCTCTCTGACCCCCCCTCTTCCTTTTCCAATCCAGGAAGTGGAAGGAGGAGGAGGAGCAGTGGAGGCAAGTCGGAGGACAGAGATGGCTGCCCCTCCACCAACCTGCTGCCTGAGGCAACTGTTTCAGTTGGCCTCATGGATGGGCCAGTGCACACATGCATGCATGCATGCACGCACGCACACGCACATACACAGCATTGAATAGACTATAGAAGGCTCCAGAATGCCAGATTTTTGTTGTACTTTTGCTTGGTACACCTCTTGAACTAGGTCCTTACTGCAGAACGATGGCCCGCAAGCAAGAAAGATTAATAATTATTAATTTAAAGTCACACAGCCTTGCACAAGAATTCTTGTACATACATTGTGGGGTCCATATACATCCCCAGCCCCAAATGGTTTTCAGAGCCTCCCTTCTTCTCAAAGTAGAATTTACCCCCTGTTCAGCACTAACAATGGGCTTATTGGCGATAGGATTTTTAAAAAACGTTTTTGCTACCACAGGGAGACAAACATCACCTGACAATTCAAATATATTTACATTCACACCCTACACATTTTGCCCACTTGCACTCAAGAGTTATCCCCTGCCTAGAATGTAGCAAAGAAACTCACTTGAAATCACTTTCGGGATCCCAGCAACCAAAATGATTTTCTCCAACATGTGGTTTAGAACATCATCACTCTGAAATGAAAATGTACAATTTATAGACTTGATTGCCACATCTCTCCCCCTGTTGTTCATGGTATTGTACGAACATGTGTCATCATTGCACACGGTGCTCGACTACGTAAGCAAAAAGAAAAACACAAGGGGCAGGGTCTCTGCCCCAAGAAGTTTACAATCTTAAGATTGCATAATAGGAAAATGCCTGGGATCCTCCGCTCTACACTAGCAGAAGAGGCTTGGGGATGCATGCGCGAGTCTGTGCGCGAGTCTGGAGCTTTGGGCTGGAGATGATGCAAACTTTGCTCAGCTTTTACGTCCCAGAATAGATGTGGCTGTTTCACGGGATTTATCTTAGCATACCAGACTCTTTCCAGGGTTCCTCAGAGACAGAAGAAAAACAAAAACAAAGAGGCACTTTCAAATACTGACTGCAGCTGTAGGTCAGATGTCTTTAGACTGGTGTCTTTAGACGCCAATATACCAGCATCAAATATTTGCTGGCTATTTGCAAATTCAGAGTTAAGCAACAAAATTCACAGTGAGTGGGGAATTTCAATTGGGGTCAGATGATTTCCAGCTCTCCCTTCTTGTTCATCTCAGCATAACATGTTTGCTGAAAATAACCATCTTTGCATTTATCCTCCCAGTTATTTCGTTTTGTGAGTCTTTAGGAACTTTTTGCTGGGAAGTGGGTCTTCTGAATAGTCTAAAATAGGAATTACTTACCACAGTTATATCTGAGGAGCACTTAAACATTTTGGGCTCTATCCTGCAAAGGAATATGAAACCAAGAGAGTGAGCAAGGAGAGTCGCTGCTCACTGGTTCCCCCCCCCCCCGGCACACCTCTTGTGTAGCAGAGAAGACAGTGACAACAAAATAGTCATACATACAAGGCGTTGGTGAGATGCAAAGCCAGGTTTTTTTGCCCATATGAAGCTTGGATTGTAACAGTGATATCCTACGGGAGAAAGGCAAGTCACCAATAAAGTAGGGGAAGCAACTGGTTTGACAGAAGACAGACATTCAAAACTCACAGGCTTTCTATGACCAAGAATGACCCAACTTCCTAGCATGAGAGGAGCCTTGCTGGATCAGGCCAAGGGCCCATCTAGCCCATCTGGCTTCCTGTGTCTAAATGGCCCACCAGATGCCTCAGGGAGCACACAGACAATAAGATACCTACATCCTGTTGCCACTCCCTTGCATCTGGCATTCAGAATGAGGCTACCTCTAAAACCCAGAAGTTGCATATAGTCATCATGACTTGTCACCGATGGCCTTTTCCTCCAAAAATCTGTCCAACCCCCTTTGAAAGGTATCTAGGCCAGGTGCCATCACCACATCCTGTGGCAAGGAGTTCCACACATTAATTCGGAAGCACAAGTCTGGCCACCACATCTCAGATATAGGTATCTTGTTGTCTTGAGTGCTCCCTGAGGCATCTGGTGGGGCCACTGTGAGATTCAGGAAGCTGGACTAGATGGGCCTTTGGCCTGATCCAGCAGGACTCTTCTGATGAGACAAAGGGCTCAATCCTATCCAACTTTCCAATGCTGATGCAGCTGCAATGCAGCCCTGAGGTAAGGGAACAAATATTCCCTTATGCTGAGGAGGGCCTCCATGCCTCCCCACACACCCACACACCCACACACACACACACACACAGCAAGATGCAGTGCATGCCCCATTCACATGGCTGCAACAGCGCTGGAAAGTTGGATAGGATTGGGCCCAAATTCACGTTGGAGATGAGGTCTATCAATGATGCTTAAACTTGATAACTAAATGGAACTTCCAGGATCAGCAGCAATGCTAAACAGCAGCTGATTTCATGCTTTGGGCTGACCACCCTTGGAAGCAAGACACTCAGACAGATGCACCATGTCAGATCCAGCCAGGCTCTTCTCATGGCCTTGCTAAACTGTTACCATCCAAAATTGTACACCCTTATTGTTTGTTGACAATCAGGCAGCCGCACGTGCACCAAAACCTTCTGTTTCCAAGGAGGTTATAGACGGACTGACCTTTTCAAAATACAGAGCCATGAAGGGCTCTCCTCCATGTGAAGAAACATTGAATTCCACGGCCACAGATGACTTCACCACTGTCCCTTCTGGCTGGAGGGCAATCTGAGGAGGGGTGAGACTCCACACCTTAGCCAGAGAGTCATTGTAGGAGACATCCTGAAAAATCTGTATGGCGAGGATGGAGAACACAAGAAGGGCCATCAGTGCAGGGGTTCTCAACAATCTGGTCCCAACTATGCAATGGATAGGGCTGCCATTCGTACCGGAAAAACCAGGACAGTCGCGGAAATCAGCCCTCCATTCCCAGAAAAGTCCCGGGCCAGTTTTCCGGTCCGAATGGCAGCACCGCCGCCGCCATCTTCTTCGTTTTGAAGTACTTACCCAGGCGCTGGCATCATGGATCACGAAATCTCGCGAGATCCAAGATGTCGGCACCCAAATCTCGTGACGGCATGATGCTAAAGGGGATTTTTTTCCGGGTTGCAGCATGAGCAAGTGCCTGCCCACGCTGCAACCTGAAAAAATGTCCCGAGATGTCCCCGGGTAGCTCCTCCTACCTGTTCTCCTGGGCACTGCCATCTTGGATCTCACGAAATCTCACGAAACCTACCCGCGCCGCGACACAGAAAAATGTCCCCAAGATGTCCCGGGTAGCTCCTCCTACCTGTTCTCCTGGGCGCCGTCATCTTGGATCTTGTGAGATTTCGTGATCCATGATGCCGGTTTTACCTTTTTCAAGCAGCGGCAGGAGCTGGAGTCTTGACCGGCTTAGATGCAGCTGGCCAGAGGTGGCGTCAACGGTGGCGTTGACAGCGTAAAGATGGCAGTGGTGGCCGCCAAAGATGACAGCAGCGGTGGTGGCAGCAGCGCCAGTGGCGGTGGCCACGGCTGCCGCTGAAAACAACAATGACGATGATGATGGCGGCAGTGGCTGCAACCGCCAAACATGGCGGTGGCAGTGGTACCGGTGGCTGTGGCCACCGCCCATAATTTTTTTATTTTATTTTACTTTATTTATTTATTTATTGGGGGGGGGGGGTCCCAGTTTAAAACCAGGAAAATCTGGTAAGCCTAGTCAAATATGTTTAAAGGGTTTGATCCAAGGTTACCTCTTGCACAATCTCCTGGTAAGTTCCCAACTCCTTGCTCTCAAACATCTCCTTAAAACAGAAAAACAAGTGAGTGCAGATGTACAGGATTCGCTGTGACAGAAGCTGCAGGGGAAACTGTTTGCTGGATTAGCATCAGCTGCCTTCATTCACATCACCGTTCCCCAAACACTTTCAGCATGCCCTTTCTCCTAAACCATGGCACACCGTTGGCAGATTCAAGGCCGGCCCATCCATGAGGCCAACTGAACCGGTTGCCTCAGGCAGCAGATTGGTGGGAGGAGAGGAGCGCTCGTATCTATCTGCCTACTTGTCTCCACTTCTCAAGAAGGGAACGGGGCAGCAAGGTCTTGGGCCAGCCTTGGTCCAAGTTGAGATTCGTGGCTACTCCCTGAACTCTGTAATAGAGCTTGTGGACATTCTTGGTTCTTCTTGCCTGCCAGAGGCCCCCATCATCTCAGCCTTGCCTCACCCTCTGCTCAGGAAGAGCCAAGTCAAAAGACGCCTTCAGCCCCTACCTGCAGTTCGTCCCCTGCGATCGTCAATACCAGGCGCTCATCCAGGAAGGCGGCCAAGACCAGAGACTTGAGGACATGGTCTGCAAACCACAAGGAGAGCATTCGGCTTTCGGAGAGAAGAGAGGGCAGGAATGCCGAGTCCCCAAGGACCCCCGAGTAGTTCTTGTACAGGAGGAGACCCTTTGGAGAGAACAGACTGTGTCATTGCCGAGGGGGAGCGTGGGCTGAAGAGCTCGGGAAATCTCCTACCGTAGAGACAACGACAGCCTCAGAAGAAGAGCTCAGCTGCCACCTTTTCAAGGGATCTAAGCTAAGAAGAAGCATCAAAGAGGAAAAAGAAGGCAAACTGAGAAATGTGCCTAGGGCTGCATGTTCATGTCTAGGCCATCATCTTTCCCAAGGGAAAGATAATATGTAGTACATGTTACGTTAAGGTTACGCTCCTATGCACATTTACTTGGAAGTAAGTCCTGTTGAACACAATGGGATTTACTTCTAACTACACATGCCTAGGCTAGCACTCAGAAATACTCAACCTGTGGTACGGGTACCCTAGGGGTACGCGGACCTCTTGCTGGGGGTACGCCAAGCCCTGCCCCTTATCTGCCCCATCAGCAGCTAATTAAGTGTTAATTAACATGGATTTTAAATTGTAATTATTTTCGGAGCCCTTCTGTCTCTCTGATTTTGGTTTTGGGCTTCTTTTTGTACTTTGGAAAATGTACTTTGGTGGGGTGGGGGAGGGAGGAGCTGATTTTGGGAAGTGTGACTTGGAGAAAAAAAGAGATCCTTGCATGTCTCTCTCTCTCACACACTCTCACGGAGTTAAATAAGACATTTTTTTTCACATTTAAAATTGTTTTAGTACTTTTTTATTTAACGATTAATTACCTAATTAATTAATTGATTAATCCAATTAATTAGCAGTTAATTAGCAGGGGGTACTTCAGAAAATTGGACCATGATAGGAGGTACCTGGGCCTCCAAAGGTTGAGAACCCCTGCTCTATATTTATTTGGGATATTTTTTTTAATCCCATTTTTCAATTTTTATATATTGCTTTGAAACTATTGCAACCTACTCCAAGGGTCTATATGATGAAACAAACTATTATCTTCAAATGAAGTATAATAAGTAGAAATAAGAGGAAGGAGAAAAACACACTGTAATGGCCATCGTGGGTGTGGCTACCAGGCAACAACTTGCTTGTACAAAAGAAACACAATCACACATTTTGTGATCACAGATAAAGAAACCCGTTCATGCAAAGACAGCCCCCTTCTTGGTGGATAAAACTGCTTCACACTAGGGCCAGCCCAAGAGCTCTCAGTGTCTGAGGATGGAGGCATGCAAAATGCTGCCACAACACACACACACACACACACACACACACACACACACACACACACACACACACACACACACACACACACACACACGCCGCTTTTCTGCACCAATTATGTCCCCTTGATCCAGTGGTGCATCATGAAGGATCAGGGCTGGTTCATCCATGAGGCCAACTGAGGCAGTTGCCTCAGGGAGGGGAGAGAGAGAGAGAGAGTGTTGTCCTGCCTCTGCCTGTCCGCTGACCTTCACTGCTCTTCCTCCATCCCCCTCCCATGCCCTAGATTAAAAAAAGAGGGGGACAGAGTGTAAGTGTGAAGAAGAGGGGTGTCTCTGGATGCACTGCAGCCATTCTCAGTGGGAGCCATATGGCCCCCTGGGGAGCCCTGGCACATTTGAAGGGGGCCACAGACAGAAAACTGTGAGGGGGGGGTTATGTTATCTGTTCCTGTTGTATCCTTGTTTGACCGGGGGGGGACTGGAACCGATGGAGGGGGGGGGGACTGGAACCGATGAACCAAAAAAAAAAAAAAAGGTTGAGAATGGCTGGGTCTCTATGATTCTCCTCTCCTCCACACTTCCTGTCTGCGCCCCTCTGGCGGCAAGCTGAGGCTGGAGGCTGGATGACGGTGGGTGGCAGCAGGTGCCTCTATTGGCCTCCTGGACAGGTTAGCTTTGGCTAACGCTTCTGCTGAATTGGCTGTCAAGAGCAAAGGAGGTTAGGTAACCATCAGCCACAACATATGCCAGGATGGTGTAGTGGTTTGGGAGTTGGACTTAGACCTGGAAGATCCAGGTTCAAATCCCCGCTCAGCCACGAAGCTTCCTGGGTGACCTTGGGCCAGTCGCTATCTCTCAGCCCCACCTACCTCACAGGGTTGTTGTGAGGACAAAAAGGAGGGGAGGAAATACGTACACCACTCTGAGCTCCTTGGAGGAAGGGTGGTATAAAAATGTAAAAATAAATAAATATGGAGGCTCTTTTACCTTATGATACGATTCTATGTAATTTGCTGTTATTACTGGATCCGATGTCACAGCAATGTCCACTCCTATGTCCGCATCCCGGAGAAAATGTTCTGCCAGACAATGGGGGGGGGGGGTGAGAGAGTTTATGTTTATTCTCAGCAATACCGTATTGGTCTGAGTATAAGACTCACTTTTTTCTCCTAATTTAAGTTTTTTAACTAGGGGTGCGTCTTATAATCAGGCTGTTGCAATTTAATGCCAGTGATTTAATTATTTTTTTTTAATAGTACCAAACTTTAAGGGTGCGTCTTATAATCAGGTGCGTCTTATACTCGGGACAATACGGGGTATATCCCCCCCCAAAAAAATTTAAAATTCATTTTTACCCAGTCCTTCCTCCTAGCAGTGTACAAGGTTCTTCCTCTCCTGTGTTATTTTTTTACAACAACCCTGTGAGGTAGGTGAAGCTGGGAGAGTGTCAAGACCAGCCCATCCATGAGACTAATTGAAGCAGTTGCCTCAGGCAGTAGATTGGTGGCGGGGGGGGGGGGTTTGCTCATATCTGTCTGCCTACTTGCCCCCCTTCTCCTTCCACTCGCTGGATTGGAAAAGGAAGAGGGGGATAGAGAGGAAGAGGAAATGAGGAGGGTTGGAGAGTAGAAGGAGCAGAGGGTGGCAATCGACAGGTAAGCGGGCAGCATTTGGCCACTTCTGGTGTCAAGAGGTCTAGGGCTGGCCCCAGAGAGAAAGACTGACAGGGTCACCCAGTGAGTGCGCTTCATGGCTAGGCAGGGAGTTGAACACGGGTCTCTTGTGGTACTATTGTAGCCCTCTAATCCCTACAAAGCAGGACAGGCCTTGGATCTAGGGGTGCAGTTCCATTACAAAGCTAATTTTTAAAGAAATAGGATTTATGGGATTATCAGCCATGTATACTTTCAATTGAAGAAATAAAGTTATTCAAACTTGTACCAACTTGTCTGGAGAAATTCCTTATTAACAGTACACACCATCAACGCAGTCAACAGTAGTATACGTCCAAGGATTATCCAGTGCAGACAAGAAAGAAACTTTAGATCCTGTGCTTACGTTTCCTCCCACTCTTGGGACTTTGTCAAAGCAAAAAACACGGCAGCAGCCGGTAGATGATCATGCCCTTGCAAGAATGCCACGTAGATTTATACAGCTGAAGCGCTAGAAAAGCGCGGGAAATGCTTGATTAGTTAAACGAAAGCGGAAGCACTGGGCTTTGAAATGACCGGGGATAACCTCTTCTTTAAAAATTGTAACAAGCCATGAAAATCTCCATACTACTCACAAAGCTAATTGTTCAAACTTTCCCCAAGGAGCCCCAGAGTGCTGAGAATACACCATGGAAACATCCCCACATGAGCAAGTCCGTGTGCCCCAAGAGCGCCACCCGAACTCAGGTTTTCCGTTTTTTGAGGACCTTCTCAGGCTCTCCACTGAGGCTGCCAGATCTCAGATTTTCAGATGGGTTTTGAAGGCCCCGAGATGTAGGATTTGGAGGGTCACCCCTACTGCCGCCCTCCTCCCTTCCATACAAAATTTAGCATACACGGCTGGCCTCAAACGAGAGGAGGAGGAAGTGGGGGAGTGATGTGGCCACAAGAGTTTTAAGAACATCCAAGGAGCCCTGCTGGATCAGGCCAAAGGCCCACCTAGTCCAGCTTCCTGTATCTCACAGTGGCCCCACGAGGGGCCTCAGGGAGCACACAAGACCACAGGAGACCTGTATCCTGTTGCCGCTCCCTTGCGCACACACAGAGAAAACCTACTTATAAAACCAGGAGGCTGCTTATGGCTTGTAACCTGTGATGGCCTTTTCCTCCATGAATCTATGCAATCTCCTTTTAAAGGCATCCAGGCCAGGTGCCATCACCACAACACTGTGGCAAGGAGTTCCACAGATTAATTAGTTTTACAGTGTTCTCAGCAGTAACCATATTATTTTAAAAACACTACTAAGAAGTAGGCTTACCATAGCCCCGGAATCGAGTCGCACTGCAGCCTAGAAAAGGCACGAGCCTCTCTCAGGAGTGCACCGCGGCGGGCCAACGCGGTCGCCTCATTTACCGGAAGCTACGGAAGCTGCAGCTTGCATTGGCCCGCCGCGGTGCACTCCTGGGAGAGGCTTGTGCCTTTTCTAGGCCACAGCGCGACTCGATTCCGGGACTATGTTAAGCCTACTAAGAAGGATGAGTGAGCCTTCAAAACGGGGAAAGGACTGTCTCAACCCTTCGTCTTTGCTCTCTTCAATGAGGGACATCAGAAATCAGACTGGATGCCTCATTCACACAAAGCATACATTCTACCCATTCCAAATAAATACAGAAGGTATATTAGGATGCTAGCCTGGGCATGTTTGCCCAGTTATAAGTCCCATTGTGTTCATAAATAGGACTTTCTCCCAGATAAAACTGCATAGGATTGCAGACTGGCTGCAATCCCTATATGCACTTACCTGGGAGTAAACCCTATTGAATACAATGGGATTTACTTCTGAGTAGATACACATAGCATCACACTGTTAACACAACATGAGCTACATACTATTTCTCAAGTAGCCCTTGGGAAAGAAGATAATCTAGACCAGGGATTCTTAACTGGGGATATGGGAACCAAACAATGGGGGATATGGGACTCAATCTCTGAACATTTTTTTTTAAATGTTGTTAGAGTAGATTATTAACTATCACCATTATCAAAACTGATTGAGGTGTTCTGTTCCAAGTTATCCATACGTAAAGTAAAACCAAGCTATTGACATCTTTTGACATTACACTGGTACCTAATAGGACTGGTGATGATGATGATGATGATGATGATGATGGTTTCAACTGTTTGGCAAAGGGGGAGGGGTATGGAGACATATTGGCCAGTCCATTGAGGGTCTGTAATCATAAAAGGTTTAAGAACCCCTGATCTAGACAATATGCCCCTAGGCAAATGTCTCAATTGGCCTCCTGCTAAGCCGGATGCTTCTCAGCTCAGGTCCTTTGCAAATCAGAGGTAGCACCTGAGCATTTGTGCTGGTGATATCACCACTCCTGCAGGAGGGGCTCTGCTCCCCCCTCATCTATGCTCTCGGAAACACATCACAAGAGTTGGGATTTACCGGCTGTTTCCTGAATGAATTCGGCGAGCAGTTGAGCAAGGAAGTTGATTTCTTTACAAACCTATAAAGGAGAGGAGGAAGAAGTGTTGAGACAATTGTGAACGCTTCTTTTTCAATTAGTTGAGAATTTCACCTGGTTTTCCCTGAACCTGGGTAAAGATGGTGGGAGGTGGTCTAAAGGGTTAAACCCACTCCCCAAATTGTAGCCCCAATTCTGCTTGCTGCCCCATCCCTCCTCTTTTTCAAAAGGCAAACACAGCTGCATGGGAGGGGGCAGCAAGCAGAATTGGGGTGACAATTTGAGGTGTGGGTTTATCCCTTTAGACCAGCTCCCACCATCTTTACCCAGGTTCAAAGAAAACCAGGTGAAATTCTCAACTACCGGTAATTCCTATCCTGCAGCCTCTTGATCCATTTTTGTTTGGGTGCATCACAGGAAGATGCTACTGACCGAGTCAAACCATTGGTCCATCTAGTTTAGCATTGTCAACACTGACAGGCAGCAGCTCTCCAGGCTGGGTTTTAAGAAAGGGGTCTTTTCCAGCTCTACGTACCTGGAGATAATGCCAGGGACTGAACCTCCTGATGCAAATTGGGCACTTTACCAATGATCTTCTAAGAGAGTCTTGAGAGAACGTGTTTTGGAAGCCTGTTAGTTTGGCAAGACTCCTTTCCAAGGCTACCAAATGCCTAAGGCTTTTTCCCCTTAGCAAATCTAGGTCCCAGTCTGCAAGGATAACAGGCTTGCAAGGGTAACAGCAGCATTTGTCTGCAAGGTCTGCAGTCTGCAAGGATAACAGCATTTCGCATGAAAAGGCTTGAAAGCAGAAGGTTAGCAAGCCGCCATCTTCCCAGGCAAAGCCCATTCGAGTATCAGTCTACTGAGATTTTGCAAATGACTCCATCCGGCTTTGCTGTCCTGCTTCAATGCTCACACAGCAAAATGCTCTACAGGCACCCTGGATCTATCCGCCAATAGCCCCATCCATGCATCTCACCTGGTGTTTGAGAACTAGCTGCAAGGTCAACGAGATGAAGTCTGTAAACAGCTGCTTCAGCCATCCCGGGCTGCAGGGAGACAGACCAGATGTGAGTTCTGAAGTCACTGAAAAAGAACTATTTGATTTGCTGGCCCATCCTATCCTCCGAGCTCTCAGTGGGGCTACAACGCAAGGTCAGAATCTCGATAGAAAACAGCGTACGATTTGCAAGCCAAGCACCCCCCACCACCCGATAACTCTGCATCTGGTTTTTGTTCTGCCTAAACGCAGAGCTTTTGCACTTGCTACACCAGACTTCAGGCTGTCAGATCTGTTGGCCACCGGCGCCTTTCCACGAAGGACGGGCAGTGCCAAACCCTGGCGCACATTTCCGGGGAAGAAGCATACTTTCGGTCGCCGTAAAGATGCAGGGCCAGCTTGTGGAAGGTCAGGTAGCAGTCTGAAGCGTCTGCCGCCACGCGCTTTTTCTCACATGCTGTGCAACAGAGAGAGAGAGAGAGAGAGAGATGCCTCTGGTTATAAAAACACCTCCAATTGTGCCTCCCTCTCCTACAGCTTTCTCCATGGGGTGAAGAGCGTGAGGCTTACTCAGGGACCGGTTTTGCAGGAGCACAGGGCACCTAGAGCAGCTATTCCCAAATGTCAAACAATCAGACTCATAGGAGGTTAGAGTTGGAAGATACCCTGGAGGTCATCTAGTCCAGCCCCCTGCTCAGTGCAGACAACTGTTGTTGTATCCCTGATAGGCGGCCCGTCCAACCTCTGCTTGAAAGCCTCTAATGAGGGGTGACACATCTCTCATCTCTAGTGAGATGGCACAACTCTATGAGAGAGACCTTTACAGTGCCTGACAATTCTTCCAGTTGGGAAATCCTTCTTTGTGTCTTACCCTAAATGGACTTCCCATCGATTCTATTCCTTGGGGGCACAGAGAACAAGTCCTCCCCTCCTTCTGTGTGGCAACCCTCCAGGTCCTTGAAGATGATTCTCATAGCTCCTCTTAGCCTCCTCCTCTTTAGGCGAAACATACCAAGCTCCTTGAACCGTTCCTCATAGGACTTGGTTTCCAAACCCCTCACCATCTTTGCGGCTTTTCTCTGAAACATTTTCAGCTTATCAGGGCCCAATTCTATCCAAATTTCCAGCACTGATGCAGCCATGCTGCCAATGGAGTATGTGCTGCATTCGGGGTGGGGGGGTGGGGTGGGGTGGGGGGGAGCAGTCAGTGGCGTCGCTCCGGTAGGGGCGGGGCTGTAAGTATCGCTCCGTCGTAGTCTCTTTACCGAGCGAGCAGGAGGCGGCCCCGCCCCCTCACTGTCGGAGCCTTTCCCGTGAGGAGAAAGCAGCAGGCAAGAGACCCTGCCTGCTGCTTTCTCTGCAGGGGACTGGCTCCGACAGTGAGGGGGCGGGGCCGCCTCCTGCTCGCTCAGTAAAGAGACTACGACGGAGCGAAACTTACAGCCCCGCCCCTACCGGAGCGACGCCACTGGGGCAGCATTGCGGCTGCATCGGTGCTGAAAAGTTGGTTAGGATTGGGCCCTCAAATGTGCTTAAAACGTGGTGCCCAGAACTGGACAAAGCATTCGAAATGAAGCCTGTCTTCTAGCACAGCATAAGGTGGAACTATGACTTCTGATAACCTGGACTCAGCCTCTGCTAATGCAGCCCTGTATTGTATTGGCATTCTTTGCAGCTGCATCTCTTCCCTGGCTCATGAGAGGGGATGAAGTGTGTTTTGGGAAAATCCGGCTGACCTGCTGGATATATCCCATCCCTGTCCAGGCCCCTTGGAGTGGGAGATCCCAAATGAAACTCTAGATTCCTTAGGCCGTTTTTTCTCAGTGGTTCGGGCCAGTTGGAGAGCCTGTCTATTCGATATCTGTTAGCAGGCGATGATGAGTTCTGTACAAAACAAGTGGCCAAGTATCTTAATTTGTGTATACAAAATTGTGCTGCAAATCAGAGTGTAGTGATGACTTAAATAGGTGTGCAATTCTATGTTGGCTGATTTGTTTTGTGGCTGCATTTACTGTGTTATGTGTAAATAGTCTATAATCTATGCCAGGGGTTCTCAACCTTTGGAGACCCGAGTACCCCCTATCACGGTTCAATTTTCTGAAGTACCCCCTCCTAATTAACTGGATTAATCAATTAATTAATTAGGTAATTAATCATTAAATAAAAAGTACGAAAACAATTTTAAATGTGAAAAAATGCCTTATTTAACTCGTGTGTGTCTGTGTGTGTGTGACACACACACACACACACACACACGCAAGGATCTCTTTTTTTCTCCAAGTCATACTTCCCAAAATCAGCTCCTCCCTCCCCCACCCCACCAAAGTACATTTTCCAAAGCACAAAAATAAGCCCAAAACCAAAATCAGAGAGACAGAAGGGCTCTGAAAATAATTACAATTTAGAATCCATGTTAATTAACACTTAATTAGCTGCTGATGGGGCAGATAAGGGGCAGGGCTTGGCGTACCCCCAGCAACATGTCAGCGTACCCCTAGGGGTATCCGTACCACAGGTTGAGAACCCCTGCTCTATGCCAATAAAGGTTCTGAAATCTGAAAGGAAACTCTTATTGTCATTTGAGTCTCAACCCAAGGGTTGACACCAACAAAATATGTTGAAAGAGAGGGGGGGAAAAGAACAAAGGTATGAAGATTGTTGGCACAGCTGCAAATCCAATGATTGCCGTAAATCAGTATCGCTCCATTGATTTTACTATAATTAACTATTTTCCACCCCTGAGAAACTGGCTGCTAATCCCCCCCCCCCTCTGTCCAGGGAGGTATTTATATATTGCAGATTGCCGATATTGAGCCCTTGATCCGTCCCGCCTGAGAAGAAAAGGCGCAGCCCCCAGGGGTTCCATAATTACTCACTCAGTCTAGTGTTTAGCTGGAGATCGATGGAGGAATCAATTTCAAAGGGAATAGAATAGATGAGTTTCAACCTGCAGCAATGTCGAAAAAAAGAGAAAATCAACAAATCAGGGCAGGCATCACGGAAGCAAAGAAGCTAATAGGCAATTTAGGAAAATGGAGCATGGCTGGAATTCACCGGGAACAAGGCTGATTGCTCAGTGATAGACAGCCGGCTGGGCAGCAGGGCTTTCTCAGAGCTCAGAGAAGGAAAGGCACCTTTGAGCTGCTGCCAAATCCAACCACATTTGGTTGCCTTGACTAGCTCTCCTGTCTCCGACGTAGTTGGTAAATCCGTCCAACCACTCTATATTTGGTTGCCTTGACTAGCTCTCCTGTCTCCGACGTAGTTGGTAAATCAGTCCAACCACTCTATATTTGGTGGCCTTGACTAGCTCTCCTGTCTCCGACGTAGTTGGTAAATCCGTCCAACCACTCTATATTTGGTGGCCTTGACTAGCTCTCCTGTCTCCGACGTAGTTGGTAAATCCATCCAACCACTCTATATTTGGTGGCCTTGACTAGCTCTCCTGTCTCCGACGTAGTTGGTAAATCAGTCCAACCACTCTATATTTGGTTGCCTTGACTAGCTCTCCTGTCTCTGATGTAGTTGGTGTCTTCGGCCTCTAACGAACTGTCAGCCCAAGCCTAGGCATGTCTACTCAGAAGCAAGTCCCATTGTGTCCAATCGGGCCGACTCCCAGGAAAGTGTGTGTAGGATTGCAGCCTATAAGTATTTCAGGAAGGACTGTCAGCCTCTTTTCTTTGCCACAATGATACCCATTCAGGACCCCTGGGACTGTTTCAAGGGACGAGAGGGCTATCAAACCCCGTCTGATCTGACTTGAAAACCACAGGGCCAGATCAGGCGAAACCTCTTTCCTATTTGGCCTGCATGCATGGGGGGCAGCGACTGCACATCTTACCATGATCTCAGGAGTCCCAGGCCCTGCCATGGAAGCAGTTCCTGAGCAGGAACTGCCACTGCTCAGCCTTCGCCTCCTGAATCAGCCCATTCCACATCCGGTAATCTCTGGTGCCTTGTTGTTCAGTCGTTAAGTCGTGTCCGACCCTTCGTGATCCCATGAACCATATCCCGCCAGGCCTTCCTGTCCTCCACTATCTTCCTGAGTTCGCTCATTTTCATGTTCGTTGCATCGGTGATGCTGTCTAACCATCTCATCCTTTGCCTTCCCCTTCTCCTTTTGCCTTCAATCTTTCCCAGCATCAGAGTCTTCTCCAGAGAGTCCTCTCCTCGCATTAGGTGGCCAAAATATTTGAACTTCAGCCTCAGTACCTGTCCTTCCAGGGAACAGTCAGGGTTGATTTCATTTAGGATTGACTGATTTGATCTCCTAGCAGACCAAGGGACTCTCGGGAGTCTTCTCCAGCACCACAGTTCGAAAGCATCTATTCTTCGGCGCTCAGCCTTCCTTATGGTCCAACTCTCGCGACCATACATTGCTACTGGGAACACCATTGCCCTGACTATACGAACTTTTGTTGGCATGGTGATATCTCTGCTTTTTATTACGCTATCTAAATTTGCCATAGCTTTCCTCCCAAGGAGAGGAGATGTTTGCTGTAATGTGTTTCGCTCAAAAGAACTGTCAGCTAGATTCAGTCATGGTACCGAGAGTAACAGATTTTGTGATTGCAACATGGAGGCCATTGAATCTTTGGTTCATATGGTGTTCCACTGCCCTTGGTACAAGGACCTACGCACTGACGTTTTGACCCCATTACTGACCCAGTGCCGTGGTCCTTGTGACGAGGCAATCTTGAGCCTTCTTCTGTCACCTGGGGACAAGCACACCATCCTACAACTAGCAAAATAGTTTTATGCAGTCTTGGTGAGACTCTGGCAATCTTTGTGGAAATTCTAAATGATAGCTGTTTTCTTATATTTATACTTGTATATTGGGGGGGGGTGGCTTCTTGTTGGAATATGTTATTTTATTGGTTTTATTTGTTTGACCTGGTACGGTTGTTTAATGTGGCCACGTGGTTGCTATATTTGCACATGCCTAATAAAGGTGATTGATTGATTGATGTTTGCTAGGAAAGGGTGCCAGACTCCCAGCCTGAAGACGGCCCCTTTAAGGCCTCCACTCTCCGGGCAGAGTTCAGAAGGAATAATCTGACCATGACCCTGGTTGGTGACATCTGCTGCCTTGGAGCTGTCCTCGGTGCTATTCCACTGTTCAAGTGCCCAGTCTCTCCTCTCCCCTACCGTCCCTACGGGTCTCTGTTTGTGGTCTGGACAAAACCGTTCTCTGGGAATACGCACAGTACTTACAGCCAGGCACCCACGTAGCCATAGGACAGGGTTCCTCTGAAGGAGGCCGAAACATTCTGGATTCCTACGAAAATGGCATCGTTCTCCTTGAAGTAAACCTCACTGCTTTCAATGGAGAGGTCATCAATATGGATGCTAAAGAAGGAGAACAGGGAATGGCTGGCTCAGTCCAACTGAAACAAGGTTGGGATTTATGACGGCACATCTCCATATATTTCCGAGGTCATTTCGCACCCCAAAGGTTTGATTCACTCATTCAGCTACACATCCACCACCTATCACCACTACCAGAAAACCCTTATATAGAGGCATCATGGACAAGAGGGAGGAATGCAGGCTGACCCAGGGAAGTTGCGCCTAGTGGTTAGCACACTCTTCCCTTCCTGCCCCCAACTTTCCCTTTGTTGAACAAGCAGCTGAATGGGGAGAAGCCTCGGTAGAATATCTGCCGCCACCAGCCCAGGCTACAAGACCAGACAGAGAGAGGACATCTGGGCAAGGTAAAGGTCTCCCCTGCTCGAAAGCCAGTCGTGTCTGACTCTAGGATGCGGTGTTTGTCTCCGTTTCTAAGGCCGAAGAGCCAGCGCTGTCTGAAGATGCTTCCATGATCATGTGGCCGGCATGACTAATGGAACATTGTTACCTTCCCGCCACAGTGGTACCCATTTATCTACTTGCAATGTCTTGCTGTCGAACTGCTAGGTTGGTAGGAGCTGGGACAGGAGATGGGAGCTCACTCCGTCCCGTGGCACTCGGGTCTCGAACTGCTGTCTTACCGATCTTCCGGTCTGCAGTTCAGCATCTTAACCACTAAGCCACCGAGGTCCCGCAACCCCCCCCCCCTTTTTTCAGAAGAACACTAAACCTCAGGGTTTCTTATTAAAACCTTCCCCACAGTAGCATCTGCAGAGCAAAGAGATGCAACAATCCACTGAGCCTTCCCAGGACCAGGCAGACAAGGAGTTGAAACAGAACCAGTTTTATTTTAAGTTAAACAACATTAGGAGAAGGAAAGTGGGTCAAAAGTGCCAGCAGGTTGAGCGAAAACGTTGGAGGCAAACTTCGGATGGAAAGGTTGCTAAAGGTGCAATTACCACTATTGCCCAGGAGATGGGGCTGCAATGCTCCTCAATCTGCTTGCCTCTCTCAGGGGAGGTTTGTGAAAGCCAAGAGGACTTTGCGAAATAGACTGAAATGAACCAGAAGACGTGATCTAGCCAAACGTTTTCCCTAGCTAAGACTCCTTGCCAGAAGGAATCTCCAGCCCCTTTCATTCGCCGTGTGGCGAGTTGGTGCTCCTAGAAGTGTGCTGGGAGGTGTTACATTTGCTGTAGTGGCATCGTGGTTGGATGTCCGTGGAGGTTGGGGGTTGTGGAACCTCCTGCTCCTCCTGGTCTTGCATGGGACAGTCCTGCATAGCCACCTGATCAGTACTCTGTCCATTCATTCGCAGTTTGAAAGTCACACTTACTCTGTTAGTCCATAGGTGACACCGCCAAGAAACCGCACAGACTTCTCCCCCTTAATATCCGGGTAGGATGCATGTCGGAATGCTGCTTGGATGACCTCAGCTGTTAGTTCGTTCACTGTCGGTACAGCACAAAGACACACCAGTCAGGGACGGACGGACGGACGGACGGACGGACACACACACACACACACACACACACACACACACACACACACACACACACACACACACCCTTGGCAGGGCTGTATCAGTAGTACTGCCCTACACTGGGGGCCCCAAAGGGCATTGGAACCCACACACCCCCAAGCTTACCAGTGGCGGGTGACAGGTGGCTACAGCTTCTCCTGCCTGCCTGACCTCCCAATAGGAGCGCCCCCTAGAGGCGCCATGGTGATGCGAGGCTCCGAGGAGAGGATCCCATTTGTAGATGGAGGCATTGGGTGGTGTGGTAGCAGCCAAGTCTCTCCGTCAACACAAGTCACCACTGCCAACAGTATGGGGGGGGGCTCAGGAAGCAACCTGGCCAGATGGGCCCCCAGTCAGTGCCCAACCTGGCCAACCCTGACATTCAGGGGCCACATGAGAAGCAAGATGTTGGGCAGGCGAGAACACTGCCCCCCCCCCTGGAATCTTCCAGGTGCATTTGGAAAACAGTGACCAGGTTTCAGACATTACATGAAACCATGCTTTGAGCTTCCAGGCACACATGGTTGACAGATGTTTGTTTTTTGACCCGAATCATAAGATCATAACGTCACCCCCACTTTGGAAGCGACCTCTTGAGGCAGAGCCATGGTCCTAACTGTGGTTTGTCAATCAGGGCTGCTGACCACCCCTTACTGGCAGTATGCTGCTCCCCAAATTTGAAAAGAAAGAGTGGAACAGAGCGGAAGAGTAAGAGAAGAGTGAGCTGGACTGGAAAGCTAGAGGTGGTCAGTCTGCGGCCTGAGGCAACCACCTCAGTCAGCCTCATATATGAGCCGGCCCCACATCCACGCTGGCTGAGCGATCGACGGAGCCCGTTGAGTGTGGAACTGAGGAATCGTCTGCAGTACCAGTGCAGATGTGAGCAACAACAAGCAACTCCCAGCCAGACCAGTGAAAGGAGCATAGCATGGGTTATTTATTTATTTCAAACTATTATTATTAGTAGTAGTATTATAAAATTATTCAATATAATGTAATAAATAACCCATCTTTTCATCAATTTTGCTGCACAAACTGCTTTTATGAACTTTTTGTTCATAAATACCTGTATTCTCAGAAAGACTAGTAACAAATAATGTTCCCTTGCGGTCAGTTGATGTTTCTAAATGGAATTGCAGCATTGGGAGGTTTCTCCGGATGCAACAATCCCGCTGGAATGTTTGCAATGGGGAAAGTGACATACAGTAACCCATTCCCCCAAATTATGGGCAGGAACTGAAGTAAGTTGTGAGTGAAAACAGAAGCATGCAACCATAATCTGAATACTGTAATAGTATTATTAATAACAACAGTATTTATATACCACTTTTCAACAAAAAAAAGTTCACAAGGCAGTTTACAGACAAAATATCTTTGGCCCCAGCTCCTGCCAACCTAGCAGTTCAAAAGCAAGAAATTGCAAATAGATTAGTAGTAGGGTGCCCATATCCCAAAAGGAACTAAGTGCCTTACCTTTAACCATTGTAGAGCAGGGATCTTGGCAGGTGCTGCTCATCATCGAAGGGTGCAACAAGCTACACCTGCCCAAATTCCCTCTTCTTACATTGGTTAAAGGCTTTCTTTTCAAATTTGGGGAGCCTTCTCCTTGAGGGGATTATTGAAGAGGGGATATAGAGAGCAGCAAAAGAGCAACTTACAAACAAGTGCAGCTGGCTTTGTGATCCTGATGACAACTCCTGAGTCATTGACAGAGGAAGGTTCGGTGTTGCAAGCCAGAGAGCAACCGATGAGACCTACTAAGATCATCACGAGCGTCCTTGACATTCTCTATCAACAAGTCCCAGAACGGACTTCACCAAGTCCCAGCGAGACTGAAAATCGCAGCACTGACAGCCTCCTGTCCTGTGGCCACTGGTAAACCCCGTGGCTCTGTTATCCTTTGGCAGGACATGACCCGCTTCCTACTCTCTGATCAGCCCCTAGAGTTTCTTGCAGGCGCTGCCTTTAACTCTTTCATCACCAACGTCTTTTCATCCCACTCCTCGTCTGTCTGGAGCTATGCACAATTCAATGAAAATATATTCCCTGGAAGGTGCAGGGATCAAGAGGAGACCTCGCAGCCAGGACCGGCTCATCCATGAGGCCAACTGAGGTGATTGCCTCAGGGGCAGCAGCTCAGTGTTTGTGTGTGTGTGGGGGGGGGGGAACTCTGTCTGCCTACTTTGCTTTCACTGCCTGTCCTCTTTCCACTCCCTGGATTGGAAAAGGAAGGGGAGGATGTAGAGCAGAGATTCTCAACCTGTGGTACGGGTACCCCTAGGGGTACGTGGACCTCTTGCTGGGGGTACGCCAAGCCCTGCCCCTTATCTGCCCCATCAGCAGCTAATTAAGTGTAACATGGATTTTAAATTGTAATTATTTTCGGAGCCCTTCTGGCTCTCTGATTTTGGTTTTGGACTTATTTTTGTACTTTGGAAAATGTACTTTGGCGGGGTGGGGGAAAGAGGAGCTGATTTTGGGAAGTGTGACTTGGAGATTAAAAGAGATCCTTGTCTGTCTGTCTGTCTCTCTCTCTCTCTATCTCACACACACACACATACACACACACACCACACACCACACACCACACACCACACACCACACACCACACACGAGTTAAATAAGGCATTTTTTCACATTTAAAATTGTTTTAGTACTTTTTATTTAATGATTAATTATCTAATTAATTGATTAATCAGCAGTTAATTAGCAGGGGGTACTTCAGAACATTGGACCACGACAGGGGGCACCTTGGCCTCCAGAGGTTGAGAACCCCTGATGTAGAGGCCTCCAAACCAGGGGGGAAACTATGGTGCCCTTTCTCATCCCACCTCCAGTCTACGGCAAGCCCCCCCCCCCACGAGGTTTTCCTCAGCAGGGAAGCCGTCCCCGCTAAGGGAGCAATCTGAGAAGCCAACTGACCAAGTGAAGCTCAACTCCTGAGCACTCAAGAGCCCTGAGTGTCAGAGGGGAGGGGAAATAGTTCTGCTCTGGATCAAAAGAAACAGGCAAGCAAGGTGTAAAATTAAGAAGAGTTTCTTTTTTTTCCAGGCAAAAATAAAAAAGGAGACTTGGAAAAGGACAAATGGACAAAAGCAGGCACTTGCGATTAGACAAAGAGCGTCTGAAGGGTGATTCACACTACACTTTTCCAGGCGCGGATGCCCCTGCCCCTGCCCCAGCGCGCAGAGCTTGCCGGAAGCCCTCCTGCTGTCCCGCCTTCTTATGAAGGTGATTGGAGGTAGTTCTGATTGCCATGCAGCCACTCTCCCTCCCTCTCATCCGATTGGTAGGCTGCAGTAGCTCCGCGAACCCGCCCAGCTCCGCGAAGCCCGACCCCTCAAAAGATGAGGGGAAGCCATTTTTCCAGCCTCTGCATTGCGGAGCTCGCAGCTGCTCCGCAAGCTTCCGAAATGCTCTCAAAGAGCTCCGCGCTACGCTACGCAGATCTGTGACGCGCATGGATTCCTGTAGTGTGAATCAGCCTTTAGAGTTATAGGAAAAATGAACAATCCTGACACAGACATTTTCATCTGGTTCCATGGCTAGAAAGCACTTTCCTTGCAGTTCAGCACCAGGAGGAGTGAGAGGGACAATCTGAGTAAACATGCATAGGATTTGCATTATAAGAGACTGAGCCACTCCCTCTCGGCCTCAGTCTTCCCCATCTGCAATATGGGCATCATACTACTTCCTTCCCTTGAAAGTGTTATTGTAAGCTAAGCACTATGTTAGGATAGCACATGTGAACTTTGCACCCTCAGGCTGCAAATCCTATTCACTTACCTGGGAGTAAGTCCCATCCCAACTCAATGTGACTGGCTTGTGGGTAAATATGCATAGGCTTGCGCTGTCAGAAAATGCTATATAGTGCTAAGAATGGATTTTAAAGTCTCTTCCCTGGAAGAGATGCTTCAGTGTGCCCTGCCTTTAGAGGAGACGGCTTGTTGGGGCTGCATAAATGAGACACTGCACACCAACCATTCAGGAGGCACACCCAGAACAGAAGTACAGAAGTTATTTCTATATACAGTGTAGAGACGAGTTTCAGCAGGGTCCTGAGAACAAATCTTTGGGCATGCAAGACTGAAATTAGTCTTTTTTTCTGAAAAAGGTTTCCCTCACCTATAGAAGTTTGGGAGCCACAGACATAGACAATTAACACAAATAAATCCAATTGCAAACTACCAGGAATGTCAAACTTCCCATTCAGAACAAAACGTCCAGGGATAGCATTGGGAAAAATAAACCCAGAGCAAGAATAGCCGTAATCTCTTCCTGCCACCATTAGCCTACTGACTGCTAAACAGATCTAAAGTTGGTAATTTTCCTTACTTGGCAATCCATAAATATGTCAGAATGTCCTGTGGGTCGTCTCTTGGGTCAAGAGCTTGCAAGTCCAAAGGCAGATTGGATCCAACTGTTGTTGTTTCGGACACAGATATCCTGAGTTAAAGAGGAGAATGACCTCCAATAACCCTTTGCTAGAGTTAGCCTGTAGTGACTAATGAGGCACCTTTTAAATGTGGTTCCCTGATATTTTGCAGAGGGAGAACAGCTATCCGTGTTCATCCAGCGTACTATATTTTCCAGTGGATGCTTGCTGGTGTCTCCTCCTTAAATTGTGAGTTCCTTGGGAACGCAGAACCATCTCCGTTATTTATTTTGCTATGTAGGCCACTTTGTGAACTTCTTTTGGGGGGGAAAGTGGCATATAAATATATGTTTTCATTGCCATCAATGTCACCTTTCCCAAGCTTGCCAAATGGAAAAAAAAAGTGCCCAGAGCCTTATCTGAATTTTACAAGAAACATAAGAATATCCGAAAAGCCCGGCAGGATCAGGCCAAAGTCCCATCTAGTCTGGCATCTTGTTTTCCACAGTGACTTCAAAGCTGACTCTGGGAAGCCCACAAGCAGGATGAAAGGGCAGACTTTTCTCCCACCATTGCTTCCCTGAAACTGGGATTCAGAGGCAGACGGACGCTGAAACTGGAGCCATCATAACCGGTAGCCGTTGATAGACCTGTCCCTTCCATGGATTTGTCCAAGAATCCCCTTTCTAAGTCATCCAAGCTAGTGGCCACCGGATCTTGTGGCAAGGAATTCCACAGACCAATGATGCACTGTGTGAAGTACCTCCTTTAGTCTCTCCTTCATTTCTTGCTAGTTTCCTGGTTCCAAACCGGGACACTCCCCCCCCCCCAGAATATTTAATTAATTAAATAAACAAATAAATATTTTGTTTTTATTTATTTTTTCTGGGCACAAAGCACTCACTCGCCATCCAAAGGGTGCCCAACATTTTTATTTATTTGTGGCCATGAAAATGGTCATTTTGCCGCCACTGCCACTTGCCTGTCGCGCCACCATTGCCGCCGCCATTGTCTTCCTTGCCACTGCCCGCCCCCCACCCCCCCAGAGCCTGGCCAGCTGCATCTGAACTGGCAGGGACTCCTGCCCCATCAAGAGCCGCCGCTTGCAAAACATTTTTTTTCGGCAGCGCCATCTTGGATCTCGTGAGATTTCGTGAAATCCAAGATGGCGCTGCCGAAAAAAGGTAAGTTTTGCAAGTGGCGGCAGAGCCCGGAAAGCCCGGGACTGACCCGGGACCAGACTCTGGAAACTGGGACAGTCCCGGATTTTCCGGGACGAATGGTAAGCCTAACCCTGGATCTAGTATTTTGAGGGAGGGAGAAAGCCTTCTCTCTCGTGCCACACCATACACAGTTTTATAAGCCTCAGTTATGTCCCCCTTTAGTTTAGTTTTAAGCTAAAAAGCCCCAAATGTTGCAGCTTCTCCTCATAAGGAAGTTGCTCCAGCCCTCTGATGATTTGGGATGCCCTCTTTTGCACCTTTTCTAGCTCTCCAATATCCTCCTTGAGGTGTGGCGACCAGAACCCGACACAATATTCCAAATGGGGCTTCTGCACCATAGATCTGTATAGAGGGGCATATATACTGTATAATATTAACAGTCTTACAGTGCAATCCTGTATAAGGATACAAGGCCAGCCCAAAGGGTTGGTTGCTGTATCCTATGCCATTCCAGCAGCCCGGGAGCACCTCGGGAGGAGGGGACGTACGTTCATCCCCTTCCCCGGGGTTTAGGCAAGCTCAGAGTCTATGGGCCTCCTCGGATGTACGCCAGCTCTGAAGCCGGGAAGGCCGGGAATGTATATCCGGGAAGGCCGTGTAAGGCTGAACCAGACTGGGAAGGGTCTTAGAATATTGGTGGAGCATGCCACTGATATCCCCGCCCTCTCCCAGCCCAAGCTGGCCAATGGCCACCCCCCTGGCTGCCCCTGCCTGCCCTCCCCTCGCCCCTGCACTGACCGGTACAGGACTTACCTCCGTCGGCAGCCGCAGGATCTGGAAGGCGGAGGAGTGAGGGCTGCTGACCTCCGTGCCGGCGGTCCTTACTCCCGAGTTGTCGCAAACATGCCTTACGGCACATTAGCGATGCTTTAGAGCGCCAGAGCGCATGCTCCGCCGCACTAAAGTTAGGGAGGATTGCGCTGTTATTCTTGTTCCATGTGGACATAAGCCCAGTTCGGGTGCTCAGGGGGCCGCTTCCAGGAAGACCATCCAAAATGGCAGAATTCATGCTGCTTCCCACTGCACAGTACAGTCGACACCCCAAAGGGCCCCCCATGTATCGCTGCACAGGCAAGGACACTGTTGAAATGTTCCAATGAATGTGTTTCAGTAGTGGGTGGAACCTGCCACCACCACCACCACCCCAGCCTATACTTCGGTCTCTGTACACGCCTCCAGGCTGATGCTACTTTGAAAACTCATGATGATTCACTTGAGCAGAATTTCTTTAAAAAAAAACTTCTTTGAAAAAACCCCTCTGCTTTGCATTTACAGGTTGATTACCCTTATCCAGAATCCCAAAATCCAGAATGCTCCAATATCCAGATCTTTTTTGCATGCCAACATGACTTAAAAAAAAAAAAATTGCGTGCCCACATAATTGCATAGCACAAATTGCATAGCAAAAATTGCATAGCACAAAGCATGCTGGGGCACAAAATTATTAAAAGTGTTGTATAAAATTATCTTCAGACTACATGTATAAGGTGCGTATGAAACATAAATGAATTTCGTGTTTAGACTTGGGTCCCATCCCCAAGAGATCTCATTATGTTTATGCAAATATTCCAAAATCCAGACACATCCAAAATCCGGAACACTTCCGGTCCCAAGCGTTCCGGATAAGGGAGACTCAGCCTGTACAAACAAAGCAAAAAACAGGCATCCTGAGGGGGAAAAAGTGAATGGCCTCAGATAAACCCCCTGAAGGTAGTGCGTTACTGCTGGTCATTGACCTTCCTGAAGCAGGAATTGGCAGAGGCATTGTCTTCCGAAGGTGGTGCGCGCACAGCTAAGCATGCTGTAAAAAAAGAGCAGCACACACAGTCGTCTTGAGTTTACCAAGTGATACCACTCCTAGGTGTGGGGGTTGTGGGGAGAAGCTGTAGCACTTTCCTCTTTTCCCTGGGTCAGCCCCTCTGCCAGGGCCGAAAGCAGCAGCTTCCGATGCCACCACAAGAACAAAGCTGGGCAAAGAGAGAGAGACAGGCTGGCAGGCCGGCCGGTCAACAGCAGGAGACTCCCTCCCAGTTAAGTAGACGTTTCTCCCAATAACCTGACCAACCACCACGTACAGCCAAGGGTCCAGGGGCGGCCTAGGGCAAAACTCTAACTGAGACGAACCAACCGCAGGCAGGGAGGGCATTAAAACAGGAGAGTTTATAACAAACTAGCTTGATACCCGTGCTTCACTATGAGATTTAAGTACAGGTGGGCCCCCATATCCACGGATTTGCTATCCACGGTTTCAGTTATCCATGGATTGTGACGCCCCCAGGCTTTTACTTTTTTCCCAGTAAGCTTCATTTCTTCCTTAAACAAACAGGAGAAGTTTATTGCAGGCAAGTAAAACGAGACTAAGTCCTAGAGAGGCTCTGCAAGGTTAACGGAAACCTTGCAGAACCTCTCTAGGACTTAGTCTCGTTCTACTTGCCTGCAATGGAGGCTGCTTCTCTGTTTGATTTAAGGAAGACACAAAGCTTGCGGAAAGAAAAATAAGAGCTGGGGGGACGCGCACGCCTGCCTGCAGGGGAGGCAGGGCGGGGGGCCCTCACGAAACCATGGAGGGGATGTTCGCTCCTATCCACGGTTTCAAGTATCCACGGAGGGGCCTGGAACATATCCCCAGCGGATATTTATTTACAATATTTTTACCCCGCCTTTCTCTCCAAAGGGACCCAAGGTGGCTTACAACAAAAAGAAAATACAGTGCAAAAAATACAACACAACAATAGTCACAGTTTAAAACAGTAAAAAACAGTTAACGAAAATAAAAACAGTATTTAAAAACAATTTTAAAAGATTATTACATTGAAAACAGAGCATTAAAACAGCAGCACCCCCACCTGTACCAGCAGGATATGGGGGGAGTTCTGTACTTTATAAAAACTTTTGACTCCCCTAAACTTTCCTTTGATTGCAATGAACCATTTAAACGTAGCACAACGACCCCATGTCAGGCAACACCCTGCAATTATTAAAAGTCATGGTTAAATCGAAGGACACGACTGCTTCTCACGTGGGCAGTTCTACGTGGCCTGCTCCAGAGTGAGTTCACCCAGTGGCCCAGCACCTGAGGGGAGAACCACCAACGTGGTCTACAAAGAGGTCCTTGAGTAGAGAACATAAGAACATAAGAAGAGGCCTGCTTGATCAGGCCCAAGGGCCCATCTAGTTCAGCTTCCTGTATCACACAGAGGCCCCACCAGATGCCTCAGGGAGCACACAGCCAACAAGTTAACCTGTTTCCTGTTGTCACTCCCTTGCACCTGGCACAGAGATAACCTACTTCTAAAACCAGGAGGTTGCTTATGGCTTGTAACCTGTGATGGTCTTTTCCTCCATGAATCTATCCAAACCCCTTTTAAAGGCATCCAGAACAGATGCCATCACCACAACACTGTGGCAAGGAGTTCCACAGTTTAATTAGTTTTGCAGAGAGAGAGAGTCGCTGCCAGTCAGTGCCAGCAACCCTGCGTTCTGTGGGACAATGGTCTGACTCAGTACAAGGCAACTTGCGATGTTCGCGTGTCTGGGAGGCCTGCCGCCGCCTGCAGCTGTCTTTTGCCCCTGGTCTGTTCATATGAACATCAGAAGAGCCTTGCTGCTGGATCAGGCCAAAGGCCCACCTAGTCCAGCTTCCTGCATCACACAGTGGCCCCACCAGATGCCTCAGAGAGCACACAAGACAACAAGAGACCTGTATCTTCCTGTTGCCACTCCCTTGTACCTGGCACAAAGAAAACCTACTCCTACAACTAAATGAAAACTGTCAACGCAAGAAAGCCTTCAGACATTGTGCAGCTGAGCAGCGATGCTGAGGACGAGAAGAGGGGCATTTGCAAGGGTGCTCTTGTTTCTGCCTGCAAAAGGTTGATGGCATGTTAACACGGGGTGGATTGTGCCCTTTGCATTTTGCAGTGGTGAAAACTTTCCCCACTATCTCAAGGCACTTGGGCTTGGAGCATGCTGGAGGGGTGCGGGTGTTAATCTACTCAAGCTGCCTCCAGGCACGGCTTCCCTTCAGCGTACACAAAGCAGCAGCAATAAATGCCATTCTCAGAGGGTCACCCATTCATTGAATAGGC
This sequence comes from Plestiodon gilberti rubricaudatus, assembly GCA_026170595.1. Classification (NCBI taxonomy): domain Eukaryota; kingdom Metazoa; phylum Chordata; class Lepidosauria; order Squamata; family Scincidae; genus Plestiodon; species Plestiodon gilberti. The sequence continues at coordinate 22,844,359 of JANXHW010000010.1, read as the reverse complement.
TAATCTGTCATTGTTAGCATCTGTTTCCTGAGATAGTTTCTTTCCCATTGCAAAATACGCTCTCTAGCTCTATTGTGTCCTGTGCTCAGCACGGCCAGAAGCTGGACCAGCAGAGCGTGCCCAGGGTGAGCCAAGAGGCATCTCCCATCCCTGGCAATCTCTGCTGGTTAATTGAGGCTGGGATGACTGAGACACGATTCTTGAACCACGCCCCACAAACTCCTGCAGTGCCACAAAGGCTCCCGGCTACACCGTTCGGGTCTCACACCAAATCATTAAGTTGGAGGAAAGGAGAGCTACTCTAGCCCATCATTCCTTGCCTCTCAACCACACTTTCTCTTCTTCATCATTCCCTTCTTTTTCAAATCCAGAGAGCAGGGGGAAGAGCTGTGGAAGTGAACACCTCCCTGCCCAGCTGCCACCTGAGGCAACCACCTCAGTTGGCCTCATGGATGGGCCGGCCTAACTTAATTGCTAAGTGCTTTACCACCGTGTGTGTTCAGGGACCGCCTCCTTCCTTATAATCCGACCCGTACTCTGAGATCATCGGGGGGGCCCTGTTAACCGTGCCGCCATTGACGGGGATGGCGGCACAGAATAGGGCCTTCTCGGCAGTGGCACCCCAATTATGAAATTCCCTCCCCCTGGAATTAAGAACGGCTCCCTCCTTAAAGACCTTTCGGTGGGGCCTCAAAACATTTTTATTCAGGTTGGCATTCAATGTCTGACATGGTGGGCTGGCTTTTTAACAAATGTAAATATAGGTGACCCACCAAGGCTGTTTGTTTTAATTACTTGTTAATTACTTGTGAATTACTTGTTTTTAATGTATTCTAACATGTTTTTATCTGTAAGCCGCCTTGATTGCCCTTGTTGGGAGAAAGGCGGGGTATAATTTTTTAAAAATAAATAAATTTACCTCTTAAAAGCAGACACAGCAGAGCAAGAGCACTTGGCCCAAGATCACCCAATGAATGTCATGATTGAGGAAGGACTGGAACCCGGGTCTTCCAATGCTCTGTCTGGTCTCTTCTCCGCATTGATTCACTCCGAAGGGCCAGCTCAGACGTTACATTTTTGAGGTGCTCAAAGTGTACACTTGAAAATGTGAACTCATTTGTGGTATATACATACAGCAAGTCCTCACTTAAAGTTCTCGCTACGTTCTTGGATAATTGCAACTTTAAGCAAAAAAACTTATAACAAAACCTATTTTACGTAGGCTAATTGATATACATAAACAAGAGTTTGTGGCATATTTCTGGTCACAAAAACATCACCAAACTTCTAAATAAAGACCCAAAACACTTCTAATATTAAACACTGAAATAAATGTGAGCTTTCCGGGCTGGAGAAAACCCACGCAGACATGGAGAGGACATTCAAACTCCACGCAGGGAGTGGCCCCGGCCGGGAATCGAGTTTTTTTCTGAACAACTTTAAAACAAAATGACTTATAACGAAACAACTTTAAGTGAGGACTTGTATATACTGTCATCATATTCCATTTCCCCTGCCCTTTGCTAGATCAAAACAGGCACCCCAAAGTTGTTTTCAGTTCCAGGAAGGGACAAGGTGCTGCTGTGACCCGTCTTCCTCCCACCCCCTTGAGATCATCGCATGGAGAGGGCAGGATCCATATTGCAGAAAGGACCACGAAAGAAAGCGATGCGAGGAGACAGTGGGGCAACCCACTCCACCCCTTCTCCACCTAAGCTCCTTGGGGGAAGGTTGGATGCAAACGGACACATGGGCCAAAAGGCAGTAGGTGTGGCCTGGAGGTTTGAGCCGGTGCCCTGCCTAAAGAAGCTAAGCAAGGTCAACCTTGGTTCCCGCTTGGATGGGAGACAGAAGCTGCTGACGAACCTCGCAAAGACACTGAGAAGGCATCGTGAGAGGGTGGAATGCGGAGGAGTCAGCTAGAGAGAGAACATCTAAGACAACCGTCCGAGGGTGAACTGCGGTGAACTGTGAAGCTTGGAAGTACAAAGCGCAAGCCAGAAGGAGGGCTGCACTCGGAAGGGAAACATCTTGCGTATGGAAGGTTCTATATAGGAATAGAACAATATTGTAAAGACCCTTCGGGTCTAGGATAGCCTGCCTGTGTAAACCGCCTTGAATAAAATCTGATGATGAGAAAGGCGGGATATAAATACAGAAAATAAATAAATAAATAAAATGGGGACGCGATCGAGGAGACCAGGAGCCTCCCAATGATTTCCGTTTTGTTAATTCACAGGTGCCTTGAGGAGCTGTGCTATGTGTCACCCTTTCCCCAGAATAAATTCACCTTCCTTGGAGCTGGCATTAGCTTTGCCATGGCAGAAAAAGACAGCTTTCCAGTTTGTCCCCACCCACCCCCTCCATCACCCCCCTCCAGGGACGCCAATCCTCTCAGACTGCAGGAATCAACATCCATCTCCAGGTGATGACAGAAAGCAATCCTGCAGATTTTAACAGGGCCTCCAAGAATTTTCCAATGCTATATCACAGGGGTGGCCAAACTTGCTTAAAGCTAGGCTTACCAGATCTCCAACCGGGACAGAGTGCTAGACCTTTAGGAGAAGGAATGTGGGCAGGTGTAGCTTGTTAACCCCTTAGAGCACAATCCTAGGCATGTCTACTCAGAAGCAAGCCCCACTGAACACAATGGAGCTTGCTTCTGAGTAGACATGCCTAGGATTGTGCTCTAGGACTTAACAAGCTACACCTGCCCACATTCCTTCTCCTAAAGGTCTAGCACTCTGTCCCGGTTGGAGATCTGGTAAGCCTACTTAAAGCCCATTTCCTCCCAAGTGTACACATTTAACTCCTGTTGTGTATGTACACCCTTGGGTAAAAATTAATGTAAAAGCCACATACAATAAACTTCAGATGTTTGAGAAATGCAATATTTAAGAAGCACATAAGAATAATATTTAAGAAGCATTTAAATTATTAAATATATTTTCTCAGCATGAACATTAAACTTAAGTTTTAAATTCAGTGGACTCAGTTTATACCTGGTAAATAGTTATAAAGCTTGCAAGTTTCTTATTTACCTTTTATATTAATTGTGGTGCAAAAAGGAGCTCAGCCAACATATTTCCGAGAGCCGCACATTATACGACAAAGAGCCGCATGTGGCTCAGGAGCCACAGTTTGACCACCCCTGCTATATCATCATGTCTGGGGAAAAAAATTAGCTGCAGGAATAGCTGGAGTTACAATTGGCAACCCTACTCCCCTTCCCCCCCCCCCAGCTAAAAGCAACTCAGGATTATGCGCAATATTCAAATCAGGAAAAGGACATATAGGAGGAAAGCATGAAATCCCCCCTCCCACGTTTGAAAGCGCCTCTTCCAGATGTCAGATGCTTTTGTTGCTTTGCCGATACTGCCATCTTGTGGTTGATCCAAGGAGCTGCTGCCGACTGAGGAGTTCCCAAAACTATAGAAATGCACGCGTGTTCTGAAATAGCAAAGGGAACTGACCAATTCATTTATTGTGCTTTTTTAAACCTATGTTCATGTCCCTGCAAATTTGCCGTTTCAGTGCTGGGAAGCCTATGCCCACTTAAGGCCAATTAGTTACCCCAGTAGTCCTAGTCCGGCAGAGCACCCCACGGGACCCCAGCCCCCAGGTAGCTCACCTGTTTAAGCCGCAGAGCTCTGTCCTTCCTCTCCGCTGGTCAGTTGCTTCTCCACCCATAGTAACCACACCATGGTTCTCAAGAGCATGGTTCTCAAGAGCTCCTGTGTGAGGTAGCCACACACCACCTTCTGGCAGTAGTCCTTGTTTAGTTAGCCAGTCCATTAGCCAGCCCACTAGTCAGGTATCCAGTCCATTGGCCAGTTTGTTGGTCCTTTCTTTCTCCCAGCTCTCTCTCACCTCCTCTCCAAGCTCACTCCTTCTGCCCACACCACCTGGTGATGATTCCCTCATCTCTATTTCCAAGGCCCTCATTATCCTTTCAAAGCTACAGCTGGGTGCCACACCCATGGCAAGCAAAAGGCCCTGCAGCTAACCCCATATTCCCCAGACCTGTCAAGGCGGTGACACCTCGGGGGAATCATCCACGTTCTACATGGAAGAATGTTCTACATGGAAGCAGAGGCGTCACTAGACGCGCGTCACCCCAGAGTGACGCCTCCCCCCGACACACCTTTTAAAATCTTTGGTGCGGCCGTAGGGCGCGCCGCGATTTTGGGAGGGGCCATCCGACGGGGCTGCCGCTCCGGGCGCCCCTCAATGGTTGCAGCCGGCCCGGGGACGTCTGCCCCGGCCGGCTGTCCTGGGCCTTCTGAGGAAGGCCCGCTGCGCGAACGTTATTTATAACGTTCTTTTGCACATGCGCATAGCTGCTGAGGGAAAAGGGCAGCCCTTTTCCCTCAGCAACAGTCTGCACATGTGCAAAAGAACATTATAAGTAACGTTTGCGCAGCGGGCCTTCCTCAGAAGGCCCAGGAGCGCAGACCCGGGAGGACGCTCCGAGGCCCTCTCCCGGCCTCGGAGCCTCCCGGGTGACGCGTGGGTCGCGCGGAGCCTCCCGGGTGACGCACGCAGGGGAGGTGACGTACATACGTGCGTGCGCGTCACCCTTCTACGCGCATCACCCTGGGGCGCTCCGCCCCAGCCGCCACGCTACAGTGACGCCTCTGCGTGGAAGATACTACAGTTTGGCAATAAATTTGTTTTGCGCCTTCTCTCTCACCTCACGTTTCCTTTCCCTGCCAAATTACACAACTGTGCCAGTAGCTGCTACACAGGGTCCCCACCCATGATTGCATTTCCCACATGTGTTTGAAACCATTTCTGCCCATGGGTGTATATATGCAACAAGAGCTAAGTGTGTACACCTGTGGGCCGGGTTAACCCCAGAAGCACTGGGGGTAACATTTCCCTGCAAGAGTGGAGGGAAGCTTAAGGGCTTAGACTAGTGGTTCCCAAACTGGGAGGCGCGGCTCCCCGGAAACCAGCCAGAATGCCACAGAATCCTCTCAGAAAACAGTGCAATGCCAATTGGCAGGCATCAACATAATGTAATGGGTCGTCAATGGTTAGGCTTCCATCGTCCCGGAATCGAGACAGGCTTCGGCCTAGTCTGGGCCCAAGCAGCTCCCAAGGATGCACCTCGGCTGGCCAACGGGGTACCAGCTTCGGTCGCATCGTCGACCAGAAGTTCCAGAAGCCCATTGGCCAGCAGAGGTGCATCCTTGGGAGCTGCTCGGGCCCAGACTAGGCCGAAGCCTGTCTCGATTCCGGGACGATGGTAAGCCTACCAATGGTCAAGGGAGCTGCAGGTCGAAAATGTTTGGGAAACACTGGCTTAGGGAAACTGTCCTCACAAGTCTCGTCAGTCACATTGCCCAAATAATGCGTATGAGCAATACAGAATCAAGAGTGAGTTGGACAGTCTTTAGAAGTCTAAGTGATAACGAAGAAGGAGTAAGTAGGCAGATTCTCTACCATTCACTGATGCGATGTACCCTTAAGGACTGACCAGAATCATCTTTCTTTCAGAGAGGCTGTGTTGCATTTATACAGAGAACCTCCCCCCCTCCCCTTGGGACAGCAGTACTGAAGTGATGTTAAAACCGTCAGTATTAAAACTTTGTTTAATAGATAAGATACAAGAAAAGAGTTGAGCGGTTTATGTACTCAGCTATACAGAATTATACAGTTTGTAATATACAGCTTATGTCGGAGGCTTGCAATTTACACACGGGCAATAGTGAAATTGCATGTCAGCATCACTTGAAAGTCAGAGTGTATACAGAGGGAAAGCTTCCTTTACATAGACAATCTAGGACGATTGTATCCCTGAGTTGTAAGGTTCACCTGGCAAACTCACAGGGGCTTCCAGAAGGAGGCGCAGGCTGGGTGTGTGGGGGGGGAGCAAAAATTATTATGGATACCTCCAAAGGAACGAGCCGCAAGACATGGAACGTGGAGACATTCAAACATGCTGCTCTTAAAACTATTCAGAATTTAATCACAACTATTCAGAACTAAATCTGCATGTGATATTTCAAGTTCCTAATAATCCACTCCACACATGCTTATATACAGCCATGTTTTCAAAAAGAAACAGGAAGCAGCAGCAAAAAACATCTGAGCGCTAATTCTGGGAGGATTTGGGAAGCATCTCGATGAACAGGACGCACAGAGTCTGGGAAAGACTGTAAAGCAGATCAACTAAGCCCCCCCCCCCCTCCAGTTCCGAGGAAGCCCATGAGTTTGTCATGTGATGGAAAGTGGCATCTGGTAATATTATTTAACTAGATGCACTAAATACAGAAGTCGCCACTGAACGACCTGGAGAAGCTCACGATGTCCACCCGAGACCGGGCGACTCTCCTCATTTATTCTCCGAAAGGTTTGAATGCGGGGTCATATTTTGTTCCAACACACGCACTCCAAATTCAACCCAAGGAAACCTTTCGTAATTTTTTTTTAAATTACGTTAACAGGCTTAATTTGTACCCTCTGTAGAAAGTTATTCGCACAAAATACTTTTAAGAATTCTATTAGGGGAAGCACAGCTTCTCTCCATTTTTGGCATCCACCTTCCCTGGGGGTGGGGGAAATCTTATCATACATATCTAGCAATTCACTGGTTGCGTAAGACACTACACTCAGTGTAGTTAAGAGCTTCAGTTCCATTCCAACAGGAATCAAGTTGCACAAGCAGAAGCGATCTGCTTCTGGCGCCCTCTCTGCCCACTAGTAGCCTTACTTACATTAAGTACAGAAGTATAACATTCGCGGTAGGTCCTCTAATTATAACATCTACCATATAATTCACTGAAGCTCTGGAATATCACCACACTGCCGCCGCATCTGGATTGAACCGCTGAAGGCAGATAGCGCTTCCTTTTAGCGGAGGATGCTTGGCCACTTAAATGTTCACGCTGGCGCTCAGGCCAGCCTCGGCATGTGGTCCGCCGTGGTGACTGGGCCACTGGGTGACTTAGAAGTTCCCCGTTAGTTGGCTACAGCTGGAGGGCCCTCTGGTAGGAGGGAGGCAAAGAAAGCTTTGAAGAAGAGCCAGGCGGTGCTCATGAAAGAAGGTGCTGCAGGCCGAGTCTCGGGTACCGCTTCAGAGGCGTCCGCTTCCCCCGCATCACCAATATTTTCCTCCTAAAAAAGAAAGGAAGGTTAAAACTAATCCAAGGTCCTTCTCCGACTGCATCAACGGTGGACATTCTCTTGAGTACCATTTCCTGGAGGTTTCATATGAAACTGTTACAGGTAAAGCCCCGCCGTTAACGCATCCCATGTTAATGCAAATTTGGATGAAATGCAATTGGTGATTGGCTCCCATCCTCCGCCACACCCCGTTCCTAACCCCGGTTGAGGAATGGAGGCGGAGGGAGAATGGGAGCCTGGAAGGAATGAAACGACTGCCTTGTTATCATCTGGGACTTTTAGCTTGGCGTACGGTCAGTGGCGTACAGTAAACGTTTCACTAGTTTTATACAGTCAGACCTCGTTTTAAGCAAGGGTTACGGTTCTGGGCTTGTCGCCAAAACTCGCATATAGTTAAAACGGCATTGAAAGCCCCTGACATCTGGGAAATGCATAAAGGTAAAGGTGACCCCTGACAATTAAGTCCAGTCGTGTCCGACTCTAGGGTGTGGTGCTCATCCCCATTTCAAAGCCGAAGAGCCAGCGTTGTCCGAAGACACCTCCGTGGTCATGTGGCCGGCATGACTCTCCTTGCCGCAGCACGTAGCATGCGGCTGGAACATGGAGCGCTGTTTACCTTCCCGCAAGCGGTACCTATTTATCTACTCGCATTAACATGCTTTGGAACTGCTAGGTTGGCAGGAGCTGGCCAAGCAACGAGAGCTCACCCCGTCGCGGATTCGAACTGCCGACCTTTCGATCGACAGCTCATGGTTCAGTGGTTTAACCCACGACCAGGCCACAAGCTGGAACCAAAACCAAAGGCAGTTCCTCTGTTGGAGTTCAGGCTCCCACCAGGGCAGGTTTTCAGTAAGCAAAACAGAGGCAGAACTGCCGGCACTCGTTACCTGCCGGTTCTTTGCTTTTAGCTTGCAGATCGAGTGTGCATGAAATGGCGTTCAAAGCCACACTGAAAACGAGGTCTGACTGTCTATCGTTTTTCATTAACCTTGCAATAATGTTATCCTGCATTTTTCACGATTTGAATTTTTTGGGCTCCACTTGTCCCATTATGGGGCGGGGGGGGGGTCTTACTGTACCACCTATTGTGAGTTTACATTTTGACAAATGACTTGGTCATCCAGACTCTGTGAAAGGGAAATCTCACACCAATCAGGTGTTAGGAATAGCCTAGCTCAGGGGTTCTCAACCAGTGGTACCAGTGGTACTTTGGCAGTCCGAGTACCACCAGCAGTCGGCCGGACCATCGGAACCCCGCTCTGACACGACACTTTTGGCGGCACGTTTTCACTCCTGAGAGGCTCCTGCCTTTGGCAGAGAGGGACCGTCCCACTGAGAGGGGCCCTCCCCCCTGCATTTTCTGCAGAGGAGCCCCCTACCTGCATTTTCTGGCCTCCAGAAACCTGGAAGTAACAGGCGATGATGCTTTCCTCAAATGACTTTGGGAGCAAGTCTTAAGCAGCAACACTTGCTGGGCTGCAGCCGTCAGTTCCCTCAGAGAACACAGCCACTACCTGTCCTGCTTCAAACAGGTGGCTATCCTTCCACCTGATTTTGCCAAACATCAGGAGATTGCCTGGCCAAAGAAGTGAGCTTAGCAACTGGACTCTCTCTGGCTTGACAACCGATCGCTCCGATACGCATCCTATTTCAGCACTTCCAACTGCGGCAAGCAATACGGACAGAACCGGAAATGCCCGGACAGGTGCGCAATACAGCTGCCAAGCGGTTCCATCAGCAGCCACAAGAACTGAGCTGTAACGGCGGCAGATTGTGAGGGATTCAAAGGAGCGGCGGATTCAGGGTGTCTTTCATTCCGAGCCTGCGACCGTCTCCCGCCAATCTGCTGACCGATGCAAGAATGATCTGCTTTGCGCTGAAGCCAGCTCACTTGAGCACGAAGCAGATCATTCCCCTACTTCCCGGGCTCCTCACGTGCTGCTTTGAAACCCAGAAGTGTGGGACTTCTGGTTTCATTTACAGCACTGTTTCCCAAACTTTTTTGACTTATGGCTCCCTTGACCGTTGGCGACCATTGGCCACAGCTCCCCATGACATGATGTTGCTGCCTGCCAACTGGCACTGCACGGTTTTCCAACAGGGTTCCGTGGCACTCCACGGCTCCCCTGGCTGGTATCCACACCCTGGCTGGTATCCACAGCTCCCCTGGCTGGAAATAACTGATTTATAGGGATAGCGTGGCCACTACCCCTATAAATGAAACTGGAAGTCCCGCACTTCCAGGTTTCAAGGCAGCGCATATCGAGTGTGGTAGGAGTTGGGGGGGCTGTTAGCGCAGGGACAGTGTACCCGAGATGGCATCAGGCAGCGGTCTAGGCTGTGCTGCCCCCGTATTTTAGATAGGTACAGAATACACAGAAACTATTTTTCGGAAAAAGAGACCAAGGGTGAAGTTCTAGGCACACTGACTCATACAAGCAGTAAGTCCCACTGAACGAATGACTTGATTTTGAATAAATGTGGTTCGAATCGGGCTGAAAGGCCATCCGAGTCTTGTGATTATTCCGAAAAATAACGGGAATGAAAGCGTGTCACCAAGGAACTTACCGGCAGGTTGTTGTTTTGGTCTTGGTTAGCAGCTTCTGGGGGAGGAACGTTGTTCTGGGCGGGCTGAACTGGCCTCCGTCTGAAAGGGAGCCACCCACCCTGGTGCCTAAGACGGGACAAGAAGAGATTCAGTGAGCTGCAGTTCAGGAAAAAAGAAGAAAAAAAGGGGGAAAAAAGCCTGACATTTACATAATTAACAAGGCACACACAAGCCTGGCCAGCTCTTGGGGCACCAAGAGGAAGCCAGAACATTGTACGTGGCATAAAATGTAAAGGTCAAGGTCTCCCCTGCTCGAAAGCCAGTCGTGTCTGGCTCTAGGGTGTGGTTGCTCATCCCCGTTTCTAAGGCCGCAGAGCCAGCGCTGTCCGAAGACGCTTCCGTGGTCACGTGGCCAGCGTGACTAAAGGAACGCTGTTACCTTCCCGCCGTAGCAGTACCTATTTATCTACTTGCAATGTCTTGCTTTCAAACTGCTAGGTTGGCAGGAGCTGGGACAGGAGACGGGAGCTCACTCCGTCACGCGGCACTCGGGTCTCGAACTGCTGTTCTGCCGACCTTCCGGTTTGCAGTTCAGCGTCTTAACCACTAAGCCACCGCAGCCCCTCAGATTTGGCATAGAGAACAACAGCTAACTGGGCAACAAGGCGGCTCTCCTATTTAGAAGGGGGAAAGCAACCATCCCTGTTCATCCCAGCACACATCTGTCTCACCAGCTGTGGCTGGTATCTCTCTCGTGCTCCTTGTGAGATTGTGAGCCCCTCTGGGACAGAAACATCATTACTCTTTTTGCTACATGTAAGGTGCTGTTGAACTCTTTTAGTGTAGAAAAGCAGTATATAAATGCTCCAAATATTTATTTATACCCCACCTTTTTCCCCTGAAGGGCATCCAAGGTGGCTACAATTTTCTTATGAAGAGCAGCTACAAGGTCAAAACAGGGCCGTGCTGCAAGAGGACAGCTTGTTCCTTTATACCAGAAAACAAATTCGACTTATTCTGTGTCCTTTTTAAGGGCGACAGAATGACTGCCTATTCAAAGCTAGACTTTGCAGCCTGCAAGTGTCTGATCAAACATTAAACTGTGTTTAAAATGCATTCACTAGAGCAGCATTTCCCAAATGGTGGGTCGCAACCTGATGCTTAGTGCTTCACCCACAAAGCATTTTTGGGAGCCTCTGGAAGCCGCTTCCGAATCGCGCCAGGCCCGCAACCCACTCCATTGGCCTCTGCGGGCCTCAGAACGCAAGCCAGAACTGCAGCCTGCCATTTCCACTCGCTTCTAGGAGGCGTTCTGAGCCTGCGGAGGCCAACGGAGTGGATTGCGGGCCCAGCGCAGAGGACGAGGTGGGTTGCAGCGCTCAAAATTGTGGGAACCACTGCATACATTTCAAGGCCAGTAACAGTCGATATTCCAAGGCCATGCTTATGCATGTCGAGGAGATAATAAGAGTTCTCTACATCGGATAAATAGAACATGCATTCCTCCTGCATTACTGTGTGCTTAATACAGTGGTCACTACGGGCAACAGTGTGACAAGGAGGCCCTTGTGACCTGCGAAACTCCTTGCCACAGGATGTGGTGATGGCACCTGGCCTAGATGCCTTTAAAAGGGGTTTGAACAGATTCATGGAGGAAAAGACCATCACAGGTTACAAGCCATAAGCAACCTCCTGGTTTTAGAAGTGGGTTTTCTCTGTGCCAGGTGCAAGGGAGTGTCAACGGGAAACAGGTTATTTTATTGTCTTGTGCTCCCTGAGGCATCTGGTGGGGCCACTGTGTGATACAGGAAGCTGGACTAGATGGGCTCTTGGCCTGATCCAGCAGGGCTCTTCTTATGTTCTTATGAAACAGGTTCCCTGTTACAGGCGATATACTTTAGCAGAAATAAATGTGGAGAACTTGACAAAGTACTGCCACCTTTCAGGCAGTTCAGCTAAAGGGGTGCCCACATTTGTCATGGCAGCCGGTGAGGAATCTCTCCAAATACCTACTTTCAAATATAGGTGTTCCCCGCTGCACGGATCGCTTAACGACAATCCGGAGATACGACGGAGGTCCCCAATAAAAAAGAGCAAAGGTTTTCAAAAGAAGCATCTTTTTAAATCCCCAGCTCTTCAGCTTTTTGGCTTCAGATAAGGGCTTTGAAGTTCAGCACTGGGGCTTTAAGCATAGCACTGAACTTCAAAGCCCTTACCTAGCACAAAGCAGCTGATGAGCTGAGGCTTTAAAAGGAAGCCTATGTAAGGGCTTCAAAGCACAGCAGGGACACCTGTAATGTGAACCAACAGGATTACTGGTATGAGGAGAGACTGCAAAGTACTCCTGAGATAATCCAACTTCTCCACCCCCCCCAAACCCTGCAAAAAAAAAAAAAAGCCCAAAAGTACCACTGCTGGAGATACTTACAGGTACATGAGAAGGGTGCCAACCAGGACCATGAGTAGCCTGCTAATGCTGGAGTAGAAATAAACTATGTTGACGAACACATAGAAGAGGGTCGCGGAATAGAGCCAATCCAGCCAATCGCGATTGACTTCTTCGTCTTCTTCCATCAAAGGACCACCCTGCGCATTCATTGGCAAATTCTGGTTGACTCCTGGATTCACCTGAGGGGGGGCGTTTTGGTTCCCAGGCTGGTTGTCGGCAGGAAATGGGCCAGGAAGAGGAGCTGGAGCAGCAACAGGGGCCACTGGGATGTCCTGCGTACTTCGCGTAATGGGAGAGTCGCTAGGAGCAGCGCTGGCAGCCATGCTGAACATGCAAGAGAAAGGGAAGGTGCTTGTTTCGAAAGCAGGAGAGAACTTGCTGAAGCTTAGTCCACAAATTATGCATGGGATAAATAGAGAGGATAGGGGGAAGTTTTTTTTCCCTCTCGCACAACACCAGAACTAGGGGACATTCACTAAACTTGAGTGGCGGGAGTGACAGACAAAAAAAAATTTCTTTACCCAGCGTGTAATTAATCTGTGGAACTCCTTGCCACAGGATGTGGTGACGGCACCTGGCCTGGATGCCTTTATAAGGGGGTTGGACAGATTTATGAAGGAAAAGCCCATCACAGGTTACAAGCCATTATGGGTTTATGCAACCTCCTTGTTTTCGAGGTAGCCTATCTCTGAATGCCAGGTGCAAGGATACAGGTCTCTTGCTGTCTTGTGTGCTCCCCCTGAGGCATCTGGTGGGGCCACTGTGAGATACGGGAAGCTGGACTAGATCAGGTCCTTTGGCCTGATCCAGCAGCTGGGCTCTTCTGAGGAACGAAGAGCACTTTGCCTGTGAAATGGCTGTGATAGATTTCATTGGCCCAAATAAAATGCATCCGTCACGACGGAATTTGTGTGCCCCCAAAATAACACAGCTCTTCCCTTTCTGTGTCGAGAGCTTGCTTGACTTTTCAGCCGCATTATATTGACATGGAGGTGGGCAGCGGCCCAGGCAGGCGTTAGCATTTAACTCCTAGTAAGAATCATCTGAGGCAAAAAGGAAAAACTTACTACTGCATGTAGTACTGTCTTGCGTAAATCTGCTGGAACCACAACTGCAGCAAGTGGTACGTGGTGTACGTTGAGTAGCCAGGATCCGGGCCTTGAAAGGGAGGCTGCGGTTGAGACCTTTAGGACATACACAGACACAGGTGCTTGACCAGAACAGGGGTGCAGCTACTATTTCCCCCCTTCCCCCCCCCAATTTTAAGACACACAGCAAAGACCTTATGCTGATGGCCAGATATTTGCTATACATTCTCCTGTTAGAGATCGCTGTAATACACTCCTGACCCAGAAGAAAAGGAGAACTAAACTGGGCTGCATTCAAAGTTCAACTGGTCAAGTACCAGCAGCCCGCAAATACTGGCTTGGCATCTTAGCCAGCCTATTTGCTCTCGCTGCCAACCCTTAATTAAGGCTTTTAGCATGGCCAGGAGACTTGGGGGAGAAACAGGAACTTCTCTTATACACAGCGGGGTACAGAGAAAGAAACAGCTGTTTTATCACCTTAGCACAGAGGTTCCCAAACTCCCAGGTAGAGATTTCCTTGCTGTACGTTGCTCCCCCCCCCCCCAACAGCAGCTACAGCACTCCCGGGATCACACTGGAACCGGGGGGGGGGGGGAGGAGGGAAACTCACCAGGGGTTGTGCTGGCCCTCCAGAGGGTGCAGGGGAGCCACAGACCCCTCTGCGGGCCTCCCCGCACCCCAGATTAGCTTCCAAAGGCAATTTAAAGCTAATTCTGATTTTCACCAAAACTAAAAAGTAAACCAGAAATAGTTTTAAATCACTTTTGGAAGCTAATCTGGGGTGCGGGGAGCCCTGCAGAGGGGTCTGTGCCCCCCCTGCACCCTCTGGAGGGCCAGCACAAGCCCTGGTGAGTCAAAAAAGCCCTTTCCCCCTGGTTCTAGCGCGATCCCGGGAGTGCTGTTGCACATCACTACACTTTGCCACCACCCCCCTTAAAGGGGTAGCAACCAATTCTTCCCAACTGGGGCATCGCGACGCCCCAGTTTGGGAACCTCTGCACTAGGCAATTCTCAGCACAAGTGAAGACGGACCCCACTTTCCCTCTCCAGTCTTCTGTTGCCTAAAGGGCCCAAGGAGAAAGTAAGGCTCTCTTGTGCTCCAGGATGGTGTAGTGGTTTGGGAGTCGGACTTAGACCTGGAAGATCCAGGTTCAAATCCCCGCTCAGCCACGAAGCTTCCTGGGTGACCTTGGGCCAGTCACTATCTCTCAGCCCCACCTACCTCACAGGGTTGTTGTGAGGACAAAAAGGAGGGGAGGAAATATGTACACCACTCTGAGCTCCTTGGAGGAAGGGCGGTATAAAAAAATGTGAAAAAAAAATTCCGGGAAAGACAGGAACAGCAGGGGTCCCCCACGATTTCTCTCCTTACTCAAAGGACAACACAAGTAAGACCTTGGGGGTGGGATTGTGGACTGCACCAGCAAGAGGATCTGCGGATGCCCAATAAGCCCCGCTACAAATACAAATATACTTGAGATGCAATTAAGGCACCAGCAGAGACTTCTTTCTATATGCACCACACTTACCGATCAGCAGTCTCCCTTGTGGTAGAAGGCTGGTTGCAGGATCTCTCCCTTTGCCTCCAGGCACAACCCGAGGACAGTACAGAAGGATCTTGGCTCAAGGCTGATCCTCGTTGCTGGGCTTCAGCAGCCTAAACAAACATTGAATACAAGGGGCTTAGTGTGCAGGGGAGCGTCTCCACGTTCCAAGAAATACTGCCTACAACAGCTGCCCCGCAAAGCAGGGCTCGGCACACCAACTTGCTTCCATCACCCAATGTGAAATGGGCTAGCGGCATTCCACCGGTGACGCAGAGTCAGCCTGTGGCCGGAGTTCTGATGCAATGCAAGACATCTGAATACAGTGCACCCTCGGTATCCGCGGTGGTTCGGTTCTGCACTCCCGCAGATATCATGAATCTGCGGGTGCTAGAGTCCGCAGGGTGGCAAGGTTGAAGCAGCACAAATACTTATACTGCGGTTGCGCCAGCCCCGCAACCCACTCCATGGGCCGCGGGCCTCCCCCATGCCTCAGAACATGTCCCGGATGAGACTGGAAGTCACTTCTGGTTGCGTCGGGGAGATGTTCTGAGGCACAGGGAGGCCATCTGTGGTTATTCAAATACGCAGATGGCAAACCCACAGATAACGGGAGGCCACTGTGCAGATTACTAAGCGAGTTACACACTATTCGACAACTTTTGCCATGTTGCCTGCTACTGACCAACAGTTGGAAGAATGGCAGAAGTTTAACCCACTAGCCACGGTCATCATTACTTTAGTGTCAACTTATAAACATATCCATAATTTATATTTTAAAATTATGCTCTGAAACATCAGAATTCAGGCTAGCCCAAAAGAAATCCATCGGCCAAGGTTACGGTTAACTTACAAAACTGTCACAAAAATGCAACAACAATCACTAGGTTTCATGACTTTTAAAATGGAAAGAACAGGAAGTTTATCAATTGCTAGTAGCCGTGATAGCAAAAATAGAGGCCTTATTGCTCAGAGACAACATCCTTTGGGGAACAGGAACGGATAGTTGGTTACCTCCCGTGCCCCCAAAGTGAGCTTTCAAGGGCATCGTAAAAATCAGGTGCAACCCTAGATGAACCTTTGGTCTGAATAGCAAGGATGGTGTAGTGGTTTGGGAGTCGGACTTAGACCTGGAAGATCCAGGTTCAAATCCCCGCTCAGCCACGAAGCTTCCTGGGTGACCTTGGGCCAGTCACGATCTCTCAGCCCCACCTACCTCATACGGTTGTTGTGAGGACAAAAAGGAGGGGAGGAAATATGTACACCACTCTGAGCTCCTTGGAGGAAGGGCGGTATAAAAATGTGAAAAATAAATAAAATAAATAAATGTTCACGTCCTGCAAGCTTCCACGAACATCTCAGCGTAACTAGATTATGTTCTCGATAACCAAATTCTTTAGATACCCGAAATATTCTCTTAGGGACAAGGCTAAGCTAGAAAGCTACATGCAAATATCTGTTTCTAACATACTTTTCTGTCGGTCTCCAGCAGAGTCTTTGAGTTGCACACTAGGTGGACAGCATGCACCGCCTCCTGCTAAAATAGAAGTCAAAAAAGGAAAGATTTAGTTGACTGCATTTCGTTGATGTTGCAGTACAGTCATCAAAAGGAATGCTTGCAAGTAGTATTAAGTACCTTGGCAAAAACATCTTCCAAACAAAGGTGGTCGTGCAACAGCTTCCCAGAATAAATCAACCTCTGACAGTCTTCAGGCTTTAAAAAGAGAAGGGAACATAATTATTAAGTCTCACTCGGTGGGTTTATGCAGAAGATTCGTGGTTGGGTTCTAAGTCAACTTAATACAGGTCAGACCTTTTTATCCGCGGATTGGCCATCCGTGGATTTGACTCAACGTGGATGGTACTGCGGAAGAGAACGGTCCATTGGAGGCAGGGGGCCAGCGGGCCACAAAACAGCTTAAAAATAAGTTATTTTCGTGTCACCCCAGCCCCCACCATGGAGTTCATTATCCGCGGACTTTGTTCCAGGAACAGACCCACGGATAAAAAGGTCCGACCTATATGTGCATTTTGAAATGTCACCAAAATACCTGCAGTCCAAAAAATTCCTTCCACCCAACTTGGACCCTTGTGCTCCCTCCGTTTTCCAGCCACGTTACTGACAAACACAACTGCTCAAGCAAGAGACTTTTGTGAACACGTTGTCGGCTTTTGCCTGGCCAACCATTTCAGAGGTCCTCAATGGTCGCCAAGACTGGCAATTGTGTTTTGGCTTTGGCTAACCGGATTTCGAAATACCACGCAATTCTTCATTTGACTTTTGGAATATGGATTCAACAGCTCTCCAGCCAAAGACAGAGTTTCAGACGTCAGCACACTCAAGACTTCACAGCTGTGTTACCAACCCATTGTTTGAAAAGTGGAGACTCCACCTCTATTTGTGGAAGACAAAGTACAAGCCTGAAAGCCAGACCAAGTCCGTTCACACGGATGCCTTGGGAAAGAGTATCAGTCAAGCTGTTGATGGTTACACCAGTGGCTGAGAAATGGGTTCCAAACATCATAGCCAGTTTCAGCTTATTGTAGGCTGCTTATTTTCACGTTTTTGAATCCACTGGTGGTTTTTAACAAATGCAACAGACAGACATTTCTGAACTCAGATGAGAATGTCCATCTTGGGGTAAAGCTAAATAAGCCCTGCCTCCAAGACACAATTACAGGTGAACCTCTCATTTAATTTTGAGGTAACAGTTCATGGTATACCGGTAACCCCCGGACACAGTCTGGGAATGACAGCAGGAGTCATTATTTTGTTTTTTATAGTAGAATATTTTCATCTCTGCCAAAGAGGTAACTGCAATGACATGCCTGTCCACCAAAAGACTTACTAAATCCGCCTGTTCTTTTCTTGTTAAAGAACAAAACGTTTTTAAAAAAAAGTCTGTATCTGAAAAAAAAGAGGAAGCGTACCACCACCCCAGCAGTTTCAGAAGGCTACACTTATGAATTTGCAAGAGGCCTAGAAAATCGCTGTTGCAAGCTATTTTGAATTCAGATGTGATATTTTCAACTAGTCAAATGAGACAGAAGGAGGGAGGAAACCTTTTCTTGGTTCCAGGTCACACTGTAAACACACAATGCACAGAGGCCTGTCTGAACAGTTGTATCGTTTGCATTGCAAAGCAAATATACTAGTTTGATAACAGTGTTTGCGTTTGTTTCCCAAGGAGAAGCAATAATGGACAGATCAAGCCAGATGTTTGCAGGCAATGGGGTGTTGTTTTTTTGCTCCTGCTGCTGTTAAGTGTTAGTTTCATGACTTCTCCACAAAAGCAACAACTTTTCAAAGTTACTTCCTCTCTACCATCACAAGATTAAAACAGATCTAAATATTTGGCAATAAATCCAGAGCTGCCTGCAAACAAGGATGGCAAAACGACTGCTGCTTCCATGCAATTTGGCACAGAAGCAGAACACTCTGTCCAAACACACTGAGCCTTGCAGAACAGAGTGACCAGGCAACTGCTACAGGAGTCCAAATTCTGGTTGGTTGGGGGTTACATAACATGGATGTGGAGAGTGCTTTTTTGACCTGTGCTGCATGCAAAATATGGGTGCAGAAGAATCGCAGTTGACCTACGAAACACACCTTGTAAATACCAAGCAACGAATTTGCGAGAGAGGTTGAGAGGAACAGAGACCAGTGACTCATCTAATACATAGCACTGAAATGCCCAGACACTTTTATAAGCAAAAGCTCGCACATGCGCTCTCATGTTGTCCCTAGTTCTCGGGAGGGAAATGAGAGATTTCAACTGTTGTCAAAAAAAAGGGCCTTTTCCAAGAAAAGGCGGTAGGAAGGGGAACAGAGCAACTGTGCCTGGGGGAGAAACTGACCAAAGGGAGGTTACAAAAACCAAGGTGGTGGCGTAAAGGGAAGCAAACTAGGTTGGGAAAGAAGGAGCAGTAAACCAGATCGGCAAGTAAAACTGGGGGAGGGCAGCTAGGACAGCTAGTGCAGTGGACACATACTGGACTTGGGTGTAGGAGGCAAGAGTTCGAATCCCCAGCTCGGCCATCGCCCTCCAGCCAAACCTACTTCACAGGTAGGGCAAAGTGTAACAGCCCTCAGCCGTACGTCACCTTGAGAACCTTGGGGAAAATATGAAAGATCCAGAAGGCATAACACAGTCAATAAAGAGGAACCAGAAGAGAAAATGGGACGGAGGGAAGACAGAGCCAAGTTCTGTCATGAGAACAGGCCCCAGGATCTGGGATCTGGAGGTCGAATGTCAGCGCACAAAGGGGCCATTTAGCTACCACTGGCACAAGAGCAGGTCTTCGAGAGTGTTGGCGGTTTTGCTTCCTTCTTCTCAAGGTCCCCTGGATTAAGATTTCAAGGTGAGAGGAGTGGCCATGAGTTCCGCTGTCCTTTTTTACTATTGACATTTTCAACGTACACCAAGTCCCCTAGGGAGGGACCGGAGATCTATAGGAGAGTCAGAACGAACGTAGGTTGAAACCGCCAGCTCTTGCCAGACCAGCACTATCGTGCCTGTGCGAAACCACCACAAAGGACGCTCTGCGCCTGAATGCACAATGTGCTTCTTCTCCCCCTCCCACCCATATCAGGGTCACAACAACCCTACAAGGTAGGCTCCTAGAGGGGTTGCAAATGGCCCAGAGATGACCCAATGAGCGTCAAAGCTGAACAGGGATTTGAACACAGGCTCCTGCAGTTCTTGCCCATCGCTCTATCCACACCCAATCCCAAGTAGAGCATGATGACACCGACCACTACCACCCACTCTCCAGCACCGAGCTGTTCCGAGGTCGACTGCTCCTGGCCCTGGAGGCTCCACAGAGGGGCGGGGTTATGCTAATCAGGACAGCTCACCGGCTGGTCGGGGTGGAGGTCGCGCAGCTCCGTCTTCAGGCGCCGGACGCTCCAGGCGCGCTGGGCGGAGAGGAGCAGGTCCGGATGGCGCTGCGCGGGGCTCTTGACGACCAGGCTGACCGCGGCGATGCCCTCCTCGGCCCCTTTGCCCTCTGCCATCGCGTCGGTCTCCCACCCACCAGCTCCGTCGACGGCGACAGCAGCGCCCAGTGACCCGCCGCCCCCCTTTATAGCCTCGCCCACGCCTCTGCCCCGCCCACTCTGCCTCCGGCGCCTGGCCCAGTTGCTGTGGCCTCCGCGGATTGGCCGGCGCTGGGAGAACTGTCGAGACGTGGGCCTATCAGGAGCTGCGTATTGGGGCGTCACGAGGGGGGAGGAGGAGGGAGTCCCTGGGCGGGGCGATACGGAGGAGAGGCGGGGCCAAAGGGGGAGCTGTCAATCTCCGAAGACTTGCGGGGCGAAGGCGAGTCGTGCAGGAGCGCGGCAGCTTTTCTCGAGAAACCTGCCTGGGACTCGGTGGCCGGGAAAGGGGGGAAAGTGGGGAATGGGAATTTGGAGGGACGTTCGTGACGCACCATGGCCGGGCCCCCTCCCAAAACAGGTCAAGAAGAAAGGGCTCAAGCGGCGGAGCGCAAGTTTGCAGGCAGAAGGGGCGCAATCCAGGCAACATTTTCAGCTCATCGGAGACTCTGGAGCTGCTGCCGCTGCCGCTGCCAGGCTAATCAGGGCGGTAGAGTATTGCTGCCAATGCCCAGCTCGATGGACCAACGCTCTGGCTCGGTACAAGCCCGCTTCTTCGTAAGAAAAGCCCCTGCCCCGAGGAGCTTACGGTCCAAAAGATCCCTGCCCAGAGTAGCTTACGATCGAAAATGTGGCCCCGAGGAAGGAACAGGGCAGCAATAAGAAAAAGAAGAAATCCACAAAAAAAAAAAGTAGGAGAATGCCAGCCAGGAAGTAACGAAATAGCAAAGGGCAAGTTTTTGAGTCATACAGGACTCTTCATCAGACAGATGGCAAGAAAAAGGACACTTTTGAATGAATAAGGGGCATGTTGTAGGAGCCCCCAACAGTCTGCAGATCGTGAAATTGAAAGTGGGGGAGGGAAGTTACTTGGGACTTGAATCATACTTTGAAAGGTTCAAGAGATGATGTACATACCCAGCAGGGCTATTTAGTCAAAGGAAACAAATTATGAGACAACCTGCGATTGTATTACCTGGGAACAAGTCCCATTTAACTGAGTGAGACTTACTCCTGAGTAAATATATGCATACGGTTGTGCTGGGTGGTAACTGAGCCTGCAATATATACACACTTACCTGGAAGTCAGTCCTATTGAAATCAACAGGACTTGCTTCTAATCTAAAGAGACTTGGCTAGAATTGTGCTATAGTCTCCAATACAAACTTGAAACTCACACGTATCTCTCAAGGCAGAGATGGGGGGGGGGGGGGAAACAGAGCAGCAACATGCATTTATTTATGTCTTCATTCATTTTCGTGCTACCTTTCGCCCAAAGGTCTCAGGGCGGCTAACATAAAAGGAATAAAACATTAAAGACAATTAAGAAACAAGATGGACTTTACATTCCCAAAGCAAGAGATAAGTGCATGTGTCATAAAATTTATGTGTTCAACCTTTGAACTCAGTGGAGCTTTATGTTCTAATGTCAATCAATGTCAGCTGACAACTGGATTTGTCTTTCGTCAGTTCCGCAATCCTCAGTAGGACTTGAGTAAAAGTCCATAGCGTTGAGCTGCAGGGCTGCGGCTATACATTTACTATAGGCTGCAGTTCATTGGAGAGTAAGTCCCAGTGTTTTTATATTCCAACTCGAGGTGTTTTATATTCCAACTCGTTTTTGCTGACCAGGGATAAGTAAAGGTAAAGGTGACCCCTGACAATTAAGTCCAGTCGTGTCCGACTCTAGGGTGTGGTGCTCATCCCCATTTCAAAGCCGAAAAGCCAGCGTTGTCCGAAGACGCCTCCGTGGTCCTGTGGCCGGCGTCATTCTCCTTGCCGCAGCGCGTAGCATGCAGCTGGAACACGGAGCGCTGTTTACCTTCCCGCAAGCGGTACCTATTTATCTACTCGCATTAACATGCTTTGGAACTGCTAGGTTGGCAGGAGCTGGCCAAGCAACGAGAGCTCACCCCGTCGCACGGATTTGAACTGCCGATCTTTTGATCGACAGCTCATGGTTCAGTGGTTTAACCCACTGTGCCATTACATGCGCGACAGGAAGCTGTAAGCGCACTCCATCAATAAACGTAAGGCACTAAATAAATTACAATAAATGTAAGCAACCTTCTGCACGTAGAGCCTGAGCCGGATGAGGAATTGCAGGTGTCGCTCCTGTGGGGAGTGCAGGGTTTTGGCCAGGGCCCACCCTGCTCACCCCTCCGTCACCCATCTCTGATCTGGAAGCCCCCAACTCGGAAAGAGGTACTGTGCCTATTAAAGGGGTAGGACTGGAGGAGAAGGCAGAGCGCTCTTATCTGGCTGCTGAACTGCAGCTCGCTCCCTCCTTTCCCCCAAACCGATTTCCCCAGGATCCTCCCCTCCAAATACAGAGTGATTCGTGGCCTTCCACTAGGGACAGGTGTGTGTTTCACATCGCTCAAGAAAGGGTGTGCCTTTTCAGGTTCAGTTGCTGATGCAATCCTCAGTCTATTTGCAGACATCTAGGCACACTGAAAACAGCAGTGCACAACCAAGACTTCCCCACCCACACGACACTGCCTGGAGAAAAAAAACCCCACTTATTTAGCGTCTTGTAATGTGTTGACAAACATATGAAGCTGCTGCCTACTGAGTCAGTTCCCTAGTCATTCTGGCACAGGATTGTCTGCACTGACTGGGAGCGTCTCTCCAGGGTATTTGAAAATGAGTGCAGCCTGATCCATTGAGAGATCAAGCATTCAATTTGCCCTTTCAGGCTTTTCAATGTACATTAGGACGATCGGTTTAACGCAATAGCAGGTAGAGAAGAGCCTACAGCAACGGGGAAGTTTGCAGGTTCTATTGCACCTGTGTACGGGCGGTTGTGTATGCACACACTCCCCTCTGCGTGAATGAGTGCGCATGGGTTGGTTTCAGAAGCGAACATGGGGACTGGATCTCTTGAACGCACAGATCACGTATATCTCTGCACACACATTGAACATAACATTGAATAACAGTACAGACATACAGTTCAGAATGACAGTTGTATGTAACAACAACAACAACAATTTATTTATTTATTTATCACATTTTTATACCGCCCTTCCTCCAAGGAGCTCAGAGTGGTGTACATATTTCCTCCCCTCCTTTTTGTCCTCACAACAACCCTGTGAGGTAGGTGGGGCTGAGAGATAGTGACTGGCCCAAGGTTACCCAGGAAGCTTCGTGGCTGAGCGGGGATTTGAACCTGGATCTTCCAGGTCTAAGTCCGACTCCCAAACCACTACACCATCCTGGCTCTATAATAATAATAATAATAATAATAATAATAATAATAATAATAATAATAATATACCGCCTTTCTCTGGTAATCGGATTTCTCCTCTGACTTTAATTCAAGGCGGTTACATGTTACACAGATTGTACATGGATGGTGTGAACACCACTTGTGAAAACGTTACGTGTAATGGGCGGGTAGGGCCTCCCCATCTTTGAGGCAGGCGGTGACTGCTTCAGTCCATCTGCTTCCTCCTGCTCTGTTCCCTGATTCCCGTTAGAATTCAGAAAGAGGGTGTTGGAGGGAGAGTCTGTCATCAGCTGGTGGGGATTTTGCAGAGAGAGAGAAAGAGACAGCACTACATCAAACCCGACTCATATTCCCCTGTGAGTGATCCATCACTACAAGTAGTCGGAGGAGCGAGTGCTTGCTTGCTTCTGGGCCAGAGAGCAGGTTTAGAAACAGCTGCTTTGCTTCCTTGTACAACAGCTGTGGTTTTCCCCAGTGTCGTTAGGTGCTGCGTTTTCTCTGGCAGGCGATGCATGTAGCCCTGAGGCCAAACATCCTTTTTCGCAGCCAAGACCTCCTCGTGCTTATCTCCTTGTGGGAATCGTAGGCTTTGGCCCTGTGCCAAGGAAAGGCCCTACCTTCCGAGACATGCAAACAAGAGGCTGCTGCTTTACTAGGGAACTGTCACGTCACCACATGGATTAGAACCATAGAGTTGGAAGGAACCTACAAGAGCATCTAGTCTAACCCCTGCCAATGCCACAACTGCAACATCCCAGCTAGATGCTATCCAGGCTCTGCTTAAAAAGACCTCCCACAATGGGGACCAGCCACTTTGCAGACTTTTCCACTGCCAAGGAGTTTGTACCATCAAGATGTTTTTACTAACATTTTATATCTAAATCTTCCTTGCTGTAAGTGAAGCCCATTTGTCTTGGTCTACCCTCCGAAGCAACTGAGAACAAATCTGCTCCATGCTTAGGTGAAGGTGGAAAAACAAAACAAACCACTTCTGACCTTTGCAAATGCAAATACCCAGAGATTAAAGGAACGGAATGTCTACTCATACGAATGTAAATGAGCTCGTGTTGAAATGTATGAAACGCTCTGAACCCCAAACCTGCTAGCACGAACCTGAAACTGCCAAACCTGAAACTTTGCAGGGATTTTTCTAGCATATGAAAGAAAAGATGGGTAGAAATGAATTAACCCAATATATACTGAGGCTGTCTTGATGAGAGTGAAAGAGGAGAGTGCAAACGTTGGCTTGAAACTCAACATTAATAAAACTAAGATCATGGCATCTGGTCCCATCAACTGACTGTTCCCTGGAAGGACAGGTACTAAGGCTGAAACTCAAATATTTTGGCCACCTAATGCGAAGAGAGGACTCTCTGGAGAAGACTCTGATGCTGGGAAAGATTGACGGCAAAAGGAGAAGGGGAAGGCAAAGGATGAGATGGTTAGACAGCATCACCGATGCAACGAACATGAAAATGAGCGAACTCAGGAAGATAGTGGAGGACAGGAAGGCCTGGCGGGATATGGTTCATGGGATCACGAAGGGTGGGACACGACTTAACGACTGAACAACAACAAAAATACATTAAATATATGTTTTAAAAAAAAAAAAAACCCTGATCACAGCAGAGTATGAAACTCTACAGAGAAGGCTGAGTGCGTAAGTGAGACATAAACATGGTTGAGCCATGCTGTCATTTCCAGCAATGGCAAATAGATCTGATTATGCAGCAGATTGAGGTGGCGGCAGCAACAATGGTGTGTGTGTGTGTGTGTGTGTGTGTGTGTGTGTGTGTGTGTGTGTGTGTGTGTGTGTGTGTTTGCGTGCATGTGCACATCATGTGTATGTGCAAGAGAGAGAGAGAAAGAGCGAACACAGGGGGAAGGTTGCACATCAGGCCTTCAGTTGGCAAAAAAAAAAAAAAAAGCTCTACCTGCAGGTCATTTAAATGGGGATTAGAGACGGATTCATGAAGGAAAAGTTCATCACAGATTACAAGCCATGATGGGGTATGCAGCCTCCTGGTTTTAGAAGTAGGCTATCTCTGAATGCCAGGTGCCAGGGAGTGGCGACAGGATACTGGTCTCTGGTTGCCTTGTGTGCTCCCAGAGGCATCTAGTGGGGCCACTGTGAGATACAGGAAGCTGGACTAGAGAGGCCTTGGGCCTGATCCAGCAGGGCTGTAGGGTTGGCTTATGCTTGGCCATCACCAACACCTGATCCTGATCCAATGCAGATGTCAGGCTTTGAAGCAGAGTCTCAGCTCCTAGCAACAGGCTTAGCATAACAATGGCCCCTAAAGAGCACAGTTGGCACTTTTTCAATCATTTTTAGAGAGGGAAATGGCTTCGTTCTGTGGCGGAACTTGAGGTCCTGGAACGAACTACAAAAAAACAATGCGTTACAGCAGCGTTTCTCAAACTGGGGGTCGTGACCCGGGTTTTGGTGAGTCGCAAGCAGCCAGCAACCCAGAAGTTTTGGCAGCGATGTGATGACATCATGATGTGTTGACATTATCATATCACCACCAAAACTTCCAGGTCGCCAGTTGTTCACATTTTTTTTACGGGAACAGCTGGCTGCCCGAGCATCTTCAGCCTGCTCCAGGGATAGGGTTAGGGTTAACCCTAACCTGTTCTCAACGAGCAGAGGCAGAGAACACAAGGCGATGAGGCCCTGCGTGTGCCGAAGTGGCTCTGGCAGGCGGCGCGGCTGTTCAAATCACGTTAAAAAACAATGCGAACAGCTGGAAACCTGGATGTTTTGGTGGTGACCTGGTGATGTCGTGACCTGATGACATCATCATATCACCGACAAAAGTTCCGGGTTGCCAATCTCTGCACGGTAAGTGGGTCACAGGGCGGGAATGTTTGAGAACCACTGCGTTACAGGGTTCACATTACAATATTTTCACAATACAATGGTCTCTCCAGAATGGATTACCATCGTATTTGTTATTATTCTGTGTTTAGGGTCTAACTTTGTATTTTCTCTTTCATTATTATCCTTCGTTTGTGAAATGAAAAATTGCTTAACAAAGTTCATGGTGTTGTTTTTTTCCTAAAGTGTGTTCTTTCTAAGCTAGTTTATGAATCCATCCCCCCCAATTCCAAAACTCAGCAACATTGTTAACAGGATCTCTGGGACCTTAAATGAACAACTTCACAAGTTCAAAAGTCCATTCGTAGGAACCCAAATCTGTGCCGATGTTTTGCAGCGAGCAAAGCACACGACACCTGATGGCAAGGAAATGTTATCCCCTGAATGGCTCCACCAGCTAATTTCTTTTAAAAAATGGAATAGTTAACCCAGCAGTGAGCTGTCATCAGATTACTCCATCTTGTGGCCAGATGAATTTACAGCAAGTTGGAAGAAAATCACAGCCTGCAGTGAAACAGCTGGCTGGAGAGGAAAGCAATAGACGGACTTGGGGTCAATCCATTTGCCACCCGCTACACTCACATGTGCATGCACACATATACAGTCAGTTCTCGTTATCCACTAGGGTTAGGTTCCTGGAAAATCTAGTGGATACCGATTAGCAAATACCGAATCATTGAGCCTATGGGGAAAATGGGGTTAGGTTCCAGGGAACCCTCTTCTCCATACACTATATGAACTTTGTGAACCTGAATCTTACCTTGAAGTTTATGGGCTGGGGGATAGCGGGGGCAGCATCCAGTATACCACACTGGCTCTTTGTTATGGAACAATTCCTAACTCTAGCAAATTAAGTGTTCCTTCCTAATAACATTATGCAGCTATAAAAGGTATTGTACAGTATCCTGGAAGCCCAGAAAGAGCACAAACAGTTCCCATTGCGTTGCAAATGGCATTCATCAGAAAACACACACACAGCAACTCCAGAAGAGAGAGAGTAAGAGAGGGAAATTTGTTCCCAGAGCAATGTGGGTGCCAGGCATGGAAAATCTACTTGCTTTTTAGAGCAATGTTTTGCTGATTAGCAGCTACAAAGATACAAAGCAAACAACAGTTCCTATTGCGTTGCAAATGGCAAGAGGGAAATTTGGTCCTAGACCAGACCCATAAATTTGCTCCCAGACCCAGGAGACCTGGGGGGGGGAGGGGAAGCTAAATACACACCCATGAGAACAATGGCCCTGACAAGATTGCAGATACTGCGAGATAGGTGGCAATTCTGCCTCTCCCAGCAGGTAGCAAATTTGCATATAAAGAGAACTGAGTGTACACATAAAGTGTGTGTGTGTGTGTGTGTGTGTGTGTGTGTGTGTGTGTGTGTGTGTGTGTATGTATATGGTATACACAGTCTGTATGTGTGTACGTGTGTGTGTGTTCATGTACACGATGTGTGTTTTTATGTACACGGTGTGTGTGTGGCTTATTACAAACATCTGGGCTCTGCCAGAACTGATAGACCTCCGTCAGTTATGGCGGTTGAGGAGGCCCCTCGTTTCCAGGACACCGGGATTCTGTTATGTCCATTGTGATGCGGTGCTGAGGCTGGGAGAGAGCAGAGCGAGTTCCTTTCCCCCTGAGCACAGCGGTCAAGCAGCTTGTGAAGGGCCAGCTCCAGCCCGGGGCGGCCCTTGGCCACGGGTCTTGGCGGGCTGCCCCGAGCCCAGTTGGGGACGTGCCCTAGTGGTACCAGGCAGGGCCTCAGGGCTCAGCAATGGGCCGTCGGGTGGCCCTGGGACCGGGCCAGTACCTGGCCCTTACCAGTGCAGGAAAGCCCTAATTTCTGTGGAGGGGAAACGAGAGAAGGAGAACAACTCAAGGAAGAGAACTAACTCAACAGTGGCATTCAACTGATGTCGTCGGTGTGGTAAGTGAAGCATCCTGTGGCATCTACCAAGGAAAAGGCACTCAGCCCCACGATTCCTTCTGGAAACGTTGACACCCCTCAGCCAGCCAGGTGAGTGATTCAGGTTTCTTAATTCCACGTTTATGAGATGGCAGGTCACTCTTGAGGGGGGAGTTCGTTTAGAAACTGGATACAGTCCACTTGTTCCTTATCTGGTGTTTTAAATGTCTTTATCATGTTGTTGCAGAAGAGGGCATTTCTTTAAAAGAATAAGGAACAGACAACTACATAATGATAGAATCTTAAAAATGTTTTTCTTTTCTTCCCTCCATAATCAGGGCAGAAATGCATGCATGCACTTAAATTACTACCCCTTGCATCGGAAAAAGTTGAATCCAGCCCAGTTGTTAGTGTTTTGGATGCTACAGGACTGTCTGTTGGAAAAGTGTGGAGATGTGGAACAGGATACACTGGCAGCCACGTTTGGCATTTCCATCCCATTGAGGAAGACGCAGATGGTTTGTCGATGTCTTTCCTTATGAGTTATTGTAAGTACATTTCAAGGGGTTGATGTTTTCTTGATGCTACTGTCGTGAGTCCCTGTGAATGTTGATTCAGGTACGAAGATGACAAGTCAGTCAATCAGTGTAAGGGTGAGGAGAGATGAGCACCATCAAAACTTGTTCTTGAGATGTTGGGGGTGATAGCAGCTCATGGAATGAAGCATGAACTCATGGAAAGAAGGAGAAAGGTAGGAGAATCCAGCATTAGAACGCTGGTCATCTCAATATAACCGAAGTACGAGGTCTCAAAAGCTCCTTCTCTTGCTGATTGTCCTCCTGAGATTTCTCTTGACAGGTGGCCGAGGGAACATTTTCAAGGGGAAACTGCAGAGCTTCCCTCTTTAGAAGGTGCTAACAGCCAAATGCAATGTTGGAAATCAATACAGCAGCTCCGTTCAAGATGGAAAAATAATGTTTTAGCTGCTAATAGTCATTAAATAAGTCAACATTCAGCTTGTACCTCCAGGAATGTAACCATGAGGTTGTCCACCGCTCTCAGGTAAAGAAGAACCGAAGAGGTAAGCAACATCCCATATCTTAGTTGTTATGAATTGTTTTATAACAACTGCTCACTTGCAGCTCCTGTGTCGGTGTGCGGAAGAGGGCTGATTCCTCGGTGGTCAAACAACAGGACTTTGCAGAGTGAGTTATTATAAGCTACCGACACATAACAAGGAATGCCTTATTGCAAAGAGTCGCTGATAATCTGCTTATTTTTCAAACTTAGGAAAACACAAAAGGTACCGTGATGAGACTTCTGCAGCTCTAAAATTTGACCAGTGAGCCAAGAGAAGGCATGTGGAACCCTCAAAAGCAATTTTGGGAAAGTTTTATTGGATTCAAGTTCAAAAAGCAGAGGGAAGGTATGAATTTCTGTGTCTGTGGCCCTTTGTTATATTCGTGGCATGTTTCTGTATTTGTTTGCAGGATGTGCTGTTGTGAACTTCACTGTGGTTTTCTTTGGTTCTCTCTAAAGCACCGAAAAACGTTTGTTCAACTCTAGAAGAAGAGAAGGTGATATGGTTAAGAGTCAAGACCAGCTGTGCTGTTAAGAGTGTGTTTACTTCCTAGTCTTCTTTCTTTTTCTTTCTTTCTTTCTTTCTTTCTTTCTTTCTTTCTTTCTTAACCCCGCAAGCCCTTATTTTTCATCAGATGTGAGATACTTCAGTCACACCGCACTGAGAATCACATTGGCAAAGCAACGAAGCCGTGATTATTCCACCAAATGGCAGGTTGCACAGAAAGAAAGATCGTATATGAGAATGCAGAAGAGGCACAGGTAACAAGAGAGCCAGATGGTTAGAGTCCCTATAAGGACAGTCATCATTCATGTCATGTCTGATTTTATCCTAAGCTCGTTGGACGATTTTGGAGGAACTAACATGAGATATTTTCAGTTTAAACAGGAAGGAATTAATTCCACAACAACTTGGGATGTTGGGGGTGATAGCAATGAACTCATGGAACTAAGGCGTAAGGTAGGAGGAGAGAATCCAACATTAGAACGCTGGTCATCTCAATATATCCAAAATATGAGGTCTCAAAAGCTCCTTCACATGCTGATTGTGCTCCTGAGATTTCTCTTGACAGGTGGCCGAGGGAACATTTTGTTATCATTACATGCTAACAGCATCATTAAATGCTGCCTGTGAATGTTGATTCAGGTACGGAGATGACACGTCAGTCAATCAGTGTAATGATGAGGAGAGATGAGCGCCATCAAAACTTGTTCTTGAGATGTTGGGGGTGATAGCAACTCATGGATTGAAGCATGAACTCATGGAAAGAAGGAGAAAGGTAGGAGAATCCAACATTAGAACGCTGGTCATCTCAATATATCCAAAATATGAGTCCTTCACATGCTGATTGTGCTCCTGAGATTTCTCTTGACAGGTGGCCGAGGGAACATTTTCAAGGGGAAACTGCAGAGCTTTCCTCTTTAGAAGGTGCTAACAGCCAAATGCAATGTTGGAAATCAATACAGCAGCTCCGTCCAAGATGGAAAAATAATGTTTTAGCTGCTAATAGTCATTAAATAAGTCAACATTCAGCTTGTACCTCCAGGAATGTAACCATGAGGTTGTCCACCACTCTCAGGTAAGAAGAACCGAAGAGGTAAGCAACTCATCTCATATCTTGGTTGTTATGAATTGTTTTATAACAACTGCTCACTTGCAGCTCCAGTGTCGGTGTGCGGAAGAGGGCTGATTGCTCGGTGGTCAAACAACAGGACTTTGCAGAGTGAGTTATAAGCTGCCCACACATAACAAGGAATGCCTTATTGCAAAGAGTCGCTGATAATCTGCTTATTTTTCAAACTTAGGAACACACAAGAGGTACCATGATGAGACTTCTGCAGCTCTAAAATTTGACCAGTGAGCCAAGAGAAGGCATGTGGAACCTTCAAAAGCAATTTTGGGAAAGGTTTATTGGATTCAAGTTCAAGAAGCAGAGGGAAGGTATGAATTTCTGTGACTGTGAATTTCTGTGTCTGTTGTTATATTGGTGCGTGGCATGTTTCTATATTTGTTTGCAGGATGTGGTGGTGTTAACTTCATTGTGGTTTTCTTTGGTTCTCTCTAAAGCACCGAAAAACGTTTGTTCAACTCTAAAATAAGAGAAGGTGATATGGTTAAGAGTCAAGACCAGCTGTGCTGTTAAGAGTGTGTTTACTTCCTAGTCTTCTTTCTTTCTTTCTTTCTTTCTTTCTTTACCCCTCAAGCCCTTCTTATTTTTCATCAGATGTGAGATACTTCAGTCACACCGCACTGAGAATCACATTGGCAAAGCAGCAAAGCCGTGATTATTCCGCCAAATGGCAGGTTGCACAGAAAGAAAGATCGTATATGAGAATGCAGAAGAGGCACAGGTAACAAGAGAGCCAGATGGTTAGAGTCCCTGTAAGGATAGTCATCATTCATGTCATGTCTGATTTTAACCTAAGCTTGTTGGACCATTTTGGAGGAACTAACTAACATGAGATCTTTTTAGTCTAAACAGGAAGGAATTAATCCCACCACATGCATGGTCCTATTAATAAATTTGATTCTTTCTTTGTGGGCAAATAGATCTTGTTTGATTAAAAGGAGAGTCAGCAAGGAATTTTTTTAAAAGTCGTAACAAGGATGCTACATGCTTGGAAGGGACACAACCATCTTAGCCTGGCCAGAGTCAGCATGGGCTGGGCTGGACCTCTGCGAGGTCCAAGCGCTATTGAGGGAACCACTTTCATCAGCAGGTCAGTAATACGTTTCCTCCCTCAGAGTGACGGCCAGAGAATCTCGTTCTTGGAGACTAACGTCCTGCGGCTTGAGACACCTATAAATCCGGGAGCCGCAGCTGAGTTGTTCACTGAGTGAGAAGCCGAAGTAATCCGAAACTTGTGGCCTTACTTCCAGCTGAGGCACTGTCACCGTCCCGGATGCATTTGGCTTCCAGCATCTTTATAGTGCTGGGTCATCAACATAATCCAGGTAAGCATTTCAGTCTCTGTTCTTTCGGATTTCCGTTGTCCTTTTTCTAGGCCTGCCTGCCTGAACTCCTCCAGAGGAGACGCTCGTCTCTCTGCAGCCAAGTCCCTTACAGATTCATAACGCACGACATCACCACAAAGTAAGCCAAGACGGTGGTTTTCTATGCTCCAAAGCAGTTGCAGATAACCAAAAGTTAGAGAGAGAGAGAGAGAGAGAGAGAGAGAGAGAGAGAGAGAGAGAGAGAGAGAAGTTTAGCACTTTGTTGTAAATATACAAGGTAGTGTAAAATTATATGAATGTTGAGGGTGTCATCTGGGAAAAATGAAGACAAATTTGTCATTGCTGTGGAGCTCGTTGGTGGACGTACTGGAGGAAAAGGTGAGCAAGTACCCCTCTCCGCCACCCATCCGCACACAGTGGGGTGGAGTCAGATTGCATTTTGCAGCCTCTGCTCTGAGAGGAGGCCCTTGCTTAGCTTCCACCCCTCCTTTTTGTTCTTCTGCTGTCGGTGTTGGCATTTTCCTTATTAGGTCTAGCATGGAACCCAGGGGATCTCTTTCCATCCAGGCAGGTGGTCCCTTTAGCCAGCATTGCGTCCGAGTCACAGGAACGCTCCTTATTATTCGCTCATTGTGCTGCTTTTGTGACACGCAGAGCTTCAGGACCACACGACATCCCCCTCTGATGACAGCTGCGCAGAGCAATCGCGTCAGGACACTCGGTGGCAACGCCGGCCTCGTCTGCCTGTCAAGAAAATGGGCCCGCTTGGACTGGTCAGGAGAGAGAACTCGTTCCTTAGCTGGAGAAAAATGCTGCTCTGAGGCCTTTAGCTGCAGTGTCTTGATAGGTTTGTCCCATCGCTTACAAGTGGTGCCCATCGTCTCCACGGAATCCGGTTCTCCGGAGTGCCCCTCCTTCATCCACCTTCGGGCTCTACCCGGAGCCTGGCAGTCCTGAAAGGGCTTCTTCCTCTGTCCGTATCAGCCTCCCTGGTCCTCTCTCCCCCTACTGCTACCTGAAGACCTCCCTTTTTCCAGCCCCGGCCGTCTCTCTATCTCCCCCTCCTTTCTTTGTCCCGCCCTCCTGTCTTCCTGCCAATGCAGAGCCCCCTCCTCGTTTCTTCCTTTCCTCTATTCCTGCGCATGGCCCTTGCTGACACGCCCAGGGTAGCACTGACCGCCACCTTTGGGGTCGGGAAGGAATTTTCCTCCGGGGCAGATTGGCCAGAGGCCCTGGAGGTTTTTCGCCTTCCTCTGGGCATCCAGCAGGGGTCACCCACTAGGCTCATCCAGAAGGAATCAATAAATCCATGATCAAAATGAACTTGTTGGCCTCCTGTTGTGTTTCATTCCTCGGACGTCTCTACCAGACTCAGTTCTCAGGCAGTTCCCTGCTGCCTGCTGTCTGCCTGCCTCCTCTTCCCACCAGCCACCAATCTCGATACCCCTCTTCACCCTCAAAGGTGCATCATTTTGGCACTTGAAGATCATGTCTCCATTGTTATAGTAGCACAAGTTCTCCCAAATGCAGCGTCTGTCTCAGTTCAGATATGTGCAGGCCCAGCAGCTCTGCAAGCCCAGATTTTGGCAATCATGTCAATCAACGGTTTGGTGAGGAGGGGAGGATGAAATGCAGCCCCCCCCCCAATGCACTCCTGGATAGCTTCCTAGTGCTGATTTCCTGGCCCAGAGACCCAGATCAGGGAGGGACAAACTCACATTGCACTGACCTCCTCCTGCAGTTCCTCATCCAGCTAAGCCTGTTTCCCGGGACATCTGCTCCCCAGCTGGACTGTGGCAACTGAGCACAGTTGAGATATCAAAGGTCAGGAAACACCAGCAGAGCTGCGAGGCAACCCCTTCTAAGAGAGTAGTTGCCACAGTTCCAAGCAAACAGGTACATCGATCTCGGTTTTCTCACATGCACAGACTTCATGACCATCATTACTGCTTAAAACACTCTGATGCTAGACAGCTGCAATGTCTGTTCTGTGGGGCTACCTAGGTAAAGGTAAAGGTGACCCCTGACAATTAAGTCCAGTCTACTCTAGGGTGTAGTGCTCATCCCCATTTCAAAGCCGAAGAGCCAGCGTTGTCCAAAGACGCCTCCGTGGTCATGTGGCCGGCATGACTCTCCTTGCCGCAGCGCGTAGCATGCGACTGGAACACGGAGCGCTGTTTACCTTCCCGCAAGCGGTACCTATTTATCTACTCGCATTAACATGCTTTGGAACTGCTAGGTTGGCAGGAGCTGGCCAAGCAATGAGAGCTCACCCCGTCGCGGATTCGAACTGCCGACCTTTCGATCGACAGCTCAGTGGTTGATAGGGTTGGATAATTAAAATGCCATTACATGCGCGACAGGAAGCTGTAAGCGCACTCCATCAATAAACGTAAGGCACCCCTATGCGCTGCACACACAAGAGGCGTTTCCAGATCAACCGAGCTTATGCACATGTAAGCAACCTTCTGCATGTAGAGCCTGAGCAGAAGGAACTTACTTGTGCGCAGCACGGGGTTGGACTA
Organism: Plestiodon gilberti rubricaudatus; assembly: GCA_026170595.1. Lineage (NCBI taxonomy): Eukaryota > Metazoa > Chordata > Lepidosauria > Squamata > Scincidae > Plestiodon > Plestiodon gilberti. The sequence goes on along the minus strand of JANXHW010000010.1, from coordinate 22,809,924 downwards.
GATGACCTCTAAGACCCTCTCCAACTCTTGATTTTACTGTTCTATAATTAAAAAAGGAGCACTGCAGCAAGAGGGGGGAGGGAGATAATCTTTTTGTGTGTGTTACGTTGGGAGGTGTGCCCATTTCAGAACAAAGGAGCGGGGGGGGGAGCAATCCCAGGCTTTTTAACCCGCTGGCCTTTCAAAATGGCCCCACGTGGCAAGAGACCACTATACCCACTGTCCACGTCGACGTCATTCACCATCCCCCTTCCCAGGGCCGACTAGTTGGGGCCAGCAGTGGCGACGATGAGTAGTATTATGAAACAGCACATGAAACATTTGGGAAACTCACTCCTGCCCCTGAAAACGGCAGCCCTGTGTCAAGGTTCCCGTGTCCCTCTGTCATGTCATGTCTTTCGTGTCATGGCATCCTGACACTGTCTGCTTCCCCCTCCTGTGGTGGCCACTGGCTTAGAGGGGCAGAGCTGGGTGAACCGGGTCATGGGGCACAACCCTGACTCTCCTGCCCCTCTCAGCATTTGTCTCAACCTCCTCCCAGTCTTCCTGGGGCTGGGGAGAGGCACCGGTACTTTTCTCCCCTTGGAAGAGTGCCATCTCCCGCCTGGTTGGCCTGTCGGGAGAAGAGGGAGGAGTGGAGCAAGTCCTTCCATGGACAGATATGTGTGCAGCCGGGCTCCTGGAAGAATCCCATTGGCTGCTGTGAGATGGATGGACCTTCAGTTAGGAAATCTCACACAGAATTAAGAACATCTAGAGTCACCCCATAATAACTCCAGATTTCCCTAAGTCGACTTCTAGGCTGCTGTGAGTCTGAGATTAGCCACAGGCCCCTAGCATGTGCTCCATGCCCCCCCCCCCTCTGAATTGGCCTCTGTTGAGAGGAGGGCCAGGAAACATAGTACAAGGATATCAGGATAGCAGGGGAAATAAAAACACATTTTGCACTAGAACGTTTTGAAGATGGCTCCTCCTCCTCCTCCCTCTCCAGCACCAAAACCCACCCAATACCATTGCCAGACGAAGTCTCAGGTTGTTCCCCAGGCCATTCTTCCGTGACCTGTACAAACATCCCTGCAAAGGGGGATTGCTACAGTCCAAGAATATGCATTTTCCATCGCTAGTCTTTTATTGTTGGCTTCCATCAGCTGAAGTTGAACCTCTATACGGTTCAGTCCAAGCATTGAAATATGGTCCAAAAGAACTTCCTCTTGGTCCAATGCTCTGCTTCTGTTTGTCCAGGAATTATTGGCAGTAGAATGTCAAGACGTTTTCCTGGTTCCCTCTGGCCAGGATGACTGGAGGTCTCAGATCTTGCGAGAGAGTTTCCAACCAGGCCATGTAGAGGCTGCTGGGACATCTCCCCTTTCTGCCTATTGGCAGGGTTCTGAAAAGGAGACAAGACCAGGAAGAATACTTCTAACTATGCAATTAATCATTGGGTTTCTTGTACAGCCCCCCCCCCGCTATCCGCGGATCCATTACCCGCGGATTCACTTATCCGCAGATCGTGGGGGCCCCTCAGAAAATCACAGAGGAGGCATTTGCTCCTATCCATGGTTTTCACGTATCCGCGTGGGGGGGTGGAACTTATCCCCACGGATACGGGGGCCCTACTGTATTTGTTATTATTTTATGTTTAGAGATGCTTGAGTGCATGTGTGTGTAATTTTCTCTTTCATTATTAACTTGCTTTTTTGGCAAATAAAATGTGCTTAATTAAGTTCATGGTGTTTACATTTTTTTTTAAGTGTGTTGTTTCTTAACTAGGGGTTGTTTGCAAATCCTTCCCCACAATTCCAAAACTCAGTAACACTGCTAACAAGGATCTCTGGAGATGAAAATGAACAGCCTCACAAGTTCAGACATGTCCATTCCTACGACCCCTGAATGGCTCCTCCAGCTAATTAAAAAAAAAAAAAAAAACTTGGGAACAGTTAACCAAGCAGTGAACTGTTATCAGATCACTCCATCTTGTGGCCAGATCAATTCTCAGCGTTCAATAAGGATCAGCCTTTTTGTTGACCTCAATTCATCACAAAATGACACCTGAGCTGATTGTTAGAAGCAACAAGATGACAGTTCACTGCAATAGCCGGTTCTTATCAAGCTTTGAATGAAGTTACAGACCTATCAGAGAAGAGAATCAATATGTATTGCCATTGTTAAAAAGTGCCAGATAGGTCATCTCTTTTTTAGGCTAATAATCCAGGATGATGGTTCACTGATGGCAACTAATGGCAGGAGATGGAACTCCTGTGGAGCTCCTTGCCACAGGATGTGGTGATGGCACCTGGCCTGGATACCTTTAAAAGGGGATTGGACAGATTTATGGAGGAAATGTCCATCACAGGTTACAAGTCATGATGGGGATAAGCAACCATAAAACGGGGCATCTCCTTGAATGCTCAGGACGGACCCCGTGAAGCTCCAGCTGCTCAGCATGCAACTTGTCTTACTTACATGACGACGAGGGCTGCATCCCGCGAGTAATCCAGCAAGATTTCGTTCATCCTTACTTGTCGAAGTGACTGCGTGGCAGAGAGCAGACAAGATCACGCATAAACACAGTGGTACAAAATGGAGTGTAGGCGGTACTTGCTAGTTCCAGCACATGTTGGCCTCCCCACCTTGATGTGCATGGGTTCCAGATGATGATGTAAATGGACTGCGCACCTTTTCCTGACTATGGGGCTTGTTTTACCCTCCCCCATGGAGGGTCAGAAGCTGCGGCGGCTGGGAAAGGAAGCCTCAGAGCTATATGCTATCGCCACCAACAGAGGCTTCCCTGGGCTGTGATATGTTCTTCGGCTCTGAACGCTCCACCCCTGCAGCCAGCCACTGGCTCCCCTCGACCCGGAAGGTCCGGAAGGGTGCCAGGACCGGAACTGGTAGCATTGTCACATCCGCTTTGGCTCGATGACAGAGTGCTGGATGAATTATTTATTTATCACATTTTTATACCGCCCTTCCTCCAAGGAGCTCAGAGTGGTGTACATATTTCCTCCCCTTCTTTTTGTCCTCACAACAACCCTGTGAGGTAGGTGGGGCTGAGAGATAGTGACTGGCCCAATGTCACCCAGGAAGCTACATGGCTGAGCGGGGATTTGAACCTGGATTTTCCAGGTCTAAGTCCGACTCCCAAACCATCCTGGCTTTCTAGAATATGCTTATGCTTTCTAGAATAGGGTTGCCAGGTGAGAGGCACCCCCACACCTCAGAATCGGGAGGCGGAGCCTAGTGATGTCACATGGTAGGGCCTGGTGATGTCACACAGTTGCCTTATTATTGCCTGATCCCGCCCCCCTAACAAAAAGCTGGAGTCTTTTTCAGACGGATGAGTGAAATGCTGTTTAAAGCAGTCTTTTAAAATAATATCGTCACAGTCGGTTACAGTGCAGCAAAATTCTTGTTTCCACAGCATTTCACATCCTCCTCCTTTCTCCCAGGTCAACTGGAGGAAGTGGACAGGATGGAAGAAAGAGGAGAGGCAGCATAGATCTCTGTCTCAAACCTGAGATCTGGGAATCTAGTCAGAGAACCTGAGTTGGCCTTCGAAAACCCGTGTCTCAGGCCAAAAACTTGTGATCTGGCAGCAACTCTGTTCGGAGAGGGGTTGAGTGCACAGGCGGCAGTCCGGCCTGCTGCAGGGGGCCAACCCGTTGACCAGAACAGAGGGTAGGGCGCTGAAATGAATGGCTGAGAAATGAGAGTTCGGAACGGGAGGTGAACGGGCCTTGGGAGGAACTCAGGCTGAGGAATGGGCCACCTCACCAGGTCATGGCGGAGCTGGGTTTGGGATGGACCCTTCGTGCGCAACCTCTGACCCACGCAAGCTCAACACCATGACACGATGTCAGAAACTTAGGAGGACCAAAGTGACAGAGCAGAGGTGGGCAGACATTCGGCATTTGTTGCATGCCTGGACAGGATCGCAAGAAGGGCTCCTGGGTTTAACGACAGGCCCCCTTCTGGTCCATCTGGCTTTCCAGCAATGTGTGGTTGCCTGGTCCTCATTGCCACGGTAGACTAGAGGTGAAACCGTTGCAACACCTGCGCCCCATAGTGTGCATTAGAAGGGCACCATCTCATTGGTTGAACTAGAAATGGGGGGCAGCCTTGCAAAAGCGTGGTTTGAGCATACAACGGGTTTCAAACGCCAAAGGCAGAGAGGACCTGTCCAAGTTGGTTAGTTTGTCCTCAAAGACACGCAGGAAGCCGCCCATCCCTCGTCTTTCTCCTCTCCTGTCCCCATAACGTCTGAAATCCACAGCAGTTCAAGCTCGCCAACCTTGACTTTGTTTTTGACGATCTCCTCGTCGGAGATCTTCCACGGACAGCCGACCCTCATCTCGTTCACCTCCATCTCGTCTTTGAAGCCGTCGTTGAGTCGGAAAGGGGCGATTAAGTCATCAAATCTTTTCACACTGTGTGGGAAGACAACCAGGGAATCAGCACGGAAGAAGCCGGTCTCTTCTGGGCTGGGTACCGAACAGCCAAGTGAGAGACCTTTTCCCCAGGAGGCCCCTCCGATGCTACGGTTGCCCCAAACCAGAGTGGGCCTCTTTGTGAGGTGAGCCGAGGCGGGAGCCTCAGGCAGCGGATTCTTGGGGGCAGCATGAGCCGCCACTGCCCCACCTGCCAGCTGCTGGAGGTGCAGAAAGGGGAGACTCTCCCCAGGCCTGTCCAGGACAGCTCTCAGGACTCCAGCAGAGGTGCAGCAGGACCCCTCCTGCGTGAACAGGCAATTGGGAGGCCCCGTCCACTTGCTCGCCCACCAGGTCGCTGGACGATGCTGGGGCCACAGCTGCTATGAAAGGAGGAGAGGAGACACTCTAGCAACACCCCCCCCCCACTCGCCTCCCTCTTCTGCTCCCCCCTCCCTCTTCCAATCAGTGCAGAGGAGAAAGAGCAAATCACCTGCCTGCTGGCTGGCTGGGTGCAGCAGATGGCTGTCGCTCTGCCACCAGGTGAGGGAGGAGAGGTGGAACCAACAGGGGGAGGGGCAAGGGGAGTGGCACTTGACCCCCTGTTTCAGGTTCCACCTGAGATCGTGGGCCACACTGGCCCAATGCAATGCCTCCGCTCCTAGAAAAACCTTTCCTTCCTCTGCCAAGTTGTGGTCGCCACAGAAGATGGAGAGCTGGAAAAAGTGCGAAACAGGGCACACAAAGAGGGTTGCAACACCTGCCTTAGGAGGCAAGGCTACAGTGTTTGGGCTGTTTGGCAATGGGGGGGGGAGCATGATTGAGGCTCATAAAAGTATGCATAATGTGGAGAGAATGGATAGAGACGTTTTTCTCCCTCTCTCGCAATACTAGAACCAGGACTGCTTGGTGGGAAATTAAAATGGACAAAAGGAGGGACTTTTTCCACACAGTACATCATTAGCCTGTGGAATTCATTGCCACAAGATGTGTTGATGGCTGCTAACTTGGACGGCTTTCAAGGGGATTGGACCAATTCAAGGAGGACCAGAGGTCTATCAAGGGCTACTTGTCCTGGGGGCTATCAGCTATGTTCTACCTCTGGGTTCAATGGTAGTCTGAATACAAGTTGCAGGGGGGGGGCAATGGTGGGGGAGGGGGCGCCTTTTCTCCCCTGCTTGTGACCTTCCCAGATGCAGCTGGTGGGGCCACTGTAGGGAACATGAGGCTGGACGAGATCTGACTCAGCAGAGCTCTTACGAGGGTCCCGACCCTATGCAACCATGACAATGCATATGTATATAGACGAGGGAACCAAACCTAGAGAGCTAAATGGGTGGCCCCAAAAAACAACAGCAGTCATGATTTACTGTTCAGGTCGGGGTTTCTGGTTAATGTCTGGAAGGATGTGTACTTCATGGAACCCAAGTCGAAACTTGCTTAACAGAGAGATGATCCTGCAGGAGAGAGAGAGAGAGAGAGAGAGAGAGAGATGCCCAAAATTTTAGCAATACAGTTTTGCCATTTCAACCTTCTTCTTGCTTTACCCCTCACTCACACACACACACACACACACACACACACACACACACACACACACACACACACACACACACACACACACACACACACAAATAATGAAAGGAGAAGCATCTTCATATGAAGCTTTTGGCTACGTCTTTGGGCCAAACTGCATGTTACATCCACCAGCATGTAATTGGGGGTGAGGGGGGCTTAACAACAACAATCCCACTGAAGAGGTTTCACTCCTGGAACAACAACTGTATTTATATACCGCCTTTCTCGGTCACTGGATTTCTCCTCTGACTTTAATCCAAGGCAGGCAATTCTAAACCAAGTGGTTTTTATTCTCAACCAAGTGGTTTTTACAATAAACGTTCCAGTCTTTCATGGAATGCTACTTTCCAGGTGTTTCCTTTCACGGTCTGGCCTCTCTCTGGCATCCATATCACATACATTGACTGACAACTCCCCCTCACAGAGTGCTGGCTGCTGCAGCTTTGTCAGCGGCGACAGCTCTTCGACTGCTCGCGGATTCTTCCGGGAGTCTCGAACTGCCAACTTTGATCTTCAGGCATATGAGACTGCAGCTCTACCGACTGAGCCAGACCTCCTGCCTTAAGGCTTAACCCTTTTGCCCCTGCTATGCTCCTGATCTGGACTACCACCCATGACTGCTCTTTGCAGGGAAGCTGCTATCGGGGCCAGAGAGGGTCAGTCAGGTGATGCTCCCTGACCTCTACAGAAGAGCCCGTGGTGCTCAGCAAGAGCCGGTGTAGCGTTGTGGCTGTGGAACAGGACGTCCCCGGTTCAAATCCTACTCTGCCACAAACTAACCAGATGGCCTTAGGCAAGTCACTACTCCCTCTCAACCTACTCGGCTCCCCAGCTGCAGTATGGGGGTGATAATCACACTTACCTACTTCGCAGGGTTGTTTTCAGGGTGACGTCAAGATAAGACATATGCACATTCTTTAGACATCTTTGCACATTCAGAAAAGAACTACACAAATGTTCAATGATTATGAACCAGGGCAGATCTGTACTTGTTGGTTACAGACCACCTTTGCCTTCCACATCCTCTGCCTTCGCCTTACGGCGCCCTCAGCTTTCCAGGAGCTGGATCTCACAACCTGACGCCTTGCCCAGATATCTTGCACGTGCAGACTCTGTGCACCTGAAGACCCTTTGAAACTAATGGAAAGACACACACACCCCCCAGCCACTATGGACAAAGCCTCTCTCACACCTATGGGGAAATAGAACCAAAGTGAGTCCCAATTATCTAACAATTCCAAGCAGTTTCACTGGCAGGTCTAGTTGAAGACTTACGCCTTTCGCTCTTCATCCATCCGGTTGATCTGCCCACCGACAAACACCCGGATCTTACACTTCCCCCACCTCTTCTTACGGCCAAGTAGATACGGAATGAGGAGCGTCAGACCTGCCAGGTAGGAAAGCACAGGACGGGTCTTTAGCAAGCAGCTCAGAATCATCACGATGCAACCAATGACGAGGTAAGGAGGAGGGGCCTGAGGCTGTCTGCCTCTCCCATTGGTGTTAAAGGTAAAGGTATCCCCTGACAATTAAGTCCAGTCGTGTCCGACTCTAGGGTGTGGTGCTCATCCCCATTTCAAAGTCGAAGAGCCAGCGTTGTCCGAAGACGCCTCCATGGTCATGTGGCCGGCGTGACTCTCCTTGCCGCAGCGCGTAGCTTGCGGCTGGAACACGGAGCGCTGTTTACCTTCCCGCAAGCGGTACCTATTTATCTACACGCATTGACATGCTTTGGAACTGCTAGGTTGGCAGTAACCATTGGTGTTACTGTGGGCCAAATGATACAATCATCAAAACCAGTTGGTCAGGCTTTTCCTGGACTGTATCACTTCAGGAAGCGAGGTTTGGGGGCAAAATTTCAGTACAGTCGGGGGTGCCCTTACCCATTTTGAGGGTAAGGTGCACACGTTTTCCATTTTCAGATTCCCCCCCCCCCTAGCAATTAGGGTGTTTTGGATTATATGTCAAGCAAACATTAGAGCCCTTGTTCATTGGGAAATATTCTTAACCATTAATTGTACCCCCATGATTCAAGTGGTCAGATCAAAGTACATCTGTCCTTTCATCTATAACTATAGGCAATAATGAGTTCACCTCTAAGGTTTGTTGGAGGATTATAATTATTATTTGTTATATACAGGGGTGGCAGGACCATCTCGGGTCGGTCTCTTCTGTGCTACAGAAAAACCCAAAATCTTTCAGCTGGTTGAACATGGACTATGCATGGCCTCAAGGAGGTGTTGGAATCCAATCCTAGGGGGGGGGGGGGAAGATTCCAGGTGTCAATCAGGGACCTAGATTACCTCCGTCATCAAAGAGCCAATAGATGTCGATGGTTTTCTTGCCCTGCTCCACCTGGAAGATGGTGCTCGCTTGATGCTCTGCTACCAGAGCATCAGGGTCCACTAGAAAGGGCAAAAGAAGAAGAAGAAGAAGAAGAAGAAGAAGAAGAAGAAGAAGAAGAAGAAGAAGAAAAGCACCCTCTGAATGAATGAGGAAGTGAGTACCCAATATTGCAAAGTACAATGTATTCAGTGAAATGGCAGGCCAGAGCCAGCCTAAGACCCTCCCCTCCAGGAGCCCAAGGTGTGTGTCTCCCTTGATTTCTTACTTATTCCCTTCCTCTCCCTCCCCTTCCAGCAGCCTCCTCCTCCTCTTCTTGTTAGGCTAGACCAGTTGTTCCCAAACTGGGAGGCGTGGCTCCCAGGGGGGGCGTGGAAACCAGCCAGGGGAGCCGCAGAGTGCCACAAAATCCTCCCAGGAAACAGTGCAATGCCAATGGATGGGCATCTACATAATGTAATGGGGGACCGTGGCCAATGGTCACCAATGGTCAAGGGAGCCACAGGTCAAAAAAGTTTGGGAAACACTGGGTTAGACAGGAAGAGAATGTGTGTGGGGAGAGAGAGTAGAGTGGTGGTTTCTTGGGAGACACTCTAGGCCACCACTCTACTCTCTCCCTACATACGGTACTTCCTCTTCTGCTTGCACCTTTCTGCTTATTAACAATAACTGGACAAGAAGGTGTCAGAAACGGGATGATGACTGGACAGGTTGGCTGAGATGGCCAACAGAGACGGCAGGCACGGTCTGTGCAGATGCCCCCCTCCATCTGCTCCCCAAGACAGCCTCTTTATCCAGCTTCATCAGTGAGCTGCCCCCCCCCTCAGCCCTTTTAGAGAATGAAACGCCTCTCTTAGCTATACAGAGATGCTCTGTTTTCCCTTCTGTGCCTTTTGATGTGTAGATCAAATTTCAAGTGGTCTCAGAGGCAGCTCCGATCATAGTCAAAACCAGTGAATGATAAAGTACAGGCATTGCTGGAAGAGGGTGTGTGCACATGTGTGCATGCGTGTCAAGGTGGAGCCTTGCAGCAAAGAGATGGGAAATTTTCACGAGGGGAGGAATTTTTTGGAGGGGAATTTTCCTAGTTTTTTCCCATGGAAAATTGCAGTATTTCCTTGTGCAGACTGATGAGCAAAATACTTTTTAAAGTACTTACAATAATACTGTTACAGCCAGTTACGGCGTTGCAAAACTCCTGCTCCACACCTCCATTTCCTGCTCCTCTGTGGCAGGCCAGCAGCATACACTCAATTCTGGAGTGGAGGTGACCCTCCAAAGTCTGAGATTGGCCCTCCAACACCGGAGCCAAAAACCCAAGTTCTGGCAACTACTCACAGCACCGACCGGACAGTAAATGAATTAAATAAATACGTATTTTAAAAATGACATACAACACACTGGATTTTTAAGAGATAGCTTAAAACTGGAAGTGCCTTTTCTTTTACAAAATGCACCCCCAAGAAGTGGGGCCATCTGGATCGGGACATTGGAAGCATCAGGTTAACTTTTTCCTTTTGTGCTGTTTTCCTGTCCAATGTACTAGTTTGAAGAAGCATTTTTCAGTTGGAAAACAGGTACGGGGGGGGGGGGGAGGCTTAACCTCTCCCTCCTCATGGTCCCAATCAGGATCACCCCCCTCCGCTTGGCTCCTCTTTGTGAAAGAAGACACTCTTGGTTTTAAGCTCACCTCTTGAAAATCCATTTAGCTCAAAGTGCAGTCTGGCCATCAGACCCAAGGACAGCAGGAGTCCATCAGCTGCCTCATGAATGTTAATTGCACTGTTAAGTTGAAGATGAACATTTAAGTTCAGAAAGTTGAACCTGGTTGGGACTGACATGTGCCAATGACAGCAGGAGAGTCGCCGTTCTTTTGTGGATCTTCAACTGGATCAAAGACTGGATTAACTGAAGAAGAGGAAATTATACAAATAAATACAATAGAGCAAGGCATTCTGCAATAAAGAAAGACATTGATAGTCTTCCCCACACATAGGACTCTTCTCCCACTTACAGTGCAATCCGACTTAACTTTTGTGCCAGTGTAACCAGCGGTGCAGCGAGGACAGGAGGCCCCAGCATGGAAAAGCGATTCAAATCCCCTTTGAATTCCTCTTTTGGAGGGGATTCGAATCCCTTTTCCGTTCTGGGGCCTCCCATTCTCGCTGCACTGCTGGTTAAACCGGCACAAAAGTTAAGTCGGATTGCGCTGATATTTACATTCTTTGGTCCAGCTTACTGGATTTTTAGTTTTGGTCATGCTTCAATACTAAGCAAGAAGCAACATTAAATATTGTAATATTAAATATTGCACAGTTAAATATAGCACGGTGCAATACAGTATATCGGGGTGGCCAACCTTTCAACCTGAATGCTCCTGGCCCTTTAATGGTTGCATAGGTTGCAATTCAGCAGGTGCAGCTGCCAAGCAGCACCAACAACAATTGCAGCTGCCAAGACTCTGTTTCTACACAACTCTTAAGGACGCAGAGGCCCTAATGGTGAAAGGTTGGCCACCCCTGCAGTATATTAAATGCACGATGTATTTATGAAAGACAAAGAATCATGATATATTGAGTCAAACAACTGGTCCAGAAAGCCTTCTGCTATCAATCATGACTACATGCAGCCCTCAAATAAAGCTACCTTGCTAGCTTTGAAGCAGCTTCTAAAGATCAAACCAGACATTAAATGTGTGTTTGCATCTCTCTCTCTCTCTCTCTCTCTCTCTCTCTCTCTCTCTCTCTCTCTCTGCTTGACATGCAGAAGGTCTTAGGTTCAATCCCCAAGTAGGGCAGGAAAAAAATCCTGCCTGAAATTCTTGCCAAATGGTCAGACTCACTAGAAGGCAACTTCCAAAGAAATATTAACTAATCTTAATCGTCCTAAGAACTACTATCTTTCTTAAGACAAAACCTTAAGATCATAGCCTATCAAGGTCCCTCAACCTGATTGGCTTCCAGCAATCCTAGGAAGCTGCCTCGCCTTGTTGTTCCTTTGATCCCCCTGGTTCTGCGAGTGAAGCCGAGGCTCTCATCTCATACATGTGGGCAATTCAACCCAAATTCAGTAAACCATGGCCCTTATCTACTTATAGTGCCCCAGGAGAAATGGAGGTCATGGGAGAACTCACTGTGAGCTTGCATAAGCCTGGAAATGTTGAGCCCCTCTTTCATACGCATCATGCACACTCCATACTTGAAGTCAAAAGCATCGCTGTAATGGGAAGAAAAATAAAAAGAATGAGCAAGAGATATGCAGATAAGGCCCATGGATCTGAAGAATGGTTGGAGGCATCATGTTCCTTCTGCGAAGAAAACTAGTTGAATTGCTATAATTAATATGAATTCTGCTTGCCAGGTAGAGGTGGGCACAAACATTGACAGCCCTTCTATTTATATTTATTTATAGCCTTCTCTTTCCTTTCCCTCCCAGCACCATTAGGGGAGCTGCTGTGATACCATGGAATGTTGAAGAACATTCCAACTTCTGAAGGAATGGAATTACGCCTCCACAGAGATAGATTTCCAAAGCCTGACGTAGCCACAGAGAAGACTATACAATACTCACGTCCCAACCAAATATATTTGTATTTATTATGAATATTTATATACCACTTTTCAACAAAGAGTAGTCCACAAAGCGGTTTACAGAGCAAAATAAATGGGCTTGAGATGTAGGTGGGATGTGGAAGAGAGCCTCTCCAGCAGATCTTAATGTTCAGGAAAGCTAGGCTTACCAGATCTCCAACTGGGACAAAGTGCTAGACCTTTAGGAGAAGGAATGTGGGCATGTGTAGCTTGTTAAACCTTAGAGCACAATCCTAGGCATGTCTATTCAGAAGCAAGCCCCATGGATGTCTAGGATTGTGCTCTAAGGTTTAACAAGCTACACCTGCCCACATTCCTTCTCCTAAAGGTCTAGCACTCTGTCCCGGTTGGAGATCTGGTAAGCCTAAGGAAAGCTCATATGAGTTCATTTTGTTGAGATGATGTTAAGAACATAAGAAGAGCCCTGCTGGATCAGGCCAATGGCCCCTCTAGTCCAGCTTCCTGTATCTCACAGTGGCCCCACCAGATGCCTCAGGGAGCACACATGACAACAAGATACATGCATCCTGTCGCCACTCCCTTACATCTGGCATTAAGAGATATCCTACTACTAAAACCAGGAGGTTGCATATGCCCATCATGGGTTGTAACTTGTGATGAACATTTCCTCCACAAATCTGTCCAAACCCCAAGTTATCCAGGTCAGGTGCTATCACCACATCCTGTGGCAAGGAGTTCCACATATTAATTACACACTCACTAAGGTGATTGTCTCAGGTAGCCTCATAGACTCGGAGGAAATATTAACACTGGTGGCCCGGGGGGTAGGTGGGAGCTGTGCAGTGCAACCATTTGGAGATGGCTAAGGAGGTAAGAGGAAGATGGGAGAAAATCTCACATCCTCCTCCTTGAAAATCTTCCTCCTTGGCCCCTCTGCTCCCAAGCCCAATTGTATTGCTACCCACTTCCTGTCTCTTGGTTCTGAGACAGGAAGTAAGTACAATTGGGGTTCCATAGAAATACACATGGTGGTTTTACTACATAAAAATGAACTGGACTGGGAATTCAGCAAGCGTTAACAAGTTGGGTCAACAAGTTGGGTCAACGCAATCAGCTGTCAAGACCTAGTTCTGACTGACCAGGCAAACATTTATCTGGGCTGTACCACTTTGAACTGGAAATGAGGGCTCCCATGATTGAAGGCTCCTGAATACAAGAAGTTCCCTTCAAGTAGAAAACAAGCATGTCAGAGGGAAGTGTGTCTGAGCCTAGCTTCCCCCCCCCCCCAACATGCTAACTGTCTACGTGAAAGGAGTTTTTGGGTTGACGTTTCCAAAGTGGCACAGCCCAAACACAGGTTGACTCTCTCAATGAGGCTCACAACAGCTGCAACAACTCCAGGCTTTCTGAAAGGGAATCCACGCTTTGTCAACTTACTGCAGAATCCCGATGTAGTCTTCCACTGTCTGGGGATGAGCCGCTTGCCAGTTTTTCTTGTATCCGATCACTAGGATGTTCGGTTTCAGTCTTCCAAGACCTGAGGCCTTGATCAAAAGAACAGATGGACTTCTCTGTGTGTGTGTGTTTTAAGTTAAAAAATCTTTTTCACATCTATAAACTGGATGGACAACACCTGAATAATCACATCATCTTGCAAAACCCACAAAGAGCTCTGTGGTACCTTAAAAATTACTAGATCTACTGTAGCAGAAGCATGTGTGGATTTAAAGATCTGTTAGTGTTTGAGGGCTGCAGGGTGGCGCAGTGGGTTAAACCACTGAACCATGAGCTGTCGATCGAAAGGTCGGCAGTTCGAATCCATACGATGGGGCGAGCTATTGTCACTGGGCCCCGCTCCTGCCAACCTAGTAGTCCGAAAGTATGTTAATGCGAGTAGATCGCTGCGACGGGAAGGTAACAGCGTTCCGTTAGTCATGCTGGCCACGGAAGAATCTTCGGACAGCGCTGGCTCTTTGGCCTCATAACGAGGATGAGCACCGCTTGCTAGAGTTGGACACGACTGGACTTAAATGTCAGGGGACACTTTACCTTTTTAGTCTTCGGGGTGCCCAGGATTGGCATCAAGTTGCACTTAGGGCATCTTGAGAACTATCATGGTGTGCCCAAGCCTACTGGGTGGTGGTGGGTGGTGAATGGATATCACACAGAGGTGAGTGGGTATCCCCATAGGTCAATGGGGCTGGTGGTGAAAGGTGCAAAGGTGCAAGTCAGTCACCTGACTCACCCTAGTCCTGCTAGCACAAGGCGATTGGCCAGATGGCTGGGCATTAGGGCTCAGGTAAGCAGAGGCTCTTAAGACTAGCCCCAACCTAAACCACTCATGTCATCGACACCAAAGACATTTTGCTTACCTTAAAGAGACCTCTGTGACTGCCCCCTACCCCCCCCCCACAACAGGATGCAGCACACTGCCCTGTTGGCACGGCTGCATCAGTGCTGGAAAGTTGGATAAGACTGGGCCCAAGTGTACAGTTCATCTTTCAGTAAAGCGCACTCACTAGACCAGTGTTTCCCAAACTTTTTCAATCTGTGGCTTCCTTGACCATTGGCGACCGTTGGCTGCAGCTCCCCATGACATGATGTTGATGCCTGCCAATTGGCACTGCACGGTTTTCCGAGAGGATTCCGTGGCACTCCGTGGCTCCCGACTGGTTTCTGCAGCTCCCCGGGGCTCCCTCCCTCCCCGTTTGGGAACCAATGCACCAGGCCCTTGAGGTGATACAGCTTGAAAACTAGTACAGTATTTACGTAAACTAAGCCCAAGTGCTGCAAAACTATTTTAAACTCAGCCAGAAAGCGCTACTGTTGAAAAATGCAATAAGACACAACGTTACCCTTGACCGGACGGACAAGAACAATTTCAGTGCAGCCTTCGCAGTTGTGGTCATCGCCTTTTTACACCCTCAGCATTTCAGTGCCCCATTTATGACATTTACCTGCATCAGGGTCTGTGCTCCAGTTCTCAAGTCCTCCGCGAAGACATCCGTATAGAAAGCCTTGACTTTTCTCTTGGTCAGCCATTTGCTGTGGCCGCTGGACGTTAGCCTGAACTCGGAGAGATTCTGCTGTCGCGGTCCCTGTGATAAAGCAAGAAGAAAGCACGGAAGAGCAGTGACTTCTGGGTGGTGGCCCCTAGGATGAAATCTCCTCCTCAGGAGGTCCTCCTGGGCTTCCAGCCTGCCTGCCTTTTGGTGTTGCTAAAGATCTGACTGTTTGAGCAGGTATACATGTTTTAAGCTTAGGGCCGGCCTGGGGAAGCTACCAAACTGAACCTAATAGTCTCTGCAAGAGGCTATTTTTTATTTACTACTCACCTCAAGCCCATGTATGTATGTGCAATGGAAACCCAGGATCTGGAAATCCCCCAAATGTTGCCCCCTTACAAAGCAGTTTGGCTGCTCCTCCTCCTGCCCCATGGATTTGAAGGGAAGTGGGGAAACGGTGGAAGAGGAAGTGCGGAGGAGTGAGTGGCTCCGACGATCCAGCCCACGACTCTCCTCTCCTCCCCACTTCCTCTTCTGCTCTGTTCCTCTTTTCCTTTTCAAATTCAGGGAATGGGAGGAGGAGGGATAGGTTGTGCAGTGCCAGTTAAGGAAGGGCAGGATGTGGCCCTGCAGAAACACCAAACAAACAAATTGGGGAAACGTTTTAACGTCATGTCACATCCCTCCCTCTGGACAAGCACACCCCGAGAGGTGAAACAGCCCGTTTTTCCTGAATCCGGATCATCTGTTGTAAGCAAACTTTGGGTCTCGTGAGATTGAAAAGCAGGCTAGAACCCTTCCAAATCAATGGCGTACGCGGTCGCATTGGTGCCAGCGTGACAAAAGATACTCACAACCAAGACATTCCCGCAAATCATCAAGCTCAGGTTTTTGGTGAAGGCACCCACGAAATCCACCAGGGCTGGGCGGAAGTTGGGGGGCCCAGTCAGGACCAGGCATTGTGGCCTGAAAAAGGAAGCAGCGAGAGAGGTTCTGTTAGTTGTTGTTGTTGTTCAGTCGTTAAGTCGTGTCTGACCCTTCGTGATCCCATGAACCATATCCCGCCAGGCCTTCCTGTCCTCCACTATCTTCCTGAGTTCGCTCATTTTCATGTTCGTTGCATCGGTGATGCTGTCTAACCATCTCATCCTTGGCCTTCCCCTTCTCCTTTTGCCTTCAATCTTTCCCAGCATCAGAGTCTTCTCCAGAGAGTCCTCTCTTCGCATTAGGTGGCCAAAGTATTTGAGTTTCAGCCTTAGTACCTGTCCTTCCAGGGAACAGTCAGGGTTGATTTCATTTAGAATTGACTGATTTGATCTCCTAGCAGTCCAAGGGACTCTCAGGAGTCTTCTCCAGCACCACAGTTCAAAAGCATCTATTCTTCGGCGCTCAGCCTTCCTTATGGTCCAACTCTCGCAACCATACATTGCTACTGGGAACACCATCGCCCTGACTATACGAACTTTTGTTGGCATGGTGATATCTCTGCTTTTTATTATGCTATCTAAATTTGCCATAGCTTTCCTTCCAAGGAGTAAGCGTCTTTTAATTTCATGGCTGCTGTCTCCGTCTGCAGTGATCTTGGAGCCCAGAAAAGTAAAATCTGTTACTGCTTCCATTTCTGCCCCTTCTATTTGCCAGGAATTGATGGGACCCGATGCCATGATCTTAGTTTTATTAATGTTGAGTTTCAAGCCAACTTTTGCACTCTCCTCTTTCACCCTCATCAAGAGGCTCTTCAGTTCTTCTTCACTTTCTGCCATTAGGGTGGTATCGTCCGCATATCTGAGGTTGTTGATATTTCTCCCGGCAATCTTTATTCCGGCTTGTGATTCATTCAGCCCTGCATTTCTCATAATGTACTCTGCATATAAGTTAAATAAGCAGGGTGACAATATACAGCCTTGCCGTACTCCCTTCCCAATTTTGAACCAGTCGGTTGTTCCATGGCCGGTTCGAACTGTTGCTTCTTGACCCGCATACAGGTTTCTCAGGAGACAGGTAAGGTGGTCTGGTACCCCCATCTCTTTAAGAATTTGCCACAGTTTGTTGTGATCCACACAATCAAAGGCTTTTGCGTAGTCAATGAAGCAGAAGTAGGTGTTTTTTTGGAACTCTCGTGCTTTCTCCATGATCCAGCGCATGTTGGCAATTTGATCTCTAGTTCCTCTGCCTCTTCGAAACCCAGCTTGTACGTCCGGTAGTTCTCGGTCCACGTACTGCTGAAGCCTACCTTGTAGGATTTTGAGCATAACCTTGCTAGCATGTGAAATGAGTGCAATTGTACGGTAGTTTGAACACTCTTTGGCACTGCCCTTCTTTGGAATTGGAACGTAAACTGACCTTTTCCAATCCTTTGGCCACTGCTGAGTTTTCCAAATTTGTTGGCATATTGAGTGCAGCACTTTCACAGCATCATCATTTAGGATTTTAAGTAGCTCAGCTGGGATATCATCATCTCCGCTAGCTTTGTTGTTAGTAATGCTACCTAAGGCCCACTTGACTTCACTCTATAGGATGTCCGGCTCTGGGTCAGTGACCACACCAGCGTGGTCATCAGGAACATTAAGATCTTTCTTGTATAGTTCTTCTGTGTATTCTTGCCATCTCTTCTTAATCTCTTCTGCTTCTGTTAGGTCCTTGCCTTTTTTATCCTTTATCATGCCCATCTTTGCACAAAACGTTCCCTTGATATCTCCAATTTTCTTGAAGAGATCTCTAGTCCTCCCCATTCTGTTGTTTTCCTCGATTTCCTTGCACTGTTCATTTAAGAAGGCCTTCTTATCTCTCCTTGCTATTCTCTGGAACTCTGCATTCAGTTGTTTATATCTTTCCCTTTCACCCTTGCTTTTTGCATTCCTTCTTTCCACAGCTATTTGTAAAGCCTCATCTGACAGCCACTTTGCTTTCTTGCATTTCTTTTTCTTTGGGATGGTTTTAGTTGCTGCCTCCTGTACAATGTTACGAACTTCCGTCCATAGTTCTTCAGGCACTCTGTCTACCAGGTCTAATGCCCTAAATCTATTCTTCACCTCCACTGTATACTCATAAGGGATATGGTTTAGGTCATATCTGACTGGTCTAGTGGTGTTCCCTACATTCTTCAGTTTAAGCCTGAATTTTGCAATAAGAAGCTCATGATCTGAGCCACAGTCAGCTCCAGGTCTTGTTTTTACTGATTGTATAGAGCTTCTCCATCTTTGGTTGCAAAGCACATAATCTATCTGGTTTCGGTATTGACCATCTGGTGATGTCCATGTGTAGAGTCGCCTCTTGTGTTGTTGGAAAAGAGTGTTTGCTATGACCAGCGTGTTCTCTTGACAGAACTCCGTTAGCCTTTGCCCTGCTTCATTTTGCGCTCCAAGGCCAAACTTGCCTGTTGTTCCGTTTATTTCTTGATTTCCTACTTTAGCATTCCAGTCTCCTATGATGTAAAGGACATCTTTTTTGGGTGCTAGTTCTAGAAGGTGTTGTAGGTCTTCATAGAACCGGTCAACTTCATCTTCTTCGGCATCAGTGGTTGGGGCATACACTTGGATTACTGTAATGTTGAATGGTTTGCCTTGGATTCGAACTGAAATCATTCTGTCGTTTTTGAGGTTGCACCCCAGTACTGCCTTTCCCACTCTTTTATTAACTATGAGGGCTACTCCATTTCTTCTAAGGGATTCATGCCCACAGTAGTAGATATGATGGTCACCTGACTTAAATTCGCCCATGCCCGTCCATTTTAGTTCGCTGATTCCCAAGATGTCAATGTTCAATCTTATCATCTCATTTTTGACCACATCCAGCTTGCCTTGATTCATAGACCTCACATTCCATGTTCCTAAGCAGTATTGCTCCTTGCAGCATTGGATTTTCCTTTCAACCTCAGACACATCCACAGCTGGACGTCCTATTGGCTTTGGCCCAGCCGCTTCACTCTTTCTGGGTCTACTTGGAATAGTCCTCCGCTCTTCCTCAGTAGCATATTGGACACCTTCCGACCTGAGGGGCTCATCTTCCGGCGTCATATCTTTTAGCCTTTTGGTACTGTTCATGGGATTTTCTTGGCAAGGTTACTGGAGTGGGTTGCCATTTCCTTCTCCAGTGGATCACTTTTAGTCAGAACTCTCTGCTACGACCTGTCCGTCTTGGGTGTCCCTGCACGGCATAGCTCATGGCTTCATTGAGTTACGCAAGCCCCTTCGCCACGACAAGGCAATGATCCATGAAGGAGGCAATGATCTGTTAGTTGCCGATTGATTGTATTGATGCAGCACCATCGAGGAGTCACACAGAGAGAGTGGGAAGGCAGGTCCCTGCCCTGAGGAGCTTACAATCGAGTCACTACCACAACAGAGCTCTGCTGAGTCTGGAAGCTGCAGTACCACCATGCAGCCATCTGCAGGGGTGGCGCTGAAGTGCAGCGCAGATCAAGACAGCCCATTGCTGGGCTTGGAAGCAGCCACAGTGGCTCAAGAAGTTGCACGCCTAGGACCAGGGCAGCATAGTCCCTGCTTAGCACCCCGGTCCCCGCCCCAAGCACGTTCAACTCACCTGTAATTTTTAATGTGCTCCTCCACCTCATTGAGTCCCACCGAATAGTTCAGAGCCATGTTATAGGAACCAGCCTGCACCGAGGAGCCCCAGTTCACCTCTGGAGAGAAACAGTTCAATCGTTTTGTTTAACAGGAGCGGAAGTTGGGTTAAGAAGAACCTGCCTGAGGACTGAGTTCTCACAAGACAACTGCTTTGGCTTGAGGACAGTGAAGGGCTGTAGCGTCAGAGACACTCTAGCCCAGGGGATCCTCAACCAGTGGTACTGTGGCCAACTACTGGTGGTACTGACACAGCGCTTTCAGCGGTGCATTTTCGCTCCCGAGGGGCTCCTGCCTTTGGCCGAGCCTCTCGGGAACATTGAGAAGGGCCCTCCCACCTGCCCAGAGCCTCCTACCTGCGTTTTCTGGCCTCCATAAACCTGGAAGTAACTGGTCGATGATGTCATTTCCAGTCATTTCCAGTGGTACGCAGCAGGAGAGTGGCGCTGGAGGTGGTTCTTGGCCGGGAAGGGGTTAAGAATCCCTGCGCTAGCCCACCGCTCTCATCTTCTCCACACTTCTTCCTCCATTCCATTCCCCTTTTCCTTTTCAAAGGCAGGTAGCAGGAGGTGGAGCCCCAGCAGAGAGGGGTGGGTGGAGAGCGGCAGACACTGGGCATCATCGTCCTCCAATCCACCACCTGAAGCAACTTCCTCAATTGGCCACATGGATGGGCCAGCGCCGTAGCATCAGAATCGATCAACAGATTGATTCCTTTGCTCATAACGTTTCTGTTGGTTCCACCCTTTGACCTGTAGGTCAACACAGGCCCATAATATTGGGCAGGGCCTTTGAGAGGAATCAGGGGGCATGAAGTTTCTCTTGGGGCCCTTTCCAAAGGGGGAGGGGGCAACATGGGGCAGGGGAGGGCAGCAATGGCTGGAAAAGTCTCCAGAGCCCAGGTCTACCAGGCTTCCCAATGTGGTGCTCAAGTCTACTCACCCAGTAGACCTAGCCTTCCGGGTGGCCCGGTCACCATCTTTCACTCTCCATGAAGTCAGCTGAGATCCCAGGAAATTTCTGGGTCCCCTCCTTTGGCTCCTGGGCCCCCTTTTTTTACCCTGGGCCTGGGTACAATTTATCCCCTTTATCCCCCTCTCATGGGCCCTGATATTGGGTACCAAGTTGAACTAGCCCTTGTGGTCCTCTGATGAATGGAAGGACACCCATCACTCTTCATCATCACCAGCCCTGCTCTTTATTGAAGGGGCACCACTGTTTTCCACCTCTCCAGACCAAAATGGGTGATGCCAGTGACGTACCAGGTTTCTTATAAAGGACGTAGCCCAGCAAGAAAATCACGATGCCAATGGCGATGAGGGCTGCCCACCAGGTGAGAAGGAACATGATGACGACAGACACCACAGCGCCAAAGAGAGCTGCCCACTTGCTGTAATACCTGAAGGATGGTCTCCAACCTGTAAGGACAGGGCACAAAGATCAACCACCCTCCTATCAGATTCATACGTCTGGTCATGAGTCTAGAATATCATGTCTAGACTCTAGAGCAGCACTTCCCAAACTGTGGGTTGCGGCCCAATGTGCGGTGGGTCGCGGAGTTGGGCCAGCCCATGCATCCGGTTGGCTCCAAATTGGAACCCACTGGATGCCATTGGAGACTGCTCCCAGATCGCGCCAGGCTCGGGACGCGCTTCCTGGGTCTCTGGAAGCAACCAGAAGACACTTCCGGTTTACTTCTAGTTTCACAGAAGTGACTTCTGGTTGCTTCTGGAGGTGTTCTGAGGCCTGCGGAGGCCCGAGGAGTGCGTCCTGGGCCCAGCGCGAAAGAACAAGGTGAGTCATGGCTAGGCTTACCAGATCTCCAACCAGGACAGAGTGCTAGACCTTTAGGAGAAGGAATGTGGGCAGGTGTAGCTTGTTAAACCTTAGAGCACAATCCTAGGCATGCTTACTCAGAAGCAAGCCCCACTGTGTTCAGTGAGGCTTGCTTCTGCCTAGGATTGTGCTCTAAGGTTTAACAAGCTACACCTGCCCACATTCCTTCTCCTAAAGGTCTAGCACTCTGCCTCGGTTGGAGATCAGGTAAGCCTAGTCATGGCAGGTGAGAGATTGGGAACCACAGGTCTAGAGTATTAGGCTTACCAGATCTCCAACCGAGGCAGAGTGCTAGACCTTTAGGAGAAGGAATGTGGGCAGGTGTAGCTTGTTAAACCTTAGAGCACAATCCTGGGCATGTCTACACAGAAGTAAGCCCCACCGAACACAATGGGACTTGCTTCTGAGTAGACATGCCCAGGATTGTGCTCTAAGGTTTAACAAGCTACACCTGCCCACATTCCTTCTCCTAAAGGTCTAGCACTCTGTCCCGGTTGGAGATCTGGTAAGCCTAAGAGTATATTGTAATCTTGATGTACATTAAGTGCTCGCCTATTTAACTACAGCCCCTTCCCCCTCGTACAATATCCACCTGGTATGACAAATCTGGATTTATTTGGCGCGTTTTCATTTTTTAATACTTATTGAATTTCAGGAAATGATTCCCCCATTGTGAAAAAGTGGCCAGACTAAGGCCAGCAGGATCTCTGAGAAGAGAGTTACGAAGAGGAAGATTTAATATGTTCAGGAAGCAGGTCATTCAAAGATCATCACTGAATTTGTGGAATGATGCATGTAATAGGGACAGGCCTAAGAAGATAACAAGTCTTTGTACCTATTGAAAGGGGGTTCAGTCCCTGCTCCACAAAACATGGCCCAGAAGCCATATCAGATCTATTAGGAGCTCTCTAGCAAATAGCCTCATTCAACTGAGACCCTTGGAACAGCCTTGAGCCGAACACAACAAGTTCTCTTGACTTATAAGTGCCACAATAAGTCACCTCATATGTGGTGGCTTTGCCCTAAAGTAAGAGAATATTTTATGATGGTAAATACATTATTGCAGAAGGTATTCTGTTACATTTTTCCTTTAGAACCAGAGCTTTATTTGTTAAATATTCTCCCAAAGATTTACAATACTGATTTAAGACATGTTATTTTACATATAAATACTGCAGCCAGATTACTATACGCTCAGATGTGGAAAAATAAGGATATACCCAATATGTATATGCTATGCATGAAATTGTTTGAGGTAATTGAAATGGATGTTTTAACTGAAAGAATGAGGGATGGTAATGTAGAAACTATAAGACGATTATGGAAACCATTTTATGATTGGATGGAGCATTATACCAATGTTAGTTAGATTAAGTCTATTAAATATGATTTGAATAAGTATTTTGATTATGTTAAAGCAAATATTGTTGATGATGAATGGAAATTATTATAGAATGAAGATAAGCTTATGTAATTTTGGATCTTTAACAGTTAAAGGTGGAGGCTGCGAACAAACGGTTACCCTCCCCTGTCTGATGTACTTCCTTTCCCCATATCTTTAAATAAAAATCTTTTTTAAAAAAAGTCACCTCACCTGGTGAGTTTGTAATGGAGGCATGGAAACAACTGAAGTTAATGAGAGCGTAGGAACACAAGAAGAAGTTGGAGATGATGGGAGCAATAGAATTCAGTTCCGCTGCAAGAATTGGAAAGAGAGGGATGGTTAATCTGCATATGAGTTTCAAAGCACATCGTCAGAACTTGGAGATCACAGAATGGGGGCCTTTGGCCCTTCAATTATTGGTGTTGACCCCACACCCAAGTCAAATCAGACTCTGTCCCACTATATTGGTGATCCTTGAAGAGCATACCAATGAGAATGAAGCCAATCGCAATCACGTAGGTCAGCATGTAACCCCTGATAGGCTCGTTGTTTTTTCCATAGCCCTTCCCGAAAAAGCCAATGACTGGGTAGAGTTGATCCTTACAGAGGCACTGTTGGGGGGAACAACATGTCATGACAAGGCCCTGAGTGACGTCATCAGTCCGGGCTGCAGCACAAAGATGTAACTGAGAGCCACCGGGGGGGGGGGGGTCTCTTGAATCAGAAGGTGTGCGTGTGCGTGTTAAAGCTGGGTTCACAGCCTCATGAGGGAGATCACCATTACAGTACATTTTTCCTATTTTACAGATAAGGCTCAAAGTAACTGAGTCACCAGGAGGGGCTCTTGAATCAGGGCCTCCAGTGGTCACTCTCTGGCGGCTCCCCCTCCTGGACCCCTGAGGCAACTTCTTACAGCAAAAGGGGCCCCACAGCATCACCCTCCTGGTTGTAGGAGTAGGTTTTCTTTGTGCCAGGTGCCAGGGAGTGGCGACAGGATACAGGTCTCTGGTTGTCTCGCGTGCTCCCTGAGGCATCTGGTGGGGCCACTGTGAGATACAGGAAGCTGGACTAGAGGGGCCTTTGGCCTGATCCAGCAGGGATCTTCTTATGTTCTTACCCTGACAAAGGCAGGAAGGGAAACTGCAGCCAGTAAAGCCCAGAAGGAACCAGGTCGCTTGGGGAGCCCATAGACTCCTCTGATAGCCCTGTATAAGAGCCCTCCTCAGCTTGGCTGCCAAGACCGAGTTTGTTTGCTCACGCCACAACTGGACCATGAAAGGTTGCCAGCCCATCCATGAGGCCAGCTGAAGTGGCAGCAGATCGGTATGGGGCACCCATCTCTGTCTACCTACTTGCCTCCACAGTCAGTCCCTGGATTGGAACAGGAACAGGGGGACAGAGAGGAGGAGGAGGAGGAGAGCTAGAGCATTGGAGAGTGGGAGAAACAGAGGCTGGTGCATCATTGGTAGGCTTACTAGATCTCCAACCGGGACAGAGTGCTAGACCTTTAGGAGAAGGAATGTGGGCAGGTGTAGCTTGTTAAACCTTAGAGCACAATCCTAGGCATGTCTATTCAGAAGCAAGCCCCATGGATGCCTAGGATTGTGCTCTAAGGTTTAACAAGCTACACCTGCCCACATTCCTTCTCCTGAAGGTCTAGCACTCTGTCCCGGTTGGAGATCTGGTAAGCCTAACCATTGGGTAAGGGGGGGAGTATCTGGCGTGCTGTGTCAGGTGGTCTGGGGCCGGCCCTGCATGCGTGTTTGGCTATTAGAATTTGAAGTACAGTTTCCTAGATTCAAATCTGAGCCCCTGCCTGCCGGACCAGTATCTTTGCCGGACATCTGGCCGAGAGAGGCACTTTTCTCAGTTGCTGGGGTAGTTCTAAATGTCACCGACTCACCTGGAAGACTTTAGGTGCTGAGACGAGGCAGGCCAAAGCTGAGGAGAGAGTGGCACCGAAGATCCCAGCCGTGATGAGTGGAGCAAAGCCAGACACCATGCTCATGCTCTGTGGAGACAGCCACAGACCATACAGTCCATTTTCAACATGCATGAGGACCCTCCTCCTATTGGTGGGGCATGTGTGTGTGTGTGTGGGGGGGGAAGGTACTGTGTTTCCCCGAAAATAAGACAGTGTCTTATATTAATTTTGGCTCCAAAAATGCAATAGGTCTTATTTTCAGGGAGGTCTTATTTTCCCAACCTGTGGCGCGACCCCCCCCCCCCCGGCACTTTGACCAATTAAAGCTTCATTCTTTCCTGAGGGTGCAAGGCTCTGCAAGGCCTGGAAGGCCTGCACTCGAGTCCTCCACCATGGAGACAACATGCTAGAGCAGTGGTTCTCAAAAAAATTTCCCCGCGCCCCCCCGTCACCCGATTTTGGGGGGTGGCGCCCCCCGCCCTTCGCGTCGCCCTCCGCACGCTCCGAGGCCGGCCCGGGAGCCGGCCTCGGAGCGTCCGGAACGGCCAGCGCTCCAGGGCCTTCTGAAGACACAAGCGTCAATCCGGGTATTTTTGATGTTTTCGCTCATGCGCAGACCCGTTTTCGTCTCTGCGCATGAGCGAAAACATCAAAAATACCCGGATTGACGCTTGGGCCTTCAGAAGGCCCTGGAGCGCCGGCCGTTCCGGACGCTCCGAGGCCGGCTCCCGGGCCGGCCTCGGAGCGTGCGGAGGGCGACTGTGGTGGTCGAGCCCCCCTTTGCGGGGCCTCGCGCCCCCCCTGGGGGGCGCGCCCCACTATTTGAGAACCGCTGTGCTAGAGAGACTTTGCAAGGTTGCAGCCTCTATTTCTACTTTGAAACCTCCTTTAAACATCTAGCTCGCTCATCTCATCCCAAAGTCTTTCAGTGGGTTAAAATAGTTTTAAAACAAACGTATAAAAAAATGAAAAACGGGATTAAAACCTATGCCTAGAAGTGTTTTGAAAATGATGTTATTTTTTTGAAAATGTGTCGAATTAAAATGCAAAATGTAGTGTTTTGTGTTCAGGTGCGAATTCTCAAGCATCAATATCAGGTTTAATATCATTACATTGCAGTCTTCAATGCAAAAACAAGAAGTTAGTCAATTATTTCTAACTGGAAATGTAATCTGTTTCAACCAGATGCATTCCACAACCAGTAGAAAGTTGGTGATTTGGTTCCAATTCTGTTTGAAAAGGTGGCGTTTTGTGTTTTTATTTGGTTTGAAAAGATTGAAAAGGTGATGTTTTGTGGTGGGGTTTTTTTTGGGGGGGGGCAGTTATCAACAAAAACAAACACCCTTACCTATGCCAGATACTACGTGTGCGTGTGAACTGGCAGTGTTGGCAACAAGGGTGATGGAGGGTGGAAGTGGGAAGGGATGGACGAGGCTCCGGGCCCCAGAAGAGGTGGGCCTTTTGACCCCTCCTGACACCAATATAAACTGACCCACAGAGCCAGGGAGGAGGACTCCATAAGGAGGGCAAGAGGCCTTGCAGGCTCTGGTAGAAGCTGTTGGCCAGTCCAAGGAGGGCCAGAGGGGGACAGCTAACCCCCCTTCTGAGGCAGGTCAAAGGCCCTACAGGGAGGAGGACTTCAGGGACCGTCTCTAGGGGTGGAAGGATGACAACGGCGGAACAGTCCGCAGCTAGTCCTTTGCACGCGCCCCTTCACCAAGGCACCGACACCAAGCAAACAGCAGATCAATTCTTCCCCAAATCCCCAGTGGGCTGATACCTGGTAATAATTGATGAGCCCATAATGACAACTGTGACTCTGAGCACACTCCGTGAAGTTCCAGCCGTGGTCACAAGCGATTCCTTCACAGCCCAGAGAGCCCACGGAAACGGTGTCATTCACATTTCCAGATGCGTCCCGGACCACACATGCACCTAGGAAGGAACAGTTGGGCGTCGTTTCCGACTTCCTTCCATCTCAACACGCACATCAGAAAAATGCCTCTGAGCAACTAGTCTAGTATATAACCACATGTCTTCTAGCAGATTAACTAACAGCGCAATCCTGCGCAAGTTGCGATGGCTGGTCTAAATGGCCAACCACTGCATCCTGCGCAGGATGCGGACTGCAGCAACATGACACGGGCTCACTTCGGGGGAAGGGGGTGTTCGTCCCCTTCCCCGGTGTAAGCGCTGGAGGCCCCAATGGGTCTCCTCGGATGCACATCTGGGGAGGCCGTGTAAGGCTGGCTCAGCCTGGGAAGGGATTTGGGATATCGGTGCCAATATCCCCGCCGCCTCCCAGGCTGGGCTGGACAATGGCCCTCTTCCCCGCCACCCTGGCCCGCCCTCCCCACGCCCTCCCGCCAACCGGCCTAGGACTTACTTGGGTCAGCTGGCACAGATCCTGGGCGACAGCGGAGTGAGCAGCTCCAGCTGGCGCCACTTACTCCTGAGGAGCCGCAAAAGTGCTTTACGGCACTTTTGCGACTCCTTAGGCCGTTAGACAGAATCAGGCTGCCCATCATCGTTTCATACGGCGATCCTGTAGGGTTGGCAATCCTGGCTCTAGGAAAACGTTGTGCTTCTCCATTGATTAAAAAAGAAGAAAAAAATCAAATGCTTGCCTGTTACCTACCAATTGTAGCAGAAATAACCAGATAAGACACAGTTGTCCAGAAAATAGCCACGAGGGTGCCCTTAGGAATAGCCACGGCAGGATCCTACCAAATGAAATTGGAGAGACTATGTATTCCATAGGCACTATAATGTTTTTATAGATACACACACACACACACACACACACACACACACACACACACACACACACACACACACACACACTCCCTGTGTGTTGTTTTCACCGCCTTGAATGGTTCCGAAGGCGAGGGGGCGGGGCCGCTTCGTTCACCCGTGTAACAGAGGGTCGGATTGCGGTGGAACTTAGAGCTCCGCCCCCCCTGCAGTGACGCCAGTGCTGCTTACCCCAGCCTCAATTTTTCCAGTGTGAACCACACCCTTATCTTGACACCCAGCAACCACAAGCAGACCCCACGTTACAGCCCGACATGTACAAACATCTACCGTATCTGTCACATTAAGGGCATGACCCATCCATGCATAGGCACAGGAAAATGCTTGGCATAAATCTCATTACCCTCAAGCAGCGGCGGCACGACCTGGAATGCTGCCTAATGCCGCCTTCGGTCTACCACCTCTGCACAGGTACACAAAAGCCGCCAGTGACTACGCTCCTCATGTGGTTTCTGCAGTTGTAGGACTGCCACGTTCAATTTAAAGAGACTGCGTGAATGAAGGAGTTCCGTCATTTGCGTAGCCCCTGTCAATCAAACTGGAAGTCCCGCAACTTCCATGTTTGAAGAAACTGTGCAAGGTGACTCTTTGCTCACGTTTAGAGGGTGGAAAGTGGAACAGCATGAGTTGCACCTGTTGCGGGCTAGAGGGAGATAGTGGCTGCAGTAGACTCGGGGTGAAGGGCATCCCAAATCAGCCACCCTCTTGGCCCCTGCAATCTGCCACTGCTGCAAACCACATCCCCTTGCCTAATGGATGGGCCACCCCTGCTCTCAAGCACAAGTGCACAAGGGCATTGCACCTATGGAGAGGTCCGTGCACACCTCCCGTACAGTAATTCAGCGATCTCCTTCCTCTCCAGCGTCCCCCCAGCTAGCAAAACCTACCTTCAAATCACCTGAAATGTTGGCTCCTGCCAAGATGCCAGTAGCGGATGGAAAAAAGATGGAAAACAAGCCAAAAAAACTGCCATCAGGCCCACGCCAATTGGGCACAAAGTTCTGCGCAAAAATATCCGCTGAAAAAGAAGACATTGAGCAGTTAGCATATACAGTAAGTAGCCATTTCAAGCTACTGATACAGATAAGAGCCTTGCTGGATCAGGCCAAAGGCCCTGAATCTAGTCCAGCTTCCTGTATCTCACAGTGGCTCCACCAGACACCTCTGGGAGAACACAAAACAACAAGAGACCTGCATCCTGTCGCCACTCCCTTGCACCTGGCATACAGAGAGAGACTATTACTAAGACCAGGAGGATGCTTATGGCTTGTAACTTGTAATGGACTTTTCCTCCATGAATCTATCCATTCCCCTTTTCAAGGCATCCAGGCCAGGTGCCATCACCACATCATGTGGCAAGGAGTTCCACAGATTAATTACACGCTGGCTGAAGAAATATTTCCTTTTGTCTGTTGGCATTTCCACTATATTGGCAAGGCTGGAACCAGGGGAGAGCCAAGACCTTCCGGAGCCCAAGGCAGGGTGGCACATGCTCCCACACCTTTATCCAGTGGTGTGCAACAGCAGGTCCAAACATCTGCGGTCACCAGTCCTCCTCCTCTGCCCATGCTTGACAGATTTGAACAGTAAGAGGACAATGGAGGAGGAGAAGAGGAGAGGAGAGTAGCAGGCTAGAGTGTCTCCCAGAAGACTCTCTAGCCCTGCCCTGCCCTCCACTCTCCTCTTTGGTTCACACTCTGTCCCCTTCATCCCCAGAGATCCAATAAGCATGGCAGGGAGTGGTTGAGGAGCTGGAGGGGAGTGGCAGCGATGCCCCACACATCCTGCCACAATGCTAGATGCAAGGGAGTGGCAACAGGATACAGGTCTCTTGTTGTCATGTGTGCCCCCTGAGGCATCTGGTGGGGCCACTGTGAGATACAGGAAGCTGAACTAGGTGGCCCTTTGGCCTGATCCAGTAGCTGGGCTCTTCTGATGTTCACCACCTGGTGGATAGGCTAGAGCTGACTTGTGCGCACGCACGCACGCACGCACGCACACACACACTTCCAGATTCTTGTTCCAAAAGATAAGGGATATTCCTTTGAATACTAGTTGCAGGGGAAGGGAAAGTTGCAAGCAGAACTTCTGGTTGTCACTTCTGAAACAAGGGCTCCGGGCTTGTTTGACTCACTAGCCAATTCAGAGGACTCTCTTTTGGTCCTTAGGACTTGATGGAATCTTCGGGGGTGGGGTCGAGTGGAAAACCAAATGACACTTTTCATGAGGTTCAAAAGGAAGCATTTGCTTCGGTCTTTGAGTTGGCACCCACAGAGACAGCAGCATCAACCTGCAAATTCTCACGCCAACGACAGCAAGAGCTTACCCTTGTAGCTGAAAAATCCTTTGGCTTGCTTCTCCTCGCTCGCCGGGATGATCGTGCCCACAATGTAGTTTACGAAGGAGATCATGATGACGATGAAGAAGAGAACCTGTGCCTGCAAGGAAAAGCAAAGCCAGGGTGAGAAACCAGTTTGGCTTAGTGCATACAGCCGGCCTAAAAAGAAAAGATGAAGGTTCACATCCCCACTCAGCCTTGAAGCAAACTGGGTGGCAAATTTATTTCTTTATCATATTTGTGTCCCACCTTCTCCCCCCCCCAGCAGCTCAGAGGAGGGGCCATAGCTCAGTGGTAGAGCCCCTGCTTTGCATGCAGAAGGCCCCAGGTTCAAGACCCAGCAGCATCTCCAGGTAGGCCTGGGAAATACCCTTCTCTGTCTGAACGCCTGCAGAGTTGCTGCCAGTCAGTGTCGACAATCCTGAGCTAGTTGGGCCAATCGTCTCTTTCCGCTTTGGGGAGTGGGGATGAGCACAAAGCTCAAAATTACAATGTGGCTCAAACAGGCCATTGTTGACCCCCCAACTTCCACAAAAACATCTCTCTTTTTTTACATTCTAGACCCAGGAGAGTTAACCCAAGTCCTCTAACACCAGAGGCAGCATGTCAAATGACACACACACACACACACACACACACACACACACACACACACACACACACACACACACACACACACACACACCCCAATCTCTTATTCTGCCACTCCTTCTCACTGTCTGTATCCTAAAAGGAGAATGGAGCAGAAGAGGAATCATGGAGGGGAGGAAAGTGGTGAGCTAGAACATATTCATGGAGACACTCTAGCCCACCACTCTCATTTCCGCACTTCCTCTTTCACTCTGTTCCTCTCTTACATTTCAAAGCGGTAGAGGTCAGTAGGCAGACAGAGGTGGGCACCCCACCAATCCAGCACCTGAGGAAACTGCCTCATTTGATCTCAGGGATGGGACGGCCCTGCAGCCTAGATCTGAGAAATGGGCCCAGGACTGGAAAAGCTGCGGGTCTTGGTTTGCCTCAGGGAGAAGAGGCATCAAACTGAATTGCTGAACTGGACCTAAAGCAGGTCAATGCGATTCTGCACAGCCAGGAAGCAAGGGGTTGATGAAGTTAGAGACGGTCTTCCTCCAGAGACCAGTTGTTGGGAAGCGCCAGAGAGGACTATTTGCCGACATGACCCACTTCTGGGCTTTCTGAAGGCATCTGGTTGGCCACTGTGAGAAACAGGATACTGGATCCAGTTGGGCTCTTCTTGCGTATAGCTATGGTTTTTTCTTTAAGAGAATTTCTTGCCTTTGCTTCCCACTCCATTCCAGCCAAGGAAATCCCAAGCAAGACAGTCACTGTGATAATTCCAATGATACGGATGTCATTGGTGGGGTCTACGATAGGAGAGTTGTGTTCCTGCAGAAAGAAATCCAACCGTCAGCAGTTGACAGAATGAGGCCTAGAATGAGGGCACCAGACAGTGCGTGAAGAAGAGCAACTCTCAGTACAATCCGTGGGGATGCAAAGAAGCCCATGGAGTCCGAGGGGCTGTAGTTCCACCACCGCAGAAGACCTGCTTTCATGCAAGTCCAAGAAGGCTCCACCGTCTCCGGTTACAAGATCGCAGAACTTCGCCTGAGAGGCTCTCAGAGAGCCTCTGCCAGAGTAGACACGGAAGACTCTCCAATACTTCTCCAACCATGGCGATTCCTCACCTGAAGCAGATCCCGCACAGTTTCTGCAAAGCCCACCGTGTGCATGGCGACGGCCACAGCATTGGCAAAGGCAAATATGAGGCCGATGGAGCCACCCAGCTCGGGCCCGAGGCTTCTTGAAATAAGGAAATACGTCCCACCTAACAGGTCCGAACAGAAGAATTGTCACGCTAGCATAGCAACTAATAGGCTGAGTTCCACTTTAGGGCTTCCCTAGAGGAATCTCACCACTGCCAAGAACTTCTTAGGTGGCCTTAATCAAGCCACTCCCTCTCTGCCTCAGTCTTCCCCATCTGTCAAATGGGGATAATGCTGTTGACTTGCTTCACACAGGGTTGTTGTAAGGACCCATGCAACCTTGCCCATTTCCCTGGTTAAGTGGACAAACGTACCTGATTTAACTTTGCCGTTGGTGGAGATGGCCGAGATGGACAGCCCTGTGATGGTCGTCACCGTCACAGACATTAGTATGATCACCCAGGTCAGTGCTGTGGAGAAAAGCGCATAGTGGGATTATGCTGCAGTGCCTGCAGTCCAACGGAAAAGGGGGGCATGTGGCTGCTGCTGGCCCGGACCTCCCCCGTGCATCTCCCTAGCAGAAGAACCATGTGACGTGGAGTCATTGCATTCTGCGTTTTTCTACCCCCACTCCAAGAGGCTACTACAGGTGGGCCCCCATATCCACGGATTCGCTATCCACGGTTTCAGTTATCCACGGATAGCAGGGACCCCCCCCCCAGACTTTTTTACCTTTTTCCCAGTAAGCTTCGTTTCTTCCTTAAACACACAGGAGAAGCAGCCTCTGGCTGCTTATTGCAGGCAAGTAGAACAAGACTAAGTCCTAGAGAGGCTCTGCAAGGTTAAGAGAAACCTTGCAGAGCCTTTCTAGGACTTAGTTTCGTTCTACTTGCCTGCAATGGAGGCTGCTGCTTCTCTGTTTGTTTTAAGGAAGAAACAAAACTTGCTGAAAGAAAAATAAGAGCTGGGGGGGGGGGGGGTCATGCAGACACCCTCCAGGACATCTCATTAGGCCCGTTCATGCAGCCTAGATTTTTGGACCCTGATGCAGGGCTCCAAATGCTCTCCTTCCCCCCCCCCCCCCGGGCGCGTCCAAGATCTCCTGGCACCTGAGACTATGTGTCAAGTGTTGCTCACCTTTACCTGGTGATGTGCCAGCCTCTGCTCTTTCCACCTCATGGATTGGAAAAGGTAGGCAGGGGGTGAAGACCAGCAGGGATTGTGAAGAGCTCCAGAAGGATCTCTCCAAACTGGGAGAATGGGCAGCAAAATGGCAGATGTGTTTCAATGGAAGTCAGTGCAAAGTGATGCACATGGGGGGAAAGAAGAAATCCGCCCAGATTGCCCCTCAATGGCTGCTACGCAGAAAAATTAGAAAGGTATTTACTTATTCATTTAAAAGGTTTATATCCTGACTTTCGTCTTAAAAACTAAAGGTGCCCAAGGCAGCTCACAATACAATAAACACCCATAAATATAATAACCAATAAAAATGCAGCACACAGAAAAGAGATCAGAATAAAAATGGGGAAGCAACCTATTGTGAGCCAGGATGGTGTAGTGGTTTGGGAGTCGGACTCAGACCTGGAAGATCCAGGTTCAAATCCCTGCTCAGCCACGAAGCTTCCTGGGTGACCTTGGGCCAGTCACTATCTCTCGGCCCCACCTACCTCACAGGGTTGTTGTGAGGACAAAAAAGGAGGGGAGGAAATATGTACACCACTCTGAGCTCCTTGGAGGAAGGGCGGTATAAAAATGTGAAGAATAAAATAAATAAATAAATATTGGAAAAAAGAAGGGGGAAAGGGAGAAAGCAAACTTAAAGAGAAAGGTACACCAGGGCCAATGCTCTCTTGATACAGAGAGGAGACTGAATGTCACATCGCCCTTGGAAACTGATTGGAAGGAGGCCAGGCCGGGGCAGGGAATCATGCAGAGATGCAGCAGGTGCCTCCCCTCTGTGGGTGAGTGCTCTGAGCTACAGGAGAGAAGGTTTAATTATATTCCTTCCATAACACACTAGCTATTGTCTCTGTCTGCTGGTACTATTACCCTAACTGTGCTCTCTCGCTCTCTCGCTCTCTCTCTCCCCCCCCCCCCCTCTGATCTCAGACAGAGATTTTTCCCTGCTCTGTTTTAGAGATACTGTATGTCAGGGACTGAAGCAAGGGCCTTCTACAAATTAGGCTGGAAGTTTGTTAGGGCTGCCTCATTACGGGAAATGGATTGGGGTTTTGTGTTTTTTTAGCAAATAAATGAATAAAATATTTTGCTCTTTTTAAATTAAAAAATTACTTGTAAATAAATAAAATATTATTTCTTTCTAGATCACCTTTCTTTTAAGTCTCGTAAAGCTAGGTGGGTCCCGATAGAGTGTCATTTTAAAAAGTGGATCCCCCCAAAATAGTTTGGGGAAAAAGCAACCCTGGGGATTTTAACTGGGCCTCCAGGAACTTCCAACATTATCTCATGTTGAAAGAAAACTCTCCAGGAGCTGCAGAAACAGCTGCATCATCAATCGATCTCATCAATCGTCTGCAAAATGGGTAAAGAAGAAACTCTGGATGATGCAACAGTCCTCACCTATTCCAGCTTGTGCAGTGATCCACGGCAATCGCAAGTACAGAATCACTCCCCAGATATTCAGCATGCAACGGATCTAGAAGAGGAGGAAGCGGCAATGAGAACTGGAAACACATGTAGACACCACAGGACCTCAGATTGAACAGCAAGGAGGATGGAATGTCGGGTTCTGCCTGGTTCAGAAGCTATGAGCCCCTGCACTCGTTGGATCGTGTATGGTCAGATCCCAGCACCTATGTCAAGGAACAGTTCCAGACCTGCTAATGCAGTCTGCAGGATTAAATGGTGACAGTTTGGGCCTGTACTGCTTCAGGCTGAAGGTATATGAGTGCGTGCACTTTGAAATGCTCATCATTTTAAAGGATCCCTGCAGATAGAAAGAAAGCATGTCAGGGAAACAGCACTGGCCTCATATTTCTTTCACTCTCGTGAGATGATGTGACCATTTACTTCGTACTCTTCAGGAAGCCAACTCTAACCCTAACCCTAACCAGAAGCGTCTCTCCGGTAGGGGCGGGGCTGTAAGTATCGCTGCGGTCATAGTCTCTTTACCGAGCGAGGAGGAGGCAGCCCCGCCCCCTCACTGTCCGAGCCAGTCCCCTACGGAGAAAGCAGCAGGCAGGGTCTCTTCCCTGCCGGTTTCTCCGTAGGGGACTGGCTCGGACAGTGAGGGGGCGGGGCTGCCTCCTCCTCGCTCGGTAAAGAGACTATGACCGCAGCGATACTTACAGCCCCGCCCCTACCGGAGCGACGCCTCTGACCCTAACCCATCCTGTTTCTTGCTTCTCAAGCTTCCCATGGCATCTCTTCAACAAGAACCTGGGCATCATCCAATGAAAGTGGTTGATGGGAGATTCGGAATAGATAAAAGGAAGGACTTCAGACGGAACATGATCTAGGGAACTCACTGCCACAAGATGTAGTGTGGGCCACTAGCTTTAAAAGGGGATTTGGACAAATTTATGGAGGGCGGGTCTATCAACGGCTACTAGGTATGAGGGCTATATGCTACCTCCAGGCAGGGTTGGCAAGGAGTGTCTATCTCTGTCCGTCCACTTGCTATCCATGGCTCTTCCTCCCGTTCCCACTCCTTGGGTTGGAAAAGGGGGATGGAGCAGAAGAGGAAGGGTGGTGGGGGAGAGGAGAGCGGTGGGCCAGACTGTCGAGATGGCCTGACCCAACCTCTCCTCTACACTTCCTTCTCCATTCCCTCCCTTCCTTCCTTTTCCAGTCCAGGGAGTGGGAGAGACGGGCACATCACTAGGTAAGGGCGCAGCTTTTGGCACGCTGCCTCGGGCAGCTGGCCCTGTCTCCAGGTGAGAGGCAATGGGCCTCTCGGAATGATAGCTGAAGGAGAAGGGGGAGCTTGGGGGCTTCCCAGAGGCAAGTGGTGGGACAGTGTGGGAAACCGGAGGCTGAACTAGAGGCGCCGTTGGGCCTGATCCAGCAGGGTCCTAGAGGGGCCATTGGAACTGACCTTTCTTATGCTGACTTCATTCCACAGGGTAGTGACATTTTATTTGGCGTCATTTAATCAGGGTGACGTTTTATTGGGCATCATGGATTCGCCTGAAATGGGTCGTGTCTCTTACATGCCACCCTCTCAGCATCACTGTGCCGTGCGTCTGTGCGTCCTTACCGTCACCCCTTTCACCCATCCGAACCGGACAGGCTCCTGCTTGGGCTTCTCATCCCCCTCACCAGCTTCCTCCTCCGTCCCTGCTTCAGAAAGGCCGTTGCTTGGATGGAGCTCATAGGCTGGTGGGTGCAGGTGGCTGCTCTCTTGCTGGAAAAAAGGGGCAGACACACAAAGAACAGGAAGCCAGGTGCCACAGTGGCTGGGGGGGGGCAAGCAGCTGAGCCCCACAGCTGCCTGCTGCTGCACCGAGAGCAAAGACCATTTCATGGTGGAGGGAGTCACATAAGAATTGGGCTGCAACAGGTGGGTTGGGAGGACAACCTGACCTCAGCTGGGTCTAGAGTGGTCAGCTCTGACTGCAGCTGTTTCCTGGAGAGTTTTATTTCAACATGAGATAATGTTGGAAGTTCCTGGAGGCCCTGTTAAAACCCCCAGGGTTGCTTTTTCCCCAAACTATTTTTGGGGGATCCACTTTTTAAAATGACACTCCATCGGGACCCACCTAGCTTTACGAGACTTAAAAGAAAGGCGATCTAGAAAGAAATAATATTTTATTTATTTACAAGTAATATTTTAATTTAAAAAGAGCAAAATATTTTATTCATTTATTTGCAAAAAAAAAACACAAAACCCCAATCCATTTCTCGTAATGAGGCAGCCCTAACAAATAACCTCCAGGTTTGAGGGGCTTAGTTATGTGACCCAGCCTTCACCTGCCCCCCACTACCTGTCATTGACAGACTTGGGGAAAAAAAAAACCACCAGAAAAAAAGAGGCTCAAACATTTACCTCCCTTTATTTACACAAGCTTGCAAACTACAGGAGCTCAGATCCTTGCAAACTGCAGGAGCTCAGCTCTTTGAAGAGCAATTAGCAGCTATCTGATTTTTGAATAGCCTCAGGGCTTGAGGCAGTTAGTTATTTGATCTTTCCATCACCCCTGTTTCCATTGGAGGCTCTGCGGGACCCATCAGAAATCAGGTCGCGAACCACCAAATGGGTCCCGACCCACAGTTTGAGAAACACTGCTCCAGACCATCTGCTATGGGGGGGGGGAGAGGAAACCTGACCCACAGCTTTCGCGATGGTCCCCTCCTTAGCTACGTGTTTAGAAGGCCAAAGTGGAGGAACATCATGATTTGGATAAAACTGGGGATGTCGGGGTGAGGCTTATACGGATTTCATTCCGCCGACTCCTGGTTTTCCCTTGGTAATTCAAATGGTGCATGCCACTGCCTTGTACAAAAGGCAGACTTGGAACAGAAGAGGAAGTCTCTTTCCTCTTCAGCACACACAGTCAGAACTTGTATGGTAACAGTGGCGTCGCTCTAGGTGGGGCGGAACGCTAAGTTCCGCCACGCTTTGACCCTTAGTTACAAGCCGGCACTGCCCCCTCGCCTTCGGAGCCATTCAGGGCGGCAAAAGCAATGCGCAGAAGACTCCCTGCGCATTGCCTTCACCGCCCTGAATGTCTCCGAAGGCGAGGGGGCGGGGCCGCCTCGTACCGGCTTGTAACAAAGGGTCAGAGCGCAGCGGAACTTAGCGTTCCGCCCCACCTAGAGCAACGGCCACTGTATGGTAAGGTCATGGGTTTAGGGTGCAATCTTATACACCAGGGGTTCCCAACCTGTGGTTCTAGTACCACCAGTGGTACTTCAGTCGACTGCCGGTGGTACTCAGACCACTGGGCCACTGGAATCCTGCTCCGATTCAGAGCTTTTGGTAGCGTATTTTTGCTCCCAAGAGGCTCCTGCCTTTGGCTGAGCCTCTCGGGAATGCTGAGAAGGGCCCTCCCACCTGCCCAGAGCCTCCTCCCTGCATTTTCTAGCCTCTGAAAACCCGGAAGTAACTGGTGATGACTTCCAGTGGTACTCAGAAGGAGAGTGGCGCCGGAGGTGGTGCTCGGCCAGAAAGGGGTTAGGACCCCCTGCTATACACATTTACCTGGGAGTAAGTTCCACTTCCTTCCGAGTAGACGTGCCTAGGCTTGCACTGTGAGAGATGTTCACCTTCTACCATTCTACTCTCCAGATTTCACATTGATTCTGATATGTGGCCCCCAGGCTTTGGCATTTTGACCCTCTCCATTCTGATGTTAGGACAACAAGCATGGCTGGTGCTTATGCTTTGGGCAACTATGTCAGAAGAATGGACCCATTGTTTGGGGTTCGCACTCCCTGCTTGTCCCCCTGCCCCACAGTTGCAGGTGTCATTCAAGTTTTCCCCAGCCAAGATCCATATTCCCCTTCACCACTTCTCTCCTTGGCATGGGGGGGGGTCTTTGCTCTCCCCCTCTTCAGCTCCCACCACCAGAACCAAATTCTGTAACAGTGCAAACATTTGGCTCAGACTGGAACTAAACACTGATGCAGCTTTATTTTAAAAGGGGGGGGGGGACCAACCACAACAAAATGTTGCAGTACTGTTCCCCTGCTAACTGGGCAAGAGGCCCAGTTTTTCAGTTGGTGCTCCTCTTCTATTTAGCAGGGGGAGAGTAACTGCCCCCCTTTCACCCCAGCACAGTCTCTTTTCTGATGGTGTTCTGCATCTTTTTTAGATTGTGAGCCCTTTTGGGACAGGGAGCCATTTAATCATTTGGTTTTGTCTGTAAACCGCTTTGTGAGCTTTTTGTTGAAAAGCGGTATATAAATACTGTAATAATAATAATAATAATAATAATAATAAT
The DNA here is from genome assembly GCA_026170595.1 of Plestiodon gilberti rubricaudatus. Classification (NCBI taxonomy): domain Eukaryota; kingdom Metazoa; phylum Chordata; class Lepidosauria; order Squamata; family Scincidae; genus Plestiodon; species Plestiodon gilberti. The sequence goes on along the minus strand of JANXHW010000010.1, from coordinate 22,771,512 downwards.
AATAATAATAATAATAATAATAATAATAATAATGTATATTCCCAGCACCTAAGAGAAGAGAGGTCTTCTCTAGAGCTCCAGCCAGCCTGGAACAGGAGTCTTGAAAGCACTGTTCAGGGCTCAAGGAGGAAGGAATGTTTCGAGGGAGGTAAGAGAAAAAGGACATTTTTTTTCTTTCCCCCTTCTGAAATTTTCTCATTATAGTGTGAAAGGGCTCATCATGTTCAGGGCTGGTTGGAAATATGTCAGAAACAATTGGAGGGTTTTAAATCTTTTAAAAAGTGCTTGACTAGCATTCTTTTGCTAGTGCTTGACTAGCATTTTTTTTTACTAGAGTTTTTTGCTCCATGTGCCGAGCTTGCGGAGAAAGGCAGGATAGATGCTCCATTCCCCAGAGGCGATGTCCCCTTGTAAAGAAAGGGGTGTTTTTTTCTTCCTTCTGCCTCCAAGCACTACTAATTGGTAAAAGGGCTTAAATCACAACCTGAATTTCCACTGGTTGGGCTCCGATGAAAGATACTTCAGCACTCTATCTGCGGACTCAAGACCCAACGGAGTTTGTGGGGATGATCGGGAACAAGCACCTAACTCTCTTAGCAACTCTTTGTGGTACACGGCACGGCACGGCAGCACAAGAACAAAGCTTGACTTGCATTTACCTTGAGGAACGCGTGGAGGTCTGCAAGGGTGGGCCTGGCTTTCTTCGTTTCGCTGGAGATCCTTGTGTTGGCATAATGTTCATAAGCTGGCACCACGTCAATGGTGTTATAGCCAAAGGTCCGCATATAGAAAGTGCTGTTGTGGGTGAGGTGGCTGGCTTGGGCAGTATCGTAGGCAGCCAGGTCGGTCTGGCCATAATGCCCCCTGGTGCTGTCCTCGGTGCTGATCAGGGTGCTGATGGTAAACCTGCCGTTGGAGCGCCCTGGGTCGAGGGCTCCTTCCGTCACCGGCAGCTCAGCCATTTCATGTCCTCTGCTTCTTTTTTTTCTCCTGTCTCTCTTGAATCCCGGGGAAGGGACAGTGTTGCTGAGTTGAGCATTTGGTGCCACCCACAGAAGGCACAGACACTTTTATACCCCATGAAACCAGAAAGAACCGACTGCCCACCTGCGCCGTTAGCTCCGAGCAGAGGCAGGCAACTAATTGGCTCGAGCCAATTCTCCAACCTGAGTGAGCGGGTTGGAGAAAAGAATAGCTTGGAGGAATGCCGAAATACTTACTGACCAACGCCAGTTCTAGATCAAGGCTCTGATAACAGATTTTGTATTAAGTCCTAAGGACAGATCGGCTAAAAATATAGCGTTGGTGGAAGGCCGGAATGGGGGGTCCTTCTCAGATTCATTCTGTTTGGGTACATTCTGTTCCCCTCGCAGTTTTATTAGGCATCAACGTGCCCTTGGCAGGAAGGAGACGAGACGTGGTCTACCTACCATAGACTGGTCCTTTCAAAGGAGCCATGTCTTTACATTCCTCTTTTCGCAATCAGTCTCCAAACTATCCCAACTTGAAAGACTCGTAGGTGCAGTTGCACAATGGGGATGGGTGGGTGGGAGCGAGGTGAAATGGTGTTAAGGTTGCTCAGGTTATCAGTAGGGGGCTGGGGCACCTCCCTTATGAGGAAAGGCTACAGCATTTGAGACTCTTCAGTTTAGAAAAAAGGCACCTGAGAGAGGGGACATGATTGAGACATATAAAAGTAGGCATGAGATGGGAGAGAGTGGATAGAGGAACGTTCTTTTCCCTCTCGCACAACTAAGGGACATCCACTAAAATTGAGAGGCAAGAGAGTCAGAACAGACAAAAAAAAAATATTTACCCAGCATGTAATTAATCTGTGGAACTCCTTGCCACAGGATGTGGTGATGGCACCTGGCCTAGATGCCTTTAAAAGGGGATTAGACAAATTTATGGAGGAAAAATCCATCACAGGTTACAAGCCATGATGGGTATATGTAACCTCCTGGTTTTAGAAGTAGGCTCTTCTTAATACCAGGTGCATGGGAGAGGCAACAGGATACATGTTTCTTGTGGTCTTGTGTGCTCCCTGAGGCACCTGGTGGGGCCACTGTGAGATACAGAAAGCTGGACTAGATGGGCCTTTGGCCTGATCCTGCAGGGTTTATGTTCTTATGTTTTCATCGCCTGCCACTGGTACTGATTTTGGAACTTATTAGACCTCATTTGTAGTGCAACCCTAGGCATGTCTACTCAGAAGTAAGCCCTGCTGAATTCAATGGGACTTACTTCCATGTAAGTGTGTATAGCAGGGGTGGCCAAACTGCAGCTCCTGAGCCCAATGCGACTCTTTGACCTATAATGTGCGGCTCTCAGAAATATGTTGGCTGAACTGCTTTTTGCATCACAATTAATATAAAAGGTAAATAAGAAATGTTCGAGCTGTTTATTTACCAGGTATAAACTGAGAGTCCGCTGGATTAAAACATAAGTTTAACGTTCATGGTGAGTAAATATGTTTAAGAATTTAAATGCTTCTTAAATATTGCGTCTCTCAAACATCTCTCTTGAGGCTCTCAAACATCTGAAGTTTATCGTATGTGGCTCTTACACTAAGCAAGTTTGGCCACCCCTGGTGTAAAGTATTGCAGTGTTCCAGACCTAGCCCAAACTCTTGAACTGGATTGCTGTTTTAAAGCAAATGCATATGAATGGACAAATAGAAAATTTAAAAATCCTAAATAAATATAAAGGTATATTGGAGTGCTAGCCTGTGCTTGTTTAATCAGAAGTAAATCCTACTGTGTTCACAACAGGAGGCCTCACTCCCAGGTTTTTCTGCAAAGAATTGCAGCCTTAATATAACGTGAGCTCCATATTGTCCCTAAGGCAGCCCTTAGGAAAGATTATGGCCTTGACATGAATATATCATATATGCCCCTAGGCAAATTTCTCCATTTGCCTCCTGCTGAGCAGGCTGGTTATTCTTCTCAGCTCAGGCTAATTTGTGTCGGCTCAAGAGTCATGTCTCTAATAAGATTTTCAAGGCCAGCAACGATTAACGAAGAATGAATGACAGATACAGGTCTTTATCAGTTCTAGGAAAAAAGCCCACAGGGAAAAAAAGCCCACAAGGACAAATGCACACATATAATGAGGAAGTATTGCAGTAGTTCCCAAACATTTTTTGACCCTGACCCTAAATACACCTTTTCTGTCACGTGGTGACCCCTGGGTTTTTTTTTTCCCTTCAGACGTTTTTCCTAGAACCGTCCTGTGGACTTTTTTCTGGTCACCGTCTTTATCAGCCACGTTTTAATCAATAAAAATCGTTAACATCATGGCTTTCAATCCCGTATCTGTCATTCATTCTTCGTTAATGTCTCTCCCCCCCCCCCATCCCTTTGCACACTCCAGTTTTCAACCAGTTTCACAAATATTGACACTGATGTTGAAAACAGGACTGAGTGCTTTGAATCCAGAGAGGGCATGAAGGCCATTACAAGCCCATTAGGAAAGGCATTTCCTAGGTGTTTTTTTTAAAGCTAGCCAGAGGAAAAACATGAATTTGGCCATGACACTGGGAGACGCGAGTTCCAAAGTCACCTACCCGTTTAAAAGCAGTGACAGATAAGGATCTCCAGAGACGAAAAGTTTGAAATCCGGCCATAAAGTACAGGTCTGAGCCTGAAAAAGCCATTTGAAATAAAGGACTGCCACTTATTCCAGCTAGTTAATGGGAAAGCGGGCCTGTTTTTTGCAAAGCCTCAGGGGAGTCTTTTGAATAGCAATAGATGTTAACTTTTTCTTTTCTAACAAGGATTATTTGCAGCCACTGTGAGCTTCTATCATATATGCACGGGTGCTACGATTGTTCTGTTTGTAAGAACTTAAGCCCGACCCACACTGCATGAGTTCCGGTGCGTCCCAGACACATGCAGAGCTCGCGCAACTGTGTGGCCTCCATTTTTAGAGATCGCATCGGAACGCGGGAGACCTGCGCTCTCCCGGGTTCCGGTGCGATCATGCCCAAGATTTTGAGGGAGCGGGATGCGGAGCTAGTTTTGTCACCAAATGGGATGAGAGGGGGATGAAAGGCTGCAAGCTTTCGGCCAATCGGAGCGCACTTGTGTTTAGCCAATCACCGCTGCGCTTTCTTAAGAAGGAGGGACTATTTGCAGGAAGACACTTGTGTAGACTAGGTCAGCGGTTGGAAGCGGGCGTCCAGGCACCTATGCTCGTGCGCCTCCGTGCCGGAACTCATGCGATGTGTGTCGGCCTTTACTCAACAGAGATTTCATAAGGGCATGGACAGGGCCGGCCCATCCATGAGGTTTATAGAGGTGCATGCCTCAGGTGCAGGATTGGCGGGGCACCCATCTCCTTCTGCCCTACCGCTTCCATCACCCTTCTACTGCATCAGAGCGGGGTTCCAGTGATCCCGTAATCCCAGTCCCACCTGCAGTTGGCCGAAGTACCACTGGTGCTACTACTACCACTGGTTGAGAACCCCCACTGGTTGAGAACATAATGCAACGGTTGTTTGCATTAAACAAAACTTCAAGCATTAGGTTTTTTTCTGTTTGACATTGACTTATCCCTCTTCCCATTGCTGGCCCATCCATGAGGCCAGCTGATGCAGGTTGCATCAGGGGGCAGATTGTGAGGGGTCCAAGGGGATAGCAGATTCAGGGTGCCTTTCAGCCTGAGTAGATTTCCACCTCCTCCTCCCTCCAACCTTCCACCAACACAAGCTGCAATGATCTGCTTCCTGCTCGCTTGAGAAGCAGATCATTCAAAACCCCGGAGCCAGTCCTGATCTGAACAACCACAATCTTCACACTCATGCAAGCAGCACACATACTCTGGGTAAAAACGATTTTATTTTCAAAACATACATCTCAGCTGTATTAAAATAAAAATGAGAGAGCCAGTTGCAAAAGGCATGAGGAAACCAGGACAGAAGGCGTGATGTCGGTGTGGATCGGCAGCCTCTCCGGTGCAAGACGTGCAGGCAAGTGGTATCATGCAACCCTGGTGTAGTGAAATAGCCGGATAGTAAGATGCGCTTTTTGTCGGCCTGATTCACAACACCAGCTGCAGCAACAATACCGTGACTGTGGACAGGGGTCCCATCGCACTTCAGAGAACAGCTTCTTGGGCGCAGTCTTTCAAGAACATATTTTAAAACAAAAAACAAAAAAACCCCGGCATCCTCCACCCCCACCCCCCCATTCATAAACTCCTCTTTTGGGACAACTGCGTTCAACAGCCCAAATTCCTGGCCTATCACAGCATCCCAGGGCAAGTGACAGAGTCAACACTGACAATTAACAAAGATCAATGGACCAATTCTATACACCCATGAACTTACAGATTGATCGAATAAGGTTATATTTAGGTCCATCAATTAAAAAAAAAATGTAGGGCTAACAAAATCATTTTCAGGTAGCGAATCACCTATTTTTTTTAACCAAGTAACCAACACATTCAGATCTAAATGGGTTGAATCTCGCTGGAGTCATTAACACACAAGGTTGGAGCATCTGGTAAGCCACTCCCTCTCGGCCTCAGTCTTCCCTATCTGCAATATGGGAATAATAACAATAATAATACCAGTCATAGAATTTACAATTAAGAGGTCCGAGTTTTCAGGCCGTTTATTAAGGTTAAAACAGGACACGTCCTGGGTTTATATACCACCAAGGACAAGTCCCAGTATTTATATACCACCTTTCTTGGTCATTGGATTTCTCCTCTGACTTTAATCCAAGGCAGTTTACATGGGTAGGCTTTCCCAACCTCTAACGGGGATTTTTACAATTATATACCGTATTGTCCCGAGTATAAGACTCACCTAATTATAAGACGCACCCTTAAAGTTTGGTGCTATTAAAAAAAATTAATTAAATCACTGGCATTAAATTGCAACAGCCTGATTATAAGACGCACCCTTAGTTTAAAAAGGAGAAAAAAGTGAGTCTTATACTCAGACCAATACGGTAAATATTCAATCTTGCATGAACAACTTTAACAATACTGACTTACGGCTGTGGTTCTGGCACCGCAGCACACCGCAGCAAATTCACAGGGGCATTGTGGGGTATTTTAAATTTGAGGGAAACACAAAATATGACAGAAATGATGATGATACGTACCTGGCCTAGGGGCACCGTGAAAAAAATTACTGAGACACTAAGGACACCGTGAACCGAGAACGTTTGAAAACCGTTCTGTATAAGGACTACACAAGATAATACATTTTATGTGCTTTGCACACCCAGACAACTGCATGCAATTATTAAGGATCATTATTTTCTGAGATATTTGAGCTGAGATATTTTTTCCTTCAAGAACATACTTTAAAAAAAACACAAAAAAACCCCGGCATATTTGAGCTGAGATATTTTTTCCTTTGCGTTCTCTATTACAACACCACATATGAACCAGAGTTGCCTAAAAAGAATTTGTTAAAAATGCTTTTGTTAAGAGCTCTAAATGCATGTGGTTTGAACACACCACTGAAAAAGGGACCCTGCCAGTTAGAAACAGGCTGTGTGACCTCAAGCAACTTGAGCCGGAGACACACCAAACTCGTCCGCGTCTGTCTCACATTCATCTCGCGTGTGGGTGCACTGCCTGAGCGGCCAACGTGCCAGGTCGCGACACTACAAACACTAGACACACCAAAGAAAGCTGCACGGAGAAGGGAAGATGTTCTGCCCTGCCCCCTCCATCTCTCTTTTAGCCAATCAGAATTGAGATTTCTCAAACTTGATTCTGATTGGCTATAGCAAAAGAAGAGCATTGGTTTACGTTAGCGAGAACTGGAACGTGCCTTCTGGTGCCTCACCGGCGCTCCTGTGCATTCCGGCCGGAGGTCAGACACACCAGACGAACGCAGGTGCCGCTGGGCGCAACACATGCGGACGTGCTTGGAGTGTCACAGCCTTCTTCAGATGGAAGACCCACTGAGTCAAAAGGGTCGGATTCCCAAGAAAACGGATTCCCAAGAAAACGGGATGATCTACCCAGGGAAAAATGTTGCTTTGTCTCATTGTTTTGCAACCTGAGCAGAGTGCCCTTTCCCTTCTTTTCTCTTCCCTTCTCCCTGGTTCCTTCCTCCTCTCAAATCACTCCCCCTTCCTCCATTTTCTATTAGAAAGGGATGATGAAACACACCATGGAGCCATTTGGCCCTTCCCAGGTAGGGAGAAAGCACTACGCCACTCCTGAGAAACTGGCCCACAATCTGCTGCCTGATGCAGCCTGGCTCACCCTGACTCATGGTAGGGCCGGTCCTGCTTAAAGGTGCTTAATGTTGGCTGGACTGAGCCCAAAAGGTGATCTGGGCTAGAGCCTTAAAGCTTGCCAACCTGACTATATTTGTAGTAGATGCAATACAAAGGCAGAAATTCAAGATGCTCCAGGTCAAATACAGTACAGCCTGTTGGGGAAATTCATCACCTCCCCTCTGGTCTTCCTGAAATAGCTCAGGAAAACAGGATTGGGGGAGGCAGGGCCGGCCCATCCATGAGGCCAACTGAGGCAGTCGCCTCAGGCAGTAGATTGGTGGGGGAGGGCGCCCATCTCTGTCCACCTACTTGCCTCCACTGCTCCTCTTCCTCCTTCCACTCCCTGGATTGGAAAACGAATCCAATTGAAAATGAAGAGAGAGGCAGAGCGGAGGAGGAAATGTGGAGGAGGGGGGAGGGTGCTGAACTAGAACATTGGAGAGTGGGCGGAGCAGAGGCTGGCGCATCATCGCGAATGGGGGGGCAGAGATTGGCATGCCACATCAGAAGGTCTTGGGCCGGCCCCTGGGGGAGTGGGAAGGACAGAGACATAAGAGCAAAGGGAGTCCTGCCTCACCGCTTGCTTCCACCCGCCTGCCTCCCTCCCGTTCCATGAACCATTTCGGGCAATACTGGCGGAAAGAGGGAGACACAGGCCTGGCAGCCCATTTGGGGACTGAGCTTAGCCCACTACCCAGCCCTTCAACTCCAATTACCTCCCACCAAATAGCTGCTTCTCAAGGCTATACAAGAGCAAAAATGCATCTTGCACCACAATTCTAGGCACAATCCGGGCAGGGGGTCTGGCTCAGCCGGCAGAGCGGCAGCCCCATATGCCTGAAGACGGCAGTTCGGGACAGCCGGAAGTATCCAGGTGCTGTCGGAGAGCTGTCGACACACCGCTGATGAGCTGCAGAGTCTCTGTGAGAGAGAGAAAGCTGCAGCTGGCAGTTGAAGCGTGGGAGGCGAATGCCAGAGAGAGGCCGGACTGTGACGGAAACCACCTGGCATGAAGACGTTCTGTGCAAGACTAGAACATTTGTATTACTGTAAAAACCCCTTTGGGGGGTGAGCTAGCCTGCCTATGTAAACCGCCTTTGAATTAAAGTCAGAGGACAAATCCGATGACCAAGAAAAGGCGGTATATAAATACTGGTGGTTGTTGTTGCATCTACTCAGAAGTAAGTCCCAATGTGTTCAATGGGGCTTACTCCCAGAAAAAGTATAGGATTGCTGCTTAAATCCTTGAAATGGTAAGGAAGAGCTTTGGGCTTCCAGTTTGCAGGAGCCCCCTGCAAAATGGCCTCCATGGGCCCCTTCTCCTCCCTGGCTAGGCTCCCCTCCGTTTACCCCGGGGCGAGTGGGTGCAATGACTCAGAAACACTCTTCTCTTTTCAAAACTGAGCTGTGAGTGCCAGCCAGGGGCAAAGAGAAGGCAGCAGGCCACCCTTGCCACTGCCTAGGACCGTGATGGCCAACCTGTGACACGCGAGGCCATTTTGGGTGACACGCCAACGTTTCCCCCAGGGCCCCGACACACCTTACACTTTTGCAAACGTTTTACAGGCTTGTCTTGAACATTTAGGGCAGGGGTTTTGGCAGACCTCTTTCAAATTGTTATCTAGTAAAACTCAGCAATCCAAAAGTCACTAATTGATGTTAAATACAATGCAATGTGTTCTATAGTTGTTTTCAGTTCAGTTCCATTCAAAATTACAATTAAAAGTAGCAATAGTCAAAGTACTGTTAAAAAGTGGGGGGGGGGGGACACACCAGCAGAGTCAAGTTAGGCATTTTCAAAAATGTTGACACACCAAGCCCAAATGGTTCGCCATCACTGGCCTAGGAGCAGTTGCATGCTGAAATTTTGAAATTAACGCCGGGTCTCAGAGGGGCACCACTCGGCAAACAGAGAAACAAATGATAGGCCTTCGGTTTTTTGGGTTTTTTTGCTGGTTTATTGTGTTATGTATTATTACTATTACTCTTTATGTTTGTTTGTTTTTGTTATGTTATGCCAATAAATGTTTATTTATTTATTTATTGATAGGCCTGAGGAACTGGGCACACTGGCTCACCTAAGTGCGCTATACATGCTTTCCAACTCATTTAGATGTACAGCAAGTCCTCACTTAAAGTTATTTCGTTATAAGTTTGCGTTTTAAAGTTGTTGAGAAAAAAAAACCCTGATTGCCGGCTGGGATCACTGCCTGTGTGGGTTTTCTCTGGCCCAGAAAGCTCACATTTATTTCAATGTTTAATATTAGAAGTGTTTTGGGTTTCTATTTCGAAGTTTGGTGATGTTTTTGTGACCAGAAATATGCTGTAAACTCTTGTTTATGTATATCAATTAGGTCAAGGTCTCCCCTGCTCAAAAGCCAGTCGTGTCCGACTCTAGGGTGTGGTGCTCATCTCCATTTCTAAGGTCAAAGAGCCAGCGCTGTCCGAAGACACTTCCGTGGTCTGGCATGACTAATGGAACGCTGTTACCTTCCCGCCGCTGTGACCTATTTATTGACTTGCAATTTCTTGCTTCCGAACTGCTAGGTTGGCAGGAGCTGGGATAGGAGACAGGAGCTCACTCCGTCACGCGGCACTCGAGTCTCGAACTGCTGTCCTACCGACCTTCCGGTCTGCAGTTCAGCATCTTAACCACTAAGCCACCGTGGCCCCTGTATATCAATTAAGTAAGGTAAAGGTGACCCCTGACAATTAAGTCCAGTCGTGGACTAGGGTGTGGTGCTCATCCCCATTTCAAAGCCAAAGAGCCAGCGTTGTCCGAAGACGCCTCCGTGGTCATGTGGCTGGCATGACTCTCCTTGCCGCAGCGCGTAGCATGCAGCTGGAACACGGAGCGCTGTTGGCTAATATCAATTAGCCAACAGTAAAATTGGTTTTGTTATTAGCCGTGTTGCCTAAAGTCGCAGTTTCCAAGAACCTATCGACAACTTTAAGTGAGGAACTTGCTGTATTTATTTGGGAGTAAACTATATTTAATGGAGAACAGGTGGGATGAATGTCATGGAAACTGGAATTAAGTGGCTAGCAGAGTCCACATAGACAGAACAAATATGAGGAAGAAATAAATGCTACTGCACAGGGAAGTAACAATCCCTGCCTGTTTCTGAACCTTCTCTAGACACTTTTCAGGCATTTTCAAACTTTCTTCTGCCCTCAAGAGGACTAGAAACTTGCTTTGTAAGATAAATATTTGTCATCTCAGTGTTTTTTGCACTCTGGTACAGGAAAAATAAAACTGCAACTGTAAGGAATAAACACAGCCCTGAAAGCTGTATAAATTGGACAGTATTTCCAAATTTCGCCTTTCTACATATTAAGTTTGGCATCATGGTGCCAAACTGCCTGGTAACCAATCAGAGAAGCCTTATACATCCATCCTCAGTGCATCCTGGAAGTTTGTCTATTTAGCATATGGAATTGATTACCACTGGCTATGGAGATGCCACTAACTTAGAGATGTTGCAATCACTCTACCAGAGGAGCCCGAAACAGGGATGTGGATCAAGTCTCTGACTCCAAGTCTTGAGTCAAGTCCCGAGTCTTTGCTCCCAAGTCCCGAGTCTTTGGTTGCAAGTCCCTATCTATTTAATGGGGAAAACGGGTTTAATCGTGAATAAAATTCAACTTGTCGCACAAGGCTCCAAGTCTCGAGTTGAATCTTTCAAGTCTTTTACAATCGCCGGGTCAAGTCTGAGTCAAGTCACTGACGCGACTTGAGTCCAACTGGAGTCCGAGTCAATAGACTCAAGCCTACATCACTTGCCCAAAATATGGAATAAAAAAAGGTAAAGGTATCCCCTGACAATTAAGTCCAGTCGTGTCCGACTCTAGGGTGTGGTGCTCATCCCCATTTCAAAGTCGAAGAGCCAGCGTTGTCCGAAGACGCCTCCATGGTCATGTGGCCGGCGTGACTCTCCTTGCCGCAGCGCGTAGCTTGCGGCTGGAACACGGAGCGCTGTTTACCTTCCCGCAAGCGGTACCTATATCTACTTGCATTGACATGCTTTGGAACTGCTAGGTTGGCAGGAGCTGGCCAAGCAATGAGCGCTCACCCCGTCGCGGGAATCAAACAAAATCAAGATTCATTAGGTATTTTTAGTGTCTTAACCCAAATTTCTCCCAATACCGAAAACTCAAAAGGTTCTTTTAAGGTGGTCATTGTCTTGTCCTAACTCCACATCTTCAAAACAGCCATTCAGTTTTCGGCCATTCAAGATGAGCCTTAAATTTGACAGCAATCAACTCACTTAATATTATGACACAAAATTCCTTTGCTTTTGCATATTTCCGCACACTTTTGGTTCATGAGGCAGCCGAATCTCCAGCACACTCAGTATTAACATGAAATGTCAACAGATTCTTAGCTCTTCTTTGCATCCATTATATCTTAAGAAAATATGACAAAATTAGCATTTTTTAGGATCATATTCATACACCACCACCACCACCCCATTCGGCATCTTTCATGGAATTACAGACATGCCTTTAGGTTGCCATTTGGAACCAATTCTTCCTGAAAACCGAGAGGTGCCCATCAACGTAAAGCACTGTAACCCTTCAGAAATCTCTGGCCCTAAATCTTTTCCCCATTTTACCATTATAGTGCAGTACTGATGGCTTTTATACAGCATGAGAGAGAGAGAGAGAGAGATCTTATTTGCTAGTTTTTCAATTCCAGTAATTTCTACGGCTGCAATCCTATCCACACTTACTTGAGAGTAAGCCCCATTGACTATAATGGAATTTACTTCTGAGCAGACATGCATAGGATTGAGCTCTAAGATTATGCTCCCACCTTTCCATAAGAATAAAAGTGAGCTTCAGTTACATCCATGCATTTACGAACACCTTATTTAGCTATGCTTCCTTCCACTGAAAATATTCTCCACTACTCCCCAACTCATGAGAAGAAACTTCTGATGCATTTTTAAAGGTCTGATGCTTTATCTATGCTGCAGGCAATCACACCAAACCCAAACTCAGGAACATTAAATGTTAATATATTTTTTTCTTTCCTTACACTGAAACAGAATCTAAACCCTTCCATATTCTGGGAGATACGTCGTTTTAAGAGTTGACAGGTTTATTAAACATTAAAAAAAATCTACACTAGTTGTGAAAACCTCAAAATTTCTTCAGGGGTGGCCAACCTTCCACCATTAGGGCCTCGGTGTTCTTAAGAGTTGTGTAGAAGACAGAATCTTGGCAGCTGCAATTGCTGATGGTGCTGCTAAAGCAGCTGCACCTGCTGAAATGCCCTCACCTAGACAACCATTAAAGGTCCAAGAGCAAAAATGTCAAAAGGTTGGCCATCCCTGGTATAGAATCTAAACCATTTGAAGGCCTTTGCTGAATCCCAACCAGAATTTAACCAGAATTTAAAAAGTAATTTGAGTTACCTGTTCAGTCCCAGGTCATGTTGGCCTTTTCCAACCAAACACACGAGATTTAATAAAACTGGGTTTGTTGACCAACTCAATCCAATTTCATCAGGCCTTAGTCACATTATGCCAGGTCTTTGACTACAAATGCGCATTGTCTCGCATGGGGCACCATGCAAATTAAGGCCCAGACTGAAAATGGATGGGTGCCAACAGACCTGAACCCATTGACTCAAGCTAGTTGACACCTTGCTTTTCGGTCTTATTTGACTCATTAGTTGATTAACTCCAGAACGTGCATAACTGATGTAAGTATGTGTGTGTTTTTCTAACATAACCTTGCAAAATTGTTCTGTGAAGCACCCGTTGTGCATGCATGCAATTTCCACATCTTCACTGCATCACATGTACAGTTATCTGATGAAGCAGGTTCTTGCCTACCGAAACTTGTACTGTAATACATTTCATTGCATTTAAGGTGCCACAAAATATGTTAGCTCTCTTCTTAGATTACACAACCCAACACCACGTTTTGGTGCCTTAAAAGTTAGACCTATTCTGGGGTATATTTGGAGCGCCGATTCCAAAAATGGCATCGGTTTTGCCCTATTAGCTCTAGTTTTGGAGATACTGCATAGCCACCTTATATGCCGATTCAAGCAGCTTCCTCGTGAAGCCCACATCCCCCAGTGGCCATGGGTTTGCAGGTGTACCTGCAAATATTCTACACCAGTGGAAGGTGAATGCATGTGGTAAAAGCAGACACAGGCTTTTGCTGTAAAAGTGTACCATCTAGAAGTCTGGGGCTAACGCTATGTGCGGAGTCGGCCAAACATGTTCTAACACTGCATGCTCTCTGAGGGCTGAGCCTCAGCATACTTTACAATGCTGAGAGTGAGCCAAAGGCCCGTCCCTCTGTCTGAACATGGTTTCACTGGCACGCTTTTAAAAAAAGAAGAAGAGAGGCCTACATAAAGTGACTGCTTAGGCCTCTTGCAGAGTTGGACCACCTCTTTTTTGGGGGGGGGTTAGGGTTTTTTGGGGGGTGGGGGTGGGGTTAGGACATGATAGCATTTTACACAGTTCACTCATGGCTACTATGCCCCAGTGGTTCCCACGGAATCCTCTCGGAAAACAGTGCAATGCCAATTGGCAGGAGCCAGCATAACATCATGGGGAGCCACGGCCAATGGCCGCTAGAGGTCAAGGGAGCCACAGGCTGAAAAGGTTTGGGAAACGTTAGCCTCTGTAGCCCACGAAGCTCTGTTCTCTTGGTTACTGCCATAACACATTTAATTTTTGAACAGCTGCTTCAGAAGAAATGATGACCAAACGAGATGGTTTGGAGATGCTAACTTGCTTAACATATTCTGCTTCCTGAATAAAGTCATCTCAAACTCCTCCCCAGTCGCATGTAGCACAACGTGCCTCACGACCCAGGCAAACTGTCATTCAGCAGACACACCTGACACGGTCAGAAGTGGGAGAAGCCAACGTGTGTGTGGGGGGGGGGGTTGCATCAGAGGCCAGCCATGTTGGCCGAGGGCCCAGGCCCATTAGGGGGCCTACCCGGCCAGGTCAACCCTTGAACCCATGGCAGTGATGGTGCCCAACACACCATGAAGATGGGGGCAGGGACGCCAACAGGGGCCCAGTGCAGAGCTTTGCCCCAAGGTTACTAGTCACCCGTGTTGGCTGCCACCCTCAGTGCCCGTCCTATGTTTCTCCTGCCGCAGAAGGACTGGCCTGACCATGAGGCCGATAAAGACAATCCCCTCAAGCAGCAGACTGGCAGACTGGCACCCCCACTTCCTCCTTCCTGGATTTGAAGAGGAACAGAGTGGAAGAGAAACTGCGGAAGAGACAAGCCTTGAGGCTTGTCTCTAACTCCTCTGCATTGCCGCCTCTGCTTGGTTCCCGCCTTCCTTTTCAACGGAGCAGCGGCAACGGATGCTGCGCTGCTGGGTGAGGGGAGAGACAACATTTGGTGGGGCAAGGCGCTGTGCAAAGGGGGGGCGGGGGACTTGACACACTGCCTCAGGCACTGGGCCAGCCCTGCACCCCACCTTCCTGACCCAAGCAGAACCCAACACCTAGATCCTAATTTGGAAAAGGGTGAATCAAGGCGGAGACTAGATGTTACTTAATAACCTCACTCAGAGAGGTTTGCCTCACTGCTAAGGAACACGCAGCTTAAAGCACTTGATGGCCTTGGGACAGACAGTCACTCACTCTTTCAGCCTCGCCTACCTCACAGGGTTGTTGTGAAGACAAAAGGAGGGGAGGAACCATGTACACCACCCTGAGCTCCTTGGAGGAAGGGCGGTATAAAAATGTGAAAAGAAAATAATAATAAAATATGCTTTCCTGTTACTCAAAGGGGTATATGCAGTTTACTACAAGGGGTACAAGCAGCAAAAGAAGGGTGTTTGACATTCTCTTCCCCAGGCCAGGTTAAAGTTGAGTTACTGCCTGGTTCCTAATCCCATTAACCTGTAACCCCATGAAGCAGCTCAGTGAATTTCCTAGGAAATAAGATAAAGACGCCATACCTTTCTCCATAGGTCCTGTTTGCTAATTATTGGGCTTTTGTCACCCCCCCACTGCACTCCAAAGGAAAAAATATTGCAGAAAGGGAAAATAAATGAATAAGAAAAAACAAACAAATTTGGTAAAAGTAAAATAAAATGTCAAAAAACAAATATAAACCAAAGAAATTTATTGTGGCTGACAAAAATACATAATAATAAGAATTAAAAAAAAAGATGAAATTGGACCCATCCACTGAGCGAAGCCAGCAGGAATCCCACGGCGTCTAATTCATGAGGACCTCCATCTGCACCAGTCGTGCGTTTGTGTCTCCGGAAGTTCGGTAAGGGATCATGCCGGCAAAAGTGATCAGGGCCCGAGCTTGAGACCGGAGTTGCTAAGGAGGAAACCAAGACCGAAACAAAAAAGTCTGTTATTTTTATCGGCGACAGAGGCTGGAAAGGAGAGGCTGGAATCATTGTATAGAAGGAAAAAGCAGAGATCAGAGTAATCTTGGAAAGAAACATAAAAGGTGAGGGTGGGCTTGTTGGGATGTTTGTCCCCTGCTCCTCATGTGCAGTGTGACCTTGGGCTTGTGCCCCTCCTCCCTGAAGGCCCGATCCGATCCAACGTTCCAGTGCGGAGGCAGCCACAATGCAGCCCCGAGGTAAGGGAACAAATGTCCCCTTCCGTGACTGCTCCCCCCCCCACGCCCTGTTGGCACGGCTGCATCAGCGCTGGAAAGTTGGATCGGATCGGGCCCTTAGTGAAGCAGGTTCAGTTATTCAGGATAATGGCGATCCTGCATTCAAATAACTGAGGGATCTCTCTGTTTGGATTACGGCTGCATCCCACTGTGCCCCTGCTTAGTCAAATCTTTATAACAACCCTTTCTGCTCCACGAAGCAGGATCCCAGAGGAAGCTAACAAAACAAAATCTAAAACACCACAATGAACAAACAGTACAAACAAACAATTTCTAAATTAGAAACAAAAATCAAAAATCAAAGCAACATCAAATATACGATTGATAATATATCAAAGAACCAGCAGCACCACAAGGGGAGGGAGATCAGAGACGCCGGGCGCCCTCCCAGCGCCCGGGTGCGGGGCCTGCGCGCATGACGTCGACGCCCCCCACCCGTTTAACGGTCATTTCGGAGCCAAACAGGCTCCAGGGAGGGAGGGATCCAGCAGCTCGCCTTGCTTCGGTGAGTTTCCCCGAACGCGCCCGCCCTCCCGCCCGAGCACCTGGAGCTCCTGCTCCACGCGCTGCACCGACGTTCCGCCGCTGAGGGAGATAAATTGTTCGGCAAGCCACAGGCCCATTCAAGCAAAACAATCTCAACCAGATGTCAACATATTAGCAGGGGAGGGAAGGCATTCCCCCCCCCCCCGAAGGGAGTTCCACTATCTGGCTGCAAACTGCACAGAGCAGAGAGAGAGGAGTCACATTCAAAGACGACCTATGGTGGGGAAAGGCAGACTGTTATTGCCAAAAGGAAGACGACGGCCCAAGCTACTTTCCTGCCACCATCCCATAGCTACACTTCTCGATATCAGCCACTCCACCTTCAGCTGTGGGTGCGAATTCACTGCGATTTTTTTAAAATTCAAAATTATGTGCTTTCTATTATTCTTCAGTTCTGCCTGCTGAGAACGATTCTACATCGCTGCAAAGTGCCCACGAACTTCTCCACCAGCAGCAACTGCTCTGAAATAAAGCTCCTGTTTGTAGAGATTGCACCGGTCTTTATTTTCAGCAGGGGGGAAAAAACCAACAACACCATGTGATTTAAGGGATTGCACGCCTTCGAATGCAGAACTTCAGAATTCAAGGCTGCATTCACGACAGCCCCTCAAAACACACCTGAACATGTGTTTCACAGCATCAAGCAACGACAGATTCCCATCGCTGCTGAAAACCAAGTCAGGCAACAGGGAATTTTCCACTCAGTTTGTCCGGGGAGCGTTTCTAACCATTTAACTTAACGCTGATGCTATTAAGAGTCACAGCTGAACTGAACTGCTCCGATAGAAGTTTCGTGTTCTGTCACTGCACTTAGCCACAACCTTCTGAATGGACGGTCCTGGCTACGGGGGGCCCCTGCTTTACGTCCAAAAACATTCCAGACGGAATAATCCGTGCACTCTCCACAAAGGTCGAAGGAAGCCTGGAGGTGTCGGTGTTCCATTCGGAATCATTCTTTAATCAAGAACCGAAAGCAGCGAGCAGAGCCATCCAAATGCTTTCGCCAGCCATTTCCACGAACATTGCTCCACACTTCCTATTTCGGCCAGTACGAGAATACCTCGGAGCATCCATTTAAAAACCACAAAAGAGATCAACAGGGGTTGTGTGACCTGAAACGGCGGGATTTGTATTTGTCTGGAAATTGGTCTGTTCTGATCGGCATCCAATTAAAACCCTCTAGCCCAGGGGTTCCCAAACATTTTAGCACTGGGAACCACTTTTTTAAATGACATTGTATCAGGACCCATCTAGCTTTAAGAGACTTTTTAAAAAAGTGATCTAGAAAGAAATATTTTTTTTATATTTACAAGCAACATTTATTTATTTATTAGCAAAAAACCCCACACCCCTCAATCCATTTCTCATAATGAGGAAGCCCTAATGAATAGCCTCAAGGCTTGAGGGCCTTAGATATGTGACCTGCCCCCACTACCTATCATTGACAGACTTGGAAAAAAATGTCAGACCTGGAAGATCCAGGTTCAAATCCCCGCTCAGCCACGAAGCTTCCTGGGTGACCTTGGGCCAGTCACTCTCTCTCAGCCCCACCTACCTCACAGGGTTGTTGTGAGGACAAAAAGGAGGGGAGGAAATCTGTACACCACTCTGAGCTCCTTGGAGGAAGGGCGGTATAAAAAGTGGAAAATAATAAATAAAATAATATATTTACACAAGCTTGCAAAGTGCAGGAGCTCAGCTGTTTGCGGGGCAATTAGCAGCTATCTGATTTTGGAACAGCCTTAGGGCTTGAGGCAATTAGTTATCAATCTGATCTTTCCATCACCTGTGTTTTCATTGGAGGCTCTGTGGGACCCCCCCCCCCCCGAAATCGGGTTGCGACCCACCAAGTCAAACCTACAGTTTGAGAAATGCTGGTCTAGCGAGGCCCCTCCTGGGAAGAAGACCGACTAGCCCAGGGTGCAGATAAGCTCCTCCCCACTGAACCTATGAGGCTCGTTTCTTTGGACACTTCCCTGGTGAAAGAGGGCAGGACACGCCTGGCAGGACAGAGAGGCCCTGGGGCCAAGGGTTGATGCTGCCCCCTTATACCCCACACTCATAAATAAGTACATGCAACAGATTTAAGAAAGAGAACGTTACCAAATCTCGATCCTCAATGACACGCGGTGGTCGGGCAGGAGTGGCGGGGCTGGTGCCCTTCAACCTCTTGTACTGGGTAAACAGGATGTTCATGGTGGCAAGGAGGACTTCGGACAAATTGTGCCTGATCTGCAACGGAAGGGGACAGGAAGACAGGCGGGAGCTGAAGGTCTGCTTGGTGCCTTACTGAGGCCGGGGGGATGGCGGGCCAGCGGAGACACGCTGCCCCACACGGGGACCAATTCACTTCTCCCATCAGTGGCTGTCAAACTTTCGGTCTTTAGGGAATCGTTATGCTAGCCTACATTTGGAGGCAGGGTCAGCTCATGGGGGTGGTAGTGGTAGTGGCCAGGCCTATTGGGCCTCACTACTGCCCTACAAGGACCCTCTCTGGATGACAAACAAAGGGCAAACCGAGAGTGCAGCCTTGAATAAACCCAACATTCCCCTGCAGCTGCCGTCCTTCAAGGAAGCTTCGCTGTTACCGCAGATTACCACAATGTTATCCGGTCCAGCCTGCTGCTTTCCACAGCTGCCTGCATGCTAGGAAGTCCGCAAGACTTCCCCTCCCCCGGCAGTCTTCGCAGTCGTGCTGCGCCAGTGCCTGGAGTGGCGCGGAGCCATCATGACTGGCAGCTGTGTCGATAACCTCCATCAATCTGCCCAATACCCTTTTAAAGCCATCTAATCCCGCGGCCACCACAGCTCGTGGCAGAGATTTCAATAATACAACTGTGTGCTGTGTGAAGACATTCTTAAACCCCCTGCCGAGTAGCTTCATGGGATCATTCTGTCTTCCAGCTTCATAAGGGAGGGAGGAAATAGTACTCCCTCTCCACTTTCTCCATAGGACGCATCATTTTATAAACCTCTGCCATGTCCCCCCTTAGCTGCCTTTTTTTCTAAGCAAAAAGCCCCCCCCCCCCCATGCTGTAGCTTTTTCTCATAAGGAGTGTGATCACTTTGGCTGCCCTCTTCTGGACGTGTTTCAGCTCTACGATGCCTTTGTTGAGATGGAGCAACAGGAACTGCGCAGAGCATTTCAAATGTGGATGCGCCAAAGATTCCAATACGGGGCTTAGGATACCGACAGTTTGACTTTGGATCTCTTCCGGGTGGGATTTGCCTTTTTCACAACTGCAGGACTTGGTGAATAGGGACACTGGAGGCCACGGAGTGAGGAGAGGCAGATCGGCAAAGGTTAGAGACCACGAGAACCTAATGGAGATAAGCAAGAAGTGACCCCATTAGGTTCTCGTGGTCTCTAACCTTTGCCGATCTGCCTCTCCTCACGCCGTGGCAACTCACTCCTCACTTCCCGATTCACCAACTCCTGCAGGATTCACCAAATCCTCAGTCAACGGACAAGTATGGGGGGGGGGGGGGACGGAGCAAAGCCACCACTCTGGAAATGTATGAACCCCCCCGCCCCAGGCTTTTACTTTTTTCCCAGTAAGCTTAGTTTCTTCCTTCAACAAACAGGAGAAGCAGCCTCCGGCTGCTTACTGCAGGCAAATAGAACGAGACTAAGTCCTAGAGAGGCTCTGCAAGGTTAACAGAAACCTTGCAGAGCCTCTCTAGGACTTAGTCTTGTTCTACTTGCCTGCAATGGAGGCTGCTTCTCTGTTTGTTTTAAGGAAGAAACAAAGCTTGCTGAAAGAAAAATAAGAGCTGGGGGGGCGCACACGCCTGCCCGCAGGGGAGGCAGGGCAGGGGGCCCTCAGGAAACCATGGAGGGAGTGTTCGCTCCTATCCACGGTTTCAAGTATCCACGGAGGAGCCTGTAACATATCCCCAGCAGATATGGGGGGGGGGGGGAGAGTACTGTACTTCATTTCCTATTCAGCAGGAAACAAGGGGTGTAAAAACTCACCTTTTTTTTTTTGGTCTTAACAGACTGGGTGAGAGTTTGAGCCAGGATTTACGGTGCTGCTGAGCCCCAAGGTGTCAAACTGACAGAATTGGGTTTTGTGACCAATCAGCCCAGAGGCAAACAGTTACCGATAAGCAGCTCCTGGCCGAAAGCCAACAAAATGGATGACTCAAAAAAATCAATACATTCCGAGGCTTGGAGCAAATAACTCCATTCATCCATTCGCAGGCCTTTTCATCGCCAGGTTCACTTTGTGGCACGAGCCAATTATCTGACCGATAAGCTCTCTTTGAGACGTGTTGGAAAGATGGCAGGGAACTTTTGATTCCACCTTCTTAAATAAGAGGAGATTTGCCACTCCCCCCAAGTATATCACCTTCCAACTGAAATGCAAGAGAGCGATTGTATCAGCTGCCTTCGACCGCACAGCGATGGAGATAAAGGTGGTGGACCCAATCTAAGAACAAACCTGGCATGCCTTTTTCTCATTAAAAGTTTTAAAATGCAGGGAGAAGTCGACACAAAAGGTGAAATATGCAGGGACGGACCAAATCTTTTTCCAACCCAGTGCTATGCTTCTGATGGTGGAGAGCACATTCCACGTTAAGAGTCCAGAGTGCCATCAGAGCTTGCACGTTCCTCTGACCCAAACTAGAGGCTCTGGCAGGCTAGTGAAGCTTCAATAGACGCAAAACGCTACACTCAAGTAAGTTCGTCTCATTCTCTTTAGCTGCCGGGTGATGCTCTCTGCACATGGGGATGTGCAATGGCAGAACAGGCAGAACTGTTCCTATAATCTGACCCGTCCTCTTAGATCAGGGGTTCTCAAGGTTGGGAGGCCCACGTACGCCCTAGGCAGGCCTCTGGTCCCCCGCACACGCCCTAGGCGGGCCTCTGGTCCCCCGCATACCCCCAGTCTTACCCCCCGGGTACCCCCCAAATACCCACCGCGTACCCCCCTTAAACTGAAATTATCCGGGGCTGCGGCATGGGCGGGCCCGCGCAGGGCTGTAGCTTTTCCTTCCAAGTTGTGGCGTGGGCGGGAGGACCCGGCGGCCCGCGCCACACCCCGGGAAAACGGCCCTCCCGATGTCCCCAGTAGCTGCCCTTACCTTGTCTCCCGGCCACCGCCATCTTGAAACTCGTGAATATCTTGCGAGATTCAAGAGGGCAGCGGCCAAATCTCGTAAAGGCATATGAGGCATGAGACTGCCTCATGTGCCCTTATGAGATTTGGCCACCGCCATCTTGAATCTCGCGAGATTTTCACGAGTTTCAAGATGGCAGCGGCCGGGAGACAAGGTAAGGGCAGCTACTGGGGACATCGCAAGGGCTGTAGCCATTTTTCCTGGGTTGCGGCGCTTGCGCACAACCCAGAAAAAACAGCTACAGCTGCCCATCAGCTGCTGATCGCAGCAGCTGATAACAGGCAGCTCTTCGCGTACCCCCCCAGCCTGTGGTCCGCGTAACCCTGGGTTGAGAACCCCTGCCTTAGGTCATCAGAGCGGGCCCTTTTAACCGTGCCACCGACGGAGGTGAGGGGGATGGTGGCAAGGAATA
The DNA here is from genome assembly GCA_026170595.1 of Plestiodon gilberti rubricaudatus. Classification (NCBI taxonomy): domain Eukaryota; kingdom Metazoa; phylum Chordata; class Lepidosauria; order Squamata; family Scincidae; genus Plestiodon; species Plestiodon gilberti. Next base: position 22,749,543 of record JANXHW010000010.1, on the reverse strand, counting down.
GGGCCTTCCCGGTGGTGGCACCCCAATTATGGAATTCCCTCCCCCGGGAATTAAGAACAGCTCCCTCCCTGGAGACCTTCCGACGGGGCCTCAAGACCTTTTTATTTAGGATGGCCTTTGGTTGCTGACATGATGGGCTGGCGTTTTTAATGAATTGCAATTTTTCCAGTTTTATGTGATCCATTGGGGTCTGTCTATTTTACTGTTTTATGTTTTAATGTTTTAAAATGTATACTGTTTTTAATGTTGTTAAGCCGCCTTGAGTGCCCTGAATGTGGGAGAAAGGCAGGGTACAAAGTCTTTAAATAAAACATTCTGTGGATTTGAAAGGGAAAAAAACAGGACTCCTTCCCCCCCCCCCCCTTCTGTGGGGCTCTGTGGCAGATGAAGCTCTGGATAATAATTATTCTGTGTTGGAGTCACTTCTGAGCTCCGCCTGTCTCTCTCAATGAAGAGGATTTTCCATCTTCCCCCAGGTTACAGACAGGCATGAGCTGCAGCTTCTCCTGGAGAATCCCTCCTTCTGTGCCGCCAACAACACACCCCTTGCAGATCTGAGCTGGACACGGCAATCTCAGTTCTGAGCAGGCAGGAGCTTCCCGCGCCCCCTGCTTGGTGCGGAAACACACAACAAGGAGTGTCGAAATTGACACACAAACGGCAGGTGTCCAAGGGTTTCAGAACGGGATTAAAAAATGGCAGGTGCTCCAGAACAAACCGTCAGAGACTACCTGTGCAAGCTACCAGCTCCTGCTGGTCCTGCACTGACCCCTGACAGCAACGTGGGAGAACCACTCAAGGCAGAAGCTTCCTAAGCGCCAGGGGAACGGGGGAGAGCCAGCTTGCCAGCTCCCTCAAAAGAGTGGCTGCTGCAGGCTGCCCGAGGGAGGAGGAGGAAGGACAAAACGGCGACTGCTTACCTCGTCACTAAAATTCCTGAAGGCAGCTACTCTTTCTTCCACGTATTCTTGACTCAGGGGGACCAGTTTTAGCTGTTCCATGATCTATAATGAAAAGGACACATATATAATGAAAACACAATGATTGATAGGCAGATTATTATTATTAGGCATCTGACCACCAACCAATACCTCCGAGAGGAATTTTATCACGGGGTACAAAGTTTATTTTGGGCCCCTTCTCAAAGGGGGAGGGGGCAAAACAGGATGAGGGGAGGGCAGCAATAGCCGGAAAAGTCTTCGGAGTTCTGGTCTACCCGCTCAGTAGACTAGCCTCCCGGTTGGCCCAGCCTCCATCTTTCACTCTCCACGAGGCCAGCTGAGATCCCAGGAAATTTCTGGGATGCCTCCTTTGGCTCCCAGGCCCCCGGTACCCTGGGGCCAGGTACAATTTACCCCCTTTATTCTGCCTGGGCCCTGCCGCCGACTGGGGGCAAAATAAAGTGAGCCTCCCATTTACAGCAGGTTCACTTTATGATCAAATCACTTGACAACAGACTCCGCATAGTAGAAAAAGGCTCACTGTACAATGAGCTGTTCACTTTATGATGGGCTCACGATTGCAGTCAACAGGACCTCGTGGGTGATGGAGAAGCCAATCGGCGATGCGAATGCAAGCGTTTGGTAGCGTCTCAGCCAATAGCAGCACTTTAAACACTTGTGGCTGTATGTACCGAGGGAAGGATACAGCATCATTCTGTAATTTGTATTTCATAATTACAACGTTGTGTAAACCGATAACCATGGCCCCTAAAGAGGCCAGTAGGCACCTTTTAAAACACCTTTTAGAGAGGGAAACAGCTTAGCTCTGTGGCAGAAACGGCAGCTTCCCAGGTCTTGGAACGAATTACCAAAACACACACAAAAATAATGCACTATATGGTGGACATTAAAATATTTTCACAACACAGTGGCGTCTCTGCAACGGATCACCATCGTAAAGCAGGGGTTCGCTGTACTGGACTACAGGAATCTCCAGTTTTATTAAGCTGGACAATTTTTATGCTCTCAAGGAAAAAAGGGAAACTCACGTCAAAGGCTCTGTCGATGTGACCAGCATGATATTCATCAAAAAAGGTGATCAGGTCTAACAGAAGGTAGAATGTGGAGTTAACAGGCTTCTTGGCACCGATCCCTTGAGCTTTATATCTGGGGGGAGGAAAAAAATAAACAGCACTCAAATTTAGTCTGTGAAAAGGGCTGTACTAATTCGTAAGTGTACATAACTTGCTATTTTCAGGCACTTCGGAATGCAGGAAATGGGTTGTCAAGAGTACAGGACCAAACCATTTATGTCTTATCACAGTCACCCTTAAAACAACCCTGTAAGGTAGGCTCAAGCCCTCTTCCCCAGGCGTCTCGCTCACCTCTCAGCAATGGAATGCGCCATGTTCTTCAGCCTGTCCTTGTTCGACTGAGGGGCGCTGATCTGCGGGACCACAGGGCTCAGCAATTTGTTCATCAGTTCAAGCACTTTGTCGGGGTTCTGAGGAATGCACAAGCAGGAAAGAGAGGCACTGCAGAGCTTGGCTAGAATGACACTCATTCGCGCGCGCACACTAGTCGCTAACGGAGGCATTGAAATCACTAAGGGAGGCATTGAAAGGGAGGCATTGTAGTTGCTAGAGAACGAAGGGGGGGAGCCAGTTTCAAAGATATACTGTACAAATGCTCTTGAAAAACTAGGAGCTACACCGCCAAAAGTAGCATATGGAAACTTGGGAGAAGTGCTGAGGAAGACCCATGGGGCGTGCTAGGGCAGGGGTCTTCAAAGTTTTCTGGTAGCAGGCCAGTCGGGCAAGATTTAACAGACCCGTCCGGCCCGCGGGTCTGCCCCTTCCGGTGGCGTCAGTGAAGCACGAGGGGGGAGCCTCCCACAGGTAGGCTCGGGGAGCCAGCGGGGAGGGGGGGGCTGGAGGCCGCTGCAGGCCACACTGGCCAGCCTGCTTCGGACTGGATAAAATCAGCCCTCAGGCCATAGTTTGGAGACCCCTGTGCTAGGGTCTACAGGCAGGTCTGTGTCTATGTCGCCATTCCATGAGAGTGCAGAAAAAGCAGACAAGACTGCAGTGGTACAGAATTCAGATCCCTGGGGACTTTGGCTTTCATTAATAAATAAATAAAAGCACGTTCCGAGCCCCTTGCAGGCAGTACACCTTGCGCAATCGCAGGAGTCAAGCTGAACGAAGGTTTTCAGCAGCGCCGTTCCAGCCTGTCCCACGTTCAGCAAAACCAGAGGGAGAAAAAAAGGTTTTGTTGAATAGTTATGCAAAACAATTCCATCCGTGCAAAGTTGCTGGATCGGCATAATTGATACAGGCTGCAAAATTCAGAGTAATTCATGGATATATTAAAAAAAAAAAAAACAGGCAGCACAATTTGATTGAGAGGCTAGGTATGGCCAATCATTGCAGTTCAGAACACCTTGTAACCAACCTACACAAAATTCTTGGGCAGCAGTGATTTAAAACGTGCCTTACCTTGGCGAGATCGTAGAGTTTAGCCGCTTCCTCAAACAGCCCCTTACTTTCTGCGACGGAAGCAACTTTATTGATAATGGGTTTGGTGTCTCTGGTAAATTTGTCAATCACTCCAGGCTGATGAAAGATGACAAAGAGAGGAAGGAGGATACAATCTTTGGCCTATAGAGCTGTTACACATACCTGGGACTATTCTATCAATGGAACAATTGATGGAACAATTCTATCAATGGAACTATCAACTATTCTATCAATTTTGCCATGCAAGACAATAACTAGCTGGTATGGGTAAATTCTCACTGGGAAGAAATGGGCGAAAATTAATGTTACAGGCCTTGAATTCTCTTATTTATGGATTCAAAAAAATAATCATCAACACATGACATTGTGATGAAGTTGCCATGTATACCAACCACCGATCACATTTACAACTTGTCAAAGCAACAGTACAAATTAAGTTCAACAACTGGAGTTAAAACTGGCACCCCTCATCTCTTGCCCCTTGTGAGGTACAACTTAAAGAGTAGTTGTACCTTAAATTCTAAGGTTTGGGTCAATTTGGTTCCCCTTTGACCAGTACATGGAGGTGAAACACTGAATACAGAATATTCCTGAATATTCCTAAAACTTCCAGATTTCAGTTTAACAACTGGAACTAGGCAGAACAGCACGTCAAGCAGTTAACTTCAACGTCAATACTGAAAAACAAAGAAGGAAGCTACAAAACCCGAGAATTAGAAAATTGCTTGGCCAGTACTCAAATATATATGTACATTTTTAAAAACAAACTTACTTTCCGACTGCCATCATTCTCCAGTTTTCCAAGAATCATATCAAACTTCCCATGTAAAGAAAAGAAAACAAAAAAGAGAAGTTAGAAAAAGTGTGCTAAAAAGTGTGGTCTGAGAGACAGTGCTGATGTTGTAACTCAGTGCCACAGATCTTTCTTGGGATCTGTGGCAAGATTCAAGTGTCCAACTTTAGAACGGCGAAGACAAATCGGTCTCAACCTTATGGAACTGGGAGCCAAGGTTCTAAGACTGCCAAGGGTCTTGCCCGTTTCTAAACCCAACAGCTCAAAGTTCTGGATGTCTACCCAAGCTTCTCTCCATTTTCTCAGGCTACAGTTTTTGCAACTGGCTTTGTCCCGCTAAGAATCAACTGAATGTTAAATTGTTAAATTATTTTAACAGTTAAATAATTTTTCAAATCAAGAGTGTTTTTTCTGGAAGCAAATGTACCATTCTCAGAGATCATTATACCAGGAACCTCCCGTTAGGAAAGCTTTATGGTCTAATGCAGTGTTTCTCAAACTATGGGTTGGGACCCACTTGGTGGGTCGCGACCCGATTTCTGGTGAGTCCCAGGTGATGGAAAGATCAAATAAGTAGTTTCCACAAACCCTGAGATTATTCAAAAATCAGATAGTTGCCAAATGCCCTTCAAAGACCTGAGCTCCTGCAGTTTTGCAAGATAGCTGCTAATTACCCTGCAAACAGCTGAGCTCCTGCCATTTGCAAGTTTGTGTAAATATAAGGAGATAAAATGTTTTAGCGTCTCATAAAGCTAGGTGGGTCCTGATTGAGTGTAATTTTAAAAAGTGGGTCCTGGTGCTAAAAGGTTTGAGAACCGCTCGTCTAATGAAGGCCTGAGGAGCTGGCACTGTGCTGAGAGATCAGTAAGGAGAGACCTCCCTTCATGCTGATTCCTCCCCCCCCCCCCGTTAAGTCTTAATGGGTTGATGTCGTTCTGATCTTTCAGTGAATTTGCGGGAGAAGCCCAAACTGTTTCCAGAGAAGAGTCTGAAAATGCTCAGAAAAAGAAGAGCAAGCCAATTCAGAATCAAGATGGATCGGTTTCACCCAAATCCAAACATGCATACTATGAGCAGAGGGAGAGAAAGAGTCATCACAGCCATAAGGCTTACATGGGACTTCTGGGTTCCAAAGTCACGTCCAAGAATGCCTGCCGCCTTCAGGAATTCACAACCCGTGCACAATGGTGACAGAACCATTGCGTCTTGCAGGAGCTTATTTACAGCCCAATCCTATCCTTCTCCCCCACTGGGGCAGCCAGTGTGTGGGGGGGCAGAATGGGAGGCTTTGGCTGCCCCAGTGGGGGAGAAGGATAGGATTGGACTGTTAGTTAATGCATTTTTATCCTATCTTTCTTTCACCAAGTGAAAACCCAAGGCAGCTAACAGCATCCATAAAAAACAAGAAAAGACATACAACATAAAATAAACATTGCACAATAAAACCCAGATGTAATTCATCTGTGGAACTCCTTGCCACAGGATGTGGTGATGGCACCTGGCCTAGATGCCTTTAAAAAGGGGTTTGGATAGATTCATGGAGGAAAAGACCATCGCAGGTTACAAGCCATAAGCAACCTCCTGGCTTTGGAAGTAGGTTTTCTCTGTGCCAGGTGCAGGGGAGTGGCAGCAGGAAACAGGTTATCTTGTTGGCTGCGTGCTCCCTGAGGCATCTGGTGGGGCCACTGTGAGATACAGGAAGCTGGACTAGATGGGCCTTTGGCCTGATCCAGCAGAGCTCTTCTTATGTTCTTAAAACCCATGACACAGAAACGCCACACACATCGCAACAACATAATACAGGGGAGATACATCCAGAGAGCTCAGCGGCTTCTGAGGTGCCTTTTTGGGTGCCATCTCCAGTCACGTGGCACGTTTCAGAGGAGCAATGGCGGGAGAGAAGTAGGACTTTCTCTCCTGCTTGTGGCCGGCCTTCCCAGATGCAACTGGTTGACCCCTGTGGGAAACAGAAGGCTGGACTAGATTGGGCCCCATTGGGGCTATTCCAACGTTGGCCAGGCCTTCAACAGGGTGAAATCGGGAGTAGCAGCAAGCTGTCTTTTAAGGAAGCTTGTCTACCCTTTTTTCCCTCACCGAGGAGCTTCCAGAAAGCCTGGAAGACGAACCTCAGGGTTCCCCCGAACATGGGCTTAAAAACCACTGCTGTACAGGGGCTTCTCTCTGGAAGAGAGCGAGGAGGGGGAGGAAGCCAGAAAGCCATACCTCTCTGCTTTCAATCACTAACTCGCTCACACAGCGCATGAACATGTTCTCTCCTTGACTGTCCTTCTCATTCCTGCAAAAGGGGAACATGAAAAGGAAGGAAACAGATTGTCCATTACAGTTAAAAGCAACCTTCTCGAAACACATGGCTGAGTTGCAGCTGCAGGAGCCTACCTGAGAAAATAGAAGTACTGCAGGGCTTCCCTAGGGTCCGTGGACTCGAACGTGCGGGTGTACAGCATCAGAAGGCGCACAAAGTTCAGGCGCCGCGTAGCCGGAGGGTCGCCAACCTCGTGGCTCACTGAAGCATTAGAGACAAATCAAGCAACATTCCTTAAAATCTCAAACATCTGCATTCTCAAGGCCAACTGAGATGGTCGCCTCAACAGCGGAGGGAGGAGGAAGCGTCTGCTATTATGGGCTAGCAACCTTACCGTCAGCCAGCCCCTAAATCTACCTGCAGTGTCTTCCCCCCCACACACACACACACTCTCAAACACCCCTACCTAACATATTGTGTATTTTTATTATTTATATTGCAAACTGCTTTGAGAGCTTGTCCTGGCCAAAAGGCACAGTATAAATATATCAAAGGGCAGAGCCACAATCTTGTTGTGTAGGAACAGGTTCAATCCTAAATGAAATCAACCCTGACTGTTCCCTGGAAGGACAGGTACTGAGGCTGAAACTCAAATATTTTGGCCACCAATTGCGAAGAGAGGAGTCTCTGGAGAAGACTCTGATGCTGGGAAAGATTGAAGGCAAAAGGAGAAGGGGAAGGCCAAGGATGAGATGGTTAGACAGCATCACCGATACAATGAACATGAAAAGGAGCGAACTCAGGAAGATAGTGGAGGACAGGAAGATAGTGGAGGACATATCCCTGGCGGGATATGGTTCATGGGATCGGGGTCGGACACGAAGGGTCGGACACGACTTAACGACTGAACAACAACAACAACAACAACAACAGCAACAAGGAACAGGTATGTCAAAGCATCGTCAAGACCGATCAATGCCCAATTTGTAAAGCAGATGGACCACAGAACCTAACCATCCAAGGAGGTCACATTACTCAAATGCCACTAATTTCTGGCACTGGAGTGGTCTGGCTACAGGAAGGAGATTGCCAAGGTGGGGACAAGGAGAAGCCAGTTGGGTTGTAATGGCAACGGCAGTGTGAGAACAAATGTGCCTGCCTTTCATTGATTGGGGATCCATTTCAGAACTCTCCAGCCAGAAGCTGTGAAAGGGCAGCGAATACCTTCGATCCATACCTCTGAAGAAGCTCCTTGCAAATTCCAGAGTGAAACGTTAAGACGTTGATGCTTTTAAGAACTGACCAACACGGTCATGAATCCCCTATTTACTGTTTTTTTCCTCCATAAGATGCACTTCCCCCCCCCCAAAAAAAATAGGGGGAAAATAGCGTGCGTCTTATGGAGCGAATAAAAAAATGTAAAGAGAAAATATTACCGGGGCTTCGGGGAGGCCTGCAGAAGCTCGCGCAGGCCTCCCCGAAGCCCTGGTAAGTATTTTTTCTTTACATTTTTTATTATTATTATTATTATTATTATTATTTAAAAAATAAATAAAATTCCCTATTTTTTGCTCCATAGGATGCATGCGTCCTATGGAGCGAAAAATGCGGTAATTTTAAATTTAGATCCATTTCTTGTCTGCAATCACACCAGTAACGAAAACCTAAGAACTAAGAACTGATGGCCTGCTTTATATACTGCAAGAGGATACAAACAGGGTCACATCCCACAGATGGGCTCATGTCTGGCACAGAAAGTCCAGATCAGTCACGCAGAACTCACAAAGCTGAGCGCTCTGCCCGGACGATTTCAGAAGGAGCTTGAGTTCAAAGAGGACCAAGGCGACGTGGACAGCGTGGCAGCGCAAGCGCTCCGTGCGAAAGAGGAAAGCAACGGCAGCTTCAAACTGGGCCGTCAGGAACAGCACTTGGAAGTAGAGGAACGGCTGCTGGTTCACGGCAAAATGCGATTCACCTGAAGAAAGGTACAAGAGTCAAGGGCAGGAACTCGTTGCAACTGCAACGCATGGCTATAGATACCGTTTGTCGTGAAACACCAATGTTGTTTAAACCATTAATCTCCTCTCCTCCACACTCTGGAGACACTCTAGCTCGCCACTCTCCTCTCCGCCATGCTTCGGAGACAGACACTCTAGACACTCTTTGGAGGCAGTCTCATGCCTCATATGTCCTTACGAGATTTGGCCGCCACCATTTTGAATCTCACGAGATTTTCGCGATATTCATAAGAACATAAGAAGAGCCCCGCTGGATCAGGCCAAACGCCCATCTAGTCCAGCTTCCTGTATCACACAGTGGCCCCACCAGATGCCTCAGGGAGCACACAGCCAACAAGATAACCTGTTTCCTGTTGTCACTCCCTTGCACCTGGCACAGAGATAACCTACTTCCAAAGCCAAGAGGTTGCTTATGGCTTGTAACCTGTGATGGTCTTTTCCTCCATGAATCTGTCCAAACCCCTTTTCAAGGCATCTAGGCCAGGTGCCATCACCACATCCTGTGGCAAGGAGTTCCACAGATGAAGGCAAGATGGAGGCAGCCGGGATTCAAGGTAAGGGAAGCTAGCGCCGGCAATTTCCCCGTTTTTGCGCTCCCCCGTATCAGCTGCTGATCGCAGCAGCTGATAACGGGGACCATCCCGCGTACGCCCAGCCTGCTGTCCGCGTAGCCCCAGGGGTACGCGTACCACAGGTTGAGAACCTCTGCTCTAGCCCACTCCCTCTCCTCTTATGCTTTTCCTTTTCAACTCCAAGGAGCTGGAGAGGCAGCAGCCGGCACACCGCCCAGTAAGGAGGGAGGCGCTATTTGACACAACAAGATGCCGTACACAAAGTACAGCATTTGGTCCACCGCCTCAGGCAGCAGGAGATCTTGGGTCTTTTGAGTCACATTAAACGTGTGAAGCTGGCTTGTGCTTTTTTTTTTGTTAAACAAAGATCCTTTCGAAAAGATGTGTGTTAGTTGGGTTGCTGAGCTCCTTTGAAAAGTCCCATGACAACTCTTAGCACCGTCCTTTTAACAAAAGCCACCAGGAGAACTGTGAATATCCAGAGGAACGCCCACCACGCCTCTGAACCTTTTAACGTACCATAGTCTTCAAGGAGTTGCTTCTGGAACTGGGACAGCGTCAGCCTGTCTTGCGGAGAACTGGAACCATCATCATCAAAGCACACCTGGTTCAGCTGCATACAAGACGGAGACAGCGACTCTTGAGTTAACCCTTTCCTTGCCCAATGGATACGCATGACAGGGGACCCTTCTCCAGAAGCCCAAAATTGACAAGCGACCAACGCTTGCCACACATCCAAACAAAATCCAACTAACTATTCAAGTGCAAAACCTCTAAAAACAGGAAAAGAAGAGGCACCAGCCGAGTGACCGAGTGGCAGTCGGGGGGTGGGGGTGGAGACACATGCCCTGGTTTATCAGTTCTGTTTTACAGTCAGGTGCCCAGCTGAAGAAAAACGGGGGGGGGGGTCACTTGACTGAAATCTGTGAAATAGTAAAAAAAAAAAAAAAAAAAGTAAAAATAATTCACATTTGTGCTGTGCTTTCCAAGAGTGCAAAGCACATCCGGATGAAGTCCTTACAACAATTCTTAAAGCAGAGCTTCTCAATCAGTGGGTCGCAACCCACTTGGTGGGTCATGGCTCGATGCGGAGGTGGGTTGTGAGTTGGGCCCACCTGCCCGCACTGGCCTCTGTTTGGCTCCAAACTGGAGCCAAATGGAAGCAACCGGAGGCCACACCCAGCTTGCAACTCACCCTGGACGGCCTCCGGAGGCCACAAGGTGCGACTTCCGGATCACTTCCAGTTTTGCCGACGTGACTTCTGGTCGTGTCAGGAGGCCTCTCTGAGGCTTGTGGTGGCCTCTGGAGGCCAACCAGGGCCAGGAGCAGCTGCAGGAGGTAAGTAGCAAGCTGGGTGTGGCCTCCGGTTGCTTCCAATTTGGAGCCAAACAGAGGCCAGGGCGGGCAGGTGGGCCCAACTCACAACCCACCTCCACATCACCTTGGTCCTCTTTGAACTCAAGCTCCTTCTGAAACTGTCCGAGCAGAGCGCTCAGCTTGGTGAGTTCTGCGCGACTGATCTGGACCTTCGGTGCCAGAAACACCGAAGGTCAATGTGGGTCGTGGCCGTGCCAGAAGTGAGATCCCCTGCCTTCAAGTATTCTTATGCCCATATTTCAGATGGGGAAGACTGAGGCTGAGAGGGAATGGCTTGCCTAAGAAGACCACCTAGTAAGTTCATGGCAGAGGCCAGATTTGAACCGAGAAAGTCCTGATTCGCAGCTCGGTTTCTTAGCCACTGCACCAGCAGGGACATGTATCTACTTTGGGGGTGCTCCCAACCTAAGGATTTGTGCTTTGAAGTGGTAAGACATTGTTAGCTGCATCTACAAACAAACTTTGGGGGAGGGCAGCACTAAGGAAAACCTATTAGTCAGAATAGACCCCTCTCACCATCAGGGTCCCTGGGTTCACGTCAGAAGGTTCTCATTTGAAAAATGTAATTGCTCCATCGCCTTGTTCAGCAAGGCCATGGCATGTTACCAATGCCCTGGACTGAATGAGGTGAATCATATCCAGAATGCAACATGTGTAACACTGAAGAGCACGGATTTACATGCGAAGAAGGAATTTTTTTAGAGGAAGAGAGCAGCGCTTGCCACAGTTACCTTTAGCCAAAGATAATCTTCTGTTTTGTCAGCCACTTCGCTGTGGTTATCAGCAATATCACACCGGCCGATGATACAGTAAACGGCTCTTTTGTAAGGGTCAGTGTTGTTTCGGAGGGCCCGTCGATAATGGAGGCGAACTTTGTTCTCGGTGGCAGGAGACAATCTACGAGAGAAAACTATATCGTAAAAGATATATGTGGCTTCTTAATTTTACTTGAATGCAATTTATCTTATGCGATCCACTGGGGGCGTTGTCCTATTGTTTTTAACGTTTTATTGTTTCATTATTGTTGTATGTTTTTAACCTTGTAAGCTTCCTTGAGTGCCCTAACCGGGAGAAAGGTAAAGGTATCCCTTGACAATTAAGTCCAGTAGTGTCCGACTCTAGGGAGCGGTGATCATCTCCGTTTCAAAGCCAAAGAGCCAGCGTTGTCCGAAGACGTTTCCATGGTCATGTGGCCGGCATGACTCAACACCGAGGCGCATGGAACGTTGTTACCGTCCCGCTGACACGGTACCTATTAATCTACTTGCAATTTCTTGCTTTCGAACTGCTAGGTTGGCAGGAGCCGTCGCACGGATTCGAACTGCCGACCTTTCGATCTACAGCTCATGGTTCAGTGGTTTAACCCACTGCGCCACCCGCAGGCTCAAAATCGGGAGAAAGGCGGGGTATAAATTCATTCATTGGAACTCCTGGGAACAGACAGATTTGTATCCTTCCTGTTCTTAGGACGATCCTCAAGGCACTTGACTGTACCCCTGGACTGGTGCCCCAGACCAAGCAGGACCCTTCCAAAACACAGGTACCTTTTCCTACAGTATGCCCCTGTGTCAACTATACAAACTGGTTCTGTGCATACAGTGCATGTGTTGAACGAACACTCTGTGTTAAGCAGAGTGACCAAAGCATGGGGCTTCAGAATACCAGGTCCGGTGTCCTACCAAATAATTTCTGTAGCCCCATATTCAAAGGACGGTTATCCGAAATACCGTATTGTCCCGAGTATAAGACGCACCTGATTATAAGACACACCCTTAAAGTTTGGTGCTATTAAAAAAATTAATTAAATCACTGGCATTAAATTTATGCCTGATTATAAGACGCACCCCTAGTTTAAAAACTTAAATTAGGAGAAAAAAGTGAGTCTTATACTCAGACCAATACGGTACTTTTGCCAGTGTTTCTAATGTGGGTTGGGACCCACTTGGTGGGTCGCGACCTGATTTCTGGTGGGTCCCACAGAGCTTCTAATGAAAACACGGGTGATGGAAAGATCAGATAAGCAATTGCCTCAAGCCCTGAAGCTATTCAAAAAATCAGATAGCTGCTAAACGCCCTTCAAAGAGCTGAGCTCCTGCAGTTTGCAAGCTTGTGTAAATATAGGGAGATAAACGTTTCAGCATTTTTTTTTCCGGTGCATTTTTTCCAAGTCCGTCAATGACAGGTAGTGGACTCAGGTGAAGGCTGGGTCACATAACTAAGTCCCTCAAGCCTTGAGGCTATTCATTAAGGTTGCCTCATTATGAGAAATGGATTGAGGTTTTTTTTGCAAATAAATAAATAAAATGTTACTTGTAAATAAATAACTATATTTCTTTATGGATCACCTTTTTTAAAGCCTCATAAAGCTAGGTGGGTCCCAATAGAGTTGTCATTTTAAAAAGTGGGAACGTTTTTTAACGTTTGGGAACCACTGCTTTTGCTGCTGCTTTTAAGTGTTAATAAATGGCGGCCGAAATTGGCGTTCCTGCATCTTTTCAAACGGTGCTCCTCTGCGGAACTCTTGCAGCTCTGCAGCCACAAATTTTATTTGAAGCACAGACATTTCCATGCTCCGCTTAAAATGGACAAGGCCAATGTCAGTTTCATCGAATTTGGCAGGATGTACACCAATCCACTAGGGTTGAAAACGTCAAGCAAAACCATAATTTCTCTCTCTCTCTCACACACACACACACACACACACACACATCTCTTTTTCAGACATTCCCGCACCTTTTATCTTTGCTGTGCATGTATTCCTGGAACCACGTCTTAAACTCTCCCAGCTGGTGCTGTGCCCGATTCACCACATGCAAGGCTGCCATCAAGTCCCCGCATCGCATGCAGTAGTAAATTATCGCCCACACAGGGTGGCCCTCCACTTCCCCGTCCTGAAAAAGCAGGCAGGTAATCAGACAAAAGAGCTCTCCTGGCAGTGCAACTTGGGTCCAGTTCTCATCCAGGTGAGAAACCCTGATATGCTAGCTTTCTAAGTGCAATGATTTTTGCTTAGATTTTTTTATAGAGGAGCATTCATTCATGTCAGCCTGAAGCGACAGAGCCCAGAAACTGACATCCCACCTTAGTGAGAAGTGGGCCTTAGTTTGGTTGTTCCCACCAGCCAACTTATCCACTTTGGCTTTTAAATAAAAAGCAAGGCAGGACGGGGATGATTCAGCCCAAGGCAGCATCCAAGATCAGCATGTCTCAATCACTACCAGCAGACTTCCTGTTCCACGTCCCACCTCCCCACCCATATTCTTCTCTGCGGAAGAAAATGAAAAGCCGAGGACTGTCACCCAATTAAAGCAATCCTAGTCAATTAATCAAACAGTTACATTTGCGTATGAGCAAAAACATCTTCTCTTCCCTGTGATCGAGGAAAAGACACAGAAGACGTGGCTGCCAGGGGGGGGGGAACCAAAGGCAGCGGCTGTTTAAGTGGCGGGGGGACGGCCACGTCTTTGGCTTCTCTTCCCCGATGGCCTTTGTCGCCACCCCTTCTGGCTGGGTGGCGTGTTGCCCGGGGGGGGGGTGGCCCGCACCACCACCACCCCACTGCACACAGGTAGCCAAACCAGAGCATCTGAATGGGTCATACATAGTCACACCCGAACACCCTGGCCAAATCACTTTGGCGGCACAAACCTGGAGCCCTGGGACAGACACAGGGAGTTTGATGTTCAGGAAGCTACGGACTAACTGGTAGGTTCCAGGTACTCCACCCAGCTGGGCTTGGTGCAGATTTCCAAAGACGGTCACCAAGGTGTAGTTCTTGTAACTGCAAGAAACCATCAATGCAGGGTTTTGTGCATTTATCCATTGCTCTCCACATTCCACTTAGCCCCACAGCAAGAACACAAACAAACAAAGAAGGCAGAGTTTGAGGGAGGTTCTGCCTTCCAACATGGCTTTCCAGCATGATAATGGACTCTCACACACACACACACACACACACACACACACACACACACACACACACACACACACACACACACACACACACACACACACCCTGTAGATACCGTGTTTCCCCGAAAATAAGACAGTGTCTTATATTAATTTTGGCTCCAAAAAATGCAATAAGTCTTATTTTCAGGGAGGTCTTATTTTCCCAACCTGTGGCACGACCCCCCCCCCCCCCGGCACTTTGACCGATTAAAGCTTCATTCTTTCCCGAGGGTGCAAGGCTCTGCAAGGCCTGGAAGGCCTGCACTTGAGTCCTCCATCATGGAGACAACGTGCTAGAGAGACTCTGCAAGGTTGCAGCCTCCTTGCAGGCCTCTCTAGCACGTTGTCTCTATGGTGGAGGACTCAAGTGCAGGCCTTCCAGGCCTTGCAGAGCCTTGCACCCTCGGGAAAGAATGAAGCTTTAATCGGTCAAAGTAAGTGCCGGGGGGGGGGGGGGGACGCGTCCGTCTGGCTGATGATCCTAGCTAGATCTTATTTTCAGGGGAGGTCTTATGAGTGCCAGGAAAAATCACGCAAAAATGATGGTAGGTCTTACTTTCGGGGGAGGTCGTATTTTCAGGGAAACAGGGTAGTTTCGTATCAACGCAGCTCCATTGAGGGCTGCTTTCTATGGCATTGCATCAACAGCAGGGCTCCACCAAAACAGGGCATCAAAGTTCCTCCATTCTACCAGACAACACTCTGAGGAGGCACCTGCCAAGATCACATACCTTTGCTCCAGGTAGCGCAGGGCCTGCCTTACAAACTCCATCTGCACCTCCATGCTTGTCCGGACTTTCAGCGCATCACTCGCGGGAACCAACAAAACATCCGTCATTTGCTTCACCATAGTCCACAAGTCAGACACATTCTAGAAAGCAAAACCAGGCCAAAGCGGCAGACGGTAGTCAAAATGACAGAGGGAATGCAGACGGGTCGGTTAGAATCATTCACACTTATTAAGGAGCACTATAAGGCAGCCCAATCCTGTGTAAGATGCTTTAGGCCGGCCGCTGCATCCTATCCAGGCTCCGGGCTGCCCCGGGGCACCTCGAGGGAAGGGGACAATTGTCTTTGCGGTTTATGGCGCATTTGCGATGCCTTCGAGTGGCAGAGCGCACACTTCGCCACTTGAAGATTACACAGGATCATGCTGTTAAGGCCAAAACTATTAAAACCAGGGATCATCCAATGAAACCGATCGCTGGGAGAGTCGGGATGGCCAAAGGAAGTACTTCTTCTCATGGCACGACATCATTTGTCTGCAGAATTCATTGCGACAAGATATTGCGATGGCCACTAGCTTTGAAGTGAGATTAGACCACTTCGCAGAGGCCAGGTCTACCAATGGCTACTGGTCACGACGGCTGTGCGCTACCTCCAGCTTCAGTGGCTGCCTGGCTCCGAATCCCAGTTGCAGGGGACAAATGGCGGGAGAGAGGGCTGCCTTTCTCTCCTGCTTGAGGCAGTCAGAGGTGGGCCACTGGGGGAAAAGAGGGTGCTGGACTAGATGAGCCTCTAGTCCTCTAGCCATTACAGGCTCAAATCAGGTTACAATCAGTGTTACTCTTATGCCTTTTTGCAAGGGAATTTTGGTGGCTATAGTTTTGCCAGGGTGCTGAGAAGCACTGGCGTCGCTTCGGTAGGGGCGGGGCTGTAAGTTTCGGTCCGTCGTAGTCTCTTTACCGAGCGAGCATGAGGCGGCCCCGTCCCCTCACTGTCAGAGCCTTTCCCATGCGGAGAAAGCAGCAGGCAAGAGACCCTGCCTGCTGCTTTCTCTGCAGGGGACTGGCTCCGACAGTGAGGGGGCGGGGCCGCCTCCTGCTCTCTCGGTAAAGAGACTACGATGGACCGAAACGTACAGCCCTGCCCCTACCGAAGCGACGCCACTGCTGAGAAGCCTGTCAAGAGACCCCTTCACCATCTTGCAACACTACTGCTTCCAAGACTCCTGGAGGAATGCCAGACAGGACTATAACCTCATTCTAATATCAAAGGGTCATAAGTCTCTTGGCACCTCCTGGTTTCAGCTGGAAGGAGTTCTTCCAAGGAGAGGAACATTCAGTGTAGTAAGATGAACATACAGCTTTCTGAAAACCACCATTATCAGTTGACGTCCCGTCCCCCTGCCCTGATTCTAGTCATCAAATAAGACGATGTGATGAATAGGACTGTGTGGGGCTCGGGGCTCTCCAACGCCTCTGTTGCGCATATGATGTGAATCACTAAAGGACAGAAACATGATGCCTCCTCTCATTCTGTGTTGTTGGGAAGAAAGGACTATATGGCCTTGAGATTCCCAGGGCACTGCTGCGCAGAGGCAACTGCTTTGGGTTGTTGTTTGCAACTGCTTAGCATTTTGGCTGCAATTCAGAGAAAGCTCTCAGGTCAAGTCTAATCCCACTAAGGAACGTGCCTGTTATCAACCGTTGATAAAAGGCACGCTCACCCACCTACTCCTTAGTACCTGAAAAATCCGCTTCTGACAGAGGAGGTGAATTGCAGATATAGGAACTACATCAGTGGTTCCTCAACTGGGAGGCGCAGCTCACAGGGGAGCCGCGGATACCAGCCAGGGGAGCCGCAGAGTGCCACGGAATCCTCTCGGAAAACAGCACAATGCCAATTGGCAGGCACTGACATCATGTCATGGGGAGCCGTGGCCGAGAGTCGCCAATGGTTAAGGGAGCTGCGGGTCAGAAAGGTTTGGGAAACACTGCCCTACGTGCTTCCTTGCTGTTTCTGTGTTAATGGGAAACAGTAAGCTAGATAGTTGCACTTCACTCGCCTCCCTTGCCATAAAGAGACCTCAGGCCCTGGCCAGGGAGAGCAGATGTACCACACAGCACCTTTAATTACTGGGGTGCATTTCTCCATCGTGCAAGGGGAGAAGCTATGCCTCAGTGGGAGGCTGTGCGCTTTGCAGGCAGAAGGTACAATCCTCAGCATCTCCAGCAGCAGAAGGGCTGAGAAAGACGTCTGCTGAAGACCGTAGAGGGCAGACAATATTGGAACAGACGGACCAATGGACGACCTGTGCCTGAAAGGCAGCGCCACGTGTCCATAGCAAGGATAGACTACGGAAGGGAAGCACGGCAGCTCCTCCTCCTTCTCAAGTGGTCAGTGGGTTGCAGTTCAGACGCACAGGTGTTGTGTGCGCACAGGTGCAAAGCAGCCAGAATTCGCCCACGTCGGCAGACCACCACCCTCCACTGGCTACAGAAGTAGTGCGTCTCTTTACGCCGGGGTGGCCAACCTTCCACCACGAGGACCTCTGCTTTCTTAAGAGCTGGGTAGAAGAGAGACGCTTGGCAGCTGCAAGTGCCGATGGTGCTGCTCAAGCAGCTGCACCTACTGCTGAAAGACCTATGCAACCATTCAAGGTCCAGGAGCATCCATGTTGAAAGGCTGGCTACCCTTGCTTTATGCTAAACCTCCAGGCAGTACCTTATCATCCAGTTCTGCGACAGTCGCGCAAAGGTCCACCAAGTTGGGCTGCAGATGTCCATTCACAATCTTCTCATTGTAGACATAGATCTGAAACGCATTGGGAGTAAGCTGGTTTTCACCACCAGAGCCACTCTTTCTCTCTCTCCCCCCCCCCTTTCACCCCCATCAGCCCCCTCCTCTTTGCTAACCGCAGCAGAATCTGGAAGAGGCCTCAAGATTGGATGGTCTTGGGGGAGTTTCTCTAGCCAGCAAGCTTCCCCACTCCGCTGCCTGGCAGCAATGACACATCAGCGGATGGAGAGCAATACGAAATGCTCCTTCTTCGCATTTATTCCACAGCTCCAGGCGCGGCCCCAGGGCCAGAAGCAATCCAGCATTTCCTACCGCTCTGCATGGCAAATGCAAAGCTGATCTCATGACAAAGGCAGACGGGCCAAGGGCATCCAGACGCCCAAAATCAGAGGTCTGACTGACAGCCGACCATCAAGCGCTCTCATATCCGTGGAAGAGCTGTTAATGACGTGTGTCCAAGCGAAGCAAAGAACACTACATGTCAAGCAGTTGTGCTTCTCATCTGAGTCACAGGAAGCCATTCCAAAACAGGTGTTGTACTTTTCTGAGGTTAGAAACTTGGGGGGGGGGGGGGAACCATTCCAATTACCCCAACGCTGCGTTTATTCAGGGATCGGTGGCCCGGTAGGCGGGACAGACATTCTGCATGCAGACGGCTCCAGGCTAAATTCCTGGCGCTGCCTTTTAGAAGGCGCTTGGGTCATAGGCCCCTGCCCAAGGAAGCGCTGACCATCAAAGTCGACTGCGCTAGAAATCTACTGGGGGAAGACTGAGGGCGAGAAGGAATGGCTTTCCTAAGGCCACCCGGTGAGTTCACACCAGAGATGAGATTGGAATCAGGGACGTCCTGAGCCTCAGCTCAATTCCTTAACCACTATGCCACACCACCAACTCTTTACCGTGAAGCGTTTGGTCCAACCCTCTAATCCCATATGACATTGTAACGGGCAGCCCAATCCTACCCTACCCTCCCCTGCATGGCCCATGCTGAATCCTATCCAGGAAAGGCCCTGGCTGGAGGTCTAAGGGTAAGCGGGCATTTGCCCGCTTACCTCGGGTAAACCCCAGCTGTGGCAATGGGGCTACTCAGTTCTCCACCAGCTCTTTAGCTGGCGGAGAATCAAGCAGCTCCATGTCGGGGGCTCGTGGTCTGGGAGGGAGGATAGGGTACGGAGTCCGACAGGGACGCTGGTCCCACCCCCTCCCAGGCCCAATCCGCCCATCCCCTGCCCCGTTACGCCCCCACGCTTGCTCAGAGCGGCCTTACTTGCTCCGGCGCTTGTAAGGCCTGGATTTAGCGTCAGCAGGACGGCGCAGGCCTTCCTGTCAGGGTGTCAAAACGGGCTTTACAGCGCATCATCAACACCCGGCACCGAGGCACCCTCAGTGCCGGCACCCGTAGGGGATAAGTCTGAGTAACTGTACATTACTACAAAACAGCATATTCCGCCCCAGTCTCTCTCAACATCTACTGTGACACAAACAGAAACCTGATTTGTTGTTAACTCTGTGCAAAGTGACATGTATAGGGATGGCACTGTTAATGGTTTCCTGTCGGTTTCACTCTGGAAGATCAAGTCTTTGACGAGCTAGCTATCTGGCCATTCCAAAAAACCCGCTGACACTATTTTCAGTTCGTTGTTGATGAACAGCCACATCTGAAACTGCCCCGGCCTCAGCCATCTGGGATAAAAAAAAAGCTGGACCAGGGATTCCAGTCAACTCACCTGACGGGCATACGCCATCTCCACGTTGTCCAAAGAACTACGACTGGGGGGGCCCAACTCACTGCTGTAACTGGGCTGTTGAAAGACAATCATAACAATGGTTGGAATTGCTTGCTGCATAAACCCATCTAACATAAGGACATCAGAAGAGCCCTGCTGGCAGTGGCGTTCTTATATGGGGGGAGCAGGTGTGCTCCCCCCCCCAGGTGCTGAGTGGGCGAGGGGCGCGGCAGCCGGGCTCGGGGCTGCGCAGAGCGGCGCGGCACCAGAGCCCGGCTGGCGCGCCCCTCCGAAGCAGCGCGCCCACTCCGCGTGTCCCCGGCCTCCGGAGGCTGCGCTCCGAAGGCTGGGGATAAGCCCTCCTTAAAACGACCGCCCCGTTCGGCGGTCGAGAGCTTTATGAAGAAGCCGAACGCGTCGCTGGGGGTTTGCGCATGCGCAAACCCTATAAAAGCCAGCGACGCGTTCGGCTTTGCGTCGCTGGGGGTTTGCGCATGCGCAAACCCTATAAAAGCCAGCGACGCGTTCGGCTTCTTGTCGCTGGGGGTTTGCGCATGCGCAAACCCTATAAAAGCCAGCGACGCGTTCGGCTTCTTCATAAAGCTCTCGACCGCCGAATGGGGCGGTCACTTTAAGGAGGGCTTATCCCCAGCCTTCGGAGCACAGCCTCCGGAGGCCGGGGACACGCGGAGTGGGCACTCAGCCCCGAGCCCCGCTACTTGGGGGGGCGCTCCAACCCCCCCCCCAGGCGCTGGGAGGGCTGGGAAAGCCACTGCCTGCTGGATCAGGCCAAAGGCCCATCTAGTCCAGCTTCCTGTATCTCACAGTGGCCCTACCAGATGCCTCAGGGAGCACACAAGACAACAAGAGACCTGTATCCTGTTGCCACTCCCTTGCATCTGGCATTCAGAAATAGCCTGCTACTAAAACCAGGAGGTTGCTTATGGCTTGTCACCTATGATGGACTTTTCCTCCATGAATCTATCCAATTCCCTTTTAAAAGGCATCCAGGTCAGGTGCCAGCACCACAACCTGTGGCAAGGAGTTCCACAGATTAATTGCATGCTGGGTGAAGAAACATTTTCTTTTCTCTGCTCTAACTCTCCCTCCATGCCCATCTAGCCCCCATGCGGCCTCTTCTGGGGCTTGCAGCCCATTTCCTCTTGGTGTGGGATCCCTCCAAATAGTGCAAGCCGCTGGGTGCTGGATGTAGTGGGGGCCTCCACACAAGCTGTGCATCCTCTCAGGATTATCAGTCCCTATTCTTCATTCCTCTTGAAAAGAAGAACCATTTTGGGAGATGCTTTCAAGGATCCACTTCTGGGTCATGCTGTAACAGGAACAGCTTTTCAAATGTGAAGAGAGCCCTTGGGAAAAAAAAACACCCTTCCGCTGCACGTCGCCCCAGATGGCTCTGTGCCCCGATTTCCCAGGGGAAGCAGCTACCCAGCGTGAGTTTCTGCAAAGATCAGATGTGAAGAGAGGAGGCTGCAGGGTGGAATGGTGAAGCTCCACCAACGCCGTGCCCGGATGCCGTGCCCAGACGGACAGCGGGCCGCGGTTTAGAGACCGCTGCTCTAAAGCATCCAATACTGGCAAGCTGTCAAAAAGGTTGCTGGAAGAGACAGACTTGAGATGACATGCTAAGGAAGCTCCATGGGTAACCAGCAGCCTTTTTGTAGCACAGGGCGACAGGGCAGTAGTGGCACATAATGGGGGGGGGGGGGGATTGCTGGGTATACATACAGCTTTGGGCATGATAAGTCGCCCAAAGCAGACGTATCGCATCCATTTCACGTGGTGGTTACTGCATTGCAACACACCCTCTGTGACATATCGGCAGCACGGAAACCTGCCCTGCAGAGGTATGGCTGCCCCTCCTCGGTAGGTGAACGTTGAGCCTCACTTGTTGCGCACCGCAGGCCCCCCCCCCAAGATGCATTATTCATACAAAGACATCCGCAAGCTGAAACCTTGGCAGACGTTTTGACAACGCGCCAACCGGCTTGGCCCTCTGCTGCAACGTTTTGGGAAGGGCGAGGCAAAGAGCGCAGGAACACTCTGCCGGCACGCTTGCCGTCTTGGCTTGGCATCCCGGCTCGAGCGCAGCCAGGAGTCCTAGAGAGGCACGAAGGATCCTGGGGAGAACAGAATTACGACAGAGCAGCTGCAGGTCTTCATTGCTGGAGAAGCCTGCTGGGTGACAGCAAAGCTTTACAACAGAAAAAGAAAAAAAAAGGACAGAAGAAATGAAACAGGCAGGCAGGCAGCCGGGGGGGGGGGCAAGGAGGGAGAAGTGGATCCAATCTGAATAGGCCTCTTGACCTGATCACTCCTGGAACACACAGCCAAGCTAAAATGTAACCGACACTCTCTTTCTTTTACTAGAAAGCGGACCTGGATGTGGTGGAAATCTCCAAGACGAGGGAATCGGCGCCCTGGCTTCTGTGAGCCAGAAAGCACACAGCCTGCTCCTTGGCCTGATCCCTGTATTCGCAGCAGCCCTAAGCCTCAGAATGGGCAGCTCTGCTTCCTGCTGCGCTTGGACCGATGCCTTTCAGCTGATTCTGCATATCCAGAGTTCTCAATTAAACCCTGATTTTTTTGTCCAAGATGAATAGGCCTCCTTGCTTCCTCCCCCCCCCTCCACACACCCACACAATTCTGCTCAAACAAGGCTAAAAAGGCAACCTGTGATAGAGAGGTTACACCACTGGCTTTTAACGCAGCAGTCGCACTTCAAACCTCCGGGGCCTTTGGCTCGGGAGGCAGGGAGCCGAAGAAGCGATCAAGGGTTTCTAACGCTCTCAAAGTGACACACAAGTACTAGGGGGGCTCAGAGTCTGAACAACAGAGCAGAGCGACAGATCACATCCTGCCTTCTAACCCCATCGTGGGGGCCTATCAGAGGAAACATTTTCTTGATGCTAATTTTTTCCCCCTTCGAGACTTCCACACCTGTGATCAGGACAGTGTACCAATTAATGGCAGACACACAAGATGACAAGCTTTGACATGAGGCTCAGATGAAACCTCAGCATTTGATGTTCCGAGGGAAGGTTAAACTTCAGTTCACGCAAACCCCAGAAGCAGTTTCCAGCTTGCCAAGTCTATAAAAGCTCTCCTGCCGTCGAGCAGCAAGTCAGTTTCGCTCCTTTCTAGCATGTTTCATCTGCATTCCCCCATTACTGAAAAACAGGGCAGCCTGCTGGGGTTTAACAGCGAGTTGCCAGTGAAACATCTTCCACAGGGAGAGAGCAGCACCATAAAGAAAAAGCGTTTCTACAATTAGCACAGGGAAACGGGGGGAAAAACAAAGACTAATTCCTGCTATTCTGCTAAGAGAAATTCATGTGGAAGTGCTTCGGATCACTGGATTTGGAGCAGCTTATACACATTTCTTTCAGAGCATCTCACTGACGGCTTTTGACTATTTCCAAACGTCAGTATGAATCCTAGACGGATTCATTTAGAAAAGGAACTTCAGATGCCTACACGTTTCTCCAACACACACCATTTTTCAGAGGAAAGTAGAAAGGGGGGGAAGAAGAGGATTCCGAGTTCAATTACAAAGCAACAGCCAAGTGTCGAAGAAGCGCGGAATGCGGCAGTGGGCGCAGGATTCTGCTTTCATTTTTTGAACACGCTTTTTTTAGCCCTTACGGTTAACGTAAGAACATAAGAAGAGCCTTGCTGGATCAGGCCAAAGGCCCGTCTAGTCCAGCTTCCTGTATCACACAGTGGCCCCACCAGATGCCTCAGGGAGCACAAGACAACAAGATACTTGTATCCTGTCGCCACTCCCTTGCACCTGGCACAAAGAAAACCTACTTCTAAAACCAGGAGGTTGCTTATGGCTTGTAACCTGTGATGGTCTTTTCCTCCATGAATCTGTCCAAACCCCTTTTAAAGGCATCCAGGCCAGATGCCATCACCACATCCTGTGGCAAGCAGTTCCACAGATGAACTACACACTGGGTAAAGAAATGTTTTCTTTGTCCGTTCTAACTCTCCCTACACTCACTTTTAGTGCATGTCCCCTGGTTCTGGTGTTGTGCGAGAGGGAGAAGAATTTCCCTCTATCCACTCTCTCCATCCTATGCATAATTTTATACGTTTCAATCATGTCCCCCCCCCCCTCAGGTTATGAAGACAGGCTTAAAGATATGCGTGGGCAGTGCCTGGTGGCATCTCAGAAGCCAGAGAGGGGCCTGACTACATTTTTCAGTGGATGCAAAGTGTCCCGTCCCGTCCCCCTCCCTCTCTCTCTCTCTCTCGGCTAGCAAAGCTACAATAAAAGATGCAAAACTGCAGAATTGGGCAAAATAAGAGAAATTACAACATCATTTTATATGTCGCAGAACTCCGCTCTTCTTGCTGCAGAATCAGGATTGGATAGCGGCAGAATTTATGTTATTTTTAGTGTGAACAATAGGCAGCCCTGATCGTAGCTTGCCGGCCAAGGTAACTAACTGCCAAAAGCCCTGAGGCCAAAGAATTTGCGGGTTAGTTAGTTAGTCAGAAAAGAGCGACCAGAATGATTCGTGGGCTGGAGCACCTCCCTTATGAGGAAAGGCTATAGCGTCTGGGGCTTTTCAGCCTAGAAAAAAGGCGCCTGAGGGGGGACATGATTGAGACTTATAAAATTATGCATGGGATGGATAGAGTGGATAGAGGGAAATTCTTCTCCCTCTCGCACAACACCAGAACCAGGGGACATGCACTAAAATTGAGTGGGGGGAAGAGTTAGAACAGACAAAAGAAAACATTTCTTTACCCAGTGTGTAGTTCATCTGTGGAACTCCTTGCCACAGGATGTGGTGATGGCACCTGGCCTAGATGCCTTGAAAAGGGGTTTGGACAGATTCATGGAGGAAACGACCATCACAGGTTACAAGCCATAAGCAACCTCCTGGTTTTAGAAGTAGGTTTTCTCTGTGCCAGGTGCAAGGGAGTGTCAACGGGAAACAGGTTATCTTGTTGGTTGTGTGCTCTCCGAGGCATCTGGTGGGGCCACTGTGTGATACAGGAAGCTGGACTAGATGGGCTTTTGGCCTGATCCAGCAGGGCTCTTCTTATGTTCTTATGTTCTTAATACATATTTCTGGATATCAAACTAGAACAGACTCCAGGATACCTCATTCTCCTGCGTAAAGTCCAGGGCATCTTCTCCTGAAGCCAGCAATGTATGGAGAATTCTTTGTTTCACCTGTTCCCACTCGACCAGCATCGACTCCCGGTGATACTCCTCGGCCATGGCAAAGGTCTTAGGACAAGAGAGAGAAAAGGTAGATGCACCCAGTCATCAGACATATCCAGAGTTCAAGGGCAAACATCACTCATGGCAAAGGTCTTAGGACAAGAGAGAGAAAAGGTACAGTAGATGCACCCAGTCATCAGACATATCCAGAGTTCAAGGGCAAACATCACTCGCAGCCAACTAACTGCTACTGTTATTAATGACGTACAAGGAAAATGTTATAGTAATGATAAAAAGAAACATTATGTCTATTTTTCGACTGTGAGCCCCTGGAGACAGGAAACAATCTGCAAACCACGCTGAGTCCATGCAATTGAGCAGGATATAAATCAAACAAATCAAATAAACAAACATTGACTGGCTATAATTGTAAAACTGGGGAGACAAAAGAAAATACGTCTTTACCCAGCGTGTAATTAATCTGTGGAACTCCTTGCCACCGGATGTGGTGATGGCACCTGGCCTGGATGCCTTTAAAGGGGGATTAGAGCGATTTATGGAAGTCCATCACAGGTTACAAGCCATGATGGGGATAAGCAACCTCCTGGTCTTAGTAACAGGCTCGCTCTCTTAATGCCAGATGCAAGGGAGTGGCAACAGGATGCAGGTCTCTGGTTGTCTTGTGTGCTCTCTGAGGCATCTGGTGGGGCCACTGTGAGATATAGGAAGCTGGACTAGATGGACCTTTGGCCTGATCCAGCAGAGCTCTTCTTATGTTCTTCTTATGAGACGATAAGAGTCAGCAATTTATTCAGCACAGAGGAATACATCAGAATCGTTGACCAAATTCAGTCATGTCACCCAGAGGGACTAGAAACCTTTCTTTTTAAAAACAACAACAACAGAAAAGTCTCATTTCTAGGTTTCTAAACAGCCACCTAAGGGAGGAATAGTCAACTGGAGGCCCAGGGGCATAACCAGATCTCCCAAGCTTGTCTCTCTCACATCTAATTCTAAAGATTGGCCCTCCGACATCAAGTATCTGCGTTCTTTTCTTCTAAGCGAGGGCTTTTAATGCTTTGGAAAGCGAACGCAGCTTTGTTTAGTTTGCTTTTACTACCTTTTACAGGCACCACTTAGAGGACCACTACAGTCACCAATGATGGCAGCCAAGCACACGCGAGGGCAGCTTCCCCCACATCTGTCCCTGCAGCAGAGGAGAGGGCTCTGGCTGCTGCAGTCTCTGCTCTTGACTTTGCTGTCCCCAAATTGTGCCTTCTTGGAAGGACCTGGCAGTTGCACACGCGCCTCCTCATGCACTGTAGTCCTGACCCTCATTTTCTCCTTTCCCCCAAATGGGCAGCCCCTATTTCAGTGTTTCGACCTGCGGCTCCCTTGACCATTGGCGACCATTGGCTGCGGCTCCCCATTCCATGGTGTTGATGCCTGCTAATTGGCATGGCACGGTTTTCCGAGAGGATTCGTGGCACTCCGCAGCTCCCCTGGCAGGTTTCAGGGGAGCCGCGCCACCCAGTTTGGGAACCACTGCCCTATTTGATGAAAAGATACACTAATGCAGGTCCAAACTACGCATTTAACAGAGTCTTTGGCTCAGAGATTCAGTCTGCAAAGGGTTCCATTTCTTTCGGATTTAAGACTGCACAGAAACTTAAAACAAAATTAAAATCTCAATGTTTCACCCTCACTATGTAGTGAGGAGAATAGGTGGTTTCCATCTGAAAGTTGGGTTTCAGCACAGGAGAGATCCGTTAATGGATGCAGGCTAATTGAGTTGCAGTTTAACGTCGCAGCATTTATACAGGATCTGTGTCTGTGATTTGTACTGTAACTTTTTCAGTAGCCAGTGCTGTTTTTATTTTAGTAGGTTTTTGTAGTATGGGGAGCCATAATCTGTTTGTATTTAATGTTTCTTCTTTTCTGTTGATGTTGTGTTTATGTTTAACTATTTCAATAGCTTCCCTATGTAAACAAGTCTTGTATTTAACACAACGTTTGGTTCTTAGTGGGTTTTTTTTGGGGGGGGGGGGGGTTAACAAAAAAAGGAGAAATGCCAAGATCCAAACTTATGATTCTGCAACAAGTACTAATATATCCCGGCCAAACTAGACATTATGCAAAAGGCATAACATGTCTGCTTGGTTTCTTTCTTTAAACAACATGCCGGGGGGGGGGGGGGACTGCAGCAAGGGAGTAGGGGGGGTCTTGCTAATTTGTTCCTGCTATGGTTCCAATCCTGATTGCACTCCCCCTCACACACTATTTGAAATAAGTTTCCATTGACATCCAATGGTCATTTTTAAAAATTTAAAATAGCGGGGAGGGGTGCGTTTGGGATTGGAACTCCCAGTCTCCTTGGCATTGGCTCTTTTACACACATCCTATGTGCAGACCACATTCTTCCCGATTGATCTGCAAGGGTTTGGTATGTGCCTGGCGCAGTGGGTTAAATCGCTGAACCATGAGCTGTTGATCGAAAGGTCGGCAGTTCGAATCCGTGACGGGGTGAGCTCTCGTTGCTTGGCCAGCTCCTGCCAACCTAGCAGTTCCAAAGCATGTTAATGCGAGTAGATAAATAGGTACCGTTTGCAGGAAGGTAAACAGCGCTCCGTGTTCCAGCCACATGCTACGCGCTGCGGCAAGGAGAGTCACACCGGCCACATGACCACGGAGGCGTCTTCGGACAACGCTGGCTCTTCGGCTTTGAAATGGGGATGAGCACCACACCCTAGAGTCGGATACGACTGGACTTAATTGTCAGGGGTCACCTTTACCTTTAAGTTTTAAAGACTCCAGAGAGAGAGAGAGGGAGAGAGACCTCTTGAACCTGCAGAGAAAGACGTGTTCAGATAGGTGCCCTTTTAGAATTCCTCAACTTGCATTCATTCCAACGAATTCTAGTAATTAAAGTTGTCACACTTCGATGAAGAAACCTCCATGGTTGCCCCACCTTCTGCAAGGTCTAAACACCTTACTGCAACTTACCCGCTTCCTGGACTCCTCAATAGCAGACAGCAAAGCATTATCTTTTTCATTCTTCAGGAATCCCTGTTGGGAGAAGAAGAAATTCCGCTTCAGCTGAAAATCGGTTTGACGTTTCAAGCTACGCGCACCCAACGCTTCACAGCTGGTATTAAGTTCTGCAAAGTACAGACAACTTTCTCTCCCATCCACTTCCAAGTGAAATGTCAATTTCCTTGAGTGGAAAAATACAAGAAGATGTCCATTAAGCTCCATGTGAAAACGAAGTATGTTAACTCCCTCCCCTCCTTTTAATATACATGAACTCCTGGCAAAAGTGTCCAGCTTCTATTCGGTCTTATCACTGGGGTCCAGCATCTGTCTCCCCTTCTCAGTCTTGGGGATGAAAGCTTGTCAGGCAGAGATAAGCTTGCCTGACCACAGCGAGTTGTTAAAAATGGGAGGGGATGATTCAGCAAAGCCCAAAATCGTGAATAATCTCAGCACCTGATCATGTAAATGTTTGAAAAATGGCAAGGAGACTCAATGGTTGGAGAAATCGGGGGGGGGGGGAATCGCTGCCCATTCCTTCTCCACCCGACACATGGGAAAAGCCAAATGCCAAAGCTGTTTTACTTTTATTTATCACATTTCTAACTACGTTCCAGGAAATGCTAAGATTCTTCGGTAGTTTATCAGGAGTTCTTCAATGAGCTCTATAATGGCAAATAAGCCGAACGATGGACTGTCCTCCGCTACTGGTTTTCCCCAGCAACTTGCAGTCGTAGGAGACTATGGGAAAAAGGAACACACTGTTCTCAAGGACACTGTTACAATGAGGACAAGACCCGTCTTCCACTGCTGATAACGGATGTGCCACCCTCGCAGGAAAGCAGAAATGTGCCTATGTGCAGAGATCATTTAACCACATACTGCACGTCCTCAGAGACCTTGCAATAGACAAGCCCTCCCAACACACTAACGCTCACGCACACAAAACACACAACCCCATAACAGGAGGCATTTTGCTCATTTCTGAAAACTGCCAAGGGTGCTGCATGTGCTAACCGACTTGGTGAAGTCTTAGAGCAGCGATTTTTAATCACTGTGCGCATTGGTGCATTGCGCATTGGTGTGCCGCGAATGGTCCACAGGTGTGCCACGGGAGTTTGGGGGAGGGTCATTTATTGCTGGGGGATGTGAGCCCCCCGCCGGCAGTGCAGTGTGCCTTGTCAATTGTCAAACTGAGGGTGTGCCTTGACAATTTTAGCGCCTTGTCAGTGTGTCATGAGATGAAAAGGTTGGAAATTGCTGTCCTTAGAGGCTTACTGTCATATTTGACAAATTCTTTTGCAGAGTAAACCAACTTGGAGAACATGGTTGTTGAAAAGTAATATGCATATAAATAAAAACGGCTGTGTTGCTTCCTCTAGTCTAACGCATGTGGATTTGGGTACCGAATCTCATCATCTATGATGGCGAGTTTGACACGGACCACAGAGTTCCAAGAAACTCAGCATTTCCAAAGCAAATGTCTAGCCTGCAAGGCTGTTCGCGTAGACTGGAAACAGCACATGTAGTACCTACAACAGCTCCAGCATCTGAAGACAAAACAGTCTGTTCCTTGTGCAGATAACCTCCCGCAAATGCCTCCAATCATGCTCTCCCTTCTTTCTCACGACCCTCCTTTGCTCATAGTTTTCTGACATCCCCTTTGAGCTGTATGTTTCTTGATGCTAAAATCCTGCAAAAATCTGAGCTACTAGACTCCGAATAAAACATACCAACTAAGGAAATAATTGATTTGGAGCAGAGATTAATGATTTATTTGGTTCAGATTGCATTCCTGTTCATACTTAGTATCTTCAAGGGACAGGAGAGGGCCCAGTGCATGCCTTAATGTGGCTGACAATTCTGTTTTCTGGGATGTTGCAGTGACTACAGAAAACCAAGAAAGGAAGGGCACATCTCCCAAAGCTCAGGCGAACGCTCATTACAACCAGAAGGAGAAGGCCCTTTTGATACCTGCATCATGCATTAAGCAGGCAATACACTGCCCATGAAAATGATTTTGAGTAAGCCACAAGTATGAACTGCATGCATCACACATCAGTTGTGAAGTGTACACCTTTTGTGGCTTGTCGCTTGCACGCACATGAGCAACAATCTGAAAAAGAATCAGGGTCCTACTTCCATGAATTTTAAAAAGAGAGAAAGGGGGGGGGTGCAGATAAGTACCTTACACTGAAAAAGTGGTACCGTATGAGTATTTTGTACTTGGGTATCCCTCAAAAGCAGCAATTCGAATTCAGAAACAAAGCATTAAGAAAAAAACCGAGATACTGTGGGCTGGTTTGGATGTCATTTGAAAGCAGGATTAAACCATCAATTTGCACCATGTACCCTAGCCTCAAGAATGCACACTCCTCCCCATTCTGCGTGCAAGGGGAAGAATAATTCTACTCCTGATCATGGTTCATAATATGATCACATCGACCAGGGCACACAAACCGACCGATCCTGACTTGTTCTAAACACTATTTTCCAAACAAATCACAATCTGCAGCCAAGATTTGACCATGGGTTCAAGATAGTGGTTTGTTTAGAAAACCATGGTTAGAACAAGCCAGGATTGGCTTCTTATCAACCATGACTAAAAGCTGAATCATTCCTCCATTTCAGCGTGGAGGGGAAGGGGGCTGTGCACATTCCTGAGGCTAGGGGGTACTGCAAAAACCCACGGCTAAATTACCAGATTCACATGATGCCTGAACCAGCCCCAGATGGAGAATGGGTTTGGTTACTAATGAAAACGTAGTGCTAGAGGTACGAGAAAACTCGGAAGAAAATAAGAACAGTTAAGAATGACTAGATCATAGACAGAGCTCAATCATTTACCAAATTCAAATGCCACAAGGCATTTTATACCAGTATGATACAGAGCAATTGAACAGGACTACTGGTAAACAAGATTGGGATGAAAGTTAAAGATCACTTGATGCAGACACCAAACCTTAAAAGCAGTTGATTTTTTGAGATTCTGGAAAAGTATAAAGTTGCCATTCAATCAACAAAACCTATTCTGTATTGTTAGAAAGAGAGACAATGCCTAATATTTTCTACTTCTTATTTTGTCAACACGACAAGCAAAATACAAAGCATGTCCTTAAGTAGCATTCCCAACTGGTTAAAAATTACTGCCCTCCCCCTTGTTAATCAAGTAACACAAGCTTATTAATCTAATAGTTACACTGATTAAAGCTCGCAGCCCATTAAAAAATGTTTAAAAGAAACTAACGCTAACAGCAACTAGCAAGGTCTTTCTGCTTCTCCCTAGCTACGAGTGCGTGCCCCACAAGGAAAGACTTCTATCTTTTCTGAAAGATGCTCAGGTTTCATCAGAGGTCCAGATTAAAGGCGGTCCAGAGAAAGGGAGTGGCCAATCAGAACGCCATTCAGGCACTTGTCATTCAGGTCTGGTTTGTTCAATGCAGAACGAAGGGGCAGAGCGCTGAGATGGGAGCACCACTTCAGACTGTAGGCGAGGGAATCGCATCTGCTACGTTAACAACTCCCAGCAAGGAGAGACCCAGCAGAGTAGGCAAAGGGCTGAGCTAGCATCCTTCTCCCAATGTGCTAGTCTTCTATGCGCACAGGGGGAGCATTCAAAAGTAGCACACACACCCCACCTGTAGGCCAAATGCAGTGCCACATCAAGACCACCGCACTCTGCGGCATGGGTAAACTCCGCCTTGGCGTGTGGAGGGCGCCCCCAACCGGCCGTAGGTTATGCCTCCTTCCCAGTATCCCACTGAGAACTTGAAGGGACGCAACTACCTCAATGCCCCTGTTCTTAAGATGCGATTCTGGAACCCCTCTTGAAAACAGGCGCACAGTTTCCCCTTTAAGCATGACTTATGCGCACTTCGGTGTATGCCGCTTTCGGAGGACAACTGTATTTTCAAAAAGTGGGCTTGGGGAAGAACGCAAGCCATGTTATGGGCATCAGTAAACCTGGCTCTTTCCCCTAGAAACTCCTCTTACTACATACTACCTGCTGGTATGCCTTGTCAATCACTTAGGCTCGCAAAATAAGTGTTTCTGCTAAAGAGCACAGCTTCCGCCGGCAGCACACGAGCCAACTGTGATCCCGCTAGCATAGGGAAATGAGTCTGGGCTCAAGTAGGGCTTCATTTTGTTTAGGGCCATTTTGTCCACCTTCCGTCATGGCGCCGTTAGAACGTCACGCCACATCACTTCCAATATTGACAAACTGCGTCAACCCTCCACAGTGCATAGGAATTGGCCGAAAGATATTGAGCCTGTGTAGGATCTCAAGTCACGGCATTTGAAATGCAAACAATGCCTGGCGCAGCAGAGACAACTATATTCCGACAGAAACGGAAGAACCATTAATTACGATCTGTGTATCGGAGAACAAGCACCTGCGGGGGACACGCCAGCTCGGCTCTGGGGCCGTCGCCTTTGTACACATGTGCAGCCGTGACTGGATTGCGGCCTCCGACTGCAGCATTCTGCTTCATGCAGGCCTCAGACTAACTTGGAGAGGGGCAATTCCGTGTAAGGAAGATGCTTTAAAGCAGGGGTTTTCAACCCCTTTCCAGCCAAGGACTACCTCCAGCACCACTCTCCTTTTGCATCCCACCGGAAGTGACTGGCGATGGCATCCGGTTTTTTTTTTTTTTCGGAGGCCAGGAAATGCAGGTAGGGGGCTCTGGGCAGGTGGGAGGGCCCTTCTCAGCGTTGCCAAGAAGCTTGGCTAAAGGCAGGAGCCTCTTGGGAGCAAAAACGCGGCGCCAAAAGAACCGTTTTGGAGCGGGGTTCTGGTGGTTCCAGCAGTTCGAGTACCACCAGCAGTCGGCTCAAGTACCACTGGTTGAGAACCCCTGCTTTAAAAGAAAGGGAAATTGTGCTGATGAGAGGGGGCAATTCAGAGCAGGAGCTATGGGGCAGGGAGCTGGGCTGTCTAACAAGTGTTCTCGGCAGGGCTGGCCCAACCACACAAGCTGTCAGGTGGTGCGGCAGCATTTCTGAGGGGCCTCAATGAAGCAGTAGGCAATCCAAGAGCATGTGCCAAAAGTTTCTGCGACTCTGCAAAGGATACTGGGGCACACACCCTGCGAATCACTTGAGGATGGCAATACGCTTAGGACCAGCCTTGCCCTCTACATAATCTCTTACAGTTCTCCCTGCAGGATTCCTATGAGTTATAATAGCTCTATTCACACACTGCATTCAATGGTCCTCTGCAGTTTGTGTGGATGGATGTTCACATGTATAATAAAACATACGATCAGTTCTTTACACACGAGGGGCCCAGCCCCTCTGTTAACTTTTAAAACGAATGCATGTACAGCCACTCAAACTAAAACATAGGTGTGCTGAGACAGCTGTGGCAGTTCGGACCAATGGGAGCAGCACTTAAGGCTGATTCACACTAGCCTTTTCCGGCACGCATGCCCTGCTCTAGCGTCTGTACGTGCGTCTAGCAGTTCTCTGAACGTTTGCCCGCCTTCTTGAAGAAAGCGGAGCTGTAATTTGGTGAAGAGAAATGCGCTTCTCTGACTGGTGGGCTGCCTACCACCGCGAGCATAAACGCTAGCTTAAACGCGAGCGCAGCAAAAAGATAAACCGAAACCATCTCTCCTGGCTGCGTCGTAAGCTCATGCTGCGTCATGAAAAACGCACGAAAAGACCAAACGTTAAGCCAAAACGCGCACGGAAAAGGCTAGTGTGAATCAGCCTTTAGGAATGGACACCCACTCCCAGCCCGTCTTGGTCTGAAACTGGGCTTGAACAGGGATGCTAGTTCTTGCTGCCCCCGCCCAAGGCCATTGGAAACCAGACAGGAGGAGACGGCCTTGGAGAAATCTCCACCCCAGAAGACTGGGGAGCTCCAAGATCCCCAAAGATCCATAATCCCCTTAAAAGCAAGCGCTAGCGCTGCAGTCTGGGAAGGCAGGGCAACCAATTCCCTCCCAAGTGAACTGAGAACAGGCAGGTTAAAATGATTTAATAAAAACGAGTTTTCGTTTCTTAAAAAGGAGGAGCACCATCCAAAACAACACGGACAAAGTAAAAAGGTAAAATAAGGCGGCTGAGCAATCACAGAATGACGAATAGCGGCTTGGGGGGGATGTTAAAAAGCAAGCGGAAAACAAAACAAATGGCTTTTTCTGGGTAATTTCATCCACCTACATACTTGCACGAGTCCAAGAGCTTGGCCGTTGCACCCATGCTTGGACAGACAAGCTAAGCATCAGATGCTCCTGATGTTGGAACCAGGGCAAATGCGCAACGGGAGCTGCACAAACCTGTTTTTGTTTGTTTGTTTGTTTGTTTGCAATCTGGGGGCATTAACCAGGCTTTACCTGTGAGATTGGATACTTCAGGTCACCTGAGCCACTCAAAATCCCATTCTGGGCGAAAGATGTGGGATTCATGGTTCAGCATGATGGCTAACATAAGAACATAAGAAGAGCCCTGCTGGATCAGGCCAAAGGCCCATCTAGTCCAGCTTCCTGTATCACACAGTGGCCCCACCAGATGCCTCAGGGAGCACACAGCTAACAAGATACCTGTATCCTGTTGTCACTCCCTTGCACCTGGCACAGAGAAAACCCACTTCTAAAACCTAGAGGATGCTTATGGCTTGTAACCTGTGATGGTCTTTTCCTCCATGAATCTGTCCAAACCCCTTTTAAAGGCATCTAGGCCAGGTGCCATCACCACATCCTGTGGCAAGGAGTTCCATAGATGAATTAGCCAGGTCTCTTGTTTACTGGTCAGCTGGGGAAGACAAAGGAGGACAACAACCAACAACAATAGGGCAGTAATAGCAGCTCCCTGGAAACCAATCTGGATGCTGAACTCCAAACAGAACCCACCTAGCTCAGTGGTTCCCAAACTGGGAGGCGCAGCTCCCAGGGGAGTCGCAGAAACCAGCCAGGGGAACCACGGAGTGCCACGGAATCCTCTCAGAAAACAGTGCAATGCCAATTGGCAGGTGGCGAAATCATGTCTTGGGGAGCTGTGGCCAATGGTCAAGGGAGTCGCAGGTCGAAAAAGTTTGGAAAAAAACACTGCCCTAGCTGATTGAAAGGTCCAAAATAAGTGATAAAGAAGGCAAAAAATAGGGGGGAATCAGGAACTTTCACCACAGGGGTCTACAACACAGCATGCAAACAACCGTAGAGACTGCAATGAACTGTAGAGGTTTAGATGCTTGGCTGGTTGGGAAGAATGCTGGTTCGGATGAATGAATGAAAGCACCATGATTTGGTGCTACAAGAACAAGTCTTCAAAGAGCCTCAGGCTTGCACACACCTTCATACTCTAGCACAGCGATTCCCTCCCTCATTTCTCAATTAGAGGCAAACCATAGTTTACCATTTGATCCAAAGCAGACCTGGCCTGCAAACCAAGGTTAGAAACTGCGGTTTCCAACCCCTCTTTAGAAGGCAAGAACAAACTGCAGTTTGATGGTTCAGACAAAATGGTAAACGACGGTTTGCCACCAACCTGGAGAGGAAAAGAGAAAGGGAATTGCTACATGTGGGGAAGGACATAAAGGGAAAGAGGGAGCCCAAGATTCCTTGAAGGCTCATTCTTCAAACCATGGTTTGGTGCTACATCCAAACCAGCCCATTCTGAGTCTGGATAGCACACTGCGTGCTTGCGAAGGTACAGAAAACCCTTTACAAAATGCATATAGGAGCACCATGCCCTAAACCAGTGGCGTAGCTAGACTGGAGCGGAGGCAAGTAGTTCTGCAAGACTCCATTACACTGGAGTCAGTGGCCCCTCCCCCTTGCTGTTGGAGCCATTCTGGCGGCAATGGCAACACGCAGGACACTCCCCTGTCGCTGCCGGAATGGCTCCAACAGCAAAGGGGAGGGGCCGCTGACTCCGGTGTAACGGAGTCTTGCACAACTACTTGCCTCCGCTCCAGTCTAGTTTCACCTCTGCCCTAAACGGTAACAAAACCATGCGCCACACAGCCAAGGCTCGACTTAGCGGTTAGTCAACATGTTTTAGCAATTATGTCAAAGCGGTTAGTCAACATGTTTTAGCAATTATGTCAAAACGGCAGTGGCTCCTTTTGTCAAAAATAAATAAATGAACGGATGTGAAAACCAAGGCGGGAAAATTTAAAAGCAACAGTCTGAGGGGTGAGACTAACCCAGAGTTTAATGCAGGTTAGTAAGACTCAAGGCAGAGGTGGAGGTAAAAGAGTCACACTCCTTGTGTAATGCGCTGCGCTGCCTTACTGCAGACAATGGGTGCAACACAGCAAGTATGACTGCTATGCCGTCTCCATCAGTTCAGTCACAATAGGAAACATGACCGGGGCTCTCTAGTCTATTTGATACCCGTTTAAGCACAGATCCCGAAATGGCCTGCACCAGCCAAGGAGTATGGGTTGCCCAAAGCAAACAGAGCCAGCTGTCCTGGATGGGTTTAAGGCATTTGGAATTGCATGTGCTCTAGGACAGGGGCTCCTAACCCCTTCCCGGCCGAGAACCACCTCCAGCGCCACTCTCCTGCTGCGTACCACCGGACGTGACTGGCAATGATATCATTGCCAGTTACTTCCGGGTTTTCTGAGGCCAGAAAACACAGGTAGAAGGCTCTGGGCGGGCCCTTCTCAGCGTTCCCCAGAGGCTCGGCCAAAGGCAGGAGCCTCTCAGGATCAAAAATGCACCGCCAAAAGCACCACGGCGGAGCAGGGTTCTGGTGGTCCGAGTGCCACCAGCTAAAGTACCACTGGTGGTACTAGTACCACTGGTTGAGAAACCCTGCTCTAGGAATTCATAAGTGGGCAGAAAATACAATGCAAAGGGAGATGGGACTAACCTTACAAGCCACTGGTCTCCATTTGTACGTGAGTGTTCCAGTAGCAGCAATGGTGCCGGCAGCCATTTTATCTTTACTTTCTGAAACTACCTCAAAGATGTACTCCGTTGTTTCACTAAAATTTCTAACCTCACCCATCACAAAAGCTTGAGACAGAATTTTCATCCAAGGCATCCTATTTAACCCTACTTGCTATGAATTTCAGTAAATTAAATTTACACGTCAGTGTGCCATTGATGCTTCCTTAGCAGTAGGCAAACTGCCATTTTCTTTTTTTAAACACCACCCACAAATACAGTATATCAATGAGATCTGAGTGCATGCTGGGGTTCTGGTTAGAACTATCAGTGGGAGCTTATTGCATCCATCCAAATCAATAAAGCTATTTCAGGTTTAGCACCCTGATTTTAAAAAAAAAAGCTTACATACCAGTATATTATTATCGCAAAGGTTGATCTATGTCAATATGAGAGAAATTCAGAAGATCCAGTTATAGGCTGCAATCCCACACATACTTACGTGGGAGCAAGTGCCATTAAACTCAATGGAGCTTACTTCTGAGGAGACATGCCTAGGAATGCACTAACATTCATACACCTCCTTTAGCCTCAGTTCCCATTTTTGGGGATTGGCCTTTGCTATTCTTAGATTCCAATGAATACTCACCATATTTCTTGGAGAGAGAGAGAGAGAGAGAGAGAGAGAGAGAGAGAGAGAGAGAGAGAGAGAGAGAGAGAGAGAGAGAGAGAGAGAAATATATTGCACAGTTTGAGACTTGGAATCTGCAGAAGGAACAGTGAGATCTCCCCCACAACCTGTTGGAAAATTTATTGTTATGCAGACATTCTGTCCAAATGTTTGTCCCAATTCATCACCCAGAGGGCTAAATTTTGGTCACTTCAGCAAACATTGAATACCTACTATCAGGCAAAAACAAAAGTACTACAAAATTGTGCTCTATTTGCAGTCACTGCTGTCAAGTTGGTGTCAGAAACGTCTGGCTGTAATGCGGTCAATATAGCCACAGAGCTAATTGCTAATGCTTGCTGCATAGTTATGCTCAGAAATGGTTATAACCTATGGCTTTGATAAGGATAATGAATCATCTATTTCACACAAGTAGATACTTATAGATTTTCTGCTTTCAGTCTTCCTCCGCATTCAGGGGTCTTTTAATTCATACTCAAATTAGTGCTGTATACAGAAACAAAAGCGTATTGCCACGCCATGCCTGTAATGGACAGAGACATAGAAGCACCCAGAACCGTATAACGTGTTGGCTGTTCCGCTATTTTCTGGTTAAGTGCCGCTTCGTATTTTTGTGATTCGACGCTGGTTGTTAAGCGGCTCTGAGGGTCCCATTTGGAATAGACGGGTGGGATATAAATACTTAAACACACCCCCACTGCATTCAAGGAGCTAGACGCAGAGAATCCATGAGAATACCGGAGTCCATTTCTCAGAGTTAAGGCACACATCCTGAAAATTGGCACAAAACAATACTTTCCGCAAAATACACAACCACAACAGCATGCCTGCCCAAAAGTCAGAATGCCCTTCCCTTTAGATTCCCCCCCCCCCCTTAACAGGTAGGAACTACAGTCCAAGCTTCTGGGGACCCGACTGTTCCTTGAAGAAAGCTAGCATGCTCTTCCAAGGCTAAGAAATAAAGACGTTTCTACAAGAACATGTTTGTAGAATTGAGAAAACGTTACAATAAAAGGCAGACAAATTTTAATTATTATGTTTGAGACTTTCCCAGATCCACTTCTCAACTGAATATAGAGATTTTTTTTTGTTTTAATAAGGAATGAAAACCCATTTCTGGTTCTTGAAAGGACACTAAAATGCCCATTGTAACTAGCAGTAGCCATGCCTGAAAAGAAGCATCTTTCTCAAAATGAGCAGGGGGAACGCCCTAAATCAGGCTATTTAACTAATTTTGCCTCATGACGCCATTTTATTGCTTTTGCTGCCATTTTAGTACTGTACTTACTTAAAAAAAAAGACTGGATACAAATGTTCTTTTCAAACAGCCTCAAAGTAATCTAGACAATTTTAAAAACAAATTACGAAGTGCAGTTCCATCTTTTTTTGTTTCCAATTGTGCAATGTTCTCGAATCCAAAACGACTGACAGGTACAACCCCTGTTACCTCCAAGGACCCTGCCCTAATTCTCGGCACTCAAGAATGGGCTGGAAATTTTCGAGAAATCACAGGAAACATATCAGCACTGCAGGAATAAAAGAAGTGAAAGAGGCTGACTCCCAGCATGAAGGCAAGCGAGAGCTCCCACTAGCTAAGGAAAAAACTTCGCCCAAAGAAGAGCGCATTTAAAAATTAAACACAGAGATAGAGAGTTCAGCATATTTCTCTTTTCAGAACATTCACCTCCAGTGGCTAGGCTGGAGACAGAATTGCACTTTTGCAGCTGTGCGCGCGCACACACACACACACACATACACACCCACCAATTTCTACATTCATCATATTGCAAACGCTAGACAGTCCCCACAAATTAGCTGATAAAAATCCACCGCATAATTGATCTGACCATCGGTGTAGAACCACGGGCTTCAACGGGATTATATCAATGAATTGCCCCACCCCCTTAGATTATTATACAGCTCTCCTGGAATGCCATAAAAAAAAAATACCAAACACACCACACCATCTATATTACCGAGGCAGCCACCCAGCAATTAACACGGTAACAGATCCTCTATCCTCCTACTCAGTTCCTTAGATTTAAAAAGGCAATTCCTCGGTCTTAAACATGTCACTCCCATTCACATACAATCTCCCTCTTTTAACATCCAGCTCCTCTGGCTCCCGGAAAGGAAAGCTTATCTGCAGCTTTTTAGAAGCATTTCCCATCGCTGGATTTCGACCAACACGCATAATTCTTGTAGTACTGTAAAGGCTGCTAAGGGCTTTGCATCAGCTACGATGAATGCGAGAGGCATGATGCGCATGGAAGTACAGTTTTCAAAAGGCTTCTTTGCTGTCCGCATTTCACTCCCCAGAGTAGCTCCGTGGCTTTAAGCTTGAAAGCCTCCCCAGATGTATGACAGAACAGACTGGTTTTAAAGGTTGCATTTCTCCTGCCGCCCCCCCCACCCCATGTACCTGTTCGTGGCTCTTTCCTGGGGAACACTAAGGGTCTTGGTGTTCTCTGAGAAGAGGGAGAGTTGCAAGCCTCAACACCACACCACCCACCACACTTCAAGCGCTCAGCATCTGCACACACCAACGCCCACCGACTGAGGGCAACGCCTGGCTCCCAGTATATTGCATTGAAATATGATAACCACGCTAAATGAAGATGCAAAATGCAGAACCCAGGACACGGCTGGGCTCACTCACTGTGGCACTTCGACAATGCCGACTCTTGAACAATCCTTTATGACAATTTGAAGGGTGGAGGGCTGGTTTGGTGTGTGTGTGTGTGTGTCACAATCAAACTTTCAAAGCTTGAAGTTTATTTTATTAGACTGATATGACCAGCGCATGCGAGATAGGCAACAAAGAGGCATGAAGCATGAAAAGGCTGTGCTTATTTAGAGACAAGAAAAACAAGGTATTTTGGAAGGCTTGACATACGTGAAACTCCAAGGGTCCCTTTTAAATAGTTATTTCAGGTTTCACGTAGACAAAATCAACCATGAAAATTAAACCCAATTTATATAGTTCATTATTGCAACAGTAGTGATGAAAAGGGTTAGTTTGTTAACAGGCTTGAACGCCCTTAAAATAAAGTACTGTACTATTTCCACTATGGGGAGGGGGCAAATTTGGTCTTGACCAAAAAGAAAAAAAGTTAAACACAGCTCATTAAGGTGCTGAATTTTTTTTAAAACTACCTGGACTTATAAAAATGATACACTTATGTTGATGTGTTTTTCAGATAGTTAAATGTATGTAGCAGAAATTAACACATTACAGTACTACATAAAACAATTCCATATAAATTTACTATTCCATGTCCACTTTATCCATTCCAGCTAAAACAGATTATACATTGTGCACTGCCTACCAAATATGTAGGCTTTATAAGAAAACATTACTACTATAATAAAATCCCCGGTTTAAACTTTTTTTACACTTTGACCAGCAGTCTGACGTGGTAAAGACACACAGAAGACAAAAGGTGTCCATTTTTTCCCCATTCAACGGTATGTATCTCCACACCCTTGTTTAAAATACATACACAAAAAGACCCCAACTCTTCCTCTATAGTATGTAAATGATACATTAAATACACACGCTAAATACACACACACACACACACACACACACACACACACACACACACACACCTGCAGCCCAAAGATTAGAACAGTAGGATCTTTACTGCTAGAACTAGTGGATAGAAAGGAATTTCTTCCATACATTCATTGAGCTCAGTTTGATCTCTGGCTCCCACCCACTCCAGACAAAGGAAAATAATTCACAATAATACTTGCAAAACTGCAAGAATAATTGACGCAAGTCCCACGTAGAGGCAGTGGCAAGGAGTCCCTCTATCTTTACAGACACATTTCCATTGTCTGCTCTCGTCTGTGCCTTTGGGCAGTGCCGCGTTACGCCAGGGCTCCGCACACATCTGTTTGGTCAAGAAATGTCGCCCCTGAGCAGCACCTGTTTGCTAACCTCACCATCTCGTTTCCCCTTGGAAGACGGGAAAGTGCTACAGCAGGCATTCAAGCCCTGCACCTTCACGTCCAAACTGGGCTGCTAATTCTCAACTGCCTTCGACACATCAGCACAGGAACGAGACGGACACATTTCTTTAACACGGTTTCTCTAGAAGCAGAATAATAGGATAGGGAGGAAACAAAACTACAGATGTTCCTTTGATCCAAGGACAGCCACAAGCTGCCATATCCACACACCAGCCAGTCTATTCCCTCAGTTACTTTACATGGCTGTGAATTTCTGAGTATTCCCTTGCAACCTACAGCTGCTAGAGAAAAAGTGACCGACGACCAGCTCTTCTTATTTCTATGCATCTGCAATGCTTACAGGGCAATAGTTTTCTTCTGAAACCAGGAAACCATTCAATATGATGAAGTATAAACTACCTTTTAGTGCCACCTCCCTCAAAATGAAGGCTTCTCCTATCACATCTCACAACTGAATTCAGGAGAACACGAAATACACGAAATACACTCCTTTTTTTTTTAAAGGCACATACGTACGTACAGATTTCTACCACAACTTAATAAATCCATGTCACAGCTTCTTATTTGTGAAAAAAACCTACCTCCCAAGGATGGGAATATCTTTCCAAAGGCAAGGAAGAGTGCATCTCAGAAGCTTAACACTCCTGGCTTTTGCTAAGATTTAATTTTAAAACATGAAAAAGCAGAAAATTGGGTTTTGGGAAAAGGCAACTAAAGTGAAGTCCAGATGCCCCACCCTGCAGCTGTTTAGAAAAAAACCAAACATTTGCAAAAAGCAAAACTCTAAGATTGTTTAAAATCACCAGACAGCCATTCTGATAAATTAATTCCCACTTTCCTTTCTGTGAATGTAAATTCAGCATCTTACACAGCGCTAATATCTCGCAAAGCTACAGTTAAGAGAACGGCTAGACTCTTCCAGATGGAGTCCTTAATTTTAAATATACATATATAACCTTGACAAAAAAACTATTAGGACACTCCTAACCTGTGGATCACAGAATTTAGAAGTTACAAACCTTGGTAAGGGTTAGCTGCAGCTGCAACACTTCAAACGCCTAGGATTTCGCTTGTGCAGCTCTCCTCTGCCAATGCTTGCAGTTTTTCTTCTCAAGGAAAAAAACAACCTGCAAGCCTCAAGACGGCTGAGGCAGCGAAGACGCCGGCAAGACAATGAGAAAGCAGCCGTCTCCACAGCTGAAACGCCACTGCCAGCAAAGCATTGATGGCATTTCTTCACGGCCATTCCTTACTAAGGACAGCACCAGTGCGAAACCAGTTACCGAAGGGAGTGTTTATAGGTTACAGAAGGATATTTTATTGTTAGTGGAATGTACCATGTAAGATTTACAGATGGGGAGAGGGGAGACGGGAAGGAAGAGGCGAGACGCAAGCAAAGATTCTAGCTCTTCCACCCCCCCACCCCAGCCACTGCAATTACTCCGATGTGAATTTTTGATGACTTCCGACATCTTGCATGGTTAATAATTGTTTCAGCTGTCATGTTTGGTTAGTGTGGAAAATGCATTTGCTGCACTGGAGATGCAGGGCTGTGGCCACAGATTAGAAAACCAGTTTGCAAAAGCCATTCTCCACACAGGGCGGCATGAATTTGCACATAGCGTGAGGCTGAAGTGTGTGTGTGTGTGGGGGGGAGAGCCCGATATCAGATAGCAAAGAGCTTCTGCCATCTTAGGCTCACAGAAGACCCTAGAACAATATCTACAGTCACAGTTGTGCAATGACGGCCGGTGGACCGATTGGCACCTTTGTTCATTAAAAGAAGACACTTGTACGTTGCATTCTCTGTGGGGCGAAAGTATTTCTGGCCATTCATTTGGTCAGATTCCGGCGGTACTGCTGCCCAAATTCACTACCCAGCAACTCTCCTCCTCGCTTGCGTTTCAGGCAGACGCAAGAAAAATTCATACGCGACACAACTCCAACACAATCGCATCGCCTATGGTTACGCAGTTTACAACTGCACTTGAAATTCATAGGTGTATCTTGAATAACCGGTATGTGACTATATACAAAAAGGGGGGGGGGAGAGAAATGCATCATATAAGAAGGTTTTCAGAAGCCACACGAATCTTCACCACGTCAAAAGGCTGTGTGTGAGAGATACCAACATATGCCAGTCATTGTCACTAAGAGGAATTCAGCAACTGCACAATTACCAGGGCGGGGGGGGGGGGGTGCGGATGCAAAAGAGCAGGGAAGTAAGCATGCGAAGAGAGACAGTCAGTCACCCGATGATTCAAGTCAGGCCAGTCTCTTCCAGGAGTCAGGTGATGGTACCACTATTACAGTGCAGAAAAACCAGAGAAGAATCGAGAAGGGGTGGTTCCCCCCCCCCCGTCTCCACCCTGCCTCACCCACCCCTATCAGAAAGGAAAATAAGAAAAACCAAAGTATTAATAGATGTCACCACAAATATGCAGGATACAAGGCCGCAATGAAGCAGTTTACAAAATGTGACCGACTCCACGCCCCTGGAAAACACACAATACTCCTTGCCCCCAAGAATCAGCTAGCGAATTTCATAAGCCGAACAAAAAGGTCGTCTGTGTGAGTGTGGGTGTGCGTTATATATTAGAATAAAATGCTATTTTATTTCATAGTGCTCCAATTGTGCCAATCCATTGCA
Organism: Plestiodon gilberti rubricaudatus; assembly: GCA_026170595.1. NCBI lineage: Eukaryota > Metazoa > Chordata > Lepidosauria > Squamata > Scincidae > Plestiodon > Plestiodon gilberti. Next base: position 22,705,467 of record JANXHW010000010.1, on the reverse strand, counting down.
AATTGGCTATTTCCAATCAAGCCTTTTATTTATTGGATTTGTAACTCACTCCCCTCTGCATAGGTGCAGGGAGAAAAATACTTGACAAAAATCAAGATTATATCATAAATGAATTTTTAAAGACACATTGCTAAAGAGCCTCTTACCCGAAATTCTAAGCTAAAGGGAAAACAACGTCAATATTTATATGCTTCTAATACGCGTTGGAGGCTACTAAAGATTTAAAGGGGGCTCTGGGAGATGAAAGAGATCACCCAACTGGACATGGGTAGGCGGCAGCTCTGCAATGCAAATGAAGCTATTTGGGGGCTTAGCAAGTCAAAACGAGCACCCAGAAATGTTACACACACACACACACACACACACACACACACACACACACACACACACACACACACACACACACACTACAGAAAGCCGACCAGGGACATAGTGTGCTGCCAGTGACGGATCTCTGTTAGGAGGCAAGCGGACAGATTCTGCAACAGCTCCTGAATACTCCCAAACAGTCATGAGGGCAGCCTCAAAGAGAGCACACAGCACCAACCTAGAACAGCGGTTCTCAAACCTGCTGGGCCGCGACCCACCTCTGTCCTCCAGGGGTGGGTTGAGACCCGCCTCCTGGCACTGCTCCCTCGTCTCTCCGGCTCGGGAACGGCCTCCAGAGACCTCCGTGGGTCTCAGAAAGGTGTCTCGAAGCGACTGGAAGTCGCATCGGTGAAACCGGAAGTGGCCTCCGGGTCACTTCTGGAGGCTTCCGAGGTCGTCCCCGGGCCAGGGCAATGAGGGAGCAGTGCCACAAGATAGGTCAGGCCCCGGTTGCTTCCATTTGGCTCCAATTTGGAGCCAAACAGAGACGCAGGCACGCCCAAATATGACCCACCTCCGCCTTGGAGACAGGCCACGTCCTCAAGAACACATTCTGGTACCCAACATAATCCACAATGTGTACATAGCAATCACCTGGGATTAACACAGGGCAGTCATACCCCACAACTTGGCTCCTGGTCCTGACCTTGCTCCTGAATGTTCAGGGAGTGGGCTGTGGCCAGGAGGGTTTTGGCCAAGCTTCCAGTGGCGGTCCTGGGGGGGGGGGCAGTACTGCAAGTTGCACACAGGTCTACTTAGCGTTACACGGTGGCCTCACCCACTTGCCGTCGGAACCATTCCGAGCAGCGAAGGCAATGCACAGGGAGTCTCCTGTGCATTGCCTTCGCTGCTCGGAATGACTCCGACGGCGAGTGGGTGAGGCCACCGTGTAACGCTAAGTAGACCTGTGCGCAACTTACAGGACTGCCCCTCCCTCTAGGAACGCCACTGCCAGCTTCAGCTGGTGCGACAGCTACAGCCCTTCCTGACAAAGGCAGATGTGGCCTCAGTAACCCACGCCTAAAGCCTGACCCACACCGCATGAGATCAAGCGCAGAGGCGAGCGAGCATAGGTGCCTGGCCGCTCACCTCCAAGCGCTGACCTCATCTCCACGAGTTTCTCCCAGCGAATAGTCCCTCGTGTTGTCCCGCCTTCTTAGAAAGTGCAGCGGTGATTGGCTAAGCACAAGTGCAGAGCAAAAGTGCAGTCCAATACTTGAAAGAAGAGAGAGAGGGGGAAGAAGGAGAGAAAACTAACAAAACAATTTGTGCTGGGAATAGAATTCATCTTGCTAACGTTGAGAAGGAGAAATGGAACCAAGAGAAATCGGAGACTCAAGTGAGTTCCGATTGACTGACAACCCCTTTCCATCCCGCCCTCTCATCCAATTGGTGGCTACAGTAGCTCCGCCTCCCCACCCCCTCAAAATCATGGGCAACAAACTATTCTGCTCGTGCCAGAACTCGGGAGAGCTGCGTTCAGCTGCGCTCTCTCAAAATGGTGACCACACAGCTCGGCACAGCTCTGCACGCGCGCTGGAATTTGTGCGGTGTTGGTCAGGCTTTAGTCACTTCATGTCTGAACTACTGTTCAGCGACATGAGGCTGCCTTTGAAGACCGTCCAGAAGCTTCAGCTGGTATCGAATGCTGCCATCAGACTGTATACGCTCTGGGGTACGCTGGTTGGAGCATGTCATTCCAGTTCTTTCCCATCTGCGCTGATTACTAGTTCGATTCCAGGCTCAGTTCAAGGTGCTCGTTTTTCCCTACAAAGCTTGGGACCCAGATACCTGAAAGCCCGTCTTCTCCCACAGAAGCCTGATGAGGCATTTGACATGGGAGGCCACCGGCCTGCCAACGACAGAAGTATAGCTGGTTTGGAGCGCGAGACAGAACTGTTTTGACAGCACACCGGGGCCGTGGTATTCCCCCCTCAGCAGGGCCCAGCTGGTTCCATCACAGTCAACATTAAAAGATTTAAGACTTTTGTTACTAACTGTGCCGTTTCTCTGCAGTTTTGTTTTGCTTTGGTGCTGCTTTGTTCTTAATTTGAATAAAGATATTTATCAGGTTACTGTATTTGCTTTTAAAATTGTCTTTTCATTGTGGGATAATCAAGCCGCCCTGATTGGCCCTTTGATGGGGTAGAAAGGAGGTAAACAAATATTTTAAATTTTATTTAAAATATGGGGCAGGAGGATGTGGTCCTGAGGTCAAACTGCCTGAAGGATGTGGTCCTGAGGTCAAACTGCCTGAAGACTGCTGGAAGCTAAGCAGGAGCAGCCTGTTCCGTGCGGGAAGGGAGACCAGAAGTCACTGATAAGCCGTCATGACCCTCGGTGGCAGAGAGGAGTCGCTGTCGCCTGCCGTGGTGAGAGAACGGACTGGAACGCAGAAAATGTCAGTGACGGAGCGATGACAACTGGAAGACTCCCTGTTCGGTATGATTTGTGGCTGACTGCGGAAAGCTTGAGGCTTGTGTTCTACAGCTAAGTGAAGATGACTACACCATGGAAGGAAACCATCTAGAGTTGAAGGGTTCTATATAGAACAATATTGCAAAGACCCTTATTGGGTTTAGACAGCCTGCCTATGTAAACCGCCTTGAGTCACATCTGAAGAGTAATCTGAGGAAAAGAAAGGCGGTATATAAATACAGAAGTAAATAAATATCAAGTTGTTTATCATGTACAAAAGTGCTGGTTTTGTTCCTCCCTTATTTACAATAACAACCTTGATAGAAACCGACCCCCTTAGGGGGAAGAGTCTCGGAGGATTTGTTTTCCATAGCTGCTAAACCACACAGGGCATGATCATGAGAAGAAATCTCCCATGGAAATGGTGCGCCATGGAAATGGTTCCCAAGAATAAATAGTTACTTGGTTCAGTAATTAGAATGCTCAACCTAAAGGACCCACGTTCAAATTCCGGCTGAGTCATGGACCTGACCTCTTGGGCCACTGATAGTGTTATTTCTCCTCATTATTTTACATCTAACACAAGTTAAGGAAATCATTCGCACAATGGGAATTTAAAACTATTTGAATCCCATGATGTGGATGAACTACCTGCATAAGATCCTGAGGATGGATATCAACAGCCGGTGAGATTTCACGAATGAGATGATAAGTATTGTAAAAATATTTTGCACTAAAGACATGCATTATCCTGGGATGTTCGTCGTTTATCTTCAGAAGATGCCACAGATAGTAGTGGTGAAACATTGTTTTAAATATTTTAAGAATTTTAAACTTTTAATAAAACGACGGACATCCCAATATAATGCATGTTTTTAATTCAGAAATCTAGACCAGTTGTGAGAATCTGAGATTGTACATACCGTACTTTGCACTGTTAGAAGTCCTGTGCAGAATGACAAAGACACACAACCCAGTCCGCCAAAGTTACGGTGTGCGCTCTGTGACTCAGGCACATCGATTTCAAAGGTCCAGCAAAGTCTGAGATTGGCTCTTGGGCTTCCCAGGCATCTGAGCGGTCTCATAATAGCAGCACTTTCTTCCTTTGAAATTAGCAAAACCTGAACGCTGGCTCACTTTATTGCAACAAGGACCAAATCCTAGGGGAGAGGTTCCTTTATCACCGCAAGAAGCCAAACCCTCCTTGTTTCAGATCAAATAGAGGCTGTACTCAGAAGCTGGAGCCTTGTACCAGCAGTCTCCGGGGGGGGGGGGGGGGGGCAATGTGTGAAAGCCAGGTCTCTGCCTGCCACGGATGCTCTTAAAAGGGAAATCCAACTAGACGCCACTACAGAAAAAGCTGTCATAAGAACATCAGAAGAGCCCTGCTGGATCAGGCCAAAGGCCCATCTAGTCCAGCTTCCTGTATCACACAGTGGCCCCACCAGATGCCTCAGGGAGCACAAGACAACAAGATAACCTGTTTCCCGTTGACACTCCCTTGCACCTGGCACAGAGAAAACCCACTTCTAAAACCAGGAGGTTGCTTATGGCTTGTAACCTGTGATGGTCTTTTCCTCCATGAATCTGTCCAAACCCCTTTTAAAGGCATCTAGGCCAGGTGCCAACACCACATCCTGTGGCAAGGAGTTCCACAGATGAATTACACGCTGGGTAAAGAAATATTTTCTTTTGTCCGTTCTAACTCTCCCTCCACTCAATTTTAGTGCATGTCCCCTGGTTCTAGTGTTGTGTGAGAGGGAAAAGAACTTCTCTCTATCCACTCTCTCCATCCCATGCATAATTTTATACGTCTCAATCATGTCCCCCTTCAACCGTCTTTTTTCTAGACTGAAGAGCCCCAAACGCTGTAGCCTTTCCTCATAAGGGAGATGCCCCAGTCCACTAACCATTTTGGTCGCTCTCTTCTGTCAGTTTCAGGTGAAGTACAGAAGGGGCAAAGAACATCTTGTATGAACAAACCATCTCACATGTCTCTCCTCTGTCTTCCAAGAGGTTCAATTCACGGGCAAGTCTTCTCCATCAACAACCGCTCGTACTCAGAGCTGCAAACATCCTGTGCACATGCACAAGAGAGTCCAGTTTCTGTGCCAAAAGGGACCCGGACTGCACACAAGAAACAGCACCAAATTCTTTAAATGAATCAATTGTGCAAACTGAGCAAAGGAGCATGCTCCGCTTATTTTGCCAAATTTACTGTATTTAGTTTTAGTGGTGGTTTCCTGGTTGTTGTTGCTGCTGCTCTCTTAATTAATTTTTTAACATTCCTTATTTTAATGCTGTTTCCTCTCCTGTCTCCCTCTCTAATTTGACAGCTTTCTATTTGCTTCTGTTAAGTTGGATTTTTGTTGTGCTTTCATGTGTTGTGCTTTCATGTGTTCTGTGCTTCATTTAGAAGTGGGTTTTTAAATTGTACTTGCATTTATAGTGTTATTTTCTTTATGTTTGGCTTTGAGTGGCTTCACCTTTTCTGATTAGAGGTTACAATCAGCTGTTACTAATTGCTTCTCTTGTCAGATAGGGAGTGCCCACTTCCTGTTTTCTTTTGCACTAGTCTTTTAAGCTGTCTTAGGAACACTATAGGGGATTTCTGATGATGCCACGAGTGTTACGTGTGTGAAACGTCAAAAGTATGTTTTAACATCTGTGAAATTTATTTTTGAAATAAATTGATTTATATCTATAACGACGGAGTTTCCCGGCAACATGCAGATTTTTAATTCAAGGTTACTGTATTCCACTTCTGCTCAGAATTGACAAGGCCTGGGCCAAGATTAGATGGCCCAAGGAGGCATGGAAATACTAAAGAATATTAATATAAGACACAGCTAGAAGAGACTAGATAACACAACGCCAACTGCAGGGCCAGGCTAGATAACGCGGTCCTTTATTCATACACATTGGCTCATTGTTCGACCAATCAGCAAACATTCCAACGGGCAGTTTCATATTTTCCTTTACTAGTACAGGGGAGGGGCCATAACTGCTATCCGCGAATTCACTTATCCGCTGTTCTCAGGGGGGCCCACGTCACCCCCAGCGCCCATTACCTTTGTTAGGAGTCTAGCACTGGCGCCAGATATTTCTGAACCCAGATATTTAGCTATAGACCACTAGCCTGACTCAGTCTAACACAGCTTCGCATGGCAACTGCTTGAGGACCAACAATAGGGGAGAAGAATTGTCATTATGCCTTTCCAGAGATATCTGGTGTGCCACCACAGGAAGCAGAATGCTAGGGAAGATGGACCCTTGGGTCTGATCTGGGCAGGCTTTCCTTAAGGATCAGGTGACAAAACCAGTAAGACTAGAGAATTTTTTCCCTTTTTTGTGCTGGTTGAACATTTTGCATTCATGAGGAATAACTGAATGGGGGGTTAAACAAGAGTTTTTCAAGCGCCCTTCATGCCCTTGAAACAAGTAGGTTTCTCAAAAGTCACGTGTGGAGTTCTTGCAGAACTCTCAGTTATGTCTTTCAACGGGTGTGAATGAATGCTACTGCAGGAGCATTTTGTGTTGTGCCCAGAGGCACAAGCTGCAGAAATGGAAGGGGCGGGCGGGCAATCCAACAAGCAACACCGTCAGGAGAGCCGCAAATAAGAGCTCAGTTCCACCACAATGTCGCTGCCCTGAGAACTGTGCTAGATGCAAAACACGCATACTCACATGCTGCAATGCAATGCAATCCCAACAGATCTCTGGTCAAGCAGCTCTAAATCAGGGCTGCAAATCGAAATGAATGGAACACACGATCTGGCGGACTAAAAAACATATTCTTTTTGTCCGATAGACATTGTTATGGACTTATTTGCAAGGGTGTTTCAGTCCTATATAAGGAGACAGCAGAAACAAGCAGGAAAAAAAATCCTAGTTAACACTGGTATCAATGTCTGGAGCCAGACTTGGCTGGAAAAGATTAGGCCAATGCTGCATAAACAGCAGAGATCACTTTCCCTTTGGATTTTTGGCAGAAGTCACAAGAGACGATGATCAGAGATGAAAGGCGGTGACAGACAGTTTTGCAAACCAACGGGCTGCAAGTTTGCAGTGCAGTGGATTGCCATGTAGACAAGTCTTATAAAGAAGGGGGTGACACTCTTCCTGCAGTGTGCGTTAGTGGAAGGGGGGGGCGAGTTTCCTTCTTTAAACAGCACTGAAGATTGGCACCAGCATGGGCTGTGCTGATTGTGCCACGAACCCCCCACTCTTGAATTAATGGTGTCATTTGCCAGGCTGAATGGAAAGCTTGCTCACAGTTCAGCAGTCTGACAGAATGCCTGCTTTTATACACGCAAGGCTAAAGCAAGAACCGGCTTTAATTAGAAGAGACTTTTCACAAACAGCCCAGGGTAGTAATTGCACTCTAGCCATCAAGTGATAATTGAGATGTAATCAAACAAAGAGTAACAAGTGTGTCCATTATCCATAAGGCATTGTTGCTAAAGATCTGGTCTGCTAGAAGTCTTTGGGTCTTTTCTTCCTCTCCCCCCCCCCTCCCGAATTAAGAGGGACTGTGAATATTCAAAACCTTTTCAGTCACTACACAGGAAAAGAAAATAAGAGTCGCTTTAACATCAACCCAAACTCAGAGAAGGAACTCCAGAAGTGTTTGAAATGTCACCACGCTAATCCTGAAAGGGGAAAAAGAACTAAGAGCATGAGTCTATGCTCCACCATTGCACATGTGCAACAACAGAAATGGGCACAAGGTTCCTTCCACAAGTGCAAGGGGGACCCCCCACCTCCTCACACCACTTGCAGGATGTGGCCTGCTCCTTCCCAACTGAAGTAATAGCTGCTGCTGCTTTTTCACAAGTGAGGAAGGCTAAACAAAAGAGGGGTCCCCCTTCCTTGTAGAAATAAAGAGGGCAAAAGTGCTGCAATAGTTGTTGCGGCACTAAGCAGTTTCCACTCATGGTTCAAACGGCTAGAAGAGGAGGAACAATCAGGCTGGAAGTCTAGTATTTTGCACCATTCATTCAATTCCTCCACAACACACTCTGCAAATCTATAGCGTTACATTCACACCTTTGAATTATTTATTATTATTATTATTATTATTAATTAAATATTTATTCAAGAACACTAATATCTTTTTTTCCCTCCCCCAGACAACTACAAGGGCAAAAGGTGGCCAAACTGAAATCTCTCTTGCAAAACGTGCAGCCTCATTACAAGGCGAGTCACTTCTCTACAGAAACCAAATGAACACTCAGACTGTCCAAAGATACAGGGCGTCTACAAATGATTGGAGCGGTTTCATGATTTTATTGTAGGTATATTATTTGACATACGGTCACAAAACTTTACAACATATAGCAATGCACAAAGTTTTGGGGGGGCATATTACAGGTGTTCGATATGCGCCCCTTGAGTGATTCTGCAAACATCAAGTCCCTCCCACACGCTAGTTCGCATGTCTCTATCAATGTGAGCAAAGGCATGGATGATGCGAGCCCACAGTTCTGGTAGATCGGCTGGTAAAGCCCTTAACGGCTCGGGTCCAGGGTATTTGAGGGACTGCCTCCTTCCTTACAATCCGACCCGTACTCTGAGGTCATCAGGGGGGGCCCTGGTAACCGTGCCGCCATTGAGGGAGGTGAGGGGGATGGCGGCGCGGAATAGGGCCTTCTCGGCAGTGGCGCCCCAATTATGGAATTCCCTCCCCCTGGAATTAAGAATGGCTCCCTCCTTAGAGCCCTTTCGGCGGGGCCTTAAGACATTTTTATTTAGGGTAGCATTCGATGTCTGCCATGGTGGGCTGGCTTTTTAACAAATGGCTTCTTAACAAATGACTTTTAACAAAGTAAATATAGGTTGACCCACTGGGGTTGTTTGTTTGTAGTTGCTGTTTTAATTGTTTTTAATTTATTTTTAATGTATATGTATTTTAATGTTTTGTAAGCCGCCTTGAGTGCCCTCGCTGGGAGAAAGGCGGGATATAAATTCTTTAAACAAATAAATAATAAAATAAAGGCGACACAAACACTGAGTCTTTCACATAACCCCACACAAAAAAACCACAGGGGGTTAAGTTGGGGGCGCGTGTTTTTGCCGACTAAAAAAAAAACTACTGCCCTCTCGCGGGCTGCTAGCGGCGCCCAAAGCAAACTTTGAACAATGTGTGTCCCGTAACATCCAATTCGCACAGCAATCTTACAGTCATTAAAAAATCACGAAACCTCACCAATCATCGTAGATATTCACCCTGCACCCAATCACCCTGTATATTATGTCTTTGGGTTGAGAGGCTTTTGCATGCTAGCATAGCGAGCCAACGGAGTTTGCTCGCTCTCGCTCTCGCTCACACACATACACCCCCCCACTTCTCAGTTAGCAGCATTTTTATTATAAAGATAAAAGGCACTGAGATACCTGCTCTTCATGAAGGGGTCTAATCCCCTTTTAAAGCCATCCAAGCTAGTGGCCAAGACCCCATCCATAGCGCAATTAATGCACTGTGTGGGGGAAACCCTTCGTTTTGTTCATCCTGAATCTCCCGCCAATCCGGTTCAGTGGTTGCCGCTTGGGTGCAGCCTTGGGAGAGAGGGAGAACTTCTCCTTCTCCCGCTACACCAGCAATTCTCAAAGTCCTACAGGGGAGTCTTTGCGGGGGGGCAGGGCAATGTCAGCGGCGGCGCTCCAGGATCGTGCCCGCCGCCGACCCAAAAACGCTGTTTTCAACATACCTGGTTGTCGTGCCATCTCCCTGAAGGGTCCAGGGATGGTGCGGCCGCCTCCACAGGCCTCCCCAAGGCTCTACTCAGCGGCGATCGCGTTCCATCAGTCAGCGTCAGCACTACTGAGCTAGGCAGACTGATAAGTTTGACTCAGAAGAAGGCAGCTCCCTCTTCTGAAAATCACCCTGTCGGCAAGGATTGGCCCTTGAAGTGATGGTTTCTCTTCAGGAGCAAATCGTCCCTTCCAAAGGGCGATTTTCAGAATAAAAATTATGCGCACGGGAGGGGGGGGAACGAAATCCCCCCCTCCATGTGCCCCAATTCCATCCAAAATTGCCCCCACCAGCTGTATTTCATTTGGAAGCACGCCTCCATGGCACAGGTTTGCATGCTCATGAAGCTTGGCCCTCAAGCCTACGCTTCACAACAGACATGGCTTGTTCCCATTCAGATAAGGGGCGGGGTTTGCCCAAGGGGCGGGGCTGAATGCCCACCTCTGTAATTGAAAGCCTTTTTAATGAGAAAAGAGGCTGGAGGAATGCAATCAAATCCTTGCCCTTTCAGGTCTTCCGAGGCACCTATTAATTCACCCTCCTGTAGATAGTTTATTATCTCTTGCAACAGCAAGTCACTACACAAGTAGAGCAGACTGACCCAAATTGGCATTGTAATTATTTAAGCCTATAAATAGCCGCTGAAACTACGGTACATAAATTAAAATGCTATATGGTCATGCCCTCTTTCCCGAACTACAAGTGGGACAAAAACCTAACAAAACGCCTGTCTGAACAAAAAAGTGGTCACTAGGTGACAAAACACCACCGGTGAGGGGACCATTATCATTCATTCAGAAATAAACATCCATCCAAAAAGCTGAAGTATTCTTTAGAATAATTGTCATAAGCAAATGAAATACTGTGTATATCATTCCCAATAGAGATAATTTAAGGATGAACATGTTTTTAAAATTGTTTCACAAGTATCTGGATTTTTAAAAGTCCCAACACCTATTTTAATACAATTTTTAGGTATATAACCTGCGAAATACCAAACACGTTACTGCTTGAAAAAATTAACTTGACAATATTTGCCAGAGTGTGGATTTTTTTTTTCTCCTGTAATCAGCCAAGCTAGCACCCACCCTAACGGCCAAGAGAAACAAAACAAATGGTTAAAAGAAACTTGCTCAGCATTAAGAAAATCCTTTTCAATACTGGACAGAGATTTTCAGCATAAATTTCATGAGACAACTATGCAGCTTCTCAAAACAGAATGCGAACACTTATTTTAGGTCCCACTGAGATAAACTCATGCAACTTTTGGACAAAGGGAGATTGCTGTACTTATTTCCTTCCAAGAAAGGATAATTGAAAAGGTGATCTGATCACACTACTTTATACAATCTTTATTTATTGGGGGAGAAAAGAAATGTGCAGGAAATGGACTGCAATAAGTCTTGGCTATAAGACAGACTGAAAAGGATTCCATAAAATCTGGAATGCTTGCCAAAAGGTAAACTCTTCACTTAACATTTAAAAAGCAATTTCTGAGCATGCAAAGAGCTTGACAAGTAGTGCCTTGAAGTCATCTGTACTTTACTTGTAAGGTAAGTATTGTTGTACCCAACCTGCAGCTGGGGGACTGGCTTGTCTAGTGAGAATTCATGGCAAAGGCAAGATTAGAACCGGGGAAGTTCTGAGTCGCAGCTTGATCACTTAGTCACTATGCCAAGCCAGCTCTTGACTGAGCTGAAGAAGCACAAGACAGATCAACTGAACTTGGTAGGTGCATGGGTCTCTACTGCCTTAAGGGGAGTGGCGACCTGTGGTGACAGAGCCGGCGCTTCCGAGATCGCACCGACACTGCCGAGCAGAATAAGGGGTGTTTTTCACTTCCCTGGGGGGTCGGGTTGGGCCTCTGGGGGGTGCGGGGAGCCTACGAACCTCTCTACAGGGTTCCCTGCGCCTCAGAACAGCTCAGGATTGCAATCGCGACCCACTTCTGGTTTTCCGACAAACTGGAAGTGGGTCGCAAACATGATCTGGAGCCATTCTGAGGCGCGGGGAGGCCTGCAGAGGGGTCCACAGGCTCCCCGCACCCCCTGGCGTGATCCTGGAAGCGCCGGCGCCGTTGGCGCCACCCCCAGCAAACACTTACAGCTGGTGTAGACCATGAAGTCCTGCAAGACAAAGCTGTGGGGTCACAAACGTCAACTGCAAGACCATCCTCACGAGGCTCGGGCAAGACGATTGCTGGGCAGTGGGGTGCTTGGTACCCTACCAGAGTCCCAATCCTGTCTTGGAGGTCAAGCATTTGCAGAGTGGGGTACCTGAACATGGAGGTGGAATCAGAACAGATCACTGCAACGCCGGCTCACCGACCCCCCAGAGCAAGCCTGCTGCAAGACAAAGACACCCAGAGGACAAAGCTTCTTGCAGTGCAATCCTATGCATGTCTAAGCAGGAGTAAGCCCCACTGGGTTCAATAGGACTTATTCCCAGGTAAGCATGTGTAGGGTTGCAGCCTCGGTGTATTCATAATTTAATTTTTCTCATATTTTTTTAGTAAACACTGGTAATTACTAGCACCCTGCTCAAAATCAGCTCCCCCCTCTCCCCCCCCCCCCCCGGAAATTGCAAAGTCAGTGTTTTATGAGAAGGTTTCAACAAGGAGAGAATATGGGAACCTGTGACATCTTGGTCTTCCTGAACAAAACATGGCTGAAATTATCTGAATGAAAAACAGGGGGATTTGGGTGTGAACACAGGGGGCTTGGGGCGAAAACATTTTTAAAGGGTTTGCGTACAGATTTTTATTCGCTCCTTCACCAGAACAGTTCTGGCCAACCGTTCAGAATAAGGTGGCATCCTCCCACAGGTGGGAGCCCGATGACACAAAGAAGGATTATAGGGAACAATGCAGACAATGCTTGGAAATAAGTTAAAGGACCCGGACGGTCCTTTAAGGCTTGATCGGATCAAAAAGGCTTTACATGGCAATACACAGACCATAAAATGAGGTTCCTGTTTTCTGCTCGCCAACCCCTTTTCATAGCCCAAGCTGAGTAATGTACATTAAAGACCTGTCTCTCCCAGTACAGACAGGATAATAAATATTAAAACAAAAGAAACTGCAGCCTTCACCCGCTTTTAAAATTAAACCCACATTAGGACTCTTGGAAGGAAAGCCAACTTGTGTTATAAACTGCAGCACTGCAACCTATGCTGGCCCAAGGCCAGAACGTTAATGGACGTTCAAGGCACCGAGCAAGGAAATGGTTCGGTATTAATGTCTACAAATAAGTCAACAATCAATGGTTCCCTATTACCGTAAGTTGCAACAACGCACCCTTTGAAATCCGCTCTCTGATAACGGTCTGGCCTCAGCTTCAAACAAAGCGGACAAATATAAAGTTGGAGTGAAATACAACTAAGGGCCTAATCCTACACACACACACACACACACACACACACACACACACACACACACCGCCAGTCCATAGCACGCAATGCCACTGCCGGAACGCACGGTGCATGCTATGGGGGGGGGAGGGGTGACCAGACAGCATAGGAGAGGTAAGTAAAAATCTTGTTTTACTTACATCCCCTGTAGGCTACCTGGCCTCCAATGGGTCTCCTCAGACCTACGCCAGCTCTTTTGCTGGCGTAAGTCCGAAGAGACTCCTAGGGGCGGGTCCAGGCTGGGAAGGGGGGAATAGAATCCAGTGTGTACTAATGCTGCTGAGATCCGCCCCCCTCCCACCCCCAGTCAGGCCCACTCCCTGCCCCAATCTGCCCACGATCCTCCCCTGAACTGCCAACTCACCGGCACTAATGCAGGGCAGGGGCGGTTCAGAAGGGCGCTGTCGCCCACGTGTGGCCTCCAGCCATTTGTGGTGGTCCACCAAATGGAGGAGTGGCTCTCTCCCCATCAGTCTGGAACTAATGCTGACAGATCACAAGATCTACCAGCATAAGTCACGGACAGGACTGGACTGCCCATTTCGCAGCTAAACCAAAGGAGCGAGCTAGCCCAATGCACAGAAATATGTTATCCTAAGCCCTGCAGTCAAGGCTAAAGAAATCGAAAAGACCATTTTTTAAACTGTAAATTAACATGGTAACTCATAGACTGCCCCTCCCCAAAGCCATGACAGATTAAGCAGTCAACCTCAAGCACGGACCCCCTGGAAAATAAAGCGCTGCTTGGTTCAGTGTGTGTGAGCACATGAACATTTGTGCGCCAATTCCAACTTGGGGAGGTTTAAAAAAATTAACCCCATCCCCACTCGACACCACATGGTACCATCAATCCTACAGCCTTCACTGAATGACTAAGAAAAACCTGGGGGGGGGGGGAACTTGGAACTACAGTATGTTTCTTTCAGATATAAGTCATTTTATTGGCCCACCTGCGATGGGATGTGGAGGAGCCGTAGTCCAAAAGGAATGCGACTTGCAGCAGGGAAGTCGTGAACTGTGGGATTGTAGGTTCAGAGGGGAAAGCTGTCAGTCTGTAGCCCCCGAAAACAACCAAGAGTCTTCGAGCAACTCAGCAACTAACAGAGTTATGTGGGCCGAAGCGTTCATTGACTAGAGGTCACTTCATCAGATGCATGAAGTGAAATGAAATCTCTGGTAGACAGTTGGGAATTCTCACACTACACACACACACTACACACACACACACTACACACACAGGTTTTGAAAACAGTTGAGCGAATGGACAGCACCACAACCCAAAAATCAAGGTTCTGATGTGCAAAGGAGATCACTTAAGGAGAACATACTGTATTTCTTCAATTCTAAGACGCATGTTTTTTCCCAATTAAGCATTTCAAAAAATGGGGTGCGTCTTAGAATCGAAGGTCTCCAAAAAGCACCCCAAAATGCTATCTTCTTACTTACTGGGGCTTGCGGGAGCTTCAGGGAGGCCTGCGCAACCCTCTGCAGGCCTCCCTGATCTTCAGTTCGGCAAAAAACAGTAATTTTCAGCCATTTCCGGTTTTCGCGAAAACCAGAAATGGCCAAAAATCGCTGTTTTTCGCCAAACTGAAGATCAGGGAGGCCTGCAGAGGGTTGCGCAGGCCTCCCTGAAGCTCCCCCAAGCCCAGGTACCGAAGGAAATGGCACTTTCTGGCGGGGCCAGACATGCGATGCAAAGGCAGTGCACTCAGTCATCCTCAGCTGCAGGAGACATGCTGGGGAGAGTTGGTGCTGAGCAGGTAGATTTAATGAAGGGAGGCGAGTCTTACAATTGATGGATTTTTTTTTCCCTGCTGGTGGTACTGAAAGTAAAGGTGCACCTTAGAATCGATGGCGCCTTAGACTCGAAGAAATACGGTAATTGCAACCCCGAAGCAAGATTGCTACCCCCTTTACAGCCAAGCTCATCCCTCAAGAGGGCACAGATCCTTTGGGAATGAGCTCTCGAAGTCGCCAATGTTCCATCCCCTGAAAATGAGCTATTTGGCTAGAAAAGCGTTGGGGCTACAACGGATTTTTCTCATGAAATGGTCTCCCACACTGATTAGAACCCTGGCTGCGACTGCTTTTACAACTGTGGAATAGCATCAGGTTCTGCAGCGCAGCACGAGGTCAACATTGCAAGGAGAATTTTAAAAAGGAGTCCTCATTAGCAATCAGCAAAAAACTTCGAGCAACTCAGTTCATCTGTGGAACTCCTTGCCACAGGATGTGGTGATGGCACCTGGCCTGGATGCCTTTAAAGGGGGTTTGGACAGATTCATGGAGGAAAAGACCATCACAGGTTACAAGCCATAAGCAACCTCCTGGTTTTAGAGGTTTTAGAAGTGGGTTTTCTCTGTGCCAGGTGCAAGGGAGTGACAACGGGAAACAGGTTATCTTGTTGGCTGTGTGCTCCCTGAGGCATCTGGTGGGGCCACTGTGTGACACAGGAAGCTGGACTAGATGGGCTTTTGGCCTGATCCAGCAGGGCTCTTCTTATGTAACTTCCCTACACACTAAAGATTTCTCCTGAACCATGAGAGCTAGGAGCTTGCTCCTTGTTTGATTGGAAAGGGAAGTTCAGGGTCTCGCAATTCCACAGCTATGGCCAAGTTGGAGGAAAACCATGTTCTCTACTGCAGCCGCACAGATTTTTGTAGAAGGATTTGGGAAAAGTCTCGTCTCCTATTCATATGATGGTTGTTGGGTGTGTGTTTTTTGGTCCCTGGATCTTTACTCTGCTGAGGTCTAGTAAGTGGTAAGCTCATGATTATTTTACAACCTGCGATGGATTGTTAAGAGCTGTTAAAATAGAACATGCAGGACGCTGAATGTAGTCGGCTAAGAACATATAAATTAGAAATAAAAACAAGGGACGCTTTTAGGCAGTCTTCCTCTGAACACCAACTATTTGGCACAGACTCACTGTGAGGATATCAGGCTTCGGCATTTGGCATTTGTAACTGGCGACTTAGGACAGGACATTCAGGAGAGAGGAAGTCAATGGCTCTGGTCTGCTGCGTTCTGCTCGAGCAGGAAATGGAAAGCTCTTTGCCTCTGCAGAGGATTCAACAGGATGAAACCCAAGAACCATCCCTGAGCACCTTTGGAAACAACAGGCTGTGTTGCAAACCAAGAAAGCCAGCTGAATTATTCATGAAGTGCATTAGAGCACCCAAGGCTACGTTTTGGACAGGCACCAAACCCACTTCAGAGAGCTCTGACAGCGGGTTGCGTTTCTGCTGCCATATTGGGGGTGGGCAGCATCGCTCTTCACAAAGAGGGGACACGACTTTTGCCCAACCCCAAGTCCCTCAGCAATAGGTCCAGCCCTGCTCAAGTCAACTCGAGTAGCAAGCATGAGGGCATTCCTGGCACCTGCCCACTTTGTTCTGACTGGCCAATTCACTGGTGCTTCGAATGCAGCCGGCCAATGAGAGGGAAGACTCAGTATCTCTAAAGAAGCCCAGCAACGAGATCATCTGCTGCAGAGCTCCTTGGGTGGAATGAATAGGGAACATGGAGGAAAAGCAGTGATCTGGACTGGACCACTCCTGAGATAAACTCACAAGAGGCAGGAGCACAAGGCTGGGCCAAAAGAGAGCAACGATTAGTGGGCTGGGGCACCTCCCTTACGAGGAAAGGCAACAATATTTGGCGTTCTTTGGTGTAGAAAGAAGGCATCTGAAAGGGGACACAACGGAGGCATAAAATTATGCATGGGATGGAGAGAAGATTCTTTTCCTTCTTGCACAACATCAGAACCAGGGGACACGCACTAAAACTGACTGGCGGGAGAGTGAGAACGGACACAAGGAAATATTTCGTTATCCAGCGCGTCAGGAATCTGTGGAACTCCTTGCCACAGGACATTGTGATGGCATTGGGCTTAGATGCCTTTAAAAGGGGATTGGTCAGATTTATGGAGGAAAAGTCCATCACAGCTTACAAGGCATGATGGGGATAAGCAACCTCCTGGTTGTAGGAGTAGGTTCTCTCTGTGCCAGGTGCAAGGGAGTAGCGACAGGAGTGTTGTCTTGTGTGCTCCCTGAGGCATCTGGTGGGGCCACTGTGTGATACAGGAAGCTGGACTAGATGGGCCTTTGGCCTGATCCAGCAGGGCTCTTCTTATGTTCTAGCAAAGAAGTTGGTGCTTGATCCACAAGGCAAGGAGGACCTTCCTCAGAGAGACGCTGCACCAGCACTGAACAGCCAAGGCATTATAAATATGTCTGACGGCCCCCACATCTGTTTACACAACCACAATTACACCTTCTTGTCAATGCTGAGAGCCAGGATGCAGAGCACCCTGTGGGGCCTGCCACCTTTTCCTTCTCTGGAGGTCAGAGGAATCAGAGGCCGCCTCAAAGTGCCCAGCCAACACTGGACCCAGGTTTCAGCCCAGACCCAATGTCAACACAACTCCTGTGGCGATGAAGGAGGAGGGTCCAGAGCTGGGATATGGATCCCACTATTGAAGCACCCCACGGGCAGAGTGTTATGGGGGGGGCTATTCCTCATGAAGCAACAAATGCTCCAGCGGTGCCAAAATGCCTGCCCTCCTTATGCAAGAGACCAGCGTAGAGATAACACTAGCTGTACCTTATCTTCGCTTAAAGAACATCAGAAGAGCCTGGCTGCTGGATCAGGCCAAAGGCCCATCTGGTCCAGCTTCCTGTATCTCACAGTGGCCCCACCAGGTGCCTCCGGGAGCACACAAGACAACAAGAGACCTGTATCCTGTCGCCACTCCCTTGCACCTGGCATTCAGAGATAGCCAATTACTAAAACCAGGAGGCTGCTTTTCCCCATCATGGCTTGTAACCTGTGATGGACTTTTCCTCCAGAAACCTGTCCAATCCCCTTTTAAAGGCATCTAGGCCAGGTGCCGTCACCACATCCTGTGGCAAGGAGTTCCACAGACTGGGCATTGGGCACTGTGTTAAAGGATTGGACATTGTGTGCATCCTGCTCCTCCGCCCTTCAAGGGCGAACCCCCCTCCCCCCGCTACCTTTCGCCAGGGCTAGCCACATCTTCACCGGCACAGTCCGAGAGTGGTTGCAAATTGTGGTAAGGAGAGATCCTTGATCAGTGCAGGTGCAGTTATAATGAAAAAGCATTCATGAGAAGAATTCACACACAAGAGGGGAAAAGGCGGGGGGGGCGGGGGCTATACAGACATTTCTATACTAGGTTTATTTTTAAACAAGCATATGTAGTTCCCTTCTACAGACGCAGGGCCACTGGCCCATTTACGCAGACTGGGAGCAGCTCTCTGGCGTTTCAGACTTTCCCAGCCCTAGCATGCAAAGCCACAGTCCATCCCCAACCATGCCTAAGGGATAGCAATGTTGTTTGGGAGTCGGACTTAGACCTGGAAGATCCAGGTTCAAATCCCTGCTCAGCCACGAAGCTTCCTGGGTGACCTTGGGCCAGTCACTATCTCTCAGCCCCACCTACCTCACAGGGTTGTTGTGAGGACAAAAAGGAGGGGAGGAAATATGTACACCACTCTGAGCTCCTTGGAGGAAGGGTGGTATAAAAATGTGAAAAATAAAAATAAAAAACTCTGCCAGCCCTGGGCAGCTGACGAATTACATAGAAGTTGTCCCAGCTCCAACCTGCCCCGCCCTTAATGGGGCCTTGAATATTAGATGATGGAGAGGTGCACTCAGTTTCCATTTAAATGCTGGTAATTGCCCAGGAACAAAATCTCCAGCAAGATTTGTGGAAACACCGTCCCCAAGAGAAATGGAAAGTTATGCTCCTTGAATGCCAGCACTTTCCCCAAGGCAATGAAACCTGGGGGGGGGGGGGGGGGGGGAGGAGATAGCTAACCTTGGGAGCCGGCCCAGATTCTAAAACGGTACACAGTGCTAGCAACTGTCGTCAGTAACAATGACTGCTCTATAACATCTCCCTGTGAAGGGGGACAAAAAAAAAACTTTGCTCACCACCATCTATGAGAAAAATAAAGAAGAAGACAGATAGTACCATCTACTGGACTAGCAGGACTTTAAAAAAAATTCTGGGAGTTTCTAAATCATAAAGCGCCCTCCTCCCTGAGTAGTGGTTTCAGAGCAAAAACTTTTCAAAAGGTGTTCCACACGTAGGCTGAGGTTAACTTGATCGAGGTGCCCTTTAAACGTAATCCCCGTGGGACGTGCTTTCAGTGGGTTCATCCCACATCACTAGTGCAATATTTGAAGACTGCAGGCATTTTCCCACTGAATTGGCACCCCATGCTCAACTTCAGCTTGTAAGAAGAAAAAAGAAAGAAATGCATCTGGTGAGGAGAATACTTGGGTTGCGAAAAAGGTCCTGGTCGTTCCAGGGAATATCTGTACAGTACCTTTTTAATACACAATTTTCCTCCACTGTTATCAGGGTTATAACAAATACTGTATACCCTTTGAATAGATGCTGTGGGAATCCAATGGAATACTGCTCAATGAATCAGGCTGAGCTGGTTTTGAGATGAATTGGCAAAATGTGGAGATGGTGTAAAACTTAGGAGTTGGGGTTCAGATGATCCTCTGGCCAGACGCACCACTCCAGCTTTCAGGTTTCACTCGGAACGTCATCTAGTTCAACTTGGTTTTGGCAATGACCTGCTGGACGTTTAGACGGAGCTCCTGAATACGGCTTGTCTTTAACCTCACCACATTGGCGAAAATACATTTCTAACTCGCAGGAGAAATTAATAAGAATAACTGAGCTTCTGTGTTGACCCAGGTATCCACCTACAGCAGCGGTTCCCAAACTTTACATGAAGGTAGGGAACACTGTGGGTGGCACAGCAGCGGGTTAACACAGCACACAGCAGCGGGTGGCACAGCGGGTTAAACCGCTGAAACATAAGCTGTCGATCGAAAGGTCAGCAGTTCGATCCCCGCAACGGGGTGAGCGCTCGTTGCTTGGCCAGCTCCTGCCAACCTAGCAGTTCCAAAGCATGTCAATGCGAGTAGATAAATAGGTACCGCTTGCGGGAAGGTAAACAGCGCTCCGTGTTCCAGCTGCATGCTACGCGCTGCAGCAAGGAGAGTCATGCCGGCCACATGACCACGGAGGCGTCTTCGGACAACGCTGGCTCTTCGGCTTTGAAATGGAGATGAGCACCACACCCTAGAGTCGGACACGACTGGACGTAATTGTCAGGGGATACCTTTACCTTTACCTAGGGAACACTGTAAGTAGTTGTGGGGGGGGGGGAAGAGTCAGTGGCGATGGCACTCCTGGGATTGCACCAGCGCCGGGGGTGGGGGAGGAAATTTCACTTACCGGGGGTTGCGGTGGACCTCTGGAGGGTACGGAGGTCCCATGGACCCCTCTGAGGGTCTCCCCACAACCCAGATTACCTTCCAAATGCGACTTAAAGCTACTTCCGGTTTTCGCAAGCTCCAAAACAACCCTGGACAGCAACCCTGCTGCTTTCACTACCTTGACAGCTCCCTAGCACAACCAGGAAGGCAGAGACTGAGAATCCAAGCTCAGCGGTAGCTGGAACAGGACAACCAGTCAGCCATCCAAGAAACAGACACGCATTGAGTACCAAGTACTACGCTGCGGTGGCTTAGTGGTTAAAGGCCGCTGCAGACCGCATGAATTTCGGTGCGTCCCGGACGCCCGAGGAGCTTTGTCAAGCTGTGCTGAGGTGTCTGGTTACCATAGCGGAAGCGAGCGGAGGAGATGCGATCTCCCAATTTCCAGCACGATCGAAAATGTTCCTGACCCATGTTTGAGGGGGCTGCTTCGCGGAGCTACTGCAGCCACCAATCAGATGAGAGGGGGAGGAGTGTTAGCCAATCACTGTGGAGGTTTCTTCCAAGAAGGCGGGACAAAAGGAGGAACTATTTGCAGGAAGACACTCCTACAGACAAGCTCAGAGCGCGGAGGAGAGCGGCCAGCCTCTCTCGCCTCGTCGTGCGTTCTGTCACAGCTTTTAGACGCTGAACTGCAGACCGGAAGGATGGTAGGACAGCAGTTCGAGATCCGAATGCTGCGTGACGGAGTGAGCTCCTGTCTCCTGTCCCAGCTCCTGCCAACCTAGCAGTTCAAAAGCAAGAAATGGCAAGTAGATAAACAGGTACTGCTGCGCCAGGAAGGTAACAGTGTTCCGTTAGTCGAGCTGACCACGTGACCACGGAAGTGTCTTCGGACAGTGTTGGCTCTTCGGCCAGAAACAGGGATAAGCACTGCACCCTAGAGCCGGACACGACTGGCTTTCAAGCAGAGGATACCTTTACCTACTAAGTGTAACAGATTCTTCCACTGCCCGAAATCCTCGTTTCCTAATCAGGACTGACGACAAGCTAGGATTCATTTCTTAAAACAATCTCACCACAAAATGAGCAAAAAGACGAGCATCAACTAATACTGCATTTGAGCGTTTTGTAAATAGATACTTTCTGAACAGCCGATGAGCAAACAAGTTCCTCGCAGATTTAACCACAGAGAAGTAACCAAAACCGTACAGCTCAATACAATACATTTTATATAATGCTATTAAGCCTGCCATCTTACTGACAATACTGAATCACGGCTTTTAAAGGAGAAGGGATTGTTGACGTGCCATTTCACTAAAGCAGCCCTAGTAAACATTTCTGTCCTAATTATTACAAATGCACTTCACATTTATGGGATGTGTCACCCTTAATTCCAGGCAGATTAAGTGGGAAATGCTCTGAACACAGACTAATACACGGAATGGAGCAGAGACGTCAACCCAGAATGAAATGAAACATTACAAGAAAAAGGGCTGCTTGAAAGCTAGGGCTGCTTTACCCACCGTGCAATGTTTAGGTGTGCGCAGGAAATGTTAAGAACAGACTCTGTAACATAGAAAGGGTGACGCTACCATAGCTGTGTTTACAAACATGCAAATCCAACTAATACATACAGTTCGGAGACCAGGTTGGCCATGGCTCTCTGTAGAGCAGGGGTTCTTAAAATGGTGGATCAAGACCCACCACTTTTACCGGAATTGGGCAATATGCCCTTAAGGGGGGTGGGCCAGCAGGAACAGTGGTGGTTGACGCTCCAGGATTGTGGCCGCCGCCACCAAAGAAACGCTTTTTTCAAACGTACCTGGTTGTCCTGTCAGCTCCCCGAAGGGTCCGGGGGGGGGGCTGCTGCGGTGGCTACAAGCCCCCCCCAGACCCTTCAAGGAGCTGGCAGAACAACCAGGTATGTTGAAAAAGGCATTTTGGGGTCGGGGCGGGTGCGATCCTGGAGCGCTGCCTGCAACATCGCCCCTCCCCGACAAAGACTTACAGGGGAGTAAACTCCCCTGTAGGACTTTGAGAAACACTGCTGTAGAGCATGCAGTAAGTGGCAAAGCCACATCTGCTACAGCGTCACGGCAAAGGGCCCTATGCCCTCAATCCGTTGCACGTGTCGACCAGGTCTTACACGCAAGGGGACAGGGCAAATTTTTAACCCAACCAGCATTCAGTCTTATTCGGTCAAGTTAGGCTGACGACAGCAGCCCTTTTGGGGCCCTCTGAGTGACTTGCACCCATTTACCCAGGCTATGCCCCCCCCCCCCAGAAAAGGGCTCAAATATGCCATTTTCAGTTATGAGCCTCAGGATGGAGAAGGCAGAAAAAAAATGAAAGTGCTCTCTTAGTTACTGCACAAGACCCACAGCGGGCAAAAATCAATGACGACGGAGAAGCAATGGTAACAACAACATGCAGCTTCCCATTGCTGTGGTCTCCCTTTCAGCTCCCCTCCCCCTTTGGCAGTATCTTCCTTCATCAATACAGGACACTCCAGACCAGAGGAGACAGAACAGGGGTGGAGGAGGAGGTGGGCAAAAGGAGACCATTCTTCAAGAAGCTTGGCAACTCCCCAGCAAGTCTCTGGCAAACTGCTACTCCCCCCAGCGCGACTTTATTTATAAAAGTTCTCTATAAGCCAAAAAGATCAGAAACATCCGCTTACATCATCACAAGGGTGACTGTTTGGAAAGGTACGTTAAAAAGGGCACACAGGAAACGGTTGCCTCTTTATTTGACGCAGGCAGGGACATGCATGGACACACATATAAGAACATAAGAACATCAGCAGAGCCCTGCTGGATCAGGCCAAAAGCCCATCTAGTCCAGCTTCCTGTATCACACAGTGGCCCCACCAGATGCCTCAGGGAGCACAACAAGATAACCTGCTTCCCGTTGACACTCCCTTGCACCTGGCACAGAGAAAACCCACTTCTAAAACCAGGAGGTTGCTTATAGCTTGTAACCTGTGGTGGTCTTTTCCTCCATGAATCTGTCCAAACCTCTTTTAAAGGCAACTAGGCCATCTAGGCATATAGGTGGTGCCGGGTGCCTGCAGGGCAAAGCACGACCCGGCCAGTAATGGGATCCAGAAACAAGAGTGACAGCAAGAGGCCTCAGAGCCATAGGCCAACAGAAAGGCTGGTGTAATCGCGGCCCCGCCCCCTCCCCCTTCTAACAGGCCGACTTGGATAGAGCCTTGCCTGGTCCTTGGAGAATTCCACCGGTGATCACACCTTGCTTGCACAGCACATCTGACCCTGCGGCAAAAACCACATCCTAAAAGCTTCCCGACTTGGAATAAACACGTTGTTAGCAACATAGAAGAGCCACACTCTAGCTGTCCTCACCAGTTCCAGGGCCAAATTCAACAGAGCGATTCAACGGAGCAGCTGGGCTCCCGAGTCAGCTACCGCACCCCTCAGGCGGGCGCCAGTACAATAAAAGGACCCATTTAGGACTGGGGAGAAGCCAACCAAGGCCATCAAGCCACCAAAGAAGGTTCCTTGATGAGCTTCACCCCAGCACAGTTCCCACAGAATCCCATGGGAGAAAGATAGAAAAAGCTGGTCACAGGACCCCACATGCCTTCGGCGTTCTTTCCTCCAGTTGCTGCCTTGCTGTTGGTTTTGTCATGTGCTCATCTGCTGGTACTACATTAAGCCACCTCCATTCCAGGCACGATCCAAGAACCACCATTGCAGTCTGGTGGATTGGCTGGCCACGGCCACACACACAACCTCGCTTCTCCTTTCCAACCCAAGCGGCTGTACCAGCAGGGGCTGGACAGCCCTCCTTGCAGCCCCCCTGCAGAGCTGGACAGCCCTCCTTGCAGCCCCCCAGCAACGCATCCCTTTCCCTTGGAAAAACAGCTCCAGCTGTCTTGCCCTGCTTTCCTTCCTCCAGCCAACTAAGGTTACCTCCTAGTTCCTGGGCTCACTTTAAAAGAGGAGAACCACCCCATCGTGGCACTCTTGCCCTGCAACACGTCCTGCTCCATCCAGCAAAAATGGACTTGTAACTGTGGTCTCAGTCTGGTACGCTCGGTCTCGCCATCGACCCACAAACGTCTGCCCTTTTCCTCGTTTGTCCTGCGTGCAGTCAAACTGACAGCACGCTTCGGGGATCTAACATTTTCTTCCTTCCTGCGAGTGGTACGGGCGCATGTTTGCGAGTTTAGGACTCGTGGTCTATTTTTCAACTGTTTTAGTGGAGATCCGAGATCAGCCGAGCATAGTGACAGCAACTAGGCTGAGACGGGTTTTAAAAACAGACAATTTGTGGAGGGTCAGATCAGTCACGTTACCCAAATGGAACTTCCATGCTCATATTCCTCTGAATTCCATACGCTGGGGGCTAACAGGGGGGGTGACCAGCTTGTGAGTCTCTACTTGTGAGTCTCTCACAGACATCTGGCTGGCTGCTGCAGGAGGCCAAAAACTGGACTAAAGGGACCTTCGTCTCATCCAGAGAGACTATTTTTAAGTCTCTCACAATGTTATTTGAGAAGAAGGCGACGTCCCTAAAACACACACACCCCACCCCACTCTCAAATGACAGGAATCTACTGCAAGAGTCCTGGCCAATTACTCTAATGGGAGCCATTTCCGGAACTACCCTCTTTCTGGAGCAGTCATCTAGGTTTTATTACTGCTAAATAATTCACATAATTAACCGAGATGCAATTTGGCATGCCTCTCCCCAGTCAGCATTAAAAAGTATGGTGCGTGGGTTTAAAAAAAAAAAGTTTAGGACAGAAAGACACTCATTGGTTGGGATAAAGAGGCTGAGATCTTGGGGCCACCCGATACCACTGGGCCATTAAAAGCACCAGTTTTATGGGCCTGCATTCCCGGCTGGAGTATTGTTTGTTTGTTTGTATTTGATCTACAGGAAAACTGAAGCTTACAAAGACGATCTCTGCAGCGCTGCCTGCCCTTATTTGAGAGGCTCGAATCCCAACAAATCTGTCTGTACCACCCACGACAATGCAAGAGAGGAGAAGACAGCCAACTCAGTAAAGGAATAACGTTATCCACGAGACAGATTGTGCCTTATATCACAGCTGAAACTGCAGCACAAGCCAGGGAAGCTCAAATTCTACGCTGAAAATAACTTCAGGAAACCAGTTCGACGTTCTGCAGAAAGACGCAGATTTGTATAGTTCTTTGTCCAAATTTGCAATAGTGGGGGGTTTGCCAGTCAAGAAAGGAGAGCCTAATGAAAGACGGTGGAATTGCATGAGCAGAAGCCTCAAGGGAGGCAGGCGCTGCAACTCTGCCCTCCAGGGATTGGGGGCCCCTGCCGCCGGCTTCGATCCAGCACACAGTTAGGCGATTGAAACCTTGCCGTGTGATTTAGGCAGCCTGGGTGAGGAACGGGTTTATCTCCATCCAACCTTCTCCAGGGTGGTCTCATACACAGAATTCCTGAAACGCTACTAAGTCGGCTAACCGAGTACAGCCGGACCTTTTTATCCACGGTTTTTCCACCCACGGATTTGATTCGACACTGGTGGCAAAACTGTGGAAGAGGGAGTCCAACCGCATCAACATTACCTCTTTTCTCAGCATTGTCGGGGGCCTGCCAGCCGCTTCCTGCCTCCTGCGCGCGTCCAAACCACTGAAAAAAGAAAAAACGCAACCGGGAATCTGTCAGGGGCCTGCCAGCCACGTCCCGGCAAGTTTAAACTGCTGAAAAAGAAATCTGCAACCGGAAGTCTCTGGCGCCATCTATAGGTTGCTTCCGGTAGCGGTTTTTCTTTTCTTTTTTTTCCAGTCAGTTTAAACAAACTCAGGAGGAGGAAGCGCCAAAGATGCTGGAAAAGAGATAATGTGGAAACCTGGTTTTCATATAACACTGTGTTGTTGTTTAATCCACTGGGGTTCCGGGAACAGAAACGCAGTGGATAAAAAGGTCCAACTGTATACGTCCCTAGCCATTTGTTACCAGATTAGGGGCCTCTCCATTTCTTACAGCCTTGCCGCTATCTATGGCAAAAAAGAAAAGAATGTCATCTACTTCAGAAAGACGAAAAAGGATTCTGGGATATTCTCACATCACTCCTCCACAGGAGTCACCTAATGAGCAGTGGCGTCGCCAGGCGCCCACCCACCCCCCATCTGGGGCGGAAAATGCAAAAAAACCCAATAAAACTGTCAAAAATCAAAACCTATTTTTGACAGTTTTATTGCCTTTTTTCTTTTTTTATTTTCGCCGATTTTAAGTAAAAAAAAAAGCGGGTATTTTAAAAAGTATGTATGCTTTGCTGGTACTAACTTAAATAGGACGTTCCCTCGACGATGTTCTTCCTGCTCCTGGGCGGAGCTCCTCCGTGCGCCCGGCCGCGGGACTCTGTACCGCCCCCAGCAGCATTTTCCGTAGTTTGCGCGTGTGCAGACCCACGGCGTCTCCAGGGACGCTCCAGGGAGTTTGCGCATGCCCAGAACGTCCCTGGAGACTCCGTGGGTCTGCGCGCAAACTACGGAAAGTGCTGCTGGGGGCGGTACAGAGTCCCGCGCCCGGGTGCACGGAGAAGCTGCGCGCCCGGGAGCAGGAAGAACATCGTCAAGGGAACGTCCTATTCAAGTTAGTGCCGGCAAAGCATACATACTTTTTAAAATACCCGCTTTTTTTTACTTAAAATCGGCGAAAAATCGCCAGAAAAAGAAAAAAAAAGGAAAAAAGCACGGAACTTGGGGAGGCTCCCCCCCCGGGAGCCTCTCCGCCCCTACGCCCGCCGCCCCACTGCCCCATATCAGCCTACGCCCCTGCTAATGAGCAAAAGTGGGTAACAAATCCCACTATGTAAAGCACTGCATGTACAGAAGTTGGGCGCTTGCTCTTGAAAAAAATACCATGGCACCTACTGCTGTTCACCTTTGGTTGCATGAACACAGCCCCGGCTCCACACAGCCCCCTTACCTGTATATCCGTATCCTTCACAGGCTCCAGAGGCTCAAACGTTGTCACAGCGCTAAGGCTCTCCAGCCGCTGAGAGATGTGGGATATGTCAAGCCCTCTGGACCCCAGCAGAACTGATCTATAAGAGGGGAAGGGGGGAGGATGAGACTGCAAGCGCTTTCGTAAGAAACACAGGATTTCCGTTACAGGGATCTTGAGATTTTTGAATATAGTAAAATATTTGGAATAATGCACTATTTGAAATACTAATACGTATACTCTGTTACCTCAATCGATAGTTCCTGGCAACACAGTTATTTTAATTCAAATGATCAGACTGGTGCACCACTAGGCAACCTGCCTTTTGCAGTGTCTCAAAGTCAAGATGCAATCAGAGTTAAAATAAACCTGGGTTTACTTTGGCGCATGGAAAATCCACTGTCCAAGTGGTCTACCAAGCAGCCAGATCACCAGTTAAGGAGCAATTTAACTGATCCACTTTTTCCAAACTCCTTTCACCATAAGCTTGCTAGCAACCTGGACATGCAGTGAAAGACCCGGAGGGGGGGGGAAGCAGTATACTGAGGGCTGATCCAGACATGATGCCCAATCACAGTTTGGGGTCTCAGAAACCAGCTGCGAGCTCACACAACGTCCCCTCATTTCTGCCGTTTCACTTTCCATTTTCTGTTCCACGCAAACCAGAGTTTGCTGTGGCATCCAAACCAGAACTGGACAGTCACGTCAAATCATGGTTCTCAACCCTGGTTTGCAAGGCAAGAATAAACCATAGTTGGCCAGTTTTGACGAAAGAGCAAACTACCATTTCCCTCGAACTAGGGGAGGGGGGGGGATTACCATGTAAACCCAAAACTTCCTTGAAGGCACCAAACCATGCAATGGCATTAAGACTGTAAGACACCTGTGTGTGTGTGTGTAAACGTTGGCCTGGGTTCATTTCAACACAGGTGCCACTATGCCCAAACGGCCAGGAGTAGTCACATTTCATTTGACCTGCTGAGGCTCAAAAATGCCACGTTGGCTTACAGTGCAAGCCAAAACAGGTGAGCTTATGCCCTAGTAACCATGACTAGGTGTTCAGTCTTAGCGCCCGACTACAAATGAGAAGCATCAAGTGGCAGATACTTACGCCTTGACATCGGCAGTCTCTTGCGAGGTGCGGGTGAGAGTCCGGGAGCGCAGGCGCTCTCCCGCCTGCTGGATCTCCTGGAGGTTGCGCTCGACATGGGGAAGCTCCGCAATGCCCTCTGTCTCCGCAGCAAGTTGCTCTGCCTGTTGCAGAAGCTCGCCAAAACCTTCCGTGTCCATTTGCAAGGCAGGACCGCTGGGCAGAAAACCTAAAGGCAAGCAAGCCGAAAGAACAAAAAGGACAATCAAGTCAGCCTGAAAAGGCCTGCTGGGCAACAGTCCGTTGCCTTGTTTTAGCCCCTGATGGATGCTCGTAAGCAAGCAGGGAAAGGGCACTCTTAAGGGGCAGAGGAAAACATTGGCTAGTCCACAAAACGTTTTATTTGCCAGTCAGATTCATCCAATTCAACTGATTGGCAGCAGCAGATTCAGAACAGTCAAAAAGAAGTTGCCTTACTGAAGTACCTGTGGAACTCCCTTCCCCGTGAGATTCTCCAAAATTCAAGCCTCTGGTGGAAGCACTGTGTGACCTTTCAGTGGGCTGGATCTTGGTGGCTACAGCTAAAGCTTTGTAAGCTCCTTCACCCTAATTCCACTTAAATATTTGACATTTCTTTCTATTCTGTTGCTATCTATTTCAAGCCTCCGACAGGAAGACCAGAAATCTAGAAGTGTCACTATGTGCAGAAAGGCTATGCGACACCTCTGGGTCTTCTATCCGAAGTGCCAAACTACATTCCCTCTAAAGTGTCCACACCAGCGCACAGACCCTTCTTCAGTGGCGCAGCACACGACTAGGGCGCGACGCAATCTCCGGATGCTTGGCGATGACATCATTGCATCATCAACAAACGTCCAGGTTGCTGAACTCCACGGAGCGTGGCTCGGAGGCGCACAGCCATGCAGCGTACAGGAAACGCCGGCGCCAGACCTCGTCTAAAAGATCATTCCAAGCCACACATGCAACCTTCCAGGATTTTTGAGAGAAGACTGATGAGCAAAAGGCTGGTAGATTCCGGCTGCAGTTCTCTTCCAGAGAAGCCACAAGGGGCTTCCATTTCTGACATTAACGCTTTTCGCAGGTATTCCTGCGTAGGAGTCTTTCCAAGGGACTCTCGGGGATGATGCCAAAACAGGCTGCAATCTGTTAAGCGCTTAAAAAGCCAGAATGTATAAACCTCGATTTTCACTGTGCCAGCCTCACTCTGCAGTGAGGTTTCTCGCTCCTGACGACTGCATTGATCTGCCTTTTGGTAACTAGCCCTGCAGACTCATGCATGGGAGACCACTGGTCAGAGCCTGCATGGGATGGGAGATCACCTGGGAACGAACACAAACACACACACACACTGGTGGAAGACAGATGGAATAAATAAGTATTTTGTCATGACGTGTGGAGGAATTCTCAAGTCCAAGGCATATGATGAACCAGCCCCCCCCTCTCTCTCCCACGATGGTGCCAACATTTGAGAGTTAGGGCAGAAAACGAAGCAACACTTGGCAAATCAGACCAACTGAGGACAGAATACGGATATAAAAGACGCCAGTCAGTCCCCAACACCCCAACACCCTCTGGTGTGAGCAAGAAACAGAATCCAGGATGGGAGAATACAGCCAAGAGGAGGTTTTATGGCTGGGGTGAGCGGAGGCAGAGAGCACCCAAATATGCTCTCCCATGTTTTAGGAACATATGAACCTGCCTTATAGAGTCAGGCTATTGGTCCATCTAGCTCAGTACTGCCAACACAGGCTGGCAGCAGCTCTCAAGGTTTCAAGCATGAATTTCTCTGCCTACCTGGAGTTGCTGCCTGGGACGGAACCCAGGACCTTCTGAATGCAAGATCTGGGCTCTGCCACGGAGTTAAAGTCCCTTCCCTAAATATACAGTGCTTGGAATATATCTGCCCTCTCTCAATGCACATCACACTTGCCATAATGACAAGTGATTATGATCTGCGATAATGTCCATAACTGCCAATCATTCCTATGGGGAAGAGTAAAAAGCGACACTTGGGGACTTTGCTGCAAAAAGTGCAAAATCTACCTACCCTCACCAACACTGGGCAGCCTCGTCCTCACTGACAAAGCGCCTGCGAGGCCGGGGGGGGGGGGTACAGCCAGCATCCTAGACTCCCACCCCAGGCTCCTGGGAATACAGGCAGCATCCTCTCTCACCGCATACCAGACCGGCACGTTTGACAGGCGTTTTTGCTACTTCAAAACAAGACGCGATACCTGAGCCCTGAATTCCTGCAGACGCCACGCTGCACACTGTCAGGCTGGCTCCAGACAATGCAGCGCATGTGAACGGCCCTGCCCCAAGCCGGCAAGCTCTTTGTTAGCGGCCCTCAGGGAGCCGGTGAACAGAGCAGGCGGAAGATACGGAAAAGCCACCGAGAGAGCCGCGGCCAGGGAGAAAAGGCCATTCCATGTCCTGCAGTGCAGTACGGCTGGCCGCCTCCGCCTCTCCTCGCAAGCCGCTTCCCCTTTGGCAGAGAAGGGCAGTGCAAGGCTGCCAGGAAGGGCTCCGCTGGCAGACAGCGACCGGAGCAATCGCCTCCCCGCCCAGCCGGTGCCAGACAGAAGGAGCCACGGTGCGCGTGGGGGGGGGCGATTGCAAGAACAGCACAGGCTGCGCTTTGATCCGGTCCACTTCTCTTTTTCATTAACCAGCTCATTGGAAAGACGGCAGCAGGCGAAGCCAATCAGCCCGGGAAGCTAAGCACACTCCAAGGGCTGCTTCCGCTGATACGTCTCCCTGGGAGAAGGGGACAGGGAAAGAACCGCAAGTCAGGCAAAACAGGCAAATCTTTAGGAACGCGGGAACGCTTTGGAGACGGCCCTGAGAGCAGCGCTAGACAGAGGCCGCCGACTCGCTTCCGACTCTTCGGTTCTCAAAGGCGGCTGGAAAAAAGAAGAAGAAAAGCAGGAAATGTGGGGGCTCAGCACCCTCCAAACATCTCTTGTTGTTGTTCAGTCGTTAAGTCATGTCCGACCCTTCGTGATCCCATGAACCATATCCCGCCAGGCCTTCCTGTCCTCCACTATCTTCCTGAGTTTGCTCATTTTCATGTTTGTTGCATCGGTGATGCTGTCTAACCATCTCATCCTTGGCCTTCCCCTTCTCCTTTTGCCTTCAATTTTTCCCAGCATCAGAGTCTTCTCCAGAGAGTCCTCTCTTCGCATTAGGTGGCCAAAATATTTGAGCTTCAGCCTCAGTACCTGTCCTTCCAGGGAACAGTCTGGGTTGATTTCATTTAGGACTGACTGATTTGATCTCCTAGCAGTCCAAGGGACTCTCAGGAGTCTTCTCCAGCACCACAGTTCAAAAGCATCTATTCTTCGGCGCTCAGCCTTCCTTATGGTCCAACTCTCGCAACCATACATTGCTACTGGGAACACCATCGCCCTAACTATACGAACTTTTGTTGGCATGGTGATATCTCTGCTTTGTATTATGCTATCTAAATTTGCCATAGCTTTCCTTCCAAGGAGTAAGCGTCTTTTAATTTCATGGCTGCTGTCTCCGTCTGCAGTGATCTTGGAACCCAAAAAAGTAAAATCTGTTACTGCTTCCATTTCTGCCCCTTCTATTTGCCAGGAATTGATGGGACCAGATGCCATGATCTTAGTTTTATTGATGTTGAGTTTCAAGCCAACTTTTGCACTCTCCTCTTTCACTCTCATCAAGAGGCTCTTTAGTTCTTCTTCACTTTCTGCCATTAGGGTGGTATCGTCTGCATATCTGAGGTTGTTGATGTTTCTCCCGGCAATCTTGATTCCGGCTTGCGATTCATTCAGCCCTGCATTTCTCATAATGTACTCTGCATATAAGTTAAATAGGAAGGGTGACAATATACAGCCTTGCCGTACTCCCTTCCCAATTTTGAACCAGTTGGTTGTTCCATGGCTGGTTCGATCTGTTGCTTCTTGACCCGCATACAGGTTTCTCAGGAGACAGGTAAGGTGGTCTGGTATCCCCATCTCTTTAAGAATTTGCCACAGTTTGTTGTGATCCACACAATCAAAGGCTTTTGCGTAGTCAATGAAGCAGAAGTAGGTGTTTTTTTGGAACTCTCGTGCTTTCTCCATGATCCAGCGCATGTTGGCAATTTGATCTCTAGTCCCTCTCTTAGGCCTACATTATTATTATTTTTAGCAGCAGATGGTGTTTGTCCTACAAACCTGCAGATAAAGGACCACTGAAAATAAAAGCCTTGGAACTGTATGTACTGCGAGAAGTCAAGGGTTTCACTGAAACCTTTAAACCAGACAAAATACCGACTCTCATCATAAAGGACGGACACCTCTTAAGAGAGAGCAGCTCCAGAAGTTCTGAGAGTTTCGCTTTTTAAGGAGATTTGATAGGTTGAAGGCAGTGATCCAGTGAAGCTGCTGCGGTCCTCCGTACAGGAACAGGGGAAGAAGCCGGGCGCAAAGCCCATGTGCCTCGGCCTGCCCGCTCAGCTTCCGGTATCTTCTGGAGTGACTAGGACAGACGTGGCCCCCCCAACACTGGCAGTTCCAGAAAGGGCAGCTGCTACCAGCAGGAAGGGAAATCAAGGAGGGTGGCCCCCCCCTCTATTCAGTGAAACCCTTTATTTTCAGTGGTCCTTCACCCCTCTAGAGTCAGCCCAATTACCAGAGTTCCCTCAGCACAGAAGCTGGTTACTAAAGAAGCAGCCTGGGAGCCAACTGATCTGGTCAAAGCCAGCTCCTCTGCACCTATACACACAAGATCGCCTCGGAGCATTCACCACAAGCAATCTGATCAAAGGACAACAGCACTCGGGTCTCAATGAAAAGAGATGTTTCAAGCATTAAAACAGTTGACTGTATTAAAAAAAGGGGGGAAGGAAAATTTGACACGGTTCAAATATTCATAGCAGCTCAGCGGGAGAGCACATGTGTTGCATACAGGAAGACCCGGGTTCAATCCCTTCCATCTCAAATAGAGCTGGGAAAGACCCCCGCCGGAAACGTCGGAGAGCCGCTCCCAGTCAATGTATTGTAGACAATAATTAACAGTATTTATATACCGCTTTTCAACAAAAAGTTCACAAAGCGGTTTACAGACAAAATCAAATGATTAAATGGCTTAAATACTGAGCTAGTATTGGATCAGTGGTCTGACTCAGAGAAGGCAGCATCGTCTGTTTGGGTGAAAGCCCCTGCTCAATCAGCAACAATCTGGGTAGCCTTGGAGGAGACACTTTCAACCTCGGTCTTCCCATCCATAAAATGGGAATATCAAAGGCTTACTTCACAGGGTTGCTGTCTGGAGATAAACGAAATAATCACTAACTGATCCTTCTTATTTTGCGTGCAATAAAATGACCCGATTCAGCCTTTACCCCCATTCACAGACTAGAGCCCTTGGCCCACCATGACTAGATCCATTCTTCTGCTTGGTTGGGTCCAAACAGACTCTCCAGGTTGAAAAGATGTTTCATATTAAGGCAGTGGTGTTAGATATTTCAATCAAGGCTTTAAACAGAACGATGCAAGATTCTAGACCTCAGCACCAAGTTTTGAGGCACCTTAGATTTTAAAATCCAACTTTAATGGGCAGAAGAGCAGCTCAAAGGGAGAGTCCAGTTAATAAAGTGCAAGGTCGGTTAATCGCACAAGCATGCAGTTTGGAAAGAGACCCCTGCTGCTTTTGTTATTCAGTGGCTATTGAGCCCCAACCTGAACAATATTATAGCACTGTATAGCACTTTCTGAGTGTGCAAAGCACTTCTCATTTATTATCTTGATGTTGTCCTTACAACAACCCTGTAGGACAGCGGTTCCCAAGCTGTGCACGCTACACGGCAGCAGACTCACCAGGGCGTGGCACGCACCGCGGGATATTTTCCCAGAAGTTCCGGCTGCGTGTTTCTAAGACAGTGACGGAACAGTGGGGGCGCCATGAAGGAATGACTGTACTCAGACACAAAGGGCGCCAGGAACGAAGTTGGGGAACCGCTGCTCTTAAATAGTATTAGCCCCATATCGCAGCTGGGAGGGCTGAGAGGGTGTGGGTTGCCTAAGGGCACCTAGTGAGTTCATGACAAAGGTGAGGTGTGAGCAGGGGGGGGGGGTGCCGATTCGCAGCTCAGTCTCAGTATAATAAGACTTGGAAGGGATGAGGGGTCTCCTTCTTCCCAAATGATGAGAGTCACAGAGCAATCCTGCCTAAAGATCTGTGGGCGGCTCTAGGGCCACCCGCAGGATCCTATGCTTGTTCCAGACCACTCCGGAGGTCTCCTCAGGGGAAGGGGATGAATGTAGAGCTGGGAGGCCCAATGGGCCTCCTCAGAATTCTGCCAGCTCAAGAGCTGGCATAACTCTGAGGCAGCCGTGTAATGGCCGCTGAGCCCGGGACAGGGACCAACCACTGCCCAGCTCGCCCTTGCACCCACTGACGGGAGACTTACCTTCCCCAGCAGTGGCTGGGTCGCTTTGGCAGCAGAGTGAGGGCTGCCGGCCTCCACGTTGGTGGCCCTTACTCAAACGTAGTCACAAACATGCTTTACAGCGTGTTTGCAACAGTTTACAACGGGGAGCGCATGCTCCGCTGCTCTGAACTTCCGCAGGATTGCGCTGTCAAGCATTTTCCAGACCATCAGCACGCAGAAGGTACGGTCTTCACATGAAGCAAAATTACTGCATTGGAGCGACTGCAGTCTGACTCTTAATGTGGTTGCTTAGTATGGGCAGGGCTAGCACAGGCATAGAAGCAGAACGATGCCAGGATCTTCATGTCTGGCTGGGAGAAAGAGCAACAACTGAGACTTTGGCGAGAGAAGATGCAGACAGAAGAAATTAGTCTTAATTTCTGTAAATCACGCTCGCGAAAATATGTTGTCTGAGCTCGTTTTTGTCTCACAATTAATATAAAAAGGTTTCAAGCTTAGTCATTATTTACCAGGTATAAACTGAGAGTCCACTGGATGAAAATGTACATTTAATGTTCACGGTGAGTAAATATATTTAAGAATCTAAATATTGCAGCTCTCAAACATCTAAAGTTTATTGTATATGGCTCTGACGTTAAGCAAGTGTGGCCAGCCACTATCATACTAGTTGACAGGATTTAAGCCCAAAAAGGGTATGAAAAACTGTTGCAGATCAAATAAAATGCTGTACTGCAACCCATTGTTCTTGGAAGCTGGTGAAATTGACATTCCTTCATCAGTTTCACAGCTCCAACTGGGATCTTTGAAAAGGGTAGTGAGGAAAGAACAAGCACACAAAAATTAGGTCAATTGTCCTCTGCTGCTGGAGAAAGTTAGCAGTGATGGAAACTGAAGCTAGATATGTGTGTGTGTGGGGGGGGGTGTCACAACAAAAAGAAGCAGCCAAGTAAAGGAGAGGCAGTGGGGTAGATCCTTTGGAAACGTCTTGGGTTCACGTTTCATGGAAAAGCACAGGAGCTGAAACGAGACTGTCCCGGAGATATTCCAGGGAGAATGCATCCATGCGCCTCTTTGGGCTCTGCTAGTGTTCATCTCTTCAGCTTCCACCCACATAGCACACATCATTCTCAGAGTGGGCAGCAAGCTTCAGGAAGAAGCTGGATTGGAGGAATAGGAGCTTCTTCCAAAACCTTCCCAGCAAACGTTAGCAGGTTTTCCCAATAGGTTGGATATCATATGGTGGACTCTTTCCTAGCTAAACACACTTAGGTAAAGGTAAAGGTCTCCCCTGCTCGAAAGCCAGTCGTGTCCGACTCTAGGGTGCGGTGCTCATCCCCGTTTCTAAGGCCGCAGAGCCAGCGCTGTCCGAAGACGCTTCCGTGGTCATGTGGCCGGCTTGAGTAACGGAACGCTGCTACCTTCCCGCCGCAGCGGTGCCTATTTATCTACTTGCACTTTCTTGCTTTCGAACTGCTAGGCTGGCAGGAGCTGGGACAGGAGACGGGAGCACACTCCGTCACGCGGCACTCGGGTCTCGAACTGCTGTCCTACCGACCTTCCAGTCTGCAGTTCAGCGTCTTAACCACTAAGCCACCGCTGCTCCTTAAACACACTTGGGAGTATAAAAATGGACAATATATCTTGCATTCAAATCCAGTCTTTTGTCTTCAAGATCAGCATCTGCTAAATGATTAACAGCGCAATCCTAACCAACTTTCCAGCACCAGTGCAGCCGCAATGCAGCCCCGAGGTAAGGGAACAAATGTTCCCTCACCTTGAAGAGGCCTCCATGACTGCCCTTGCACTGCAAAATGCAGTGTGCGCCCTGTTGGCACGGCTGGAAGGTTGGTTAGGATTGCGCTGTAAGGAAGAGAACCTACCGTGAGAAATATAGGTGATGTTCAATCTAACACACAGTATAACTGCAACACGACCATTTAAAATTCCTATAGAGCTCATTCATTTATAGTAGCTCAGGGCTCTGCAATGCAGGTCTACCTGATAAACAGGGAGGGTCAATGCACATTTGCAATGCAAAACAAGAAAATGACCTTGTGCTACTTAAATGTGTACGCCTGTCCACAGGGAAGAGCAAAACAGCTCACTTCACTTTGCCTATGAGAGGAGATCTGCAAAGTCTAGCTAGTGCTCAGGAGCCATGCTCCTAAATGCTGAGTTCTTCTAGTTCTAGTTCTGATGACCTGCATTCATACCAAACCTACAGTCTGCTTCTAGTACTGTATTTAGAAGTGGAATGACTCCTAGTCCAAGAGAGTTCAAGCACATCTCCTTGAAAAGCCTTCTAAAAGCATTCCAACTCACGGTGCAAGACCGGTCACTAAACACCAACCTCCTACACATATGTGCCCCCGGAGTGCGCCCGCCCTGCGAAGGGGGTCACCAAGGGGGTCACCAATTTCAGTCAAACAGAGCAGAACTCTGCAGCTGCAACATCCTTTCTTTGCAAAAGTTCAGCATAAGAAAACATAAAGGGGGAAAAACATACAGAGATGCACACTCGCACACCGATCATACCAGCAAGGTAACATAGCATACAAACACAAAAATGAACCAACATCCTCACCCCCCTCTCTCGCCGCCCGGACTGCCCCCACGCCCGCCGGGGGATCCCTCACCTTCTCCAGCGGCCGCAGGGACGATCTGGCGGCGAAGTGAGGGCGGCGGCCTCCACACCAGCCGCCCTTACTCTAGAATCGGCACAAACATGCTTTACAGCACGTTTGCGACACTCTCAAACGGCGGAGTGCATGCTCCGCCGCTCGACAGTTAGACTGGATTGCACTCTCAGTCTCATATTATTAAAAGTGGGATATGCAGTTTTACAGGGTATAGAAAGGCTGAAAGGTTCATGGCAATAAAAGCAAAAGAAAAGGCCATTCCACCAAGATATTTGAAAAAGTCTTCCTTTTGAAAATGGGTTCTTGTGAACTCAAGGACCTCTCCACTGCCACACAAATGATGCAACCAGAGATTTTGGCATGGAAAAGATCAGCCACCACTTTATTGGTACAAAAAGCTTTGGACCATGTACAAATGTGAAACGTATATAATGCAAAGGCTTCTAAAGCTTTGTTAGGACTTATGGTTTAAAAGCAAAGAAAGATTGTTCTGGAGAATAAGTGAATAAAAAAAATTGGTAAAACAAGAATTGGCTGCCATTTCCTAAGCCAGCAGCAGTTCATTCTCCAAAAAGGCTGCAAGAGAACTCTAAAGCTACAGACAAGCAACTCAACTGTTTCAGAGAAAAGAGCTCAGAAAATTAGTTTCTCCGTGTCAAAGTCACAACACAGAATGAGGTGGTAGAAGTCTGGACTGCACCACTGTAGACTACAGGTCAGACTGAAGATAAAGGGTGCATTTCTGAAAGACATTTAAATAAAAACACATCTCCAAGCATGTTGTCTACTAGGGCTGCAATCCTATAGACACGTACCTGGGAGTAAGTCCCACTGAATTCAATGAGACTTACTGTACTCCTGAGTAGCCATGCATAGGATTGCACTGTAGGTATCAGAAAGGACAGCTGAACAACACCCTCTTCCAGGCATACTAGTTTACTAAATACAGGGTGTCATGTTCCCGAAAAAGCATTCAAAAAAATATGACCACCAACCCTCAGTCTGAAGTGATATAATCCAGTATGCTACTAGAGTGAACCCTCAGTTTAGCAGACATCAGAAACAATGGACATTTTCTGCTTCATTAAAAACTTGTGCATTCTATTTTGTGCATTCTATTGACTTTCAATGCATTCGGATTTAACGGCC
This sequence comes from Plestiodon gilberti rubricaudatus, assembly GCA_026170595.1. Classification (NCBI taxonomy): domain Eukaryota; kingdom Metazoa; phylum Chordata; class Lepidosauria; order Squamata; family Scincidae; genus Plestiodon; species Plestiodon gilberti. The sequence goes on along the minus strand of JANXHW010000010.1, from coordinate 22,666,987 downwards.
TTCCCTTTCCCCCCCATCCATCCGTTAAATCAAGAGTTCACCGCAGCACACTCCACCACCTCAGTCTGGGCAATCTGTAGATCAGCTTAGGAAGAAATGCCACGTTCACCAAGTCAGAAAGGAGAACAGCCATGACGACACTAGCACAGAAGAAAACACAAAACTAGGAACTAGAAAACTAGGACCATGACCTGGAGCCAGAAGAAAAGCCACTAGACGCAGAAGTTCTCAGTCGGTGGTACTTTGGCTGTTGGTACGCAACCATTCCGGACAACATGGAGACGCTCCAGCCTTTGTCATGGAGACCGCGACTCTGCAAATGCCAGTAGGAGGCTCGGCGGGCTGAAAAAAGTCTCTTACCGGCGTTTGCAGAGTTGCGGTCGCGGTCTCCAACCTGTCGCAGTCTCCAACCGGGAAGTAACTGAGAACCCCAAGAATACTATGCACAGAGCAGACATGGGGGAGCGTGCGTTAGAACAGAGGTTCTCAACCCCTTCCCAGCCGAGTGCCACCTCCGGCGCCACTCACCTGCTGCGTACCACTGGAAGTGACTAGTGATGACATCATCACCAGTTACTTTCGGGTTTTTGGAGGCCAGAATACACAGGTAGGAGGCTCTGGGTGGCTGGGAGGACCCTTCTCAGCATTCCCAAGAGGCTTGGCCAAAGACAGGAGCTTCTCGGGAGTGAAAACACGCCACCAAAAGCGCCACATTGGAGTGGGGTTCTGGTGGTCCAGAGGTCCAAGTACCACCAGCAGTCAGCCGAAGTACCACTGGTGGTACTAGTACCACTGGTTGAGAACCCCTGCGTTAGAAGAACATGCTACAGGTTGCCAACCACCAGGTATTTCACCTGCCCCTCTGGTATTTTTGGCTCATATTTGGTAGCTTGCAGGATAAAACATCTATTTTGTACCAGAAGTTTTAAGCACTTTTTTCTGTTGTTCCCCTCCTCTGATCTGCCTCCTCCTATAAAACACACCAGGTCCCATCCTTGATTCATTAACTACCTGGCTCTGCCCCAAACACGCTAAAAGCTTCCAGGCTCTGCCCCTTCACACAGGCAAGTACACTGGACCAGAAAATAACACACAAATATAAAACAGAGATATATACACAGGCTCTGACCAAGGGACAACCCCTAAAAAGAGACCATCAACATATCACTGGGTGATATTTCTCGGCCTAACCGACCTCACAGAGATGTTAGAAAAAGGCAAATTCCAGAGCTGTAGCCCTGCTAGTCTGTACAGCAAAAAACCAAAATAGTACAGTACATTAACGACTAATATATTTTTATTCACGGTACAGACATACGAGGAACGTTAGGTGGAGCTCTGGTTGCCTCATCTGAAAAATGGACATCATAGAACAGGGAAAGATGCAGAAGTTGTATAGGAATGTACAAAATGTACAGGAAAAGTTAAAGCATTTGGAGCTATATCGTTCAGAAGGAAGAAAAAAAGCAACAACCCAGAGGGATCTGATAGAGTTTTATAAATCACAATGTAGAGAGAGGTTTTTCTCCTAACTCTAGGATTCAACCAATGAAGTTGATGAGCTGTGAATTCAGGACAAGGAGGAGACTTCAGCAGGAGAAGAGCATCTGTACTTCGGTCCCAGGTACAATCCCCGGTACCTTCAGAGACGACTGGGAAAGACACTTCTCTGAAACCAAGGAAGTCACTGCCCGGCAGAGTAGACAATACTGATATGCAGCGATTTAGGAGTTATGGGATTTTCAGCCATGTAAAGTTGTAATGAAGAAATAAAGTTCTTACTAAAACCAGTGGTCTGTAGAAATTCCTTGAGACGAAGGAACAGCGTTCACAGTAGCGCTGCGAGCGCCAGTGTCTTTAGGATTATCCGGAGCAGAAACCACAGGCACTAACTTCAAACTGACGTTTCAACCCTCGCTTGGGTTTTCTTCAGAGCAAAAACACCAGTCTTAGCCGGTGGATGGTCGATGCCTGGAAATGTGCTTAGCAGATTTAAATCAACGAGCGCTGCAGAAAGCGCGCATCAGAAATACTGATGTGACTGATAGTAAGGTATCATCATACCATATGACAGACGGAAGGATGTCACCCAACAGCGCTGCTGCCTGGATAAAGAGGCCACTTTTTAAGTAGCAGTTCTCCTATCAGAGAAACAGGGACTATTCCTTCCAGCATAGCATCTTTTACAGTGGCTGTTGCTGGCGTCTCCTTTGTCTCTCTCTAGGCTGTAAAGCCCTTTATCAGACAGAAAGACACCTTCTCCTTTACGTTGCTGCTATGCAAACACGCTCTGTGACCTCTGAGTGGAAAAGTATAAATATTCCTACCACCACCACCACCACCACACAACTAAGGTATGAAATTTGATGTCATGGGATGTGGCAACAGTCACAATGAAAATACTTCAGCCCAGAGGGAAACACCAAGAAGACTTCATAATTTGAAAATACTGTGTAAAACAGCAACTAAAAACAACCAGCCATCAGACAAGGTCCCTTTCCCTTACTGCAGGGTTTCTCAAACTGTGGGTCGGGACCCAATTTCTAGTGGGTCCCACAGAGCCTCCAATGAAAACACAGGCGATAGAAAGATCAAATAAGCTCAAGCCCTGAAGCTATTCAAAAATCAGATAGCTGCTAATTGCCCTGCAAACAGCTGAGCTCTATCGCTTGCAAGGAGCTGAGCTCCTGCAGTTTGCAAACTTGTGTAAATATAGGGAGATACTGTACAGTCAGTTCTCTTTATATGCGAATTCAATATCTGCAAATTTGGGCAGAATTGCCACCTACCTATCTCTCAGTATCTGCGGTCTATTCTCACTATCTGCGATCTTGTCAGGGCCATTGTTCTCATGGGTGTGTACTTAGTTCCCCCCCCCTTCTCCTGGGTCGGGGAGCAAATTTATGGGTCTGGTCTGGGAGCAAATTTCCCCCTTGCTATTTGCAATGCAATGGGAACTGTTGTTTGCTCTGTATCTTTGTAGCTGCTAATCAGCAAAACATTGCTCTAAAAAGCAAGTAGATTTTCCTTGCCTGGCACCCACATTGCTCTGGGAACAAATTTCCCTGCCTTGCTGCTTTTACTGTAAAAGGTAATCTCTCTTGTCTGGAGTTGTTGTTGTTGGTGGTGGTGGTGTGTGTGTTGTCTGATGAATGCCATTTGCAACACAATGGGAACTGTGCACTCTCTGGGCTTCCAGGATAAAAAAAAAATACTTCCTTTTATATTTGCATAACGTTGTTAGGAAGGAATAATACTTAATTTACTAGAGTGAGGAATTGTCCCATCACAAAGAGCCAATGTGGTTTACTGGAGACTGCCCCTACAATCACCCAGCCCATAAACTTCAAGGTAAGATTCAGGTTCACAAAGTTTATATAGTGTATGGCGAAGAGGGCTCCCTGGAACCTAACCCCATTTTCACATAGGCTCAATGATTCAGTATCCATTAGGTCAGTGGTTCTCAAGCTGTGGGTCGTGACCCATCATTGAGAACTTTAACTGTTCCCTGCCCCCTTAAGGGGTGGGGACAGCATGGCTGCGATCCAGGGGATCGCCACCGCCGCAAAAGTGCCCGAAACCGCCATTTTTGCACTTACTGGGGCTTGGAGGGGCTTCAGGGAGGCCTACGTGACCCTCAGCAGGCCTCCCCGATCTTCGGATTGCAGAAAAACAGCTATTTTGGGGCGCTTCTGTTTTTCGCAAAAACTGGAAGTGCCCAAAAATCACCGTTTTGCAGCGATCCGAAGATCGGGGAGGCCTGCAGAGGGTCACGTAGGCCTCCATGGGCCCGCCCCCGTACACACTCGGAGTTCTCCCCACCTCACAGGAAGAACTTTGAGAAATGCTGCTGTAGGTTTTCCAGGAACCTAACCCTAGTGAATAACGAGAACTGACTGAGCATCTGTTTGAGTCTCTTTTTTCTGGTGTTTTTTTTCCACCTCTGCCAATGACAGGTAGTGGGGGCAGGAGAAGGCTGGGTCTCATAACTAAGCCCCTCAAGGCTTGAGACTATTCATTAGGGCTGCCTCATTACGAGAAATGGATCGAGGTTTTTGCAAATAAATAAAATATTGCTTGTAAATAGATAAATAAATAAAAATATTATTTCTTCCTAGATCACCTTTTTTAAAGTCTCGTAAAGCTAGGTGGGCCCCGTGCCGTTTTAAAAAGTGTGTCCCAGTGCTAAAAACTTTGGGAACCACTAGCTTACTGTACCATGGCCTAAGTGCATGAAATATCTGCATATCTTCTCCATATTCCTGGTCACCACACTGCCCTCCTTTGTCTCCCCTTAGGTCTACTTTTTTGTTTCTGTGGTGTTGATTGTGAACTCATTGGGGCAGGGACCCATCTTCGCTTTTATTATAAAAGCACTATGCACGTTGATGGAGCTATCATAAACTCGCGATCAGAAACGGCCTGCCTCTGAACAGGGAGGTTTCACAGCCATCATGGCCATGAGCAGCTGATGGAACCCATCCTTCCATAAAATTGATCATTTAAAAAAAAAACTGTAAATAAAGAAACATTAGCCAACGTCATAGAGAAGGTCGGGTCTGGCAGCGGCTTGGGGCCATGAGGACTAAAACTTATTTATTTTCACATTTTTATGCCGCCCTTCCTCCAAGGAGCTCAGGCTGGCGTACACGGTTCCTTTCCTCCTTTTGTCCTCATCACAACCCTGTGAGGTAGGCGAGACTGAGAGAGAGGTCTCCCAGGAAGCTTCATGGCTGAGCAGGGATTTAGAACCTCCCTGTTCAGGGGCAGTCTATCTCTGTGGACTAATTGCTAGGAGAATCGCAGCTGGAGAAGGGAGGTAGGTAGGTGGGTGGGTGGGATGGAAGGCTGCTGCTGCTGCCGCCTTCGTGCCGTAGCTCGTGTGTGTCTTGGGGGGTATCTGCGGGGAAAGCAGGGCGCAGAAACGGACGGGGCCCTGGGCCTGACCCAGCAGGGCTTTGCTTGGATGAGGTGGGTACATCCGGGCACTTTGGCCTCCAGAGCGGGGCTCGTCCGTCCACGAGCGGAGGGATATGATGGGGGGGGGGAGAGCCGGTGGGGCAAGAAAAGGTCCACCGCGCGACCCTCGCTTCTCTTACCAGCCTCTGTCCACCGCGTTCCGCCGACACGATGCCGCGACGTCAACGGCGTTCTGCTCCCCGCCGTGCGCTCTGATTGGAGGAGAGGCCGGCATTTCCCAGCAGCGCCCGCGCGGCCCCGCCCCCTTTTCCCCTACTCAACTTTAAGGAGAGCGGAAGACATAAACGGCGGGGGGAGGAGGAAGAGGAAGAAGAGCCTGACGGCCTTGAAGCCCCGCGTCAAGAAAGCGGGCAGCTTTCTCCTCTTCCTCCACCAACACAACCTGGGGTGTGTCAAATAAGCAGTGGCAGCCGAAATAATAAAAAAAAATACAAATAAACCCATTCGCAGACTTATGAACAAGGCTGTTTTCCTAGGCCTTCCAAAATCACTGCTAGGCAGGCTTCGTTGCCATAGTGACAGGAGGCCCTAATTGACGGCGCTCTTCTCTCCTGAGGAGAGTCTCCTCCTCCTCCCCCCCCCCCCCACGCTCCTCCTGTGATCAAATGTGGGTTTAAAAGGAAGGGCATGCAATACAAGGCCATAATAAAATCACACACACGCAATTCAACATTTAAAAAGGCAGCAAACACAACAGCCCACCAGAGATAGAGAGACCAAATGCAGCATAATTAAGCGTAATAGGGGAGGCCTTGCAGAACAGGGACTGTCCCCTGACCTTCCCCAGTATGAGAGGGTTTAACTAACAGCATTGAACATAAGAAGATCATTTCTTGCTGCTGGATCAGGCCAAAGGCCCATCTAGTCCAGCTTCCTGTATCACACCAGATGCCTCAGCCAACAAGATACTTGTATCCTGTTGCCACTCCCTTGCACCTGGCACAAAGAAAACCTACTCCATCCTACAACCAGGAGGTAGGCTTAACAGATCTCCAACCGGGACAGAGTGCTAGACCTTTAGGAGAAGGAATGTGGGCAGGTGTAGCTTGTTAAGTCCTAGAGCACAATCCTAGGCATGTCTACTCAGAAGCAAGTCCCATTGTGTTCAGTGGGGCTTGCTTCTGAGTAGACATGCCTAGGATTGTGCTCTAGGACTTAACAAGCTACACCTGCCCACATTCCTTCTCCTAAAGGTCTAGCACTCTGTCCCGGTTGGAGATCTGGTAAGCCTACCAGGAGGTTGCTTATCCCCATATTGTCCTCCTAGGCATCTCTACTCAGAAGTCCTATTGTACTCAATGGGGTTTACTCCCAGTTAAGTGTGCAATAGAGTGCAGCCTAACACTAGTAATGAACTGGGGTTGGCCTGAGAAGATGGGCCCTCTCAGCCAGTACTAGCCACCCCCCTCTGGCCTTTTGGACAGTCCTCACAAAACAACAACCTAAGGTAGATGAGACTGAGAAGTTAGGAGTTCAGCCAGTGGCAGTGCTGAGGATTTCAACCCAGCTCTGTCGTCTAAAAACCTGCAAAAACCCAAGCACCCAACGAGAGAGTAAGTCCCATTAACTGAACACAGTGGTATTTACTTCTGAGTAAATTTGCAGAGGCCTCAGTGGGACCTACTTCCACGTATGCATGTATAGGCTGTAAAGCGGTGCTTATTTTTCATTTCCAGAAGTGCAGCTGTGTGTCAATCTGTTGCCAAAAAGAGCCTTGTAGCACCTGAAAGTCGACTGCATTCATTTCAGCAGAAAGACGCGCACCATGCTGCATCTCCCCCCCCCCCCCCGTGTATCAGGTGACGCGTGGACTCTAAAAATAATCCCCAAAAGTTTCTGCTAAGATCAACGCGTTAGTCTTTATGTTGCTTGCAAGATCTTCGTTGTTTTTAATTTACAATATATCCTAATATATACCTGCGAAAATCAGGAATCAAAAAAATGGGAGAAACAGCATTTGCTGAAACGAGGACAAGCCCTCGTTGGATGGCGCGCTGAAAAATTACAGGGAGAGGGGGTCAGCCCAGGGGGGAGGGACCCTCTTTTTACAACCCCCCTCTTTTTAGAAGGCCCCTCACGGGCACGATCTGGACTCAAATGATGGAAGTCAGGATCGGATGTTGGCTTTATATGTTGCAGACATTCCAGGAGCGCCACTTTGGTGCGAGAGACGGAGCCGAGGCAGCGCAGGGCGCACGGAGGCGCCACCTCCACGTCGCAGAGGCGCGGCGGCTGCTTGCCTGGCGGGGACCGGAGCCCAGTCCTCCCGGGTCGCTGGGGGGCGAGCAAGAGCGGAGGAGAGTCGCCAGCTTAGCCGGGCTTGGCCTCGCCTCGCCGGGACAAGGTGGCGTTGAATTCCGCCCGCTTCCGCCGCCTCCTACCCGTGCGCCCTCCGCGCCATGCCGTACGCCAACCAGCCCACGGTGCGCATCACCGAGCTCAGCGACGAGAATGTCAAGTTCATCATCGAGAACACCGACTTGGCGTGAGCAGCCGGGGGGTCGGGGTCGGGAGGTGATGATGATGATGATGGTGGTGGTCAAGAAAAGGCCCGCCTGGGCGCCCCCCACCCGGAGGCTCTCTAGCCTGCTGGCTGCACCTCCCCACCAGGCTCTGACTCGCATCTCCTGGGTCCCCAACCCAGCATCTGTGCCACCGCCCTCAGTAGCTCCAAAAGCACGTGGACCAGTCGGGCTCCAGCAGGATTGCCGATTCGGACTGCACTGCTGCTGCAGCTACCGTATTCCTTTTCCAACCTGAAGTAATGTTGTGTGGGGCGCTCCTGGCAGGGCCCATGAGAGGGGGTAAAGGAAGGGGGTAAATTGCACCGGGACCCAGGAGCCAATGGAGGGGCCCAGAAATTTCCTGGGATCTCAGCTGGCCTCATGGAGAGTGAAAGACAAAGACTGGGATAACCGGGAGGCCAGGTCTACCGTACCAGGCGAGTAGATCTGGGTACCATATCGGGAAGCCTGGGTAGACCTGGGCTCCAGAGACTTTTCCGGCCATTACTGCCCTCCCCCTGCTTTGTTTTGCCCCCTCCCCCTTTGAGAAGGGGGCCGTACCTAGCCCCAGAATAGGGTGGGGTGGGGCCCACCCCTCGACACCCCCAAAGTAATTAGCATAATTATTAATTAACATAATTATGCTAATTACTTTTGTGGGTTTTTTGTTTTTTTCCGTTTTTTTTGGCTTTTTTAAAAGGTTTTTTAGGGTAAGGGGGCTTCTAGGTGTATATGTTTGCTTTGCTTTACTTATCTGGTGTTTATTGGGCCTCCAGCGGGTTTTTTAGGGGTAACGGGGCTTCTAGGTCTATGTGTTTGCTGTACTTATCTGGTGTTTATAGGGCCTCCCGACGATCACAGAGTTCACGCATGCGTGATGGCTGTTTGCTATGCGCATGCGTGAACTCTGTAACGCTTAGGCTTACAGAGTTCGCGCTAGCAGAGCGGCAGCAGAGGAGCGAGATCGTCGCTGGAGAGATCGTCGGGAGGCCCTATAAACACCAGATAAGTACAGCAAAGCAAACACATAGACCTAGAATCCCCGTTACACCTAAAAAACCTTTTAAAAAAGCGGGAAAAAAACGGAAAACATCAAAAACAAAAACGAAACCTAGGATGTCTCCCGCCCCCCCAGAGGCCCTCCGCCCCTTGCGCCCTGGGGCCCTCCGCCCCAGGGCACCACATCAGGGCACGCCCCTTCAAGGGGCCCAAAAGAAACGTTGTACCAACCCCCTGGTAAAATTCCTCTCAGAGGCCCTGGCTCATGGATTGCTTTCAGTCATCTCCTGGAGATTGGTGCCGATTCCTGGAAGGTTGGCAACCCTATTCGAAACCTAGAAAAAGTTCCTTTCCTCATTTACCAAGTCATTGTACCAGAAGGTAGGGGTGAGGGAGCTCAAAGCAGGGTCCCATGCTTGATGGTCAGTTTCACTGTATACAAAATCAGCTATTTTATTGAAACAATATTGTGTATTTAAACAATACCCCCCAAAAAGTCTGTGCATATTTGTCTCCGTTGAACTTCATCTTGTTGGAGTGTACTGTACAGTAGGGACATGCTTGAACCCCAAGGTTGCCTCAAGAGATTCATGGGCCAAGGTAGAGTTCTATCATCACTCCTGATTCCAAATTCCCCACTCACTAGGCTTACTAGATCTCCAACCGGGACAGAGTGCTAGACCTTTAGGAGAAGGAATGTGGGCAGGTGTAGCTTGTTAAACCCTTAAAGCACAATCCTAGGCATGTCTACTCAGAAGCAAGCCCCATTGTGTTCGGTGGGGCTTGCTTCTGAGTTCAGTAAACATGCCTAGGATTGTGCTCTAGGACTTAACAAGCTACACCTTCCCACATTCCTTCTCCTAAAGATCTAGCACTCTGTCCCGGTTGGAGATCTGGTAAGCCTACCACTCACAATATTGACCTGAAGTGCTATTCTATACAATTGTCCATTATTAGAATGAACGGGGGGGGGGGGGGGTACAAGGTAGGAGGAAGCCCATCACATCCTTCATTGGTCTTTAGTCTCTTGGATTGTGTGAGCAGCTTTTAACAAAGTGCTGTTCCTACATTACCGTTAGCAATCTGGTTGCTGCTGCTTCCCATGTTGCTCTGTGCTCTAGACTAGAGCCGTTGAGGTGTTTGTGTGTTGCCTTCACGATTCTTCAGAAGGAGCTGTTTGTACCGGGGCTAATTAAGAAGACATGCTGTTGGAACCTTTGACAGGAATGTTTCAAAAGGTACAATAAGGGTTGTGTTTTTTCTTCCAGAGTCGCAAATTCCATCAGGAGGGTGTTTATAGCTGAAGTTCCCATCATAGGTATCTTTCCATCATTTAGTATGATGTTTGTTTGTTTGTCATTGGTCTGGAAAGGGCATTCCACTCATTATACTGCTATGCTTTCCAAGCAAGCACATGTGTGTGTATGTGCACTCTGTCTAGATTTGATAAAAAAGGTAAAGGTATCCCCTGATAATTAAGTCCAGTCGTGTCCGACTCTAGGGTGTGGTGCTCATCTCCATTTCAAAGCCGAAGAGCCAGCGTTGTCCGAAGACGCCTCCGTGGTCATGTGGCCGGCATGACTCTCCTTGCCGCAGCGCGTAGCATGGAGCTGGAACACGGAGCGCTGTTTACCTTCCCGCATGCGGTACCTATTTATCTCCTCGCATTGACATGCTTTGGCTAAATCTTTCTATTTCTTTGTATTCTCCTTTTTTGAAGTGTGTGTCTTTCCATTCCATATGGAGGATACATTACCCCAAAGATGCAGCAGTGCAAATCATCACTGGTTGTTGCATGCGTAATGTGAGCTGAACATTGACTGTAACACACGCTTCACAAGGTGTGGAAATGATTTCCTCCTCCCTTTTATTAGATCAGGGTCTGTGGCCACTTGGAGATCAGCTAGGAGGCTGCTGTTTCGCTTCCTTGTCTTCCAACCCAGCTGAATTGTCTTCCACCTGAATTCAGTGCATTGGGACTGAAACCCCTTCGATTCAGGACTATGACATCATCAAAATACACGATTCCCCAGCTGGGAATAAGAGGATGTTTGTAATGTACACTTTCCAGGGAAATAGGACATTTTTACTGCATGTTAATGCTGAGAAGCTCAGACCTGAAGGGGGGGGTGCTATCCGCGGATAGCGAGAGTCTCTCCGCGTGCGCACACGGCCATTATTTTACATTAAAAGCTTGTTCATGTCTTGAAATGGAGAGAGTGGATAGAGGGAAATTCTTCTCCCTCTCGCACAACACCAGAACCAGGGGACATGCACTAAAATTGAGTGGAGGGAGAGTTAGAACGGACAAAAGAAAATATTTCTTTACCCAGCGTGTAATTCATCTGTGGAACTCCTTGCCACAGGATGTGGTGATGGCATCTGGCCTGGATGCCTTTAAAAGGGGTTTGGATAGATTCATGGAGGAAAAGACTATCACAGGTTACAAGCCATAAGCAACCTCCTGGCTTTAGAAGTAGGTTTTCTCTGTGCCAGGTACAGGGGAGTGGCAGCAGGAAACAGGTTATCTTGTTGGCTGAGTGCTCCCTGAGGCATCTGGTGGGGCCACTGTGTGATACAGGAAGCTGGACTAGATGGGCCTTTGGCCTGATCCAGCAGGGTTCTTCTTATGTTTATTTTTTATTTTTTATTTTTCACATTTTTATACCACCCTTCCTCCAAGGAGCTCAGAGTGGTGTACATATTTCCTCCCCTCCTTTTTGTCCTCACAACAACCCTGTGAGGTAGGTGGGGCTGAGAGAGAGTGACTGGCCCAAGGTCACCCAGGAAGCTTCGTGGCTGAGCGGGGATTTGAACTAAGGTCTAAGTCCAGGTCTAAGTCCAACTCCCAAACCACTACACCATCCTGGCTCCTAATATACATGTTCTTACTGTATGTTAGCAGCAGCATACATGCATGCTGCTTATAGCACAGCTGCTATATATGCATGCTGCTTATAGCACAGACGCCAACTGAGTGCTAGAGAGACTCAGCCGAAGAACAGGAAGCAGGAACTGGAACTGCTTCCTGTTCTTCGGCTCTCTAGCACTCAGCTGGCATCTGTGCTTATAAGCAGCATGCTGCTGCTTACAGTGTTCATATCAAGGAAGACACGGACAAGCTTTTAAGGTAAAATAATGGCCGAACGCTGTGGGGGCATTCGTCCCTATCCGCAATTCTCCGTTATCTGCGGGTAAGCCTGGAACGGATCCCTGTGGATACCTGGGGGGGGGGGCTGTATAGAATTAGAAAAAGTAAGTGTAATGACATGCTGTTATTTCTCAAAAGGCAGGTGCTATAGCATTGAAACATTGGTTCTATGCTAAGCTCCTAGCTTTATTGTCAGAGCTTCTCATAAGGATCTCTGGAACTGTAGTTCTCTACGGACATATTCAGGAGATAGAAGGCCACAGTTACCCAGTGAGTTAGGGCAAGCCTCAACAAGTGAACCAAGCAATGCTTTTACAGCATAGATGCTACCTCGTGAGTCCACATTCCCTTCCCAACTTGGCTGAAAATATATTCTCTCACTTGGTATTTATCATCTTGTTTGCAGCCATCGACTGGGTCCAGATTGACGCCAATTCCTCAGTGCTCCATGATGAGTTCATTGCGCACAGATTGGGTGAGTATTGGGGAGTTTGAGCGAAGCACAACCTGTGGGGTGGGTGGATTTTTTTTTTCTTCAAAAATCTTGCACAAATCCACATTTAATTTATTTAAAATGCTTATATCTCACTAGTCCCTCCCACAAGGGGAGTATCAAGGCAGAAGGCAGGGGAGGAAGCACAGCCTCCGAATAATGATCAAAAGACACAACAATCATTAAAACTGGAGAGGAAAGAGAGAGAAAAACTGAAGTCTAATTACAGCAGCAAGAGAAAAATCAGTGAAAAGCCAGCTGGAAAACATGGGTCTTTGGCGTCTGTTTAAAGGCTTGCAAACACTGGGCCAGCCGAATTTCGCTAGGGAGGGAGTTCAGCAACCAAGGTGCTGCTACCATGAAGGCCCTGTCTTATGTCACAGCCTACCACCCCTTCATGTCTCATCACCTGCAGAGTAGGGCCTGTGATAATGACCACTGCAAACTGGCATCCCCTGTACTAACCAAGTCCCAAGCTATAGACGACCGTACATGTCAAAACCACCACCTTGGATTTGTACCTGGAAGTATACTGGTAGCCAGTGAGGGTGAAAAAGCACCAGTATTATGCATTCAAACTAACGGGCCCCACATTCTGCATCACTTTAAAGTTTCCAGACCATCTTAAGAACATAAGAAGAGCCCTGCCGGATCAGGCCAAAGACCCACCTAGTCCAGCTTCCTGTGTCTCACAGTGGCCCCACCAGACGCCTCAGGGAGCACACAAAACAACCAGATACCTGTATCCTGTCACCACTCCCTTGCATCTGGCATTAAGAGATAGACTTGTCTCTAAAACCTGGAGGTTGCATGTAGTCGTCATGAGTTGTCACCTGTGATGGACATTTCCTCCATCAATCTGTCCAATCCCCTTTTCCAAGGCATCTAGACCAGGTACCATCACAACATCCTTTGGCAAGGAGTTCCGCAGATTAGTTACACGCTAGTTTAAAAAAATATTTAAGGGCAGCCCCCAGTAGAGTATGTTATGGTTGTCCAATCCCAGCGTGACTAACAGAGAAATCCTGTGCATGTTTACTCAGAAGTAAGTTCTACTATGTTCAGTGCAGTGGGGTTTACTCTCAGGAAAGTGTGCGTAGGATTGCAGCCAAAGGCATGGAGTGGCGACAGGATACAAGTATCTTGTTGTCTTGTGCTCCCTGAGGCATCTGGTGGGGCCACTGTGTGATACAGGAAGCTGGACTAGATGGGCCTTTGCCCCGATCCAGCAGGGCTCTTCTTATGTTCTTATTACTGTGGCCAGACCTGCCTCGCTGTGTTGCAGATACTGTGAACAATCTGAATCTGAAACAACAATTGTTCCTTCTTTCACACCATGTCTCACTTAAAACTAATTTTCCCTCTCCTCCCCCACAACCCAGGTCTGATTCCACTCACCAGTGACGATGTTGTTGATAAGCTGCAGTACTCCAGGGTGAGTCAAGCGATTAGATTCTTGGAGTACCACTTTGAGAATGAAGTCGGGGGCAGACAGCTAAGGCCTCACTCTACACCACCACCCTCTGTGGTCATTTTATTGCCACAGATGCTACACCTGTGTTTTGCTCCTGGTTTGGGCTATTGGGTTATCTGGTCAGTATCCCTCAGGAGGCTGGATTTGGTCCAAGGCTGACCCCTGATACTACTTGTATTATTATTATTATTATTATTATTATTAACAACAATGTCTGTATAGACCTTTCTGAGTGTGCAAAGTGCTTCCCATGTATTATCTTGATGTCAGCCTTACAACAACTCTGTGAGGTCAATATTATTATCCCCATATTGCAGATGGAGAAGACTGAGGCTGATAGGGCCAGACCAGGGAAGTCCTGATTCTCAGCTCCGTTTCTTGACCACAACGCTAGCTGTGATGGGGGATGCTTCAAGCTCACATGGGCCTGCCTCATCTAGCTCCTGTCTCTTTTCTTTTCTCTCCAGGATTGCGGCTGCGATGAGTTTTGTCCCGATTGCTCAGTGGAGTTCACTCTCGATGTCCGATGCAACGAAGACCAGACCCGCCATGTCACATCTCGTGACCTCATCTCCAACAACCCCCGAGTTATACCGGTCTGTATGATGTTCCTTCTCTCTGTCTCAACAAGCTCCCTCTTGAATAGTCATCCAGTGACCGACTGTCTATCTGCCCTATACAGGTGACATCTCGGAGCAGAGATAATGACCCCAATGACTACGTCGAACAAGATGGTATGTTCTCCTCCCAAGTCAAATAAAATCTACAGAGAAAAATAGGGATGAACTGGGTTTTTTTTAAAAAAAATAAATAAATTGTGCTTCTCTCTTTGCTTGGTGGGTGGACGGCTGAATTTCAGGGTGTGAAAAATGTTCTGTGGAGAGCCCCACAACAGAGAGCTGGTGTGGTAGAAAGGCTGAGCTACAATTCCAGACGTCCCTAGTTCACATCTTTCCTCTGCCAAGTAAGGCACTGCTTACTCAGTGGCCTTAGGCAAGCCAGTCCCTCTCGGCCTCGGTCTTCCTTATCTGTAAAATGAGGATAATAAGACTTACTAACTGTACAGGGGTGGTTCTTGCTAGCACACCTGGTTGACACAGCAGGGTTGGGAGACCTCTGTTAAGAAGATGATTTCAAGGTAATAAGGAAAAGAAATACTTTATTTATGAGACCTTCATACTCGAAAATGAGGGGGACGGTCTTAGTGCTTGCTATCTAGCTGAAGGAAACTCTAGGTAGGAAGGTAGGTAGGTGGCATTCAGCATGCTAAAGAGAGCTTTACTGGAAAAATTGGAGGGGAAACTCCCCTTCGGGGAGAAAGGTGGGGTAAAAAATACTGTAAATAAATAAGTAAATAAATCCCATCTGGCTAGCTCACCAGATGTTGACTCACCAGTATTGCCCCACTCACCAGTATTGCCCCGCTCACCAGGCTCACCAGTATTGCCCCTCCTTAGCTGCAGAGTGATTGTGTAGTGTTGATGCACCTCTCTCCACTCCCAAGCATCAAACTAGTACAGTAGCTGTGGAGCCCTTTGCACACTCAGAAAGCAGTATACAAATGTTGTCTTATTTATTTCTTTTGATTTCAGAACCTTTATTGGCATATTCTTCTTATTTATTATAATGCACCTTTTACTTTGGCTTCTGATGATCGAGATGTCTTTTCAATAGGCAGAATTGAACTCTCAGGCTTCCGCAGAGTCTGAGCAGCTGTCCACCCTCACTACTCTCTATCCATTTCTTTTTTTTACAGACATCCTCATTGTCAAGTTACGGAAGGGCCAGGAGCTGAGGCTGCGGGCCTACGCGAAGAAGGGGTTTGGCAAGGAGCACGCCAAGTGGAACCCCACGGCAGGAGTAGCCTTTGAGTACGATCCGGACAATGCGCTGCGGCACACGGTCTACCCCAAGCCAGAGGAATGGTGCGTTTCCGTCAATATAGTTCACGCGTATCTCCTTCCCGTCCGTATGCCCTTCAGGCTAAGGCAAGCCACTTATGGCTGCTGCAGACCACACGAATTTCGGCGCGTCCTGGACGCCCAAGGAGCTTTGTCGAGCTGTGCTGAGGTGTCTGGTTACCATAGCGGAAGTGAGCGGAGGAGATGCGATCTCCTGATTTCCAGCACGATCGAAAATGTTCCTGGCCCATGTTTGAGGGGGCTGCTTCGCGGAGCTACTGCAGCCACCAATCAGATGAGAGGGGGAGGAGTGTTAGCCAATCACCGTGGAGGTTTCTTCCAAGAAGGCGGGACAAAAGGAGGGACTATTTGCGGGAAGACACTCCTACAGACAAGCTCAGAGCGCGGAGGAGAGCGGCCAGCCTCTCTCACTCGCCTCAGGGCTTGCTCGCTCGCCTCGGCATGCAGTCTGTCACGACCTTTAGCATGTGTTGCACACCTTGCATTCCACAGTATGCCCAAGAGCTTAGAACAGAGTTTAGCCCCCTGTTGCACCCCACACTTTTTGTCAGTCTCCTTTCTTTCTCCCTCCCTCACCTCTGTGCTTCCTGAACCCACCTCAGGAGATGAGAGAGCTGAAGAAAAAGGCCCCTCCCCTTGCTGGTGTGCCCTGAGGCGTCCTTTTCTCCCCCCCCCCCCCCGGGAAGACCCTTTTCACCATTACCCCTTCAACAAACACATCACGGCTGCTTTTGAAACTCAATGACATTCTCAACCCCAGTCTGCAACGCGATGTCGAGCTGTTGTTCGAAGAGCAAAAGTGGACAGCAAGCCCAAAGTAGCTCTTTAGATTTGCAGCCAGTGGCTCCTGCAAGCGGAAGGAAGATTAAATTGGAACAGGTGATGCTGCCTTGCCTGAGTCCAGCTTTGGTCTGCCTAGCTCAGCATTGTCAGCACAGACTGGTAGCAGCTCTCCAGAGTTTCAGGCAGGCGTCTTTTCCAGCCCTGCTTGGAGATGCTGGGAATTGAAACTGGGACCTTCTGCATGCAAAGCAGTGAGCTTTGCATCACCGAGCCACAGTCCTTTTTGGTACTAACTGTTGTTTCTGGTTTATAGAGTTCCATATTGGGATTAACAGGAACCTATGATAGAAAGCTGCCTTCACTAGAGTTGGGGTGCGTCTAGAATGATGAGAAGGCGGTTCTGAGTTGGGGTGCAAGACAGCTTTCCCCGATGCAATTTGAATATATATCTTTTCCTTTGGGGAAACAGAACGTAGTAAAAAAATATTGAAAATCTTACAAATCCCTTCACAAGGGAATTGAAACAGAGTGTCTTCCTCAATAACCCATGTAAAAAAATTGAAGCAGTTTCTTTATAATTAAAAACTTTTTGGAAAAAAAAAAACCTTCACAGTACTATAAAGAATCTCAAGCCGTTCACAAATGTCCAAGGAGCCACCATATGTATAAAGCTACCATCCTTTTACAACAGTGCAAAATTACAGCTGGGTCTTTTGGCAACTACATGCTGCCGAGTTTATGTACTCTATTAAACTGTCTGTTCCACCAGATCAACTCAGTATGATAAAATACAGTTGTTTACAATGACACAGTAAAACAAGTCGTATGCTGGTGCAGCCAGATGAGCGCTAAACAGCAACGTCTACTTCCCTGCTGCTCCCAGGCAGGGACAATAAGGCTCTTCTAAAGAGGACTGTTTTTTACCAGCTGCCTAAAGGACCCCCAAAGCTTGCCAGGGAAGCTTTCCTAAGCATGGAGTTCCATAGGAAAGATGCCACCATGATTTATTATCACGTGTAGCCCACGTTTCAGCCCAGACAGGTTTCCAAAGTGGCTTTCAGGCATCAAAATTCAATACAAAGGTACAACCTATTGGGGATCTATGGAGATGTTTGCAACAGTCTCTTATGGCCCCTTGCAGTTGGTGATGCAATCTGGGTTCCAGGCTTTTCCCTTCAGAAGGATGAGGCCAGGTGCTTTACATGCAGAACGTTCTGTGAACCACTGTGCTAAACGTTTTAGCGCTGGGACCCGCTTTTTAAAATGACACTCTATGTGGACCCAGCTAGATTTACGAGACTTTTTTTTTTAAAGTGATCTAGAAAGAAATAATATTACTTACAAGTACTATTTATTTATGTGCAAAAAGCTCAATCCATTTCTCGTAATGAGGTAGCCCTAATGAATAGAATCAAGGCTTGAGAGACTTGCAGCGCAATCCTATCCCACTAACACCACCGCTGCAGCGAGAACGGGAGGCCCCAGAACGGAAAGGGGATTCAAATCCCCTTCAAAGGGGATTTAAATCTCCCCTCCAATGCCTCCACCCTGCCCTCCCTCGCTGGTTACACCGGTGGTGTAAGTTCGATAGGATTGC
Organism: Plestiodon gilberti rubricaudatus; assembly: GCA_026170595.1. Taxonomy (NCBI): domain Eukaryota; kingdom Metazoa; phylum Chordata; class Lepidosauria; order Squamata; family Scincidae; genus Plestiodon; species Plestiodon gilberti. Next base: position 22,649,084 of record JANXHW010000010.1, on the reverse strand, counting down.
GCTGTTAGTTATATAACCCAGCCTTCACCTGCCCCCACTACCTGTCATTGACAGACTAGAGAAAAACACACACCAGAAAAAAGACGCTCAAACATTTATCTCCCAATGTTTACAAAAGCTTGCAAACTGCAGGAGTTCAGCTCTTTGAAGGTAGCAGCTATCTGATTTTTGAATAGCCATCACCAGTGTTTTCATTGGAGACTCTGCAGGACCCACCAGAAATCAGGTCACGACCCACCAAGTGGGTCCTGACCCACAGTTTGAGAAACACGGTTCTAGATTCAATCCCTACCATCTCCAGGTAGGGCTGAGAAAAGCCCCTCTGTCTGTCTGAACCCATTTCTGGTCACCACATGGCACGCCTTGGATAGTACGTTATTATCCAAGGCTTCCTTTGGGAACCTGAATGCAGGAGAGAAGGTGTTCCATGAGACAACCAGGCTGGGAGGACTTTACATCAAACCAAATAAGTCTCCCCAATTATACTTGCGTCTCAGATTCATGTTATTCATGAATCTTATTCATGTGAGATGTTTGTATACCACTGTTTCATTGCACAATGCAATGCCCAGGGTGACTGACAACAAACTAGAATACAATCTACAAATAAAAGATTGAGAAAACAGCAATGAAAACTTGATATAAAACAGTCAGCAAACCAAAACAATAAACAGCTACAGATTGAAAGATTTCCTGAATTTAAAAAAAAAAATTGCTGCTTTACAGAAGACCAACAGTGATATATTTTTTTCTTTTTGTTTTCCAGATTTAAAAATTACAAAGCAAATGGTCTCAAAAATAAAACCAAAGTGTAAGAATTAAATTAACTGCAACCTAAAATAAAATCCTGTCAGGCCAACTGAAGTGCATGGTAGAAGTTATACCTAAAGACAAAATCTTTAAGAAACCCAGTCAAAATGTAAGAATTAAGTTACTGCAACCGTAATGCCAGTCTATTAATGTGTGGAAATATAGGGACCGAAGCAGCTTAGCAGAGTATAGAAAGATCAGTCTAACACAGGGGTTCTCAACCTGTGGTACAGGTACCCCTAGGGGTACGTGGACCACTTGCTGGGGGTACGCCAAGCCCTGCCCCTTATCTGCCCCATCAGCAGCTAATTGTTAATTGACATGTACTTTTATTCTTTCCCCCACCCCATTTTCTGCAGATTCTATTCAGCATCTCTTTGCTTGTTTTGTATGGGAAGGGAGATGCATTTTTATTTTTAAATGATTAATTAGCTAATTAATTACTTGATTAATCCAATTAATTAGCAATTAATTAGCAGGGGTACTTCAGAAAATTGGACCATGATAGGGGGTACCCAGGCCTCCAAAGGTTGAGAACCCCTGGTCTAACTATTTCTGTAACTTGCTGAGATAAATAGTTGTCAGTCTTCTTAGACTATTTATTTATCCAGGTATTTAAATCCTGCTATTCTACCTCTGAAAAGGGCCCCAAGGCAGCTTACAACATTTTCAAATGTGCACTACAGTAATAAACCTCTTGGGCCAGTGCTGGTCCCTATAGGAGCTGGTGTTAAGCTGCCTCTGTCAGAGAGAAGCGTCTCTGACACTCTAGCCCACACCCTCTCTTCTCCTCTGTACTTCCTCTTTCCCTGCATGCCCTCTCCGGGGACTGGGGGGAGAAACTGGAGGTGGGTGGATGGGCAGGCAGATGGAGGTGGACACCTGTCTGCCAGTCTGCTGCCTGAGGCAACTGTCTAAGTCGGTCTCATGGATGGGCTGACCCCAAGCAAGAGGTAGCTGCCTGAAATCTTCCTTCTCTGTTTGCTTCTAGGCCAAAGAGCGAATACTCTGAAATTGACGAAGACGAAGCCCAGGCTCCCTATGACCCCAACGGGAAGCCGGAGCGGTGAGGAGCTGGGGGTCTGGACAGCAGTGCCCGGAGGCGTGGCGTTCTCCTTCCCTCTGCTTCTTTCCTCAACATGCTGTCTGAGCTATTGCAAGGGCCTTGTTCTCTCACTGAAGGGAGAAACCTGCGTCTGAGCTGTACCATTTCAGGTGGCAGCCAAGGGGACTCGTGTGACTGAATGCTCCTTCTAAAAAAATCCCCACCTCCCTGCACAAAGAAAGCTAGCATATCAGGGTTGCAGCCTTTTCCCTAACCTGTTAAATTTCTGTGTGGCCACTGTTATGTGAGTGTTTAAGAAGGCGCATGTTCAGTCATGGGAGTCCGTCTGTCCGTCCCCCCCCCTCCCCGCTATCTGAAGTGAGACGGCCCAGATACAGATTTACCACCTCCAAAAAGAATTAGGCCAGAGTGGAGCTCCTGAAACTCACAAAGAAAACCATGACCCACGGTCAATCTTGGAGCATCCAGTAAAGGCAGCGACATTGTCAGAGCAGATATGTGGAACGTCATTTGCAACACAATGGGAATTGTTTACGCTCTCTCTGGGCTTCCAGGATACTGTACGATACCTTTTATAGTTGCATAATGCTGTTAGGAAGGAATATTAATTAATTTGCTAGAGTTAGGAATTGTTCCATAACAAAGAGTGGTTTACTGGATACTGCCCCCACAATCACCCAGCCCATAGACTTCAAGGTAAGATTCAGGTTCACAAAGTTCATATAGTGCAGGGGTTCTCAACGCCTTCCCAGCCAAGTACCACCTTTGGCGCCACTCTCCTGCTGCGTACCACCGGAAGTGACTGGTGATGACATAATCACCAGTTATTTCCAGACTTTCCGGTCTTTGGAGGCCAGAAAACGCAGGCAGGAGGCTCCGGGCGGATGGGAGGGCCCTTCTCAGCATTCCCAAGAGGCTCAGCCAAAGGCAGGAGCCTCTCAAGAGTGAAAACACACCGCCAAAAGTGCCACATCAGAATGGGGTTCTGGTAGTCTGGCGGTCTGAGTACCACCAGCAGTCAGCCAAAGTACCACTGGTGGTACGAGTACCACTGGTTGAGAGCCCCTGATATAGTGTATGGCGAAAAGGGTCCCCTGGAACCTAACCCCGTTTTCCCCGTAGGCTCAATGATTTGGTATCCGCTGATTCAGTAGCCGCTAGGCTTTCCGGGAACCTCACCCTAGCAGGTAACGAGGACTGACTAATTACCTTTTCCACCCTTGCAGTCCGGGTGGTTACAACGCAGGGGATGTTACAGTGCCTGTTGGGGAACACGAAGCTGCCTTGTTCCGAGTCATCCTCTTGGTCCCTTGAGCTTCATTTCATCCACACTCTCCAGGGTTTCCGACGGGTCTTTCACCGCTTTACCCAGAGATGCTTCCAGGGACTGAACAGGAAACTTTCCGGGTGCAATTAGGAGCTCTGCCATATCGGATATACACGTCAAGGAAAAATAAGTCTCCCAGGTTGGGTAGAAACAGAAATATCTTGAGTAATTCACAGCCCAATCCTGCCTAAGGATCCGCCGGGAGGCTGAGGCCGCCCACTGGATCCCGTGCTCCGCCACAGGCAGTCTCCTGCCTGGCAGAAAGTCTCCTTGGGGAAGGGGACGCTCGTCCCCTTCTCCGAGTGTAAAGGGCACTGGGGCCAATCGACCTCAGAATTCCGCCAGCTATTTTGCTGGCGGATGTCGGGAGGAGGCCATGTAACGGCCTAGCCGTGCAGCGGGGGACAGGATTCGGCCGAAGCCGTCCCCCTCCCCCTCCCGGAGGACTTGCGCCAGCCTTCCCTGCTCACAAGTCGGTCCACTGGCAGCCCCAGCGCTAGGATTGCTGTCAGTGTGTATCTTCAGAAGTGGCCAGCTCAGTTCAAACAGAAAGTATCTTCTCCATTACTGTAATCGTAAGAGATCTCCCCATCCTTCCATTGTGAGTGATTTACCTGTGCCCGTTAGATACTTTGGGCTTCCACACATGGCTGAGCTCCAAACTGCCTCTCCCGCTTTTCATTATGAAGAGCTGGGGTGGCAAAAGTCTCGATTTGCAACTTTTCTGCGTTTGGAATTGTTTTTGTGCCTGTTTTTGTGAAGGGGTCTCTGATCCTTTTTTCTCCTCCCTCAGGTTTTATTACAACGTCGAGTCTTGTGGCTCCCTTCGTCCCGAGACCATCGTTCTCTCCGCGTTGTCTGGCTTAAAGAAGAAACTGAGTGACCTCCAGACCCAACTGAGCCACGAGATTCAGAGCAATGCGCTGACCATCAACTGAGTCTTGTCCTTGGTTTGGGTCAGCCCTGATTTCCAGGAGTTGCACTGGACACGTCCTGTTTGTGGAAATGGGGGTGATGTTGCCAGGAGGGGCCTGGTCCTCCTCTGCTTTCCCTCCGCAATCTCTTGTTGCTCCTCACCTCACACTGTCTTCAGGGCTCCCTTGGAAGCTGCTGATCCCATGAATGAGGAGCTGTTACGTAGGGAGTTAAAAACAATGCCTGTCACTTTCTCTCGAGAGAGAACATTTTTCTTCCATTCTCCAGTGTGTTTGGAACTTGTCTCTCAGTGCAAGAGAGACTCTCTCGCTTCTCGTTCTTGGTTTTTGTCTCCGCTGGGCTTCTGGAGTAAACATCTCCTGTCTGGCAGATGTCCAGGTTATGCAACCAATGTTGGATAGTGTTTGCATTTGTTACTTTCTTGAATAAAAGCCTTTTCCCCGTTTAGCCATGTGTAAAAGCTTGGCTGGTGTCCTGGAAAGGGAATGTCGAAGCATCACTCTCTTTCCAGCTACCGTTGAGTTAAGGGGGGGGGGGAGCTGTTGTTGCTCTGACAATTTTCCTTTTATGACCGGGGAGGGCTGGAGACCTCCACAGTTTGGGATCAAGGCCCAGATTGTGAACATAGAACGTTCTGCTTTAATGCAGAAATCCAGCAACTTGAATGAAAGCTGAAGAACCTTTTGGCTTTGGGAAAACAGCAAGGCTCTCGCACTCAGTGCTGCCAGCCCCTGGGGATTGGCAGACCATGCGAAAAAACCTAAAACACATGACGTACATGAGGGCAGGATTCTGGTGGGCATTCTTCATATTCAATACTGTACAGTACTCTCTTTTGGGGTGTCCCTCTTCCCAGCGAATTTGGTTTAAAAATGCCACCTAAGAAGTCTGGTTCTGTAGCTATGCTCCCAGGAACAAGGAATCTAATATATGTTCAGCTTCTTTTAGCCCTGCTGAAATGGGGGGGGGGGGGGGGGGAGAGAGAGACCAATCCAGAGAAACCACGTTTCCCTGCTCAAATCAAGACTGAGTGTGTATTCTACATGCCCACAGTTGTACAGCTCAAAACACAGATTTGGGTAAGTGAAGGAGAATCTCAGCATCTCGGCTTTCATTTCCACTGGTCGTTTTCCAGACTGGAGGAACCCTAGGAATTCTTTCCAGCAAGGTAGCTGTGTTTAGTCTGCTGCAAGAAAAACGAGTCATTTCATTTGGCATCATTGTAGAAGGCCCACTCCTATGGGTCCTTCCCAATGGCCCTTGTGAGACCATCATGGACTCTGGCACACTCCCAGAATCCTCTGCAGTGTGTGGGAGTTATGCGGCAGGCGAATAGTCGCCCATCATCATCAGACAAGTCTATGTGGAAACGGTTTTTTGAAGGTAGAACATTTTCAAAGCTACTGATTTAAAAGAAGCAAAATCTCTTTAGCGTTGGCCAGGAAGAGAAGTCCAGATTCTCATGAAAGAGGAAAAGACAACAGACTTCAGCCCGTTTGGACGTAATTCCTCTTGTTTTTGACACTGGGTTGGGGCATCTCTTTTGTCTCTAGATTAATTTACAAAGGGAAATATCAATTCCACACACAACACAACACACTCACTCCATTTTTCCACCCAAGAGCATCTTTCACAAGGGAGCTGTGTGTAACTTAAAGACCTTTGCAATTAAATTGGCTTCTTGAGAGCCTGAGACTGGCTGGTGCCATTTTCATTTCTGGAAACGTGCAGCCGGAGGCCGCCTGACACTCCTGCAGGCCTATTTGATTTCATTGGATTCACCAGAGCGGAGATGGGAGGGCTGAGACATCTCAATTTACCCATCTGGAAAGAACCAGACAGCTATCGAAAGGGGGATGGACAAACAACTACATACTGTAATTCCATAACCTCAGGAGGGGAGGGGGTTAACTTCAACTCCTCCTCCTGCTTCCCTGCTTTTCTTTGAGAACCGGTTCTCAACACAAGACACTAAGATCGGTTCTAAAGTACTCTGTGAATGCCCCAGACGGATCCCCGTCTCCCCAGTAATATGAAGTTGAAAAATATGATGATGCCACATCACTGCATTTGTGCTTCCTCATCCCTGCCCCTTTGGCCGCTGCTTGTGAGGTCAGACCTCCTGAGGCAGTATGCCAAATCCTCTTCCTGTACCCAGGGACACGAAAGTCGCTGCCTCCGCTGCTCCTCATCAGGCCCTCTAGCCCCCCCTCTCTACTCCTCCACACTTCCCCTTCTGCTCTGTCGCCTCCCTTTTTCAATTCAGGGAGTGGCAGTAGCGTACTAACGGGGGGCAGTGGTGTGGGCCGCCCAGGGCGACACACCACCCAGTTGGAGGGGGGGTGACAAAAGCCGCAGATGTTTAAGCAGCCACCCCCCAGCCACTTAAACAGCTGCGGCCTTTGCCCCGCCCCCCACTCTGGCGTCCCGATCGCATAGAAGAGAAGCCAAAGATGTGTCTGCCGGCAGACCGGTGACGTCACTTCGGAGCAGCCATGAGGCAGGACGTAGGGACTGGGGCACCCGCATCTTTGACTTCTTTTCCCTGCGATCGCGGAGGAAAGAAGTCAAAGACGCGGGTGCCCCAGTCCCTACCTCCTGCCTCGTGGGTGCTCAGAAGTGATGTCACTTATGGGTGTCACCAGGCAGGAGGTGACACCGCAAGGGAACTGGGTATGCTGCCGGGGAGTGGAAGGAGAAGAAGGAACAGTGGGCAGGCGGTGGTGGACGCCCCTCACAACTCTGCTGCCTGAGGCGCCTGTCTCAGTTGGCCTCATGGATAGACCAGCCCTGGTGTCAGGCATATCAATAAATACGTTTGGTTCCATTTGAGGCTTTAACTTTTTTTCCTCTTCTTCACATGCTTTTATATGGTCCCTCACCGCCTCCACCCCCCGCCTCAGAAAACTCACATTTTGGGACGCAGCTCTCCCGGCAAGCTTGGCTGGGACACAAGGCCGCTGTGTCCAGTTGAGAAAGCCTTGAGTTCTCCCCCTTAGCAACAGCAGCTGGTGGCATTGATTAGGACCGACCTTTGAGACAAAGGCAGAGAAGCCTTAGCAGTCCCTCCGCAGCGCCCGACGATGCTGGCCTCGAGAAGGCTGCCAGAGCTGGCAAACGCCTCCAGAATTAACAGACAGGCTCATGTTTTTATATAGTTATATAAACGAGAGCCCAGGGAGAGGCTGCAGAGCAAGCTGGAGTTCACACCAAAGACAAGGAAGCAGAACCAAGTCGGAGATTGCTCAGTTCTCCTGTCCACAGTGATGTTGGACAGGGGAGAAGGGGGGTATTCCTCTGGGGAGGGGTTGTAACCTCTGGGGAGGGGTTCAACCCCTGGCAGCATCTCCAGGTAGGGCTGGGAAAGACCCTTGTCTGAAGCCCTGGAGAGATGCTGCCAGTCAGTGTCTGGAATCCTGGAGAGATGCTGCCAGTCAGTGCTCGACAATGCTGACTTTGATGGGCAAGTGTCAGACTCATGAAAAGCCAACTAAACATGTGATGTCGGAGGAGCTCTGCTGAAGACGAGGCACTACCAGGGAGGGAGTTATCTGGGTCCCTCACAACAAATAATGAGTACCCTCCCCAGAGGTTACAACCCCTCCCCTTCAGAGTCAGGTCTTCAGAGTCAGGCCTGAACAACATACAGCAAGGAAGTAGAGCCCTCAGTAGTGTGCAGAGGCGCACTCCAGCAGAAATCCCTTGCTATGAAAACGAAGGTGTTACGGACATGTCCCTATTTTGGCGAGTGAAGTGTTGGAGGGAACGTCACCATGGATATTATACAGCAAAGAAGCATGCAAACCGGTGCTGTGACAAGAGGTGACCCCTAGGTGGCACCAAACATTACTGCTGCACATTACTTCTTGTAGTTCCACAAGTCTAGTAGGGAACCTGTGTTGACCCCATGCGCAAGGCAAGAACCTTGCAGCTTCTGGAAGCTTGTGTCACTGGTGGCCTTGGAATTTGCTGGGCTTGGTTAGAGAGGGAGAGGAGGCTGCTCAAAAGTGGGGATGGGGCACCTGGACCATACCATTTCAGACCGCAGGTGGGGGATGCTGACATGACCAGGACTGGCCTGGGCTGGATTTAGCTGTGCTCGGGCCCCAAGCTTTGTCAGGCCTAAGAGCAGGCTTACCAGATCGTCGCCGGGACGGGAGCGGTCTACCCTTAAGGGGGCGGGGCGTGGGGGGCCAGAACGCATCGCATCGCGTTCTGGCCTCCCCACGCCCCGCCCCCTTAAGGGTAGACCGCTCCCGTCCCGGCGACGATCTGGTAAGCCTGCCTAAGAGGCCCCATCCCATAACATTACCAAACAAAGTTTGTTATTCAAACAGAAAGTCCAAAGAAAATAGAAACCTTTGCTTTTTGTTTGCGGATATTCATAGTAGGCCGCTGACATTTGTTTTTGAACAGATTGTGTTCAACTCTTGTACTGTATTTACAGGCCCTTCATCACATGAGGCCCTAGCTGTAGCTTACTTAGATTGTACATAAATCCGGCCCTGAGGAGATGTGCCAGTGATGCCTTAACCTAACCGGCAGGATTCCAGCAGTCATATCTACTACTACTACTACTACTAGTAGTATAGTAGTAGTAGTAATCGTTGTCATAGCTGCTGCTACTACTACTACTACTACTACTACTACTACTACTACTACTACTACTACTACTACTACTACTACTCCCAGAACTTGAAAAATGAAGAGAAAGTATGGAGGAGGAGAGAGATTGGCTAGAGAGTGTGTTGGACATGCTTCCCTCTTCCTTTTCAAATCCAGAGAGCAGGCAGAGGAGGAAAAGCAGGGGAGAAGGGGAAGAGGTGGGTAGCATGCACACAGACACCTGGCCTATCTGTTGCCTGAGGCAACTGTCTCAGTGGGCACCATGGATGGGCCGGTTTGGCAAATGACTGAATGTGACTCCACAGAAAACAACATTTCCTTGTGCGTAGAAAGAAACCAAGCACACCAGGATGACATGCTAGTCTTTTCCCCGGGCATGCTCTTTTTTTACTCATGCAGATGGAAAACCCCAAATTAATTGAGGTTTTGGAAAAACCACTACCCTCTGTTCGCCACAGATTTGTATTCAAATTGTGGGCTCCCTCCTTTCGCTTGGGGGCCTTCTGAGTCTTGAAGCTGGGCTGGGTTTTTCCTCTCCAGGCTCTTCAGCTTGGTGATTACCGCTAACTAGCTATGGTAGGAGAACGACCAGACCCTGCCTGAAGCAATACTGCGATTACCTTTTGGAAACTGGGATCAGCTGGTTTCATATTGTGAATAAACCAGGTATTGAAAATAAATTGGAGCACTTACTGTTTTGTGTGTGCTCTTGAACTCTGGGCAAAAAAACCCTCTTTTTCTTTCTTTCTTTCTTTCTTTCTTTCTTTCTTTCTTTCTTTCTTTCTTTCTTTCTTTGTCTCCTTTTGTGTCCTTGCAAATGGACACCCTATCAAGAATATGCCAGACAACCAGTGGGGATCTCTCCATAATTGAGAAACCCCCAGTGGATCAGAGCAAAATATGCATCTCATCTTCCCTTCTGGTCTTGACGGTGGCGAACCAGAAGCACCAAGAAGCCCTCAAGCAAGGCCCGGAGGCAACAGCCCTCTCCTGCGGTTACTCCCCAGCAGCTGGTGTTCCGAGAAGATAGACTGCCATTGAATATGGAGGTTCAATCTATCCATCACGGCTAATAGCTGTTAATATTATCATTATTTACTGTATTTACAATATTTGTATATACCCTCTTTCAACAAAAAGCTCTCCAAGTGTAGCAGAAATTGGGCAACAATCAAAACATCCTCAAGCATCTCAATTCTGACATTTTCACTAGTGTTTCAACAGTACTCTTCTTCAAATAGGCATTCCTTGAGTGCTCTAGGCTTTTGACGAGGAACGGATGTCAGTTACGGGTTCGAAAGCCATGATGTTAAAACAATTTTTATTGATTAAAACACGGTTCAGAAAAAACGTATTTTCAGGCAATAAAATCTGATGTTAAAAGTTCATAATAATAGCTACGTTTCGTTCGGAGTTTCCCAAACTTCTTCAGGCAAGCAGGCAGTTGGCTCCACAGATGTTAATAACAGAGCCGCAAAGCGCTGGGTTTAAAATAGCTGTGCGCCCGACGAGCAGCTGGAGTCAATTAGCTTTGAAAGCCCCGGATTCCGTCTGGTTAACTGACAGCATTGTTCGTTTCATTGCATTCAGCATTAAATTACCTTTCCAATCAGAGGCGTTGTTCCAGTAGGGGCGGTACCGTAAGTTGCGTCCCGTCCTAGTCCCGTTTACCAAGTTGGCAGGAGTGCGGCCCCGCCCCCTTGCCGTCGGAGCCATTCCGTGCGGAGAAAGCAGCAGGCAAGAGACTCCCTGCCCGTTGCTTTCTCCGCACGGGAATGGCTCCGACAGCGAGGGGGCGGGGCCGCGCTCCTGCCGGCTTGGTAAACGGGACTAGGACGGGGCGCAACTTACGATACCGCCCCTACCGGAGCAACGCCTCTGTTTCCAATGATATATAACTTTATGGTATTATTCATGAATACAAGTTTTCCAAAAGGTTTCCACAATTTTGGCCACTAGTGGTGTCACCACCCCACCCCGAGGGTGTCCCCCGGTGTAGTCGGCACCCCCTGCACCCCCCTAGTGATGCCACTGGAATGGGCTCAGTAAAAGGGAAAAGTGCAATAGTGTCCCCTCAAATGATTAGACCTTGCTACCCGTTCAGCAGAGGGGGAAAAAAACAGGTCATCTCGTATCCAAGATTGTCTTTGTTCTGGGTTAATATGGTACATTCCCTCCTTAAGGGCTGCAATCCACTCACTGACTTGGGAAGAAACCCCACTGAGCAAGCCTGGGATCCAATTGTACAACTCCCTCCTTGGCTTGCCTTGAAGGAAGGGTGGGATACACATGGCAGAAATAAAGTGTGTAACTAAGAAGTATTCTCTCCCACTCCACCCCTTGAGCACAGTTTCATTCCACGCCCTGGTCGTGAAGCCGGTTTCAAGCCTCCTGGGTCTCCTGTTCCCAATGGATGCTTTTTGTCATCATTATCATCTATTTATTCATTCTGAAAACGCGCCTAAAAATATTCTAAGCACTATAAAGGCCTACAATGAACACGTTCCTGCCTGTAGGCTCAGAATCTCAACGTTGAATTCACACAAGTCTGGTTCCCTAGGGACCAGCCCTGCCCCAAGGGAAAGCTCGTCTGCCTGTCTCTCTTTCAGCCAAGCTGTCTCTACCACCGAAATCCCTTCCCTTTTCCCTCAGGCTCCTCCAAGGTGCCCCCAGCTCAGTTCAATCTTTCCGAAACCGGTTGTGCAGCTGGTTGAATCCTTGGCACAAAATCGGATCCATTTTCCCACCCCGCACTCCTCTTTTCTGCTGTCAGTTCTCCACCTGGGACAGGTGCAGACTTCCGAGGCTGCTCCCCCTCGTAGAGATGAAACTAATTTGGGGCGCAACATTCTCAAGCAGATTGGTCACTTTTTGCATTGGCTTATAACGTTTCTAACCGATATCCTGCTGATTTCTTTCTTTTTTTTACAGCACCCCAGTTGCGGATGGTGTAGCATTTGGACTGATTGTAAAAAAAGAAAAGAAAAAGTACAGTATATAAAACCTTGCAAGAGAATCCTTCACAGGAATTCCTTCAAATTACTCAGTAGTAGGTAAGATTTTGACATTTCCTTTTTTAAAAGGAAGCAAAAGTTGGATGACATTTGAAGTTCCAGAAGTCACATTTTGTCTTCTGAAATTTGACCAACGGCCTGCAAAGTGTCCGTTGTCCAAGTCAGGTCAAGCAGTTGGATCCTTTGGAAGGATGAAGCAACAAGCAACAATGCATTAGTGGGAGTTTTCCGTGCTTGTTTTTATACAAATCTAGCACCCAATGTGTGTGGGGGGTGGGTGGGATGCAATCTGGATCAGGACCACCGTGTAAGGCAGGGGTAGCCAAATGTGCTTCATGTAAGAGCCACATACGATAAACTTCAGATGTTTGAGAGCCGCAATATTTAAGAAGCATTTACATTCTTAAATATATTTACTCACCATGAACATTAAACTGATGTTTTAATTCAGAGCGGACTCTCCGTTTATACCTGGTAGATAATGATAAAGCTTGAAACTTTCTTATTTAGCTTTTATATTAGTTGTGATGCAAAAAGGAACTCAGCCAATATATTTCTGAGCCGCACATTATAGGTAAAAAGAGCCACATGTGGCTCAGGAGTCGCAGTTTGGCCACCCCTGGTGTAAGGTAAGGCGTGGTTACTATTTTCCCTCACCGTGGTCCCAATCTGGATCAGGCTCTCTGCACATGCTATTTACTCTGGGAGGAAACTCTTGGTACCAAAACTTGCTTGCTTGTTTGTTTGCTTTAATTACCATAGTTGCTTCGTTCAGACTGTGTCTTGTCTAGGCTAAGAACCTCTCTTGGAAGGACGTGCCCGGCCCACGGCGGAAAGTCTACTTGAGGAAGGGGTTGCTTGTCCCCTTCCCCGAGGGTAATGGCGGATGGGGCTGGTAGGTCTCCTCGGATTTCCACCAGCTATTTTGCTGGCGGAAGTTGGAGGAGGCTGTGTAACGGCCCAGCCGCCCTTCGGAGCCCAGTGGAGACCGGGATATGGCGGACGCCATGTCCCCGCCCCTCGCCCTCCCCCCCGTCCGCCGACCGACCGAGGTGTCCGCCAGATCCTACCTTTCTTGGGTCCAGCAACCGCTCGAGTCCTCGGCCGGCGGAGCTGGGAAGGCCAGCCTTGCGCCGGCCTTCTTGGCTCTAAAGTACTCGCCAAACGTGCCTTACGGCACGTTTGCGACTATTTCAGGCGGCGAACACTAGGTCCGCCGCCTGGAATTTAAGTAGGATTGCGCTGTAATTTATTTACTCTGAAGAACTGCAACAGCATGCTTCAGTGAGTATTAATATAACACAGGCACATCAGAGAATCAGAGAATCTGTTGGTAGTCTCTAAGGTGCCAGAAGACCCTTGAGGGTTCTGTTCCTGCAACGAACAAACACAACGACTTGCTTAGAATGGGTGCCATGGCTATCTAGACAGTGCTAGCACCAGTTTGCTAGGGGCAAGCTGCACAGGGCCTCCTAACTGAACCCTACCACTGAAGGTTCAGGCATCAGCTTGGCCAGGTCAGGTGAGCCCGCTTGATGGGCGTGGCATTTTGGCTAGTGTCTCACCTGGCTGGCCTCTGACACCACCCCTATATCCAGAAGCCAAGCAGCCTTTGCCAAGACTGACTTGTGATTATTCCATGTCGCTGACAGGCTGTCAAACATAGCTTGCCTCAGCCACTGCAGGGCGGTTCAGATCAGGGGCATCTTTAGGGAAGGGCAGGGAGGCTCTGCTCTGTCTCCCCTTCCCAGTCGAACCCAGGCAAATCCCAGGCTTGATGTGATGGCTGCCTTGATTCACATCACTTTCATGTTTTGCTACAGGCTGGCTCTCCTGCCAATTTTTTCTTTCCTCCTTCTCCCTCTGCGTCACACTCGCACCAGTTTGCTAATATAAGAACATCAGAAGAGCCCAGCTGCTGGATCAGGCCAAGGCCCCATCTAGTCCAGCTTCCTATGGCCCACCAGATGCCTCAAGGATAGGCTTACCAGATCTCCAACCGGGACAGAGTGCTAGACCTTTAGGAGAAGGAATGTGGGCAGGTGTAGCTTGTTAAACCTTAGAGCACAATCCTAGGCATGTCTACTCAGAAGCAAGCCCCATTGTGTTTAGTGGGGGTTTGCTTCTGAGTAGTCATGCCTAGGATTGTGCTCTAAGGGTTTAACAAGCTACAGTTGCCCACATTCCTTCTCCTAAAGGTCTAGCACTCTGTCCCGGTTGGAGATCTGGTAAGCATACTCAGGGAGCACACAAGACAACAAGAGACCTGTATCCTGTCGCCACTCCCTTGCACCTGGCATTCAGAGATAGCCTACTACTAAAACCAGGAGGTTGCTTATGGCTTGTAACCTGTGATGGTCTTTTCCTCCATGAATCTGTCCAAACCCCTTTTAAAGGCATCTAGGCCTGGTGCCATCACCACATCCTGTGGCAAGGAGTTCCACAGATGAATTACACGCTTTCGAATTATGCCTTTCGTATTTGGGATTTTTTAATCCCATTTTTTTTTCATTGTTATACATGTGCGTTCAGCTATCACAACCCACTCCTCGAATCTGGGGGAAAAACAACCTCCGCCTTTAACATTTCCTCCCAGTCCACAGCTGTACGCATTTAACTCCAGATGCATGAAGCTTCAAAATGGAAATATGTGGGGCAGGGAGAGAAAACCCTTTAATTTTGAATCTTTTTCTTGCATAATCTTAGGGAGATGTGGCTATGGGGGTGTCACACGAGCTTCTGCACATCAGAATTTATCAGGCTGCCATCTGAAGTGTTACCGTCAAGATGCACCTTTAAAACCTCAGTGAGAACCAGGTTCTAGCAGGAGACAAACTTTAGAACTCGCTACTCAAGGAGGTTTGCTGTACTCTTTGGAAACTTATTTTCCCAGGGTTGTTTTTTTTTGTTCTGGTTATTGTTCTCACGCCGCCGTAGCCTTGCTTTGAGGATAAAACCTTGTTTTAGACTTCATTGCATGATTTTAAAATATATTGTGAGCTGCCTCCCTACAGATGAGGTGGGATATACTGTACATTTGTAAGTGTAAACAGGAAGTAAGTTACCCAGGAGGGCTGTGTAACATACTTGGATTTTTCCAAGTTCAAAAATGGAATTTTCAACATTCTGATTTTTTTTTTAAAAAAATTAGAATACAGGGGTTCCAAATCTGGTCAGAGCCACAGAAGAAGAGAGAGAGAGAGAGAGAGAGAGAGAGAGAGAGAGAGTGAGTGTGTGTGTGTGTGAGAGAGAGAGAGAGAGCGAGAGAGAGAGAGCGCGACCATTTCTCTTCCATCGCTGACATTTTCCCCCAAAGCAATAGCCTTACAGCAGTGGTTCCCAAACTGGGAAGTGTGGAGACCAGCCAGGGGAGCCGCGAAGTGCCACAGAATCCTCTTGAAAAACAGTGCAATGCTAATTGGCAGGCATCAACATCATGTAATGGGGAGCCGCAACCAATGGTCAAGGGAGTCGCAGGTCAAAAAAGTTTGGGAAACACTGCCTTACAGGAAAGGAGATACAAGATGTAGCTGTATGATGAAGCAATCTCAAACTACTCCTATGTAATTGGGGTTCCTTTCCAAGCCTTTAATCGGAGTTTAAAATAGGCAGCCCAACTGCTTTCCTCCATAAGGGACACTGCTTGTCTCCAGCTGCTCTTTCACATATAGCAAATGCTGCCGCTTCTCTTTGCACGGGCCCAGCTAACTTGCCCTTTTCAACCAGGAGCAAAGGCTGGCCCTGGTTTCCTTCGGATCTCTGCTTTCCCAGCTATGCAAGCCTGTGGCCATGTATTGCAATCAATAAAGGGCAATAGGAGAGGTTCAGAATGGCCGCTTTGCCAAGAGAAAGAGCAAGGAGGCCGAGATGCCTGCGAGTACTGTCACTTGTGGGATGCTGTTTCACCCACACAAGATTGGGCCACAAGGAAAGCCACCCACCCACCTCCGTGAGAACCAAGGCCCAGGGAGATTGGACCAATTCATAGATGACAAACAGACTCCATGGCTACTGTACCTCCAGATCTAGTGGCTTTCTGCCTCTGTGTTATCAGTTAAAGGTAGAGGTCTCCCCTGCTCAAAAGCCAGTTGTGTCCGACTCCGGTGCTCATTTCTATTTCCAAGGCCGAAGAGCCAGCGCTGTCTGAAGACACTTCCGTGGTCATGTGGCTGGCGTGACTAACGGAACGTATCATCAGTTACAGACCAGCTATTGCTAAGTCTTAGGTCAGCCCCCTAAGCAACCCCCTTCCCAGCAAACCCCCCCCCCCATGAGCTTATTATTTGGCCTATCCCCTTACTACTAAGTCACCTTTTCTGCCAGCCATTACAGCTATGCCTTTAGCAGCAGCGTGCCAGGTAGGCAGGCAGGCATGGTTGAGCTTGTCACCAAATGCAGATCAGCAGGTGACCAGGACATCTCCTCCCTCTCCCCTAAAGAGATCTGGCAACCCGTACTGCTCCTTTTAAGAGAGGTTTGGTTTAGATTGTGGCTAGGTGGGGACTTTGGGAGGTGCAGAGATAAGCTTCACTTAGTGGTAACCATCTTTTCTTCCACCATAGCGATATTCAAACAGCAGCTAAACTTCCTACTTCAATGACTCACCTGAACAGGTGAGCCAAGCCTGCAGTGCCCAGACCTGGTAATTATAATACAAGTTTTTTTCCCCATCACCAGCCCCAGGCACCCCTCATGTACCCCATGTTCTTCCCCATCACCACCCCCAGGCACCCCTCATGTACCCCATGTTTCTTTTTGCCCCCAGATCAGGCACAAGAAAAAAAAGTAGTCTGGTTTGTAGCTCAAGTTGCTTTAATCCAATACAGACATGCTGTTGTTGTTGTTCAGGCTTTCAATAATCACAGACACAGCATTACATATACCCAGATCTTATTTTCTGGTAGTTGAACTCCAGCAGGATTTCATCCAAGAAAGCATCTCACTGGAGCCAGCTCCTCACAGATTCTCATTACAGACTTCCAATAGTGCAAATCAACAATACATGTTCAATTTCCCACAATTTTAGAAGCCCAACATGTCCAAAGGAAAAAAAAACCCACAGCATTCAATCACGAAGACGCTGCTTTTCATCTGCATGAAACTACAGTATTACAAAATATTCTGAAGTTGCTTTTTTAATCATACAGTGTATTTACAGAGATGAGGAAAAAGCGTCGATTCAGTGGCAACAGCTGCACTTGTCTGATAAGGGCTCTTTGCAGACACAGCCCTTAGCGCAATTGTTGCAGCCGGCAGGGCAGCAGGAACAGCAGCCTGAAAAAAGGAAGGAACACATCGACAGTTAGGCCCACAGAGAGCAAAAGGATCTGGTCATCATTTAGTTGCCGTTTCATCAACAAAAGAAAAAGTGGGGTTTGCATAAGGGCACAATGCCCGGACATCTATATATAAAGGATTCCTATTAGTCCAGTAAAGACACAAACTTGTGCATATTTTAACATGTTGTTGGCACAGTTTCCAACTCAACAGGCAAGCTTCCCAAGGCTGCAATCCTATGCACTTTCCAGGGAGTAAGCCCCATTGAATGCAATGGGACTTCCTTCTGAGCAGACATGCATAGGCTTGCACTGAAAGTTTTATAAACTGGTGAGACAACTGGTTTACTTTAGGAGCATCAATGCCAGCAGAGAAACTGGAGAGCTTTGGCTACCCTATTTGGAGGAGCTGCTGCTGGAGATTGTAAGTGGACACTTAAACTGCAGTGGGCAGAAGCATCGCCGGGGGGCGGGGCAGGCGGTGGGCCCCCGGACGATAAGTGGGGGTGTGTGACAAAGCAGCACGGGGGGCAACAACCATGCTGTTTCAGCGGCAGGAACAACGGGCGGTGGAGAGGGCAATCGGTTTGGCCCACCCTCCTGCCCTGCGCCTCTGAAAGAATTTGCAGTGGCAGTGACATCACTTCCGGTGGTGACGTCACAGGGGGCCGCATCGCGACACCACTGGCAGTGAGCAAATAAACCGACACCGATGGGGTTGCAAGATCTGCCCACGACAAAATTCCCCATCACTACAAGCTCTAAAGAACATGCTAGTAGTATTCTTACTGCCCCAGCTGGATGCTGGTTTCCTTCAAAGCATTCTAAAGTGGCACTTTCTCCAAAGAAAGAGAATACTGGATACAGGTTCCTGTGCTAGGCAGTTGTATGGTGGGTTTTCTGGGTCACACAGGTCTTGATCTCATGTCTAGATTGAGCCTATCAATGCAAAGACTCGACACTCACCCCTCCCACCATCTCTCCTAAGACCCCCTTTCTTGGAATCAAAGAGACACTCACTTTTTTTACAAGATGTACACTTGCAATTCTTGCATTTGCAGGATCCAGCACAGCTACAAGAGCCACCTGGGAGGACGGAAAGTCACACATTAAATAAAAAGCCACACAACATTTGACACCCAAAAGCCATCACGCCACACAGTTGGATATGGGATACTGCTCAGGCCTGGATAAGGCAGCCACCTGGCATGCCCCAGTTCTCTAACCTGTATAACAGGTGCAATATTAGGGGTGCGTGTGTTTTATATATCAGGAGTGGCCAAACTGCGGCTCTTTGACCTAATGTGCGGCTCTCGGAAATATATTGGCTGAGCTCCTTTTTGCGTCACAATTAATATAAAAAGGTAAATAAGAATTTTCAACCTTTAGAATTATTTACTTGGTATAAACTGAGAATCCACCGGATTAAAAAACAAGTTTAATGTTCAGGGTGAGTAAACATATTTAAGAATCTCAATGCTTCTTAAATATTGCAGCTCTCAAACATCTCTCTTGTGGCTCTCAAAACATCTGAAGTTTATCGTATGTGGCTCTTGCATTACGCAAGCTTGGCCAACCTGGTTATATATACACATACTATATATATATAAAATGTGACCAAGTCTTAAAGAGGACAGGCATCTTGGGCTGACCACCTATCAGAGGCTTACCGGTACTTTGGATCAAGTAAGCAGAGCATTTCACCACACAATAAGGGGGAAAATGCTTAAGGGGTTTAGGCTTGGGCAAGGTTGCTGCATTTAAGGAGGCCAAGTTTCCAGGGCCAGAGATAGATAGTCCTCCCTGCAAAAAGTTCTGAAAAAAGCCAAGACCCAGAGCACTTGCAGGCCCACCGTAGGGTAAATACTTTTGCAAATGGGAAGTTAAAAGTATGGAAAGTGAATGGTTCAGTACATCGTTAAATACCAGTCAAGCCACTCACACAACACTTATTTATGCTAAAGCATGGGGGGGGGGGGGGGGAAGGAAGAGGTTATTCCAAAGCAGAGAAATGACATTTTTGTTCCAGCGAGGGAAAATGTTCCATGGAGAAAACAAATCTAGGAACTGTTCTCCACAGAGAAGGAGATGTTCAAGAAGAGCCAAAATGTTACTTGGATTATGAGTCAGGGGAAACAATACAGGTTGAGTAATGAGTATCCTTTATCCGGACTGCTTGAGACAGGAAGTTGTCTGGATTTTGGAATACCTATTTGCAGCATATCTATAATGAGACATCTTGGGGATGGGACCCAAGTCTAAACACAGAATTCATTTATGTCTCATCATATACACCTTATACACATAGCCTGAAGGTAATTTTATACAATATTTTAATAATTTTGTGCCCCAGCATGCCTTGCGCTGTCAGCCAGATGCTGTAAAAAGTTTTTCCTAAAAGTCATAGTCCCCAAAACAGATTTCAGAATAGTCTGGATTTCGGATGTCCGGGTTAAAAGGGGCGGGGGGGGGGGTTGTAACCACCTAACCAACCTGTATATCTAAACAAGTTCGAGCCTCCAAACTAAGCTTAAGAGAGCCCAGCAGAAATCGGCACTTTGCTTCTATGAAAAGCGGGCTTAATCCGGAGCAACTCCCCCAAGAAACGCTCTTACTACTAGCGACAAGAGCAGGTTGGAGAATCAGGACTACTTTTGCTGACGAGTAAAGCCCATTCAACTCAATGTGAAGGAACAGACCTCCAGCAGCTGCACAAACCCTTTGCAATTAAATTAAGAAGTGCCACGAAGGTACGATCCTGCATACACTTCCCCACTAGGGCTTACTTCTGGACCGCGAGGAAAAGCAGCAGCCCTGGAGCAGAACAGGATAGGCACGAACTCACTCACCGGTATTGCAGGCGCAGTTCTGAGGATCCATAATCACGCTGGAAGGGGATGGTCTTCTACCGTCTATGCTCGTTTGCCTGCAGCAGATTGGAGTCGAAGAGATGAGTTGATGCTCCAGGGCCGCCTCGGCCGCTATTTATCGCCCCCGGCAGGCAAGAGACCGCGCGCAAAAACGCCCACACACCGCGGCCGGGCGCAAATGCACCGGGCGCAAAGCAAAGACAACCCGGGCCGCACCTCTCCGCCCAGCGCCGCGTGCAAAGGACAAAAGCCGCGCTGAGCGCACACACGCACACTCTCGCTTTCCATTCTGGCGCCGTGGCGAAAAGGCCGGCCAGCCCCCTTGCTTGCCTCCTCTGGGATGGGGCTGTGTTTGCACACGGTCGGACGGAGCCCGCTTGCTGGCACGGGCCGTACGGCTCCTCGTGGACGCGTGCAGATTTGTCCTTGCCAGGGGTGTTGCAACTTGCAAGACACACACACACACACACACACACACACACACACACACACACACACACACACACACACGGCTGAATTCCTGGAAGAGGGCGGCAACCCTGATGCTGCATTTTGTTGCCCCCTTCTCCCACCCCCCCAACCCCCCAGGATCGTTTACCTTCTCATCCCCAGCAAATTGCCCTTGGCAAGATGTGCAAGGATTCCGTTATTTCGATCCCCATGCATGCAGGTTTACTTCGAAGTAAATTCTACTGAGGCTTGTGTCAAAGGAAGCCTGCCTAGAATTGCAGGCAACAATACCTGTTCAAAAATACAATACAAAATAAATCCTGAAGGGTTGAAATCCATAAATGGGTACTATTGGATGGAGGGAGGGGGGCGGTCGAGTTTGGAATTGTCCTATGCAAAAACAAAGCCTCTGTTCATTCAAGACACACAACCCTAATGTGTTTCATAGGGGAGAGCCTCTCATTCACATCAGTGTATGATTTGTGATAGCCCAAAGCTTAGCTTGATGTGAAAGCCCCGCCCCCACTAATATACAACATGCTCTGTATATGTTGTGTCCAGGAAGGACCACCACAATTTCAATGCATTTTGAGCCAAACCAACACATTGGATCAGACTGACAGCACAATCCTATGCATGTCTACTCAGAAGGAAGTCCCATTGTATTCAATGGGGCTTACTCCCAGGAAAGTGTGCATAGGATTGCAGCCTTAGTCTGTGTCCAGCAGGACTTAATGTGAGTTAGGGGGACTGACACAATGCCAGGTTGCTGTTCTCGAAGTGAAGCTGTCTCAGTTGCAACAAAAACACCTTTAAAAAAATGGAACAGATTTTCTTTCCTTAAAAACAAACGGAAGAGTAAGCTTCCGTGGACTAGTTAGCTAGTTGAACTGGGGTCCAGTGCAGCAGGAAAGGATGGTTGAATTAATTATATGGACACATTTATCATGTCACAAGAAACTGGTTTCTCTTCCAGGTTGCTGTTACAAGGGTCATAAGTTAAACATAGTTATTGTGCAGAGCAACAGAGCAAAAACTAGCACAGCAGTGACTATTAATAAGTTGTTACAGTAACAGATTGCTGCTGCTGCTGCCGCCTTTGAGCAAAGTACACAGAGTCCAGTACACAATAATACAAGAACACACATGGCAATGCCATTCGCTGCTCTCCCACGGAGTGCAAAAGGATGATGCGCTCACCCGGCAGTACAACCCAGGGGGGACGAGTGCAAATCTGCACCCGCCTCATTCGTGCTGGAAGGTCTGCCCCTTCCTCTTACCCAATCGCTTGGCGCTGTGTGCAAAGGCAAAGCCCCCCCCCCCGCACATGACAACACAAAGATGCTTTATCTAGGCAGGCGTTGAGTGTGGTGTGCAAAGCCTAAAGCGATCATACCGTAGCAGAGGGTGAGTCAGCAGTTGTATGACACAGAGATACTGAGGACAGAGACAGGTTTCTGAGAGCCAAGATAGCATCCTCTATGCCGGAGTCTGCGGCTTCCTTTGCATCAAATTCCTGTTGGGCGTCACCGTGTGAGTCTGTTGCGACAAAAATCAGAGCCTTGTGCCGCCTGAAAGGCAACTCATTTATTTCATCATAAACTTTTGCAAATTACGGCCCGTTTCTCATCAGATAGCGTGATTATCATTTGGCAGGCATACATATGCCCCCCGGGGACAGAGAAAGAGGGAAGAACTGAGGTCAAAAAGATTGATAAAGAAAATGTACTTAAACAAGTAGGTTAAAAAAGCCTTTATTTTTCTGTGTGCACAGGAGACCAAGGCAGAGAAAATGAATTCTCTGCTTCTCTGAAACTCTCCCCGTACAAGCCAGCCTTTATAACAAAAAGTAACATGAGCAAGTGAGCCCAAAGGGAAAAAAAATACATACCGAGAACACAGCACTAGCGGTTCTCAGGCCATTCCTCAATATCTAGGGAACAATGAACAAGAAGAGTCAAGCTGTCTTATTCTTGCTACGTCGCTTTTCTCTGCCAAGCCTCCTATGTGATTTTTTTTCCAGCTTGATTGAAGAGGTTCAGGAAGAGGTTCAGAGGTTCATGGGCGATAGTTGACCACAACAGCTTCTCACACATGTCGAACAGCTTCTGCTAAAAGTACCATGAAGATGCAGCTGCAAGACCCTTTATGGTTTTTGTGGCAGCCCACCAACACAGCTGGCATCCCTCTAGACTAGAGGCAGGTAGGCTAGCTAAGCTGAGTGAATTTTAACCCAAGTACAAAGGAGCAATAGGGCCCTGTTGTGACCCCACACCTGTGAATGAAGGAACAGGATAAAATATTGTCAATACTGTGGGAGACCATTCTCTTTAAATGCCTGAGAGAGGTACCGTAATTGCTTTGCATCAGCATAAGAACATAAGAAGAGCCCTGCTGGATCAGGCATCCCTCTAGTCCAGCTTCCTGTATCTCACAGTGTAGGCTTACCAGATTTCTTCCCAGGACAGAACGTAGCCCTTTAGGAAAAGGAATGTGGGCAGGTGTAGCTTGTTAAACCTTAGAGCACAATCCTAGGCTCTAGCAACATCTTCCAGAGAATGGGGCTTGCTTCTGAGTAGATATGCCTAGGATTGTGCTCTAAGGTTTAACAAGCTATACTTGCCTCAGGGAGTACACAGCCAACAAGATAACCTGTTTCCCGTTGTCACTCCCTTGCACCTGGCACAGAGAAAACCTACTTCTAAAGCCAGGAGGTTGCTTATGGCTTGTAACCTGTGATGGTCTTTTCCTCCATGAATCTATCCAAACCCCTTTTAAAGGCATCTCGACCAGGTGTCATCACTACATCCTGTGGCAAGGAGTTCCACAGATGTATTACACGCTGGGTAAAGAAATATTTTCTTTGGAGCAATAATAAGCCAGGCTGCAGAGAGTTCTCTCACTCTTTCCGTCTGTATCTCCCTCCACTGACAAGCTGTATGGGGCTCTGGTTAAATGTCCAGTCATTTTGCTTTGCCCATTCATTGCCAGTTGGGAGTGAATCAGCATTGCTCCCCCCCTTCTCATATTCACTGGTTCTCTCCATGGTTATAGCCGGTTTCAGACGTTCTCTAAGTGTGGACACAGTACTGTACATGCTTACAGACCAAGCCGGCCCATCCATTAGGTCAACTGAGATGGTTGCCTCAGGCAGCAGATTGGGGAGGCGCTCACCTCGGTCTGTCCACTTGCCGCCTCTGTTGCTCTGCTGCCTCTTCCTCCTGTTCTGTGAATTGGCAAAGGAAGTGGAGGACGAAAGAGGAAGTGCATAGCCCACCACACTCCTCTCCACCGCACTTCCTCTTCTGTGCTGTCCCCCTCTTCCTTTGCTAGTCCAGAGAGTGGGAAGAGGAGGTTATTTCAAAATAGCCTTCCTGGATCCAGGCCAAGGCAGGTCTAACCCAGCATCCTACTGCTTCCCGCTGTGGCCAAGCAGTGGGAAGCAGTCTGTTAGGTAGGCCGTGGGCCACGCCCTGGACGCTGGGAAGAGCCACAAGCAGGGCAGGGATGAAGGCAAGAACTCTCTCACTTATTCTCAGCAGCACCTAGTACCCAGAGCCAGGTAGACTGCCGGTGAGCATAGAAGTTCCATTTAGCTATCATGACCAGTGTCAACTACCGACAGACCTCTCCTCTTCTTCCTCTTCCTCCCCCTCTGTGAATTTGTCTGATCCCCTTGTCAACGCACAGAGACCAGTAGCCACACCACAGTGACTTTCAGAAATTAGTGGTAGTGGTGTGAAAGTCTTTTAAAAACCTGTCTTGAGCCAACTGCCAGCTTGTTTCATTTGGAAAAGATCAGTTTACTGGGCCCAGCAGTTTTTTTTTCTTCCCTCCAGCTGGCCTCTGTGATCAGAAACAAGCCTAACTGGGAAGAAAACTCTGTGTGTGTGTGTGTGTGTGTGTGTGTGTGTGTGTGTGTGTGTGAGAGAGAGAGAGAGAGAGAGAGAGAGAGAGCGCACCCCTCCTCACTGATTCCCCCCCCCCGCATTTGCAAAATCTCCTGTTTGCAGAAGTCACAGGTGGTTCTGCCTTTTAGAAAATCATTCAGAAAGGGAAAGTTCGCAATGTGCAAAAAAAGATACATTCGTTACTGAGTCAGTGACGATGAATCACACTTCTTGGAGTTGTTCATGTGCTGGCTGTAGTTGCAGCATTTTCAGGAAAAAATGCAATGTCACTGAGCGAATGTTGACACAGACAGGACGGCCAACTTCCGCTCTCTTTCCGAGAGAGACCCGGCAGTTCTCCAGCAGAAGCCAGGAAGTGTTTGGCAGCAGAAACTCCTTCAATGTTTATTTGTCCACAACCATAATCTCTGTTTGACTGGATTTAAAAAAAAAAAAAACAACAACCCCACTTCGTTGTTTAATGTGCAATGCTTCAGTACAGGTAACGAACATGAAAATGAGCAAACTCAGGAAGATAGTGGAGGACAGGAAGGCCTGGCGGGATACGGTTCATGGGATCACGAAGGGTCGGACACGACTTAACGACTGAACAACAACAACATACTGAGGCTGAAACTCAAATATTTTGGCCACCTAATGCGAAGAGAGGAGTCTCTGGAGAAGACTCTGATGCTGGGAAAGGTTGAAGGCAAAAGGAGAAGGGGAAGGCCAAGGATGAGATGTTTAGACAGCATCACCGATGCAACGAACATGAAAATGAGCGAACTCAGGAAGATAGTGGAGGACAGGAAGGCCTGGCGGGATGTGGTTAATGGGATCACGAAGGGTCGGACACGACTTAACGACTGAACAACAATCTAGCCTAAATCTACTTCCCTGTAGTTTCAGCTTCTTGAGATCTGGATCTTTCGGCTCAGCATCGCGTTCACCTTTTTTGCAGCTGCAGCACACTGGTGGCTCATATTCATCTTCTGGTCCACTAAGACACCTGAATCTTTTTTCACATGTATGCCTGCCAAGCCAGGTTTCCCCCATCCTGTACTTATGCCCCTGATTTTTTGTACCCATGTGCAGGACTTTACATCTGCCTCTGTTGAAGTTCATCTTGTTGGTGGTTGGGCCCGATGATTAAGCCTGTCCAGATCGTTTTGAATCCTGATTCGGTTTTCCTAGGTATTAACTGCCCCACCCCCCAACTTTGGTCGTTCAACCAGTTTCGAATCCACCTAAGAGTGGCGCCATCTATAGCCCACACGTTACCGTTTTATCCACAAAGATATCGTGGGAGACTTTGCCAAATGCTCTGCTGAAGTTGAGGTACGTAGCATCCAGGGTGTTCCCACGGCCGATCAGACTAGTCACTCTTATCAAAGGAAATAAGATTAGTCTGGCATGCCTTGACGAACCCCTGGTGGCTCTTGGGTATCACCACTTTATTTGTGCTCACAGACGGTCCGCTTAATAATCTGTTCTAGGAGCTTTCCAGATGTTGACATCAGGCTGATCGATCTGTAGTTTTCTGGATCTTCCTCCTCCTCCCTTTTTTAAAAGATAGGGATGACATGTACTTCTCTCTGGTACTCTGGCGCTTCTCTCCTTCTGTAATCTCAAAAATTACAGACAGTGGCTCCAAGATCACACCTGCCAGCTCCTACAGTGCCTGGGGTGTAGTCACTGGTGTCGCTGGAGGGACTCTCCTGCGCATTGCTTTCTCTCCGCTGACGGGCTCCTATGACGAGGGGGTGGGGCGCCTCGTACCGGAGAGCAACGGTGGGGCGGAAAGCTGCAGAACTTAGCTTTCCACCCCACCTCCAGCGACGCCAGTGGGTGTAGTCCAGCTGGTCCTGGAGACTCACATTCAGGTAAAGGCACCAGGTTTTCTTTTGGCCTACCTTGAACCACGATATCTTTGCCTACCTTGACCCCCCCCCTCAATGTATTCTTAAATAAATAAATTAGTGCACCTGTTCAGTTGGGGTATGAAAGGCAGGGTTAAAGTGACATACAGTCACTTCTTGTTATCTGCTAGGGTTCGGTTCCTGGAAAACTTAGTGGATACCGAATTAGCGGATACCGAATCATTGAGCCTATGAGAAAAATGGGGTTAGGTTCCAGGGGACCCCCTTCGCCATACATTCTTTGAACTTTGTGAGCCTGAATCTTACCTTGAAGTTTATGGGCTGGGTGATTGTGGGGGCAGTATCCAATAAACCACATTGGCTCTTTGTGATGGGACAATTCCTCACTCTAGCAAATTAAGTATTATTCCTTCCTAACAACATTATGTAAATATAATTATTATTCATTATTATTATTAACAGTATTTATATACCGCTTTTCAACAAAAGGTATTGTACAGTATCCTGGAAGCCCAGAGAGAGCACAAACAGTTCCCATTGCCTTGCAAATGGCATTCAACAGAAAACATACACACACAGTAACTCCAGAAGAGATAGATTGCCTTTTACAGTAAATGCAGTAAATGCAGCGAGGCAGGGAAATTTGCTTCCAGAGTAATGTGGAGACCCGGGGGAAAAAAAGCTTAAGTACGCACCCCTGAGAACAATAGCCACGAAAAGATCGCAGATAACGAGAGCAGACCATGGATCCGGAGACTTAGGTGGCAATTCTGCCTCTCATAGTTAAGGTAAGTGAATTTGCAGGTAGTGAATTCTCATATAAAGAGAACTGACTGTATTCTGTTTCCACTGCTTGTTTTGCATTCAGGAGAACGTTGCCAGAAGGCCGTGCTCAGCTGGAGTCTGGGCAGCCGGGCAGGAACTGGAAAAAACAGCTGCAGGTTGAGGTGCAATGAGCAGGCAAGTTGACTTCTTAAAATCAGACTAGGTGCTCCATACCATAAGTAGTGCTTGAACTGGGGAGAACCCGAGGAAGGGGCTTAATCCACAAGGCCTGACACGACACCCCCACAGTTGGCCCAATCAGGCTCCTGGAGTTTTATGAAAATAAATAAAGGCAAACACAGCCTTAGGGGGATGCGGGGGCTCAGGGTGCATTATTTTTAATGCAGCCAGGCCAAGGCCAGCCAGGCATAGGGTGGGGGGGTCCACATTACCCACACATCCCATGTTAAAGTGGGTGCATGCCCCAACCCTCCCCTTACCGCCACTGTATCCTTCCTCCCGCCGCCACCCAGGCTACTTGCTCAAAACCGACAGGCCTGGGAGGATGCTGAGAGTGGAAGAGGCCCTGTCGCTTGCAGCATCCTCTTACCTGGCCGTTGCCCCCAGAGGTGGTGGCGGAAGAAGGCAAGGAAGGGGTGCCTGTGCTCCGACTCCCATCAGAACAGGATCAAAGCAGTCCCCAACCATCTTCTCCAGCACCACTGCTGTCTGTGATCAGGGCCTCCAAGAAGAATTTTATCAGGGGGCATGAAGTTTCTCTTGGGCTCCATCCCAAAGAGGGGGGGGCAAAATGGGGCAGGGGAGGGCAGCAACAGCTAGAAAAGTCTCTGGAGCCCAGGTCTACCAGGCTTCCTGATGTGGCATCCAGGTCTACCCGCCCAGTAGACCTGGCCTTCCGGTTGGCCCGGCCACCGTCTTTCACTCTCTATGAGGCCAGCTGAGATCCCAGAAAATTTCTGGGCCCGCTCCTTTGACTCTTGGACCCCCCCTTTTGACCCTGGGCCCAGGTACAATTTACCCCCATTACCCCCCTCTCATGGGCCCTGTCTGTGATCATGGCAGTGGCCCGGTAGGAGATGGTACTGGACTGTTGCCGCACTGAGTGGGGGTCCCGAAGGGCCACAGAGAAGTTGTCGCAACTTTCCCTACTCTAAGGATTGCTACAGTAAAGAGGCTACCATAAGAGGCAAGGAGGTGGACCCCCTTGTAATTTGAGCACTGTCCCTGAGAGTAAACCTCCCCCCACCCCAAAAAACAACAACAACCCACAGGTGGATGGGTGAATGTTGCAAGTCACTGACCTTTGTATTTCCACTTCTCTCAGGGGAGGGATGGGCTGAACAAATCATGCTCCAGCTCAGTGTTTCTCAAACTTGGTGGGTCCCACATAGCCTCCAATGAAAACACGGGTGATGGAAAGATCAGATAAGTAATTGCCTCAAACCCTGAGGCTATTCAAAAATTAGATAGCTGCTAATTTCACTGCAAAGAGCTGAGCTCCTGCAGTTTGCAAACAGCTGAGCTCCTGCAGTTTGCAAGCTTGTGTGAATATAGGGAGATAAATGTTTGAGCCTCTTTTTTCTGGTGTTTTTTTTTTCAAGTCCGTCAGTGACAGGTAGTGGGGGCTGGTGAGGGCTGGCTCACACATAACAGCCTCTCCAGCCTGGAGGCTATTCATTAGGGCTGCCTCATTATGAGAAATGGGTTGAGCTTTTTTTGCAAATAAAGAAATAAAATATTAGAATACAAGACACAAGTTTTATGGGTGAAGTAGCCATGTAATTAAATATAAAATACAAAGAACTCCAGGCACACACGTGTAAGATCTTCAAAAAGCGCCACTCATAACAAGCAGCAAAACAATGAGTGCGGAGAACTCCGATGTTTACAGGAACCGACGTTTCGTCTTATTTCCTAAGACATTATTTAGGTCAAGACAGCTTGGCTGTTGGGATGGCACTGAAAACCAACACTCATTGTTTTGCTGCTTGTTATGAGTGGCGCTTTTTGAAGATCTTACACGTGTGTGCCTGGAGTTCTTTGAATTTTATATTTAATTACATGGCTACTTCACCCATAAAACTTGTGTCTTGTATTCTAGTAGCTGGCCATGAAAGCTTTCGTTCTAAAATAAAATATTACTTGTAAATAAATAAAGATATGATTTCTTTCTAGATCACCTTTTTTTTTAAGGCTCGTCAAGCTAGGTGGGTCCTGGTCAAGCGTCGTTTTAAAAAGTGGCTCAAATGATTCGGAGCCACTGCTCTAGCTAGGTCCCACTTCACAGCTACCCTCTCCTGTTGCAGAGGCAACGTGGGGAATATTAGTATCAGGGCCGGTCCAGGTCTCCCTGTGCCTGAGTTGGTTTTCCAAATGCTTCACACACACACACACACCCCCGGCTTCATTCACACCAGCCGCTCAAACAGAAGCAAAAATCGAATGGCGTAGAGAGGAGAGAGTATGGTGGTTGCTCTCCTCTTTGCCCCCCCCCTTTTTGAAGGCCAGGACAAACAGCGGTGGCAGGCAAATGGAAGAGTCCCCCCCCCATCAGCCTCATTCACACAGCCCACCTCGCATCAGCTTCTCATGACAGCACTGGGGCGCTCTTCCCATAGGCCCCTGCCCCAAAGTCTTCTCAAGTTACTCCAGCAGCAACACCGGCGGACAGAGTTGCTCTGATGATCCCACCAGTATAGTAGCAGAACTGGGCTGCAGACGTGAGCTAGCCAGACAGGCAGGAAAATGGAGAGAGGGCTAAGTTTTACTGGGGGGGGGGGGTTGTCCCTAGCATGACGGCTGCTTGTTTTATTGCAGGGGTGGCCAACCTTCCACCATTAGGGCTTCTGTGTTCTTAAGAGTTGTGTAGAAGACAGAATCTTGGCAGCTGCAATTGCTGATGGTGCTGCTAAAGCAGCTGCACCTGCTGAAATGCCCTCACCTATACAACCATTTAAAGGGCCAGCATTCATGTTGAAAGGTTGGCCACCACTGGTTTATTGCTCTGTTTCTCTTTTTTTTTTGCTTTCACCCCAGCGCTAATCTAAAACATACCATTTTGCAAGAATTTCAGCATGTGTGACATGCACAACTTTTCCAACCTGGCTCTGTGGGAGACACTGGTTCTCTCCTCCTCTCACGTCTAAAGCCTCCAGTAACCACAAACATTTTAGGAGCCAATAATAACACAATATTTGTATTATTAATAGACAATAAATTTAGGGGAGCCAAGCAAGACCTCTCTGCTCACATAAGCTACCAGGCAGTCTTTTGCCCTCCTTGGTATTTGGTTTGGAATATAAGGCTTCATCTATCCCACACTGTTCAGGGGCTACAGCAGACTGAGAATAAAATGTAGTAACCTATATAAGGAAGAGATAGTCCATAAGTGACCTGTGGCTACCATGAAAACCAGAGAACAGTGGACTGGGGTGGGGGGGAAATAGGTGCAATGTTGAGATCCAAGACTGGTAGTTGCTTTCTGAGTTGTCAGAGCTAGGAGCCTTTAGGATTTAAAAAAAGGAAGGGTGCCGGAGGACAAATTTTTTTTTTGGGGGGGTGTCAACTTTACCTCTTTTACTATCTTCCTTTTAGTTGGAAGCAGATTTTCCAAGAGACCGTAGTGTCCAAACAGAGATCAAATCGCCCCCTCCCCCTGATACTAAAAACATAACACAGTGAACAGGTGCAGTTTTATTGCCCCTTTAATAGTTCCCCCAGATCTGCAACTAGGAAGAAACAAGCAAAGAACAGCAACTTATATTTCTGCATAACAGGCATCCTCCTCCTCTCCAGACGGGTGGATCTGTTATGCATTGGAAAGGATCAATTTCTCCCATCAAACATGCTGCAAAGCTAGGCAAAAAAAATCTTCACGCCAGCAAAGACCAGGCCAGAACAGTACATCATACTGAGATGCAGCAGGCTAACTCCTTCACACACGTGATTCTCATAGGAGCCTCTCATTCAGCTTCCTGTCTCACAGTTTGGGAATAACTAGCTGATGATTGTGTCTGTAGAATTGATTGGTACAGGTTTGTTTTATTTCAGTAGTTACAGTTTAGGGATTTGGTAATCATCTGTTTTCAAATGGGCTTTGTTGATATCAACGATCCATTTTCCAAATTCCGATACCCAATCCCAAACTAAAGTTTATGACCCTATTCAGAGAGGCATCTGGGAGTTGGAACTTGCACCCAGGAAGGGACTGGGCAGTGACTCACTAGCGCCACCCTCCGCAAAAGAAAGAGGCAAAGAAAAAGACGGCAGCAATGTCGCTTATATACATAGAGCTTTATTGCTCTCGCGTAGCTTATTTTCACATCTAAATGCTAAGAAATGCAAATACATCAAACGGACAATGAGATCACACTCTTGCTGGCAGTCAAAATATACAGATCGATGCTCCGAGAGCGAGGGGGGGGGGCTTCACTTGCAGCAGCTGCATTTGGTGGAAGGGGGGCCTTTGCAGATACAGCCCTGAGCACACTTGGAGCATCCCACCGGACAACAGGAACAGCAGCCTGGAGAAAGAGGGAACGAAAGACAACCTTGTGATTTGGGGCTGCAGCAGGGACTGTAGGAAGGAGGAGGAGGAGAGAGGTTAGGGCAAAGGAGCCAAATATTTAACTTGCAATTGTTCGAGTTGCTCCAAGTAAGGGTTCTGCCACAAACACTGACAGTTGCTAGTCCCATAAGGACCTAGCCCCAGTGTATGTACAGGAGTGCAGCCACGCATACACAAACAGAGGTTTCACATCGATTCACACACACCCCTTTCTGTTTCCGAGATACATTTGAAAAGCATTTGGTCTTGAAGTCGCTTGAGCAGCAGGGCAATCCATGCTTCTGCAGACTGCATAGCAGCATAGAACAGTTACTCCTACATTAACTTCAGCGCATTAACTTCACTGCTGCATACAGTTGGTCATGTTCCCCCCCCCCCAAGCCACTGCTGTTCCAAGGAGCTGGTGTAGCGTGACAGCTAAGAAATCGAGCCATGAATCAAGACTTCCCCCATTTGAACCTCACCAGGGATTCTCACTAGGTGGCCTTGGGCACAATTCCAGCCTCAGCCTTCCCCAGCTGCAAGATGGGGATAATTATTCTTCCGACTTTACAGGGTTGCTGCAGTATTTTACACATGTATTTTGCTAACATGTGTGCAAAAAGGCATGTTAAAAAAACAACAACCTCATGACACATTATGCAGAGCAAAGGGGTAGAATCAAAAACCACAAGGAAACGTCTGCATCAAAGCATTCCTTCAGCATACACATTTACAACAATCAATGAGGTTTCTGCAAGAAGAAGCAGTCAAAAAAAAAATACAACCCCATGCCTGCAGTCAGACACAGAACAGTCCAAAATTCTCCCGCCTCACTTTGTGGTCCAGTCTCTATCCTCTTCTCAAGACTGCCTAGCCCTAGAACGATCAGGATGCTTATTAATTCTTAGGGCTCTGGAGTATGAAGAACGCACAGGTGGTCCTCCCAATTCTTTGATTTCTGTCATTATCAGCACTGAGCAGATGGGGAAGGTGGAGAAAGTCTGGTTTGCCCAGGCTACCTGGGCGGCTATGGGGCTCATGGCACCGGGGACGTTTGAACTCCTAGCTGAGCCTACGTTACACCAGCTCAGCCAGTGGTAACTGAAGTCAATTCTGGTCTGTCAAGCTGTATTATGGTTGAATAGCAGTTCAAGCAGGGAATGAAAACTAGCATGGATTGGAACCTCAACTTTCATAGTTAAGCGCTTGCCAAGGTGTATTAGGCATGGCTCACGGGTTATCACGACTACATAGCAAGGTCTGTGCTGGATCTTTGAGCTGGTGTGCAGGCTGGAACCACCTCCCCCCTTTCCCCCCTACTGTCCAAAGAGAGCAGCTGTTGCCATAAGTCCATCCTGCCACATGTACCAACCAACACAGCATAATAAGGTCAGCTTAGCGCCGTCTCAATGCAGCACCAGAAATGAAAGTGCAACAGTCCCTGTCTCACCATTATAGAAGATTTTGCAGGTCAGACAAGTTTAAAATCACACACACACACACACACACACACACACACACACACACACACACACACACACACACACACACACACACACACACGAATGACATACTCACTCTTTCTGCAAGATTTGCATTTGCAGTTTTTACACTGGCAGTTGTTGCCACAGGTACAGGCACCACCTATAAGAGGGAATAATAAAAAAAAAAGAATCACATCATTAATACCGTAAGACGCTGCCAAATGAGTCAGACCATTGGTCCACCTAGTTCAGTGTTATCAAACACAGTGGCAGCTGCTCCAGAGTTGCAGGGTTCAGATTTGACACCATGGGACAAGTTGTTGAGCATCCCCTCTGGGGGTTGTTCCTTTAGCACAGCAGCCCTTGCAGTCTTCTACTCTCTAGGTGCTCAGTAGCAAAGCTACAGGTGGAAAGAGAGGCAGTTTTGCACAGTTCCCAGTAATCCTACAGAAACACAATCATCATTCTGCTTCAGCACTGAGACAGCTGCTCTCAAATACATCCTGACAAAGCGGTAAAGGCAACAGGCAAGGAAGAAAGCGGTATACACTTCAGATAAGGCAAAAAAAGAATGGAACTGTTAGATAAATGTACAAGGAGAGTCTGTACAAGCCAGAGAGGAAACCTTCACGTGGCTTGAAGGTGAACGTCAGAACGTGATGCCTTCTAGGAAACCGAGAGAAGCAGGGAGAGAGGTCAGGAAAGAAAAGGAAACCCCCTCACCACTGAAGCACGGACAGTCCTGAGAATCCATTCCGCTTAGCTGGGCGCTTTCTCTTCAGCAACTACTCCGAGAATCAGATGCACACTAACTGCAGTTTGACTCCGGAGTGGCGCCTGCCTGCTATTTATCGCCGGCACGGAGTGCAAAGCGGCCCCTCCCTGCCCGGCCCCTCCCTGCACACGGCTCTCTGCCCCCAACCAAACCAGCTCGCCAGCCACGTGCCCTGGAGCGTCCTGGAGGGGGCGCGTCCGCGGAGCGATCAAATGAGAGGCTCACCGGGGCGGCGACGCCTCCTTTGCACGGGGGGGGGACGGGGGGGCTGCCCCCTTTGGCGGCTCTCTGCCCTGTGCACTGCGGAAGGGGGGGCAAAAGGGGTGGGGTGTCCAAACAGGGATCCGAAATTGGGTAGCTGTCAGCTTTATCTGCTAGGGCTTATTCCCAGTACACGTGGAATGTCCATGTTGTATCATCCCCCCCCCTTGCACTGGGCTCCTTGAGCTTGCCCCTGTGCTCTTGAGCCTGTACAGAGTGTTTTTTCTGCTCCTTACTAAGTAACCGTCCGCAGACATCTCAGTTGGCAGCCGAGGTTAGGAAAAAGCAGATCTTCTGGCTTCCAAATGCCCCTTCCCATCTTTTTCTCTTCTTTTTTTAAAATGAGTCAAGCCCCAAGGATTCTCCTCCTAAGCTGCCCCTATCCCTGGGTACGCGCCTGTCCCACTAGGCTGGATTCAAGGAAGCATACCCCCCACCTTAATGCGTAGTAGGTGGATTTGCAGTCACTGAATGGTGGGAACCCAGAACTCCGGTCTCCTGTGAGACAGATTTGAGCACGCTGATCAGATATATCGCACAATATCCTTGAGCAAAAATGTTGCAGCTTGTCTACAGCACGGGAACCGCAAGGACAATTGCTTCTTGGTCTCTGGGGTGACACTCCCTGATTTATCTCTAGTTGGGGCCCATTTTATACCCGTTGTGGACACTTCTAGTGCCACTTCTAGGCTGTGTGTAGGCATTTTGAAGGGGCTACTGCAGTGTTTCCCAAACTTTTTGGACCTACGGCTCCCTTGACCATAGGCAACCGTTGGCTGCAGCTCCCCATGACATGATGTGGATGCCTGCCAATTGGCATTGCACTGTTTCCCGAGAGGATTCCGTGGCACTCTGCGGCTCCCCTGGCCGGTTTCCGTGGCTCCCCTGGCTGGTTACCGCAGCTCCCCTGGGAGCCACGCCTCCCAGTTTGGGAACCCCTGGACTACTGGATCGTTTGGAGGCAGTAGCCGTGGTTGCCCTCTTGTGGTGTTGTGTGCAGTTTGAGCATCTTCTTCCCCTACTGACCAAGAAACAGCAGATCAGGCCTGGAGCCCACTCATTGTACCAGGAACCCACCTGACTTGCAGGAGTGGGGAATTCAGGGACTCAGGCGACCCTCCTCCCAGTAGCCAACCCCAGGGTCAAACCTGGTTAATGCCTACAGGCAGGCATTTTAAGCCCCCCTCACCTGGTTTCAGGGGCTCCATGTTAACCAGGGAGGGCGATTATTTCCCCCCAAGATGCCCCTGTGTGTCTGGGCTCTCTAGCTTTGGGTTGTAGCAGCAAGAACTACCTTTTCCAGTTCATTCCCAGTTTCCCCAGTTAGAGGGGTAAGGCAAAGTACAGATGTTCATGCCTGGGCCTGTTAGCACCTGTTCTTCTCAATTCACTCCTGTTTAAAAACTGTTGTGCTCAGCATCCTTGAAAATTAGGCCAGAGGCAGACCGATTTAGAAGCAGAAGCCTTGAGCCACAAAGGCAGGTTTGGAAACGGTGAGTGAAATGACTCTTCTCCCCAAGCGGCAGAGCAAATGAGTGGCCCAACTGGCGTCGGCCAGAGACAGAGTTGTATCTCCTACGTCGTGGCCTCCAGACTGCCATACTTTGTCAAACCCAAATTAGCTTGAAGCACACGCCTTTCCCTCTGTGGTTGCTCACCTGGCGGTGCGCGTGAATCACCGGGCCCTCTGAGTGGCACAACTGTAGCGCTGCCACACACCTTCGAGTGGAGCACAGGGTGGGCAAGCTTATCAATGCCCTTTCAACACAGTGCCCAAAATGGGATTTGCTATTCCAAGCGAGGTCTGACTAGTGCATTCATTGGATAGCATGGCCAAGCAAAAGGTGGGGTTTTTTCCACATGAAATGTATGCAAAAGTGTCTGAGCCGGACACACCTTTTTAAAATTAGTGCCCAAATCAGAACAGACCCAGAGAGTTTTTAAAAAATAGCGATGAATCTGAACAGGGCCTGAACTCCATTTTTTTTTAAAATTATTCAACTCCCTGCATATGACTTTTTTAAAAAAACAAAACAAAAAAAGATCGTGCAAGAGGAAGGAGTTTTTGCTTTCAGAGAGCCATGACCATCCATCCCCACACATCCCTGAAGTGCAGCATCTGCAGATATGTGGTGCACTGGCCCCCAAATATCTACAAGGTGGGTACGTTTGCGCACAGCTCAAGCAGATGAGCCCAGCTGTAACGGCTGCATGCAGAACTCCATGGGGTGCTCAGGTAGGGCTCTTGCCGGCCCAACTGTCTCCCGTGCTTGACAGGTTGTCCCACAAAACATAGCAGCCCCACCCAATATACACCCAAACATACACGCCCAGTTCTGAGATTGTGCCACTGAAACAGATTAGATAGTGCGAAAGCTCCACCTGTCTCCTTCCGGGACAACAGGGAACCTGCCCTTTGCAAACCATCGTGTTCGGGTGGCGCTTTGATCATTGTCATGTAGGTGAACATTTCTTGAAAGGATTGGAAGAAAGGGAGGGGGTGTCGCCTGATATGTTTTCTCACATGTTTGCTTGCATGTGTGTGTGTGTGGGTACATGGCAGGAAACCATGACCCAGGCTAGCCTCTTGGCATTTTGAACTGAGCTAATGGGAAATGGCTCCTGGTCTTAAAGAAGAGGCCTCTCTCTTCTTCTTTCTACCTAGAAGCCATTTAGTTGTGGAGTGATGGTGGAGTGCTTTGCACTGCGTTTCATTTTTGGTTCCCCTTCCCTGTAATATTGTATTCTTATCCCCAGAACAAAGTCATCGGTTGTTTCACTTTTAACCTCGCACCCCTCCTCCTTTCCTGCCATTCCACCGAGTTGGGCCACTGCGCACACAATAGATTTCCCCTATGTGCGCATGTTACATGCGTCCTACAAGCGCAACCAGTAACCGGAGGGATGCTTATTACAGCCCTATTGGGCTGTAATGTTGGCGGAATGAGCATTCCGGCAGCGTTAACTGCCTTGCGGCAGT
Source organism: Plestiodon gilberti rubricaudatus (assembly GCA_026170595.1). Classification (NCBI taxonomy): domain Eukaryota; kingdom Metazoa; phylum Chordata; class Lepidosauria; order Squamata; family Scincidae; genus Plestiodon; species Plestiodon gilberti. Next base: position 22,612,104 of record JANXHW010000010.1, on the reverse strand, counting down.
TGTAAACCCCTTCCAGCAGCGCATGGAGTTGCGCACTGCCAGAGTGCCAGCAGGATGGCCGGAGCATGCCAGAGGATCATCACAGACCTGCTGACCCAGGTAGGACGGGAGGCGGGACTGGAACTCCTTGCCACAGGATGTGGTGATGGCAGCTGGCCTAGATGCCTTTAAAAGGGGATTGGAGAGATTCATGGAGGAAAAGACCATCACAGGTGACAAGCCATAAGCAACCTCCTGGCTTTAGAAGTAGGTTTTCTCTGTGCCAGGTGCAAGGGAGGGACAACAGAAAACAGGTTATCTGTGCCAGGTGCAAGGGAGTTGCAACAGGATACAGGTGTCTTGTGTGCTCCCTTTTGGTGTGTGGTGGGGCCACTGTGAGATACAGGAAGCTGGACTAGATGGGCCTTTGGCCTGATCCAGCAGCAGGGCTCTTCTGATGTTCATATGGGGTGGGGGGAGGGCAGGATGGGGTGGGAAGTGGGCAGAACAGGGAGGCAAAGGGGGCAGATCAGGTGCAGGAAGGGCAGCACTGAGCAGGGGGTTGGACTAGATGACCTCAAGATACTTTCCAACACTGACATTCTATGACTCTATGATAATGATTGCTAAGGCTACAATCCTCTACACATTTACTTGGGAGAAAGTTCCACTGAACTCTATGAAACTTACTTCTCTAAGTTAGCATGCATAGGATTATATTACATGAGGCATTCCCATTTCCATCTGTATGATTAATATTTTGTTTTCCCGGCAGTTGTGTTTTGAAATCTTCTTGGAGGTTGTTTGTAAAAAAAAAAACCCTAACAAACCCCTTTAAAAAAAAATCAGAAATATCAATAGCAGTGTGCCAGAGCATTGTTTGGCAGCATTATAAGCTGTTTTGAGATCTTGGAGCGCTCTTCAAAGACCTTCCCATCTGAAAAGGCTCTGATTTTTCTACATAGCCATCGGCATGGGAAAATATCAGCCTTGTATACAGCCGCCTGCTGCTTTTGATTTACCAACGTGGTGAAGCTCGCCAGGTGCCAGGTACCATCCATGAACCAGTGTTAAGAGTATTCTCACATATCATCCTGTACTGTATGGATTTGTATGGTTGGGTCCGTCCCCCGTTCCCCCCACACACACATTGAGACAATGTTTCTGATGAGATCTCGGTGCCCATATCTTCTTCCCACGTCAACTTCAGTCAGTTCTGTCAGCAGAATTTCAGGTATGCTCTACTGACTTGGCCCTCTTGCATTTTGGAGCTGAAGGTACAGCTGAAAAATGTTCAGATGTTGCAAGAGGCTTAGGCGCTTTCTGGACGGAAGTGCACTTAGATGCACAGTGCATTGTCTGGTGTCTTTGCAACCAGATGACTTTTCCCTGGCTCAACGTTTTCTCGAAATTGTGCACCAGACATTGGCTTGACCTGAAACCTCCTGGTGCCTGAGGTGATGTGCAAAACGTTGCTCCCCTTACCCGGGGGCATGAAACGGCTGCGTTTCCTCCTCCTGCTCCCCGAATTCAACAAGGAAGAGGAGAACGGAGAGGACGAGGAAGTGCGGAGGAGCAGAGAATGGTGGGCTAGAGTGTCTCTGTACTGAAGGGGGGAATGGAGTGGAAGAGGAAGTGCAGAGGAGCAGAGAATGGTGGGCTAGAGTGCCTCTGGACTGAAGGGGGGAATGGAGTGGAAGAGGAAGTGCAGAGGAGCAGAGAATGGTGGGCTAGAGTGTCTCTGTACCCTGGAACATTAGCGGAAGTGTGGAGGAGTGGAGTGTGGAGGGCTAGTGTTGCTGACCAGGGAGTGGGAGAGGAGGTAGGCTCACCATGGCAAATCTACTCCTTGGGGTGATCGTCTCAGGCAGTCTCGTGGATGCCGTAAGAGTCACATAGGCTGTAGAGCAGTGGTTCCCAACAGTTGGGAGACCGCGGATCACTGTGGCGACACACAGAGACGCCGCGGACCAGCCTGACAACCCGGAAGTAGTTTGACGGTGATGTGATGATGTCACTCGTTCGCTTCCATTTGCCGATTTGCTTCCGGATGCACACGTTTGATGATTGCTTCTAGATTGCTGGGATTTCACAGCCAAACGGTTCATGGGCGGACAGGTGGGCCCTTCCCAGCTTTGCGGTCCAAGCTTTGTCAGCCGGCCCACAGCGAGGACCGAAGATTTGGGCGGTCCTTGTCTCAACCTACCTCACAGACCACCTGGCAGGGTCCCATGGACCACGGGTTGGGAACCATTGCTGTAGCGGCTCTAAGATGCCCGTCCTCAAATGTCTCCCACTGATGTATCATGGAACAGTGGATGATCTAACCATGCGGTGAGGAGAGATGCTGATAGAATCAACATCTTGTCCCAGATTTTCTCGACTTGCAACCTTGCTCGAAACATGGGTTATCAGCTAAAGGCAGGTTAGTCAGGATTTGTGGAGGAAATGGAATCAGGTGGGGACGAAAGCTGTGTGGACACCTCGGACTTATCCTCTTCTCTGCTAATCATTCCCGGAAAGAAGTTTCCTGAGTGGAGAGGAATCCTAAAACATTCTGATAGTTACAGAGTGTGTTCATGAGGAAGCTATCTCCTGGCGCGGAGAATTCTGCGCACTCCTAGACTTGTTCCACTGACCTTGTCCCGCTGACCAATTGGGGCAGAATTGGAGGTTTTTCTGAACAAGGTAGTGTAGCTCGCCTGCTCCGCAGCAGAGAGTGACTGATATATCTGGAAACAACATTATACAATGGTTAACCACATGTAAAAAAAAAAGAGAGAGAGAGAGCATTACCGCCCTAGAAACTGCAGTGATGTGGTTAAGCGTATAACCCCACACCCTGCTCATTTCAAGAAGCCACATGCCCTTGGAGCCAATTCAGGTCGCTGGATCACAAGCCAGCCCTCGCAGGTGCTGTGTGAGGGTGGAAATTGGCCACAGCTTGTAGGGGACGTGTGGCATCGATTTCTTTGCAGGTGGTGATAGCTCTACCTTGGAGCGCCCCGGTGTGCTTGCAGGTCCGATGCTTACTTAATGAACATCAGAGGATTTATTCTGCTCAGCATTTCCCAGGGCCGGCCCATCTACGACGCCAGTTGAGATAGTCGCCTGAGGGGACGGACTGGCAGGGGGGATGTCCCACTGCCCACCTCTGCTGCTCCTTCTCCTCCTCCCCCCCCAAATTCGAAAAGGAAGAGGGAAATGGAGTGGGAGGAGTGTGGGGAAGAGAGTTGGAGACACTCTCCTCTCCTCCACATTTCCTGTTCTGCGACTGCTCTTTTCCCTTTTCAAATCTGGGGACTGGGGAGAGGAAGAGAAATGGCAAAGGCAGGGGTGGTGGGTAAAGGGGGGCATCATCTGGAGGCTGCCTCATGCCCAGGAGGTGTTCAGCCAACCCTGAGCATCCAGTAACCAGGCAATTTTAAACCAGCATAATAAGTAAAAGAGTGTAGTGTAGGTCTAATTCTTCACGTGTCAATATGGTATTCCAAGACCTTCATGTCAGCGTGTGGAAATTGACTGGTCTGCACAGCTGGGCATTCTGCATTTGCTCAGAGGCACACTTCCCAACGTAACGGCTATGCAATGAGATGGTCAACACCAGCAGTCAAGCAGAGAGGCTCAATCCTGCTGTAGACGGCCCCCTTACCCACCCCTACAACCTCAGATGTGTTGGGGCAGGTTTGGGTTACTTCGAGGTAAGGGAAATCATTCATTTAGGGCCCAATCCTATCCAACTTTCCAGCATTGATGCAGCTGTGCCAATGGGGCGTGCGCTGCGTCCTGTGGTGGGGGGCCAGTCATGGAGGCCTCCTCAAGGGAAGGGAATGTTTGTTCCCTTACCTTGGGGGCTGCATTGCAACTGCATCAGGGCTGGAAAGTTGGATAGGATTGGGCCGCAACTTACTAACATTCTTGGCTACGTTCCTATTGGACTGACCCTTGGGGCAACTTTCACAACAATTAAAAGCACAATGAAAACCAATTAAAGTAAAACCCATAAACAGCACAATTAACAAAGCAGGACCAATAAAGCAACGAACGGCCCGATCCTATCTGGAACGTCGCGCCAACAGAAGACGCATTCCGCTGCCAGAAGCATCGGGATCCAGGGCGAAGTGCCTGAATCCGGAGCGCGTCATGCAACGCCGTGCTTGACGATGCTGCCAGCGAGCACAAGGCCACCAGCGCAGTCGCCACGAAAGCTCGCCAGTGGCGAAGACGACATCAGCTGTGGCCAGGTGAGGCAGCGATGGGGCTGGTGGTGGTGGAAAAGAGTGACCAGAATGATTCGTGGGCTGGAGCACCTCCCTTATGAGGAAAGGCTACAGCGTCTGGGGCTTTTCAGTCTAAAAAAGGCGCCTGAGGGGGGACATGATGGAGACGTATAAAATTATGCATGGGATGGAGAGAGTGGATAGAGGGAAATTCTTCTCCCTCTCGTACAACACCAGAACCAGGGGACATGCACTAAAATTGAGTGGAGGGAGAGTTAGAACAGACAAAAGAAAATATTTCTTTACCCAGCGTGTAATTCATCTGTGGAACTCCTTGCCACAGGGTGTGGTGATGGCACCTGGCCTAGATGCCTTTTAGAAGGGGTTTGGACAGATTCATGGAGGAAAAGACCATCATAGGTTACAAGCCATAAGCAACCTCCTGGCTTTAAAAGTAGGTTTTCTCTGTGCCAGGTGCAAGGGAGTAACAACAGGAAACAGGTTATCTTGTTGGCTGTGTGCTGCTCCCTGAGGCATCTGGTGGGGCCACTGTGTGATACAGGAAGCTGGACTAGATGGGCCTTTGGCCTGATCCAGCAGGGCTCTTCTTATGTTCTTATGTTCTTATGGGAGGGACGGGGGAAGGAGTAGGAGGAATATGGGGGCATATTTTATTTATTTTTATTTATTTACAGTATTTTTATCCCGCCTTTCTCCCCGAAGGAACCCAAGGTGGCTTACAACAAAAAAAGAAAATACAATACAAAAAATACAATACAAAAATAATCACATTTTAAAACAGTAAAAAACAGTAATGAAAATTAATAAAAACAGTATCTAAAAATCGATTAAAAAGATCATTGCTACAATTAAAACAGGAGCATAAAAACAGCAGCACCCCCACCTGTACCAGCGAGATGTTAAAAAAGGCAAGGGCTCAGAAGGCTTCTTTGAACAAGAAGGTTTTTAGGCCTTGCCGGAAAGTGTCCACGGAGGGAGCAGTTCGTAAGTCAAAGGGGAGGGAATTCCTTAAGGTTGGTGCCACTACTGAGAAGGCCCTGTTTCTGGCCGCCGCCCCTCGCATCTCCCTGGGCGACGGCACCCGCAAAAGGTCCTTCTCTGATGATCTAAGGAGACGAGCCGGAATATAAGAAGTAGGTGGTCTCTCAAATATCCTGGCCCCAAACCAGCACTTTGAATTGGGCCCGGAAACGATCGGCAGCCAGTGCAGCTGTCGGAGGAGTGGCCCGACGGAGTCGAACCACCTACCTCCAGTGACCACACGGACCGCCGCATTCTGCACTAATTGCAGTTTCCGAACCGTCTTCAAGGGCAGCCCCACGTAGAGCGCGTTACAATAATCTAGTCGCGATGTCACCGTGGCATGGATCACCGTGGTCAGGTCTGCACAATCTAAGTACGGTTGCAGCTGGCGCACCAGCCGAAGCTGGGCATATCTGTGCAGCAAGGGGTTGGGGACGGAGGCAGAATGGGGTGGGAGGGGGTGTGGCCATATCCTAACCCCCTTCCTTCTTCCTTACTCTCCTCCGTTCTGCACCAGCAAAATAGCTTTCGTGGCACCAAGGAGACCCATAGGGAACATGGTTCCTTCAACCTTTCCTCACAGGGCTTCTTTTGTCTGCCCATCTTTGCTGCCCTCCTCCAAACACATTCAAATTTGCCTACATCCTCCTTTACAGCACACTCCTATGCATGTCTGCTCAAAAGTAAGTCTCATTGTGTTCAGTGGGGCTTACTTCCAGGAAAGCGTGTATAGGATGGTAGCCTTGATGCGGCATCCCGAACCAGACACAGTACTCCAGATGAAACCTGACTAGTGCAGAACAAAGAGGAACTACCAAATTCTTGTCACTTGGAAACTCTGGTTCTGTTAATGCAGTCTAAAATTGCATTCGCCTTTTTTGCAGCTGCATCACACTGCCGGCTCTTGGTCACAGTGAACACCTGATGTTAGGGACACACAACAGGAAGTGACCATCACCTTTGCGTCCTGCTTAGGAGACATCTGGCTGGGAGACAGAAGGCTGAGGTTGCTGGAACTACAGTCTGATCCGGCAGCATAAAGCATTCTGGGTTGAACCTATTTGTCATCTGGAGTCCCTGACTGTGGCTTTAAGGGGCTGGCAACATGGTTGCCCTCCTGCCTTTAGATTCTTGCCAAATTGCAGCCTCAGGGGATCCAGTCTGTATTGGAAGATTGGGGGGGGGGTTGGTTAACCCCACCTCCTCCTGCTGGGGTCCTGGTCCAGATTGCCCTCTGCCCGCTGTTTTGCAAGAAAGGTTAAGTCCATTATCACTGCTGACAGGTTTCACATGTACGGTACTTTGAGCCTTTTGTCCTATGCTAAATTGTCAAGCACATTAACGTGGATGTGACGGACAGCGCACTCCTACCCAGCTCCTCCACTGGTGCGGCAGTGGTGCAGTAGGGGTGGAGGGCAGGTTTTGGAAGGGGATTTCAATTCTCTTTACACCCCCCTTTAAAAAGGGGATTTAAATCCCCTTTCCCTCCCAAAGCCTCCCATTCTCCCTCCACCACTGCTGCACCAGTGGAGGAGCTGGGTAGGAGTGCGCTGTCAGTCACCCCAGCATGGTGTCTTTTCCAGTGGCTGTTGCTGCTGTCTGTATTTTTTTAGATTGTGAACCCTTTGGGGACCAGGAACCACATACTGATTTATTTTGCTATGTAAACCACTTTGTGAAGTACTCTTGTTGAAAAGTGGTATATAAGTATTCTTAATAATAATGTTGTTGTTCAGTCGTTAAGTCGTGTCCGACCCTTCGTGATCCCATGAACCATATCCCTCCAGGCCTTCCTGTCCTCCACTATCTTCCTGAGTTCGCTCATTAATAATAATAATAAAGGTAAAGGTATCCCCTGACAATTAAGTCCAGTCGTGTCCGACTCTAGGGTGTGGTGCTCATCTCCAAATAATAGTCATGATTAAATTAGATCAGGGGTTCTCAACCAACGCCAGTCTCCTGCTGCGTACCACTGGAAGTGACTAGTGATGACATCATCGCCAGTTACTTCTGGGTTTTTAGGTTTTCGGAGGCCAGAAAACGCAGGTAGGAGGCTCTGAGCGGGCATTCCGGAGAGGCTCGGCCAAAGGCAGGAGCCTCTCAGGAGCAAAAATGTACCGCCAAAAGCGTTGCCTCAGAGCGGGGGTCCAGTGGTCCGAGTACCACCAGCAGTCAGCCAAGTACCACTGGTGGTACTAGTACCACTGGTTGTGAATCTCTGAATTAAATATCAATAAATGACTTGCCATTGAGCTCCATGGAAATCATGACAGATCCCTATGATATCTGGCCTTTCCGCTTGGCTTTACGGTCCAAAGTCCTATAAGACATTTTCCACTTTTGTCCCACGTTAACAGAGATTCTCACAACACCTGCTGCGATCTTAGTAGGACCACACCTGGCTAAAAAACAGGGAAGGGAATGTTTCTGAGAAACATTTCTCAGACAATGATGTATCATCTGTATTTGATAAATACATGTTCTTGATCTCATGCCTGGTGCGTGCGCCATCTGTGCAAACCTGAAACCAATTAACAAGCATCGTTGGCACATCTCGACTCCAGCATTACCAAGAAACTATTTTCTGATTAACGTTCAGAAGATTATTTGGGACGCTGCCAGAGAAGGCAACATTGCTGAGTCATCGAAACCAATGTTTGAGAATTCTGGCTATGCGCTAAAAGCACATGTTTCTTCCATTTCTGTCTTGCTCTTCCTCCAAGGAGTTTAGGGTGATGCACCTGGCTGACTTTCCCTCTCCAACAACTCAGCAACCTCGTAAGGTGGTAATTGGCCCAATCTTACTGAGTGAACTTCATGGTGGAGAAGAGATTTGAATCCAGGTTTTCCCCATACAAAGCAACCACTCTGTCTCCTACACCACATGGGTTCTGTGAGGGAGCTAGAGACCTCTGTCAGGCAGAGAATGCCCTGAAGCCTTTTTTGATGGCTCCTTCCATGGGTGAACCCATGATAGTTAAAAAACAGAAGCAAATCCGTTAAAAATCTGTCCTGTCCCTTGAGATTGTGAGCCCTGTGTTGGTTGTTGGCTGCGTCTAATTGCTATTTCTCGTTTCTTATTAATTAGCATTTATATCATGCTTCTCCTATGTTCTTTGGCCACATTTATGGTATTGAGCCTTCAGCCTTACCTTGACTATACAAGGCAAGCCAGTTGTTAATAGCTTCATAATACGATGGGGATGGAGGGCTGAGAAACGGAGGCTTGCTGAGGCAGATGTCAATTGCAGTTTTCCGAGCTCACGCTCTTAAAGGCTGTGTGACACGCTGACTGCGCTGTGCCACGGTGCGTGAACCAGCGTCGGCCCGCAGAGTGAAGTTCGCGATCTGTCTTGCATTTTTGAAGAACTTACAGCAACTCAGGAGAGCTGCGTTGGAGTGCGAGCAAAGTTCGACAAATTCAACTTCAGCCAATGAGAGGCCGCGTTTGGTGCAGTGGGGCGGGACACGGAGTGACGCGTTGGCCAATCGGAGTTGAGGGGTTTTTTTAGCCAATCCTCTTCAGCACCGCTCCTCCTCCACTGCAAGCGACCAATCATTGGGGACCCACAAGCGACCAATCATTGGGGCCGTTGATGTGTGGAAGCGCTCCAGTGTAGACAGGGTGCGTTGTGGTGCGATGCAACACAATGGCTACACTTGAGCCGCACGATGCCACAACGCGGGTGGTGTGTCACAGCCTTAGGATTCGACCCCTGTGCTATACCACTTCCCACCATCACCACATCACCCATATCCATGAAGGAGGACCTGCCAGTCTGTTCATGGGGCCAACTGAGGTCACCTCTGGCAGTGGAGTGGCCATCCATGGACCACCTCCATGGGGGCTGGATAAAGAGCTTCTGGGGGCCCTATCCAGCCCGCAGGTCTTATGTATGACACCCCTGCTGTAGCCCATTACTCTCCTCTCCTCCACACTTCCTCTTCCACTCTGTTCCCCTCTTCCTTTTTGAATCTAGAGAGAGGGAGGAAGAGGAGAGGCCGAAAGGGGGCTAGTCTTTGACACGACAGCAGGTCTCGCCACCTGGAGTTTGTGGACTGGCCCCAAATATATGAGCTTCCTCCACAGGCATCATCAAGCCCCAAGAAGACATGCAGGAGCAGACAGGTGTGCCGAGTGCTATAACATTGTAACCAGCAGGAACAAAGTCCTGTTGCGGATTCTGTCAGTGTCAAACTGTTTTAGATTTGGCCCTTTGCATTGACTGTGGCCAAAAACAAGTTGGGTCAAAGATTCATAATGGAATAGAGAAGGGGGGTGCAGCTCAGTGCAGGGAAAAGACCCCAAGTTCGCACCCTGGCATCTTCGGGGAGGGCTGACACTGTGTCGGCAACCAGGAGACATGTTGTCAGTCCATATGTAGACAAGATGGATCTAATCGGACCAAGGCGCTGTCTTGAGACAAGGCAGCCTCACCTGACAGGTGTCCCTGAACTTGCGGAGTGTCGTGTTGGGTCTGGCGGCTGTGAGAGGCCGAAGACATCCACCCTTGAAATGAGACCTTTGCAAGACGACCGAAGCTGGACCCTGGAAGCAGCGACGTTGGGTCATGTCACTTTCTGAGAATTGTCCTCCTGCCCCAAAGCAACCCCCACAGGTGACTGGCAGCCTCCTGTATTTTCATACGGCCCACAAACTAGGCCATCTCTCCCTCCCTCCCTCTCTGGAATTTATGCTAAGCAGAGCAAAGGGTTTTGGCTGGGCGATGCCCTCTGGCGATAATCCCATGTGTTAATTGGCATATCTTTGAATGTAGCATGTCTGTTTGGGCCTGTTGGAGATGAAAGGGTTGCCTGCCTCTTTGATGGGAGCCTGTGACTCTCATAATAAACATTAATAGAAGATACATCAATAGCATAAGACATGAATGTGGAGAGACTGTTCTCTCTCTCTCTCTCTGCCCCCCCTCCCAAATCCCGGAAGCAGGAATTTCAAGGCTGGAAATTAATGATCTTGATCTTGGATAATCCTGACTGCCACATTTCCACCACTCCCTATGCTCTTCGTTGCCGTTTTCCAGACATGGGCCTCAGACTAAGTTAATGGAAGGGAAATCTGCTAGCTGGAGATTAAATCTAACAGGCAAGGGGGAAAAAACACAACCCCAAGAGGGTTTGTGGGGCTTTTCGAAAGAAGCTCTCACCATTTGGAAAAATACCTTCTATTGCTTGTGCTGTTACTGCAGTTACGCAAACCATTCCAAAGTCGCAATTTATTTTATCGTTGTATTAATGGAGGCATAATTTTGATCAAGAGAATGCTGTTTAAATATTTGACTTTCTTTCTTTAAACCACATACATACACATGATCATCATTTTAGGCATCCAAAGATCTCCAAATAGCAAATGCTGCCTTCTTGCCCAATGATGCGCCAGCCTCTGCTCCTCCCGTTCTCCAATGCTCCAGCTCAGCACTCTCCTCCCCTCCACATTTCCTCTTCCTCTCTGTCCCTTTCTGCCTTTTCCAGGGAGTGGAGGGAGAAGGAGGAGCCTTGGAGGCAAGTATGTAGCGATGAGCACCTCCCGCCAGTTTGCTGCCTGAGGCGACAGCCTCAGTGGGCCTTGTAGATGGGCCGGTCTTGAGCTCTGTCAGGTGGGGCCCTGTTATGTCCATGTTACAGAGAAACAAAACTGACAGCAGTGAATGATGTATCTGAGAGGCCATAGTAAAACTTTGCTATGAGGGAAGAGACCCAACTCTAAAGCAAAAACAGCAATGAGAGGTAAGGTGGTTCAGTGGGGCTGGAGCTCATGCAATTGGCAAAGACCTAAAAAGTGAAAGTGTGTTTTCATCAAATGTGTGAACTGTGAAGATGTCTGAAAAGGTCTTGTACAGTCTTCCCAGTCAGGGTGGGAGTTTGCCAGCCTGGGGATCAAGAGTATTTTGAGTCCTTCCAAATCAGTCAATCCTAGACGAAATCAACCCTGACTGTTCCCTGGAAGGACAGGTACTGAGGCTGAAGCTCAAATATTTTGGCCACCAAATGCAAAGAGAGGACTCTCTGGAGAAGACTCTGATGCTGGGAAAGATTGAAGGCAAAAGGAGAAGGGGAAGGCCAAGGATGAGATGGTTAGACAGCATCACTGATGCAACGAACATGAAAATGAGCGAACACAGGAAGATAGTGGAGGACAGGAAGGCCTGGAGGGATATGGTTCATGGGATCACAAAGGGTCGGACACGACTTAACGACTGAACAACAACAACGGTAATTCAGGCTCTTGAAGTCCCAACCCATAGGAGTGACAGAACAAGAGCCCAAGGTCATTGGCTGGCCCTTCTTGAAGCCAGTTGAGGCAGTTGCATCAGGGAGACAATTGGCAGGAGGTGCCAAACTCTGTCTGCCCACCCACTTTACACTGCTTCTCCGCCGCCGCCCCCCACTTCCTGGATTCAAAAAGAACAGAGACGAAGAAGAAGTGTGGAGCAGAGGAGAATTGGTGCGCTAGAAGAACTTCAGAGATTCTCTAGTCTCGACCATCACTATCTTCTCCTCCACGCTTCCTCTTCTGCTCTGTTAGTTCTTTTTTTCAAATCCAGGGAGTGGGGGAAGGAGGAGGAGGGACGATGGTGCTCTGCCAGGTGTCCAGGGCAGTATTTGGCATACTGTTTCAGGTGCTCAGAGATCTTGGGCAGCCCCTGAGGGGCTTAGCCATTTTCAACACCTGTCTTCTCTTGCAAAGGGGACGGGAGGTTTGTTCGCCTTCCTGGCTAATTCAGAGCTGTCTTGTATCTCGTTTAAACATCTCACCATTTTATAGGTCATTTCCTTAGGGGCCTCAGTCACAAGTTTCCACATTCTAGGGTACTACCGAAACCCATTTAGCTTTTTTTCCTGGCTGACGTATGCCCCAAGGCTGCTAAGCCTCGCCAGACTGACGAAAGGGATTTTGCTTTTTGTTGCTTGATCATTTTCAGAATTAGAGGCAAGCCTGCAAGAACGTCGTCGGCTAAATAAAGACCCAGGATGCTAAGGAGTTGCTTGTCTGTGCTTGTAAAATGCAGCGACTTGGGTATTAAAAAATAATCATAAGATTGGCAGCATATAAGAATGCCTTAATACACTGTGTGAATGATAGAGGCCAAGTAAAGCGTTCAGAAAGGGAAGACATTTTTACCAAACGGTAGCTAATTATTTAATGGCCACATTTGTAGCCCCCCTAAACTGCTCAGGATGTATACGTGGGATCATCTTGTTTTATCTTAATGAGCACTGCTGCGAAACTTTTTTTTCATGTTCAGCAAACAAGTTATCACCCTTTTGATGAGGGCAATTTCTAAAGCAGTTTTTGCTCGTTTCCAAACGTTTGTCTGGCTTCTCCAGGAACCGGCCCACTCGTGAGGCCAACTGAGGTGGTCGTGTCAGGTCGCAGAGTGGAAGGTGGATGGTGTCCACCTCTGTCTGCCCATTGGCCTCCACTGCTCTTTCTGTCATTCCTTGGCTTGGACAAAGACGAGGGAGACAGAGCAGAAGCGTGGAGGAGGGGACACTCTAGCCTACCGCTCTTCTCTTCTCCACCCTTCTTCTTCCACTCTGTCTCCCTCTTTCTTTTCCAATCCAGGGAGTGGGGGCAGTAGATGATAGCACATCCCCAGGTAAATGGGGTATCATTTGACACACTGTCTGCCTCAGGCGCCAGGAGTTGGGTTGACCCCAGGTTTGGGTTGACAACCCACTCCACCGCAACTCTTATTGTGCGGCGATGCAGAGGCGCCAACATGGTGTCCGCTGTATCCCGCGGGAGAGTTTTGGCATGTTGAGGCCTCCTCAGGAGAAGGGAACATTTGTTCCTTTGCCCTGGGGTAAGCCCTCGCTGCTGCCATGGGTCAACGCGGACCTGCGCCAGCAATATTGCTGGTGCAAGTCTGTGATGACTAGTGAAGGAAGACCGGGTCCGGGAAGGGGGTTAGGATATGGTGGGTACCGCTGCCTCCAAAACTGCCCCCTTCCTGAGCCCAATCCGCCCTCCTCCCACCCCCTTGCCTCCCCATTTCACCCACGCCATTCCACCCCCTCCCCGTCTCTCTCTTGCACAGTCTTGCCTGTACCAGCGGGCATCCACGGTCTGTCTTTGTGCGGACTTGGTTCCCCCCCACTTGCGGCCAGGGGAAGACCGCCACAAAGTATGTTATGCTGGCGGAACGCGTATTCCGCCAGCATAGTGTACCCATAGGATTGGACCTTCAGTCTTTCCAGCGATAAATGGTTACCCTGCTTATCCTGTGTATTTGAGATGATCATAAGACTAGGCCACCTGGTTTTCGACTGTCTGTTGTGCTTGGTTTCAGTTTTGCTCAGTTGTTTGATCCTTTATATCTCTTTGTGTGAATGTGATATACATACATGCCTGCCTGCCTACTGCCTCTAAAAGTTCAGTGCATCCGATGAAGTAGACTGTGGTTCTGATGTTCATGAAAGCTGACGCCAAAATAAGTGTGTTCATGTTTCAGATGTCACAAGATTTCTTGTTTTGTGTCTAGCTAGCACCCACGTGACTGACAGATTGCACTCAGACATTTGTATTGCTGGTGGATGAATATGGATCTAGGAGAACCGAGAGGACAGAAAAACTGGATTGCACTGTAGGAGTACTTCAAGTGACTCAGGGTGGTAGAGCTGGAAGAGCAACTGTCCAGGCAGAGATTTATCAGAATACGAGAGCAGAAACGTTGGAGTGGGAGTTGACGAAGCTGCTGCCACACTGAGTCCGACGCTTGGTCTGTATTATCAGCACCGGGAACACTGAAAGGTAGAGGCAAGGGTGCTCATGGCAGTGTACAGATGTGAGGAGGAGCCCCACATGGTGTGAGCAATTAGGGCAGTGGTTCTCTAACTGGGAGCCGCGGATACCAGCCAGGGGAGCTGCAGATACCAGCCAGGGGAGCCGCGGGAACCAGCCAGGGGAGCTGCGGAGTGCCACGGAACCCTCTCAGAAAATGGTGCAGTGCCAATTGACAGGCATCAACAGAATGTAATGGGGAGCCGCGGACAACGGTCGCCAATGGTCAAGGGAGCCGCAGGTCGAAAACGTTTGGGAAACACTGAATTTTAGGGGGTGGCAGAGAAACAAACGAACATATTTGTGCAGTTGTCCTGACCTTAGACACTTTCCTCCAGTGGTGTGATGATTTTTCTCAGTGTGGTTCCTGTCTAAAAGCATAGGGGTCTCAAATGGTTAGATTTTTGCACTACTGCATCGGTTTGCTCCCTGAAAAAGCACTTGTCGTTCCTGGACTTTAGAAACTACTTGTTGATGTTGTGTGTTTGGTGTGGCGTTGTGACAACGGGATGTTCTGTTACATAAGGCTTTCTTGGGTCATGTGAGAAGTCTCAATCACGATTTGGGAGACCGAACTATGACTTGAACCCCCACAGGCAACAAAGAAAGTGACACCAACCGTCTCTTTTGCGCACGACACACAGCAAACCTCATTACTGGATGGAGTAGTCGTTGCCAGAAAGTCCTCATCGGGGCCTTGTGTAAATAAAAACAACTTGAATTTCCACATGAATGTTTTGTGATTCAACAAGGGACTGCAGTCGAGAGCCTGCAATGTGATGGTCAGTTTTATTCTGTTCTGCCATCCCTGCCCCCTGCCCCATGAATACTTTCTTTGACATCTTATAATTGAAATTCTGAACACTGACGCTTCTGTTGCCCCAAATCCTGCAAAGACAATGCCGCACAAATATTATCATTCATGCCATGGATCGAGCAAAACACAACTCACCCCCCCACACACACAACAACAACAACTACTGCAATGTTTTCTTTTTTTAGAAGCCACATCATTATTTATTTGTTTCTTTGTTTACTGAATTTCTACAATGCTTTTCTTAAGGCATTTTTACCCAAGGGTGTATATACGCAACAGGAATTTAATGTGTACCACTGGCGTTACTACAGGGGGGGGGGCGGAGCTCTAAGTTCCTTCGTGATCCGAGCCTTGGTTACACGGAGGAATGAAGCGCCCCGCCCCCGTGCCATCCGAACCAGTCAAAGCGGTGAAAACAACACGCAGGGAGTCTCCTGCGCGTTGTTTTCACTGCTTTGACTGGTTCGGAAGGCGCGGGGGCGGGGTGCTTCGTTCCTCCGTGTAACCGAGGCTCGGATCACGGAGGAACTTAGAGCTCCGCCCCCCCTGTAGTGACGCCAGTGATGTGTACACCTGTGGGCTGGGAGGAACGATCAAATAGAAGACACTCTAGCCCACCTCTCTTCTTTTCTCTGCACTTTCTCTTCCTTTTTGAATGCAGAAAATGGGAGGGGGAGGGAGGGGGAGGCAGCCACCTCAATCAGACTCACGGATAGTGGGTGTCCATGTGGGTGAAGCATGGCACCAAACTTGTAACAACCAGTGGAGACTTTTTATTGAATTAGGTGGATGGAAGATCTGCCAGAGCAGCAACATTAATCAGTCTTAAATCACACTCTTTGAGTGCTTGTCCTGTGATCCAGATTTGCAACATGTCCCTTGAATTTGATATTCAATATTACACATTCTGCAAAAACCAAAGAAAGCTGCACGGATGCAAAACAAAACAAAACAAAACAAAAGCCCCGGCTTTGAAGTAACTCTTTCCCAGGCTATTCAGGTGATGTTTAAATATGTGATTTGTTTTTATGGGTCTTTTGCTAGGTTTGACGTTTTCTTTGGTAAGGACGACAGAAAGCTAGTAAAAAAATGTGAATAACGTCAGTAAATTTCACTCCAGGGAGGTAGGTGAGATTTAACAACCCATTTTATGGGAGATCTAGAACGTGTTATTTCAGATACATTATGGTCTAATCCTGGCAGAGAGCTCTCTGAAGCATATTCTGGCTGAATCCAAGTCCCCTTTAGGCTGGAGAGGTCCCGCCAACTTTAATGGGACTCTTAACAAGTTTGTGTATTTCATCTGCTTTGAACTGGGTGCTGGCTTGCATGGTCAGAAGGTACTATCACAAAATTGGCGGCTTGCCATCTGAACCAAATCTGCTCCATTTCTGCCTCCATAGCCTTTTCTGTGCCCCTCTCTAAACTTCTGTCCACACATCCCTCTTAGATGACTTTTATGGGGCTGCAGAGAACCTTTGTCTGCCCACTCGCCTCCCTGGATTGAAAAAGGAAGAGGGCAGAAGAGGATGTGTGGAGAATAGAGTGGTAGGCTAGAGTGTCACTTTCTTCTCCTCTACACATCCTCTTCTGCTCCACCCCTCTTTTCCTTATCCAATCCAATGAGTGACAAGAGGCAGTGGAGGCACTGGTCGACAGAGGTGGGCACCGCCCACCAATCCATTGCCTGAGGTGATTGCCTACACACAATGGGACTTACATCCAAGTAAATATGTCTAAGATTGCACTGTTACTTCTGAATGGGATTATCCTGCTAGATAAACTTCCAGAAAAGACGTGAGCTATGCCCCTTAGATTTCTTTATGACATCTTCACATCACATAATTAGGATACATTATGATTTATTGGCATACATGACAGCGAACACTATACAAATTATGAATGTTATTGCAAATGTCGCAATTTTCCCCCTATTTATTTGTACAATGTGTTTTTCCCCCCTCTCAGATTTTTACATGTGTGCAAGTCACTGTATATGTTTGTTTTAAGGCAGTCATCCCTCCAGGATTGGCCTGGAATCTTCAGGAAACAGCCTCAATCTCCTCTGACTACTGAAAGCGATCCTAGAGATTTTAACAGGGCTCTAGGAACATCCAACGTTTCACCCTGTTGGAAAAAAATAAAATAAAATCGCCAGGAATAGCTTTAGTTAGAGTTAGCAACCTGACTGCACGATCCTATGCAAGTCCCATTGAATTCAATGGAACTTAGGGCCCAATCCTATGGTCGCCCTGCACTTTTCTGGAGGTGCAAAAGCCAGGCTGCTGTTGCACACTGCTGGGCCGCCACCGTAAATGGGGAGAGAGAGGTGTGGCCCGTGCGACAGCGGCTCTGGAAGGCTCTGCAGGCACCAGTAAGCTGGCGGCAGGGGTGGGGATGGTTCGGGGGTGTTCTGGGATGGGGATGGGGAGGGCAGGGGGCAGGGAGTGGGCTGGAGGGGGAGGATATCGGCGGCAAACGCGCATGCCATATTCTAGCCCCCATTTTGGGGCCCACTCTGTCCCCTTTCTCTACGCCAGCTATATAGGGGACGTGGGTCACTGTGAGGAGACCCATCAGGAGGCCTATGAAAAGGTTAGTAAAAAAAAACCTCTCTGCCAGGCTTTCTGACTGTATCAGCACCAATAGTAGGGACAGGATTGGGCAGTTACTCTTACAGGTAAGCAGGAGTGGTCTAAGACCTCCCTGGCACCTGAGGCAGCATGCCAAATACGGCCCCCCTTACCTGGAGATATACCAGCCTCTGCTCCTTCCTTCCACTCCCTGGATTGTAAAAGGATGAGGGCGCAGCAGGGATAGTGTGGAGGAGAGGAAAGGAGAGATGCTCTGGCCCATTTCTCGCCTCTTTCTTGTACTCTATCTCGTCCCTTTTCCTTTTACACTCCAGGGAGAGGAGCCGTGTGGGTAGGCAGACAGAGGTGGATGTGCTGCCTGAGGCAACAGCCTCAGTTGGACTCCTGGATGTGCCGGCTCTGCAGGCAAGCACGTCTAGGACTTGTGCAATAGCCGATGTACACATGCATAAACATGTTTCTCAGTGTTGTGAACTGCCTGAGGCAACTGCTGCAGTTGGCCTCATGGATGAGCCGGCTCTGCAGGTAAGCATGCATGTGTACTAGGACTTTGTGCAATAGCTTTGTATGTGTGACGTATAGGTATACCACTAACTGGGTATGCCTTTTCAAATTGTGGCTCTCATATTTACCAGGAAGGGAGCTACTTGTCCCAACCCAGCGGCTGATATAGATAGTTGTGGTGTTTCCCTTTGTTTTGTTTTGTTACTGTGTGTGCTCTTAAATCTTTGAGGGCAGCAGGGAAGCTTTTTCTCTCTCAGCCTTGTGAACTTTTTTTTCACAAAAAAGGCGGTGTTATAAAATGGTATACAATATCCTAAAAACGATGATATTGTTTAGAATATATTATTATTCGTATTCCTTTCTTCCTTTCCCCTGCGTCCCTGAGCGGCTGAGCCTCCCCAGCCAGCCCCGCCCCTCCCCGCTTGCCGGCCTCCTCGGCTGCTGCTGCTGCTGTTTCCATAGCAACGGCCGCCATGACGACGCCGTGACGCGCGCGGCTGCGGCCTGGTCCGGGCCTCCAGCCTCGGCCGAGCGGAGGCGTCGTCGGGCCCGGGAGCCGCCATGCTGGTGCCCGTCTTCACCCTGAAGCTCAACCACAAGATCCTGCCCCGCATGGTGGCGCTGGGCAAGTACGACGGCGCCCACCCGTGCCTGACGGCGGCCACGCAGGCAGGCAAGGTAGGCAAAGAGGCGGCGCCTGGGCCTGGCAGCGCGAGGCGAGGGTGCTTCTGAGCATGGGCAAAGTCCACCTCGGCTGAAGGACGCTGCGGCTTCGTTTTTGCGATGTTTTTAAATTATACTTTTTAAAATATATAGTCCTGTTTTTTGTTTAATTAAATTGCGTTTACGTTGTTGTACAAAACAACCTTCATGGAGAGAGAGTGTGTATTATATATGTGTGTGTGTGTATCCTATCTATCTGTGTGTGTGTGTGTGTGTGTGTGTATCTCAGACACTGGGAGGGGGGGCAGCGCGAGGCGAGGGCACCTCTGAACATGGTCAGGTCTGACCTCTCCCTTCACTCAGCTGGGGGATGCTGCTGCTTCAGTTTAGTTATGCTTTTTAATTATACTGACTTTTTAAAATGTAGTTTTTTGTTTAATTAGATTGTGATTATTTTTCACATTTTTTTTATACCGCCCTTCCTCCAAGGAGCTCAAGATGGTGTATGTGGTTCCCTCCCTCCTTTTGTCCTCACAACAATCCTGTAAGGTAGGCGAGGCTAAGAGAGAGTGACTGGCTCATGGTCATCCAGGAAGCTTCGTGGCTGAGCAGGGATTTTAACCTGGCTCTTCCAGGTCGAAGTCCAACTCCCAAACCACTACACTGTCCTGGCTCTCGTTTACATTGCTGTTGTTTTGTTGTACAAAACAACTTTCTATCCATGGAGAGAAGGGAGGTATATAACTCTTTTATTTAGAGTTATTAACTCTTTTAAAAAACAAACAAACATGAAAACATCACCACTGTAAAAGGTTACAAACACCTGCATGCCCATCCCAAAAAACATCTTGGATGGGAGTCCGCCTCCTTTTCCTTTTTCTTAAATTAAATTAATTAAATCCAAATATGTACTTAATATGCTGCCTTTTCTGCACAGACAAAATAGCCCCCAGGCAACTAAAATAATATTAAAACAAGAAATAGATGGAAAAGCTTTAGGATGCCAAATGCTTTCAAGATGCTTTTCATAAGCTGCTTAGCCATCCCCAGGCCTCATTGAGCATTTTTGACCCTTCACAGGTGCTGTGATTATCAGCTGCATATAGATGCAGGATGCGCTATATATGTGTGGAAGCTCCATTCTGGTAATAATACAGTACTTGCTACTTTTATAGTACAGGTGGGCCCCCATATCCACGGATTTGCTATCCACGGTTTCAGTTATCCACGGATAGCAGGGACCCCCCCAGGCTTTTACTTTTTTCCCCAGCAAGCTTCTTTTCTTCCGTAAAGAAACAGGAGAAGCCGCCTCTGGCTGCTTATTGCAGGCAAGTAGAACGAGACTAAGTCCTGGAGAGGCTCTGCAAGGTTAACAGAAACCTTTCAGAGCCTCTCTAGGACTTAGTCTCGTTCTACTTGCCTGCAATGGAGGCTGTTTCTCTGTTTGTTTTAAGGAAGAAACAAAGCTTGCTGAAAGAAAAATAAGAGCTGGGGGTGCGCACACGCCTGCCCGCAGGGGAGGCATGGCAGGGGCCCCTCAGGAAACCATGGAGGGGGTGTTTGCTCCTATCCATGGTTTCAAGTATCCACGGAGGGGCCTGGAACATATCCCCAGCGGATATGGGGGGAGTACTGTATTAGGTGCTGGAGAAGAGGGAATGGACATGTATTGGTCACATGTACAGTGCAGTTCGATGCACGCCTGCTCAGAAGTAAGCCCCTCTGAGTTCAATGGGACTTATAGGCCTGCAGCCCTGGTGAGCTTCTGGCAGAGGTGAGATTTGAACCAGGAATGTCCTGATTCATAGGTCAGTCTCTTAGCAGTGACGCTACATCAGCACGGAGATTTATCTCTCTTCCTCCACCACTTGCCTATTATTTATCAATTTTGTTTGAGATAATTTATATCAGGAAATTCCACATCGGGGTGGGGGGCATGGAGAAGGCCGTCTCATGTATTATCATCACCTACTGAGCCTCTGGTAGTGGGAAGCATAGTACTTTGATAATTATACGGTAATCTGCCTCACAAATAATTGTACAGTACTGTCTTTTCCCACCCATATACAGCCCCCCACCCTTCATCCTGGACCAGATCTCACACCTCTGCCAGAAACTCACCAGGTCTGCTGTCCTATTATACACACTGACATGGGAATAAAGACCTCTGGACTCAGTGGGGCTTACTTCTGAGCATAGGACTTGCATATTATTTACCAATTAAAAATCCTATAACAAATTGAGGTGGTATGAGCTCATGAGAGCCTGTGTGATTTTGGATCCATTCCCAGAATTAATTTCTGTCTAGATCAGGGGTTCTCAGCCTTTGGAGGCCCGGGCAGTGGCGTCTTCAGCCCTCCTGCCGCCTGGGGCTAGGAGGGCGGGGGCTGGCCAAGTGACGTCAAACGCCGCTGTCGCTCCAAAGCTGGAGCGTGGCGCCCGCCCGTAGTTATAACGGGCGGGCGGCGCTCCAGCTTTGGAGTCCGAGGAGAGCGTCCTCCTCTGCGTCGTCTAGGCAACGCGCACAGCGCGCGCGTGCAGCCACAGGGTCTGGGCGAGCGCTCCAGACTACGGCGCTCCAGACTACAAGTCCGAGGTGAGCAACAGCGTTGTCGTTTAGGCAACGCGCAGCGCGCGTCCAGACCCTATGGCTGCGGGCGCGCGCTGTGCGCGTTGCCTAGATGACAAGGACGCTCTCCTCGGACCCCGAAGCTGGAGCGCCGCCTGCCCGTTATGGCTGCGGGCGGGCGCCGCGCTCCAGCTTCGAGTCTGGGGTGAGCGCCCCCCGGAGGCTTGGCGCCTGGGGCCCTGTATATCAGGGCCCCAGGCGTTACTACGCCACTGGGCCCAGGTACCCCCTAACATGGTCCAATTTTCTGAAGTACCCCCTGCTAATTAATTGGATTAATCAATTAATTAATTAGCGAATTAATCGTTAAATAAAGTACTAAAGCAATTTTAAATGTGAAAAAAATGTCTTACTTAACTGTGTGTGTGTGTGTGTGAGAGAGAGAGAGAGAGAGACAGACAGACAGACAGACAGACAGGATTGCATTTAAGTTCTAATTAACAAGTAATTAACTACTGATTGATGCTGATAAGGGGCAGGCTCTGGCGTACCCCCTGCCGTTGGTCCGAGTACCCCTAGGGGTACTCGTACCACAGGTTGAGAACCCCTGGTCTAGATATAAACTCTTTTTAAAAAATGAAAACATCATCACAGTCCAAGAGGCAGACACGGGAGGGGCAGCGCGAGGCGAGGCTGCCTCTGAGCATGGGCAGAATCCACCTTTGCTGAGGGACGCTGCTGCTGCTGCTTTGGTTTTGCTATGTTTATAAATTATACTTCTAAAAATTTAGTCCTGTTTTTTGTTAAATTACGTTGTTGTTGTTGTACAAAACAACCTTCTCTCCATGGAGAGAGAGTATATTCCGTCTATATTTCTGTCTAGGTCTTGCTGCGAGATCATTGTTGCAGTTCACGAATGTGAAGCAGTTGCTCACTGGCTTTTAACACCTTCACAAAGTTTGTGTCATGTTTCTAGGTTTTCATTCATAACCCTCATGCGCGTGGCCATCGGGTGCATGTCAACCGCCTGGTCCTGAGCACCCAGGACTCTGACGTTTCCCTTCTGAACATTAATGAAGCCGTTAGCTGCTTGACTGCAGGGGTGCTGAATCCTGACCTCGGCTATGATTCCCTCCTGGTCGGCACACAGACCAGTCTCTTGGCATATGACGTACACAACAACACGGATTTGTTTTATGCAGGGGTAAGCTAACGTGTCTTGTTTTCTCCCCCGTGATCATATTTAAATAGTTGGAACACCTTCCTTCTTCATTGTATAGAGTTGGAATACAGCCCTGTTTCTATCTGTGGAGGATCTATATTTGTATCTCTCACCCCAGAAATCGGCTTACAGGATTGAGAAAATAGTTCACTGTCTGTTCAGTTGCCAGGACTGGATTGGCTGAATTGTGTGTCTGTGGGCTCAGAGGCTACATGATGGCACCTGTATATCAGGGGTCCCCAAAACTGTCAGTTGCCAGGGTCACCTCGCTCAGTCTTGCTCGTATAGTATGCTGGAGCAGGTCGATGATAGAAAATACTGTAGTATATACATGTTGTACATAATAATGCTTAAGAATTTTCATAGGAGAAAAATATTTGCAGCTGCAGGGCTGCTTGTTCTCTCTCTCTCTCTCTCTCTCTCTCAGCAGAACTCTCAGTGAGAGTGACCCAAACAAGCAGTTGCTTCATTAAGTAAGAGGAAAAATGGTCAGGGCAGGGAGAAGAGGGGGGGAGGAGGAGGAGGAGGGCCTCATGTAGTTCTGCCACTAGGTTCTGCAGGGCAGTCTAAATGTGTTGGTGGACCGGATATAGTTTGAAGACCCCTCTCGTATATGCTTTGAGGTGCATGGTTAATGGACGCATATGTTATGAAGCTCATTGGCGTTGTCCTGTAGTGAACCAGTTCCAGAGACGATCCTGCGCCCCCCCCGCGGGGGCCCCCAGATTTTCGCCGCCCCCCCAATAAAACAAAACACACACACACACCGGGGTTTTCAGAGGTCTATGGGCTTTTTTACTGTTATGTTCATTTGTGTATGCTTTGTCCCACTTAGCTTGTGTATCCCGGAGCCTTCGTTCTGCCTGCTTTCGTTCTGACCGGGCGGCAGAACTCCGGAAAAGCGCCCGTTCGCTCCGGAGCAGGGCGCTCCGTCGTTCTGCGCTTGCATCGTTCTTCTCAGTTAGCGCATGCGCAGAAAGCAGGGCGGAGCAGGGCGCTCCGTCGTTCCAATCTTTCTGCGCATGCGCTAACTGAGAAGAACAACGCAAGCGCACAACGACGAAGCGCCCTGCTCCGGAGCGAACGGGCGCTTTTCTGGAGTTCTGCCGCCCGGAACGAACGAAAGCAGAACGAAAGCAGGCAGAACGAAGGCTCCGGGATACACAAGCTAAGTGGGACAAAGCATACACACATGAACATTACAGTAAAAAAGCCTGTAGACCCCCGAAAAAACCGTAAAAATACATAAACACAAATCAAAACCTAAGTAGTCCCCCGCCCCCACAGGAGCCTCTGCGCCCTCCGCCCGGGGGCCCTGGCCCCCCCGCCCCCCCTTGAGGACGTCTCTGACCAGTTCTGATTCAGTATGTGGCAATAACCTTTGAGGATCACTGAGAAGCTGATGGAAGTGACAGAGAACCGACAGTGTCCGGCACAGCCCAGACTACAATACACTTTGGAAGTTAAGCCAGCGTACCTCTGTCTCTGACGCACACATGCACTCTCTCCAGCTATGTAGCAGCGCAGGTCTCAATGTTTAGAATGGAGAGTTCAGACCCAAGTACTTTGCCGTAACAGGGCTCACAGATCAGGCCGCAGTTCCCGTTCTGTAATGGCTTCTTCTCAGTTTGGCTGTGGGCATTTTTCTCCCAAGCACTTCCACACATCACAAGATCAGCCCAAAGCAGTTCATGTTTAGGAAGGAAGTTGTTAATGTGGCTTAGATTTTAGATGTCCGACACCCTGAAAATATCTTAAGTTTCAGCGTTCACCACATGTGGTTAAATGCAATATCAGTGTTCCCGTTTTCTGTTGACATTTTCAGTTGCCGCCTCCTCATTAATGTTGAATTTCTTTTTGGATATTTTTGTGTACCTACTTGGCTTTGCGTGTGCCTTGTGTATTCTGTGCCTACGGAGAAAGTTTCAGTGTTCCTGTATTATGTCTCTTTGTAGGTTCCTGATGGAGCAAACGCGATCGTGGTTGGAACATTGGGAGACATTTCCTCCCCCCTTGCGATTATCGGCGGGAACTGTTCTTTGCAGGGATTTAACCATGAAGGGAGAGACCTTTTCTGGACGGTGAGCTCACACTTCTAATGTCCCCATGATAATTGCGGGGAAATGGACTCCTATTTCTGTTTCACAGATCGGTTACTGAGGCTGAGGTTACTTGTCCAAGGCCGGCCAGGGACTTTGTGGCTGAGCAGCTGTGATGGGGGTGGCAGCAGCGAAGGCCACTGAAGAGTTTCTGGGGCCTGGGGAAGGCAGCCTTTTGGCCCGGGTTTTCTGTATAGCATGTGCTTCAGTCAATAATTTCGGCAGCCTGTGATGAAATAGTGGGTTAGGGCTATTTCTGAATGCAGAAAGAGAGGACCCAGACCTCTGCAGTTGGGAAATGGGTGGGTGGGATTAAAGATGTCCTTTTGCCTCATGTGGCATAATAAGGCAACCAGACTGCCTAAGCTTTTCTTGTTGCTGACCCCAGAGATACGTTTAAAGGGCCACTTGCCTGTGTTATGTCTCTGCTTGTGCATCGGTGGACTGAGCCAATGTTGTTGGCCCTTCAGCCCCAAGGATGGCCCCAGGCGTCGGCTGAAGGATCCGTTGTAATCACGTGGCTACATCATCCGTGCTACACGGAAAGTTGCAATGGATAAGGGGTTGTCAGTTTTGGTATTTCTCTCCTTGCAGTTAAAGGTGCTGGAAAAGGGTTGAGGCTAAGCAAGCAGTAACAGGGATGTTGTGTTTTTGTTTTGACTTTAGGTCACTGGGGACAACGTTCGTGCGCTGGCCCTGTGCGACTTTGATGGCGACGGGAAAAAAGAGGTCTGTTTCTGGCACATGGTATTTGCGTGATCTCCTGAATTGGCGACTTTCAGAGCTATCGGAATCGTTGCAGCCTGAGGGCTTGGCTTATTGGGTTTATAGCCAGATACTACAAGGCATGTCTGCACTGCAGCATATGGAACATGGTTGAAGCTTACGTTGTCATGGTAGCCCCCCCAAAGCCCTCTGGGAACTGCAGTTCTGTGGGTGGGCTGATCATCATCAACACCCTGACAAAAGTGCAGTCCTCCGGGCTAGTTGATCTGGCTACAGATCAAAGAATGTGTTGTGTAAGTAGTCCATATTTGGGGTGGGTGGTTCAAGGCTGTCTTTAGTAGTGGCTTTATTGTGTGACTGTTTTCTCTCTCTGTAGGTAACAGCACATAATTCTGCACACACCCACACTTGTGGAGGCATCCCTAGTGGGGTTACATTGGATTGCGAGTCCAAAGGTTTTCCCAGCCCTGTTGGAAGGCAGGAATGCAAACTGACTAGCTGGAGAAGCCTTGCATGTGAAGGCAGAGCTCCTCATGGTGCTCTCTCTAGGCGAGGAAGTGCACTCTTTTCATCTCAAACCATCTTTGCCTGCACTGATTTCTGGCTGTGCTTGATCTTGCGCTGGGTAGTTTGACCCTCACGTTATTAAAGCCACTATTAAAGTACAGGCCAGTTCTGTTTCCCACCTCTTAAGTCCTGGTCACGTTATTTTTGAGATGCTGGTTCATTCCTGAGGGCCATGAATGTCTTTGACTACAGAAGAGACCTGGTGTAGCATAGTGGCTACAGAGACTGAGCTGTGATTTGGGACGTCTCTGGTTTGCACCTTGTCTCTCTGCCAGGAACTCACTGAATAACCTTAAACAAGCTGCTCCCGCTCAGCCTCCGTCTTTGCCGTCTGCCTATGCAATAATTCTTACTTCGTAGGGTTGTTGTAAGGGTTACGAAAAGAAAATGCACGTGAAATGCTCTGCGCATGCAGAACGCTATACAAAAGTATCATACATGATTAGCCTAACATGATTAGCCGCGGGCCGTATGTTGTGCACCCCTGGCCTAACATATGAACTGGGAGCATCTGAATCTTGGCTGTATTGTTTTTTGTTATACTTATGTGTGCAGACATTCCCCAGGAGTAAAATAAGCAGCCTGAGGTAATGTGAACGGGGTCTTGAAAAGTTAGTAGATCTTTCTAGAAGAATTTCTAGAAAGGTTAGTGTCCAGTTTCTGAACCCAGGTTTCTGAGGTTAGGCTGGGTTACTAGAGAGGCAGATGCTGGTAGGTGTGTGACACCATAAGTTAACGTTTGTCATTTCTCTCTCTCTCTCTCTCTCTCTCTCTCTCTCTCTCTTTTCTGTTTAGCTTCTTGTTGGGTCTGAGGATTATGACATTCGGGTTTTTAAAGAAGACGAGATTGTGGCAGAAATGTCAGAGACGGAGGTAAAAGGAAACTTGAAATTGCAGACGTTATTTTATGTGACAGAAGGTTCCATTTGGATAGAAAGAACAGAGAGATCGGGTTAAGTTGCAGTCATGCACGATGCTCGCACGTTTTGGCTCTTACGAAATACAATGTCGTTGCTCAGCTTGTTTGAAGGTTTTGCTTTGAGGGGTGCGACCTCGGCCTTCTCTGCCATCCACCCTTCCTCATTCTGGTACCTGCCTTCATTTTAGATGGTTTTGTGGCGCCCAAATGTGAACTGGAGTCATTTTTCTGCATCCATTTAAAATGTTGAAAATGGGTGCCTCTGGTTTGGTGCAGGTGAGGGGAGACAGGAGGAAGCAGTGTGGTATTCCCACCTGGGATTGCAGAGGCATCACCTGTGTCCCAAAGCGCCCAACATTCCCCCCCCCCCCGGTTCTGCTGAGGCCCACTCAGTAGCAGCACTGGAACCACAGGGGTGGGGTGGGGTGTAAGTTCATCTTTTGAAATGGACAGAAGAGCAGTCATGGAGGAAAACTCTTTGTGACTCTTTAGCTGGTCCAAATGAACCACTGCAACTTTGGATTTTTGCGAACAGACCAACAGGGCTACTGCAGTTTTCAGAACTGGAACAAAGTGCTGCCCTTCTGAGGGTTGGTGACGAACAGCGCAATCCTATCCAACTTCCCCCACCCGTGTAACCAGCAGGGGAGTGCAGGGCGGGAGGCTTTGGAGGGGAGGGGGGATTTAAATCCCCTTTGAATCCCCCTTTGGAGGGGACTTGAATCCCCTTTCCGTTCTGGGGCCTCCCGTTCTTGCTGCACCACGGGGAAGTTGGATAGGATTGCGCTGTAATTTGTTTACTCAACTTTGTGTCCCTGTTCCGGAACATGCTTTTGCTATTTACACTTTGCACGTTTCGGGTGAGAAGCACTAGTGCGGATTCTCTAGTGTTGTGTGCACTATTGCTGCATGAAGGGCAAACCAACTTTTCTTCTTCTTTTTTTTTTTTTGGACTGGCCTTTTGTTATAACGATGCTGTTTTTCTGTAGTTTTATGTTTTGTCTTGCTTTGGGTGCTGCTTAATTAGAATTGCAAATTAGATTGTTTTAAAGCTGTCGTTTTTTTATTGCGTAAACTGCCTTGATGATCTCGTTTTAATGTGGTAGAAAGGCAATAAACGTTTGTTTTAAATAAATAATTGTAAGGGGCAAAGGAGCTTCCTCTTCTTGCCTCTCTGCTAAACTTCAGTGAGGAGGAGGAGGAGGAGTGAAAGACTTAAGGGTAATCTGAGAAGTGTGTTATTGGAAGAAGCTTAGCTGCTGGAGGGTGGGATAAAAGGCTTGGCTACTGACCCATTGACAAAGCCTCTGTGAATGCTCAAGGGAGATGGCATTACTATGGTGGTGAAGGCTGGAATGTTACAGCCTACCCAGCTCTGGAAAAACACGTCCTTTTTCCTGCTTGCGCTATAATTTCGATCAATAGCTGGTACAATGGGCAAAATCTGCAGGGAGTTTTTCCTGCGCAGGCGCCGCTAAAACAAACAGAAGTTGTGCAAGAGCCCTGTGTTTGTGAATAGCGGCATTCTTTGTAGCAGGGCTTGTTGTGCAGGAGATGCTTTGCCTTTGGCATGGAAGAAGCCTCAGTTAAGATGCTGAGGCTGCAGAAATGTGGTAGTGACCCTAAACTACAGTCAAGTTTGACTGTACAGCTACAACCCCTTTGGGCAACTGTTGCAGAAGGATTTTCTGGAGGGTGTCATTGGAAGGCTGAGCTGGCAGAACTGTGGGCATCCTTGCCAAGGGTGCTGGTTCCTGGTGAGCTTTCAGGTGGATCGAAGGCTGCTTTGAGTCTCGGCTGCCGGCAGCCTTGCAGATCAGCCCACGAGCATCACTAGTGGACACAAAACACCCCAGTTTTTCAAAATCTGGAAGAACTTTCTTCACTTGCCAGAGAAGCCCAACTGAGCGGTACTTGACTGTCACGATTGCTTTGTACGTACGTGCAGGGGCTGCATCAAGTCTGTTCGTATGTTGCAAGCATCTCAAGTTAGAGGCGTACGTTATGGGAGAATTGCTGCGTTTCTGACTGCTCTTGGCGCTGCAGGTTAAGACGTTCTGCTCTTATTACTTCAGTGAGTGTCAGTCCTGCCTCAACAGGCTCCTTTGATGCTCGCTCCCTCAGGACGTTGCTTTTGCCTGCGGTCTTATGGGAGCAGAATAAGCCATTTGGGGCAGAAAGATTCCCACTCCTGCTTTCATCGGGGCAGCTGACAGTGCACTGGGACGCTTGCCTAATCCGAGCAGGTGTTAAAAGGCCTGTAAAACGCCTGTCGAAAGGTAGTGCAGAAAGAGTTGAGATGCGCAGGAAGACTTCGCGGTACTTGTGAGATGCCAGAGGTGGCTTGATACTGTCTGTCGTCCTTGGAGGCTGGTCCACGTCTCAGTCCTGTGGCCATTGACCACTGCCCCGTATCTTGTTTGGAAAAGGGGGGGGCGACGACTACGTTTGACCTCACAGTCACTCGTTACTAACCCATATCCAGTATGCATCTTTTTTTCCCCCTTGTGCTGGACTGTCTGCACACTGAATTGTGTGGGCTATTGTGTAGCCCTTTCCTGCCATTTAAAAACCAGCAACTCAGCTGTGTTCAGCATGAACCCTTTTTCTAAACGCGCACTGCGTGGCACGGCTCAGGTGCAGGTTGTTGCGGTCGGATACTTGTCGAGAGAGTCACAGCAGTATCGGGAGGCTATCTGACCAGTTTAGCTGAAGGCAGCTCACTAGATTGGTTTGATTTCCGTTTTTATATATTGTACTATGGTATAGTCAGCGCATTCATGGACCCTGGTTTTTTTTTCCAGACCGTCACTGCACTCAGCCCCATGTGTGACAGCCGCTTCGGCTACTCCCTGTCCAATGGAACGGTCGGTGTTTATGACAGGATGGCTCGCTATTGGAGGATTAAAGTGAGTGGTCTTGCACTGATCCGTAAAACGGGGAAAAGTCAGAACTGTGTGGCGGTTTGGGCCAGCTAGTTTCTATAAACCTGAATGAGGCTTACTTGTCTCGTCATGACATTGACTCATCACGGACATTTGATGAGAGGCTTATAAATCCCCCCCCCAGCATACATATGCTAATAATTTATCTTATGGCCACTGTCCTTCGATTTCAGATAGGTAACCACAGAGGAAATTTGGACTCGGTTGCAATATTTAAGATGGTGGACACAGGGTCCGCCTTTGGGGGGTCCTTTCAGTGTTCTTGTAGCATGCACCCCAGATGCAAACACACACACATGCGCGCGCGCGCACTGCAGCTACCTTGCTCTTTTCCACACTGCAGCCGATTCAAAGGACAAATTCCGCTGTGCTGTCAGAGTGTCAACTCAGTCCCTCTGCTGTCCAGCTGTGCTGGGCTTGCTGCCTCATTGGCGGTGACTAAGCAATTCTCTTGCGGCTCGCCTGCTGAGCATCCTTCTTGGTTGGGGCTACTGAGGACTGAACTTGTACCTCTCCTATGCAAAGCATCTGGCTGAGCTATATCCCCTCCACTCCTCCTCGTGTTTGCTAGTTCTATTTTAAAGTCTCCTACAGCGAAGAATGTGGAGTCGGTTGCTCTGTTCCCATGGCTGCTCCTGCTGGGCACGAGAGCTGCCCACAGCCACGCACCGCCTGAGATGGGAGCAACACAACTTCCTTCCGTGGTAGGCAGTGGGCCCCAGGGCAGCTCGTTCCCCAACAGGAGGCCACAGACCAGACTTTGCCTCCTTTGCCTGCAGAAGGTTCCAGGTTCACAATCCCTGGCGAGCGTCCTCTCCACCTACGGCTGGGAAAGAACCCTGGAGAGCCGCTGCCAGGTCAGAGACCGTACTGAGCTCGAGGGATGACTCCATCTTTAATGGCCTGATTCCATTTTAAGGTAGTTTCCTATGAGGAGGTGACAGAACAGCTAGCTAATGGGGAAGTGTGTGTGTATGCACGTGTACATACGCACACACCCACCCGCACCCACCCACCCCACCTGCATTCAGTACGCTGAGATGCTGCAGACACAGGTCTATTAAAAAGAGAACTCAAAGTGCATCTACAACTCTGTGTGCCTCTTTTAAATGTATGTCTGTATGTACCCTAAGCTGGGAATTGCATGCCAGATAAGAACCTAACCCTCGAGAATGTATTATGGGGTGGTCTTTTAACGCTGAGTTGTGAAGCATAGCCTAATAATAAAAAGTTCACAAAGCGGTTTACAGACAATCAAATGATTAAATGGCTCCCTGTCCCAAAAGGGCTCACAATCTAAAAAGATGCAGTCCACCACCAGCAAACAGCCACCAGAAAAGACACTGTGCTGGGGTGAAAGGGGGGCAGTTACTCTCCCCCTGCTAAATATAAGAGGAGCACCCATTGAAAACGTGCCTCTTGCCCAGTTAGCAGGGGTTTGCTTACATAAATTAAAAGAGGGAAAATTACCTTGTCTCATAGTCTTTCAAGTACGGAAATGTTGTTCGCCTTTATCTTACCCAGGTTTGATTTTCCCTAGGCCTGATATATCTGCCTAGCATTCTGGGTATGCAGGGAAAACAGAATCACGCTTGGCATTTTTGTAGCCATTTCTGAATGTTCAAAGTGCTTTAGCCATCCTTACTACAATCATGTAGACCAGTTTTCCTAGCTTTTCTGCTCTGTTCTTTGTGTGTGTGTTTTTCCCCGCAGTCTAAAAACCAGGCAATGAGCATACATGCATTCGATCTCAACTCTGATGGGGTCTGTGAGCTGATCACTGGTTGGTCCAACGGGAAGGTGAGAGATGACATTTAAGCAGACCCTCTTGTGTGATTGTAGTTCTTCTAGCTAGATGTTGCTAGTCTTTAGTTTGGAAGTCATACCCTCAGGTATTGCTTCTGTTTACTTATAACACGTCACTGCTTAGAATTCTGCAGCTAGATAAATCCGCAGTTAAGTATGAATTGCGCACATGACACAAATTTGCAGAGATGTCTTTAGCATGGATGTCCTCTTTTGTGCGTTTTTTCTTTCAGAAATGGAACTTTTTGTTACAGAGTATGAAAGGAAGTTTGTAGAATGGGAAAGACCTTGTTGGGGGGGGGGACAGCCACCTGTACTGGGGAGAGTCTTGGATAACTAGAAACCTTGCCTGGCTTCTGTTTTTAATAGTTTAGCAGAAATTTCCCCATTTTAATTTTTGTTTCTGCCCAACAGTAAGGACTAGAAACTTAAAAAAAGGAAACGTTGACTTCCCAGACTCTTTATTAGAGGCTGTATTCTGTGAAACAACTGCAGTCATGTGGATTTTTACCCATGCATACTTAAAAGGAATGATTTGATGTTCTTTTTCGTTTAATGTCGCCTGGGGGAATTCTCCGCATTTGCAGATAGATGCGCGCAGTGACAGAACTGGAGAGGTAATCTTCAAGGATAATTTTGCTTCCTCGGTTGCGGGAATCGTGCAGGGAGATTACCGAATGGATGGCAACACCCAGTTGATCTGCTGCTCAGTTGATGGGGAAGGTAAGCGCATCGAGAATCTGTTCCAGATTCCAGCCCTTATGTTCTAAGCTGAGAACCGCTCGAGTGCTTCTGTTGAACTGGAAGTGTTCCGTGGCTCCGAGAGCAGCCAGAACTATGCATATATCTTGCATGACGGAACAGGCCTGCCAGGTTCTGGGAAATAGAAGTGTCTTTGGATATACTACTGTATTTATTCAGGATACATTTATGCAGTAAAATACAATTATACAGCGCACATTCAAAAATAATCACGTGATGAATGATGCCTTGTCCTTTGTCTTCTCTGGTGGGCTCTGAGGCCAGGGGAAGGGGGTGGGGCCGAGCAGGTGAGAGTCACTCAGCCCAGGATAGAAGCAGGTTTTCCTTGGCTGGCAGCGACCAGTTTCCAGGCAGTGTCTCCCACAGAGGACCTCTCGGGAAAGGGAGAGGGGCTGGCAGTGGCGTTGCTGGTGGCAGAGACGCGGCTGCGCCCCCACGTGGGAGGGGCCGCCGACGCTATGCCCCCACGTGACACGGGCGTGACGTCACGCAGCCCCAACCACGCCCCGCCTGGTGCTGATTTCCAGGCCATTTCAGAGCTGTTCGGCATCAGGGCAGGCGGGAGGGCCCAACCTCCGCACGGCGAAACCAGCGGAGACAACGACAGAAGAACGGCAGGCAAGTCCTGCGCCCTGGGGCCCACCGCACCAACCCCCGCGATGCTTCTGGCTGGTGGTGGGCTTCTGCAGTGGACCTCCGAGGCAGGGAACTGGGAGAGCTCTGCTGGTGGGAGTCGCACAGCAGCACCTGTGGTGAAGCACGTCTTCCTTGCAGGCTGGCAGTGGGGCTGACCTGTTGGATGACGCAAGGGAAATCCACGGCGGATCTTGCCAAGCATCGCTATTTCATAAAAGCAGCCGCGATTCTCTCTTCTGGGACTCCATGTGCAATCTTGGCGCAGAGCTTCAAATGGAATGCTGTGTTGAGAAAAACCACAGAGTGCCCGGGCAGGCGCACTCTCCGCCTGAGGTTCAGGTGCCACGTTTGGGACAATTGGGTCTTACTTTGCTGTTCTTTAGCATGAAAGGCGTTCTCTTCCTGTGTGCTGTGTGGGGCTAGGAATTCAAATCAAATCCAAAAACCTTTCTTGGCATAACACAAATAGACACACAAAATAAATAAATAGTACACAATACAGAAGGCAAGTAGAAAGAAGGGAAAGGAGGTCATTAAAAAAAACCAATCAGCAGCCATTCTGTTTAGGATCCGCAGTGTGGAAGTTCTCCATTGCATGATTAAGGGCGCAATCCAAACCTACTTAGGCCGCCGTTGTAACCAGCGGCCCAGCGAAAACGGGAGGCCCCAGAACGGAAAGGGGATTCAAATCCCCTTTGAATTCCCCTTTTGGAGGGGATTTGAATCCCCTTTCTGTTCTGGGGCCTCCCGTTCTCGCTGCGCCGCTGGTTACAACGGCAGCCAAAGTAGGTTTGGATTGCGCTGCAAGTGGAGAAAATTGGCTAACCGGGTTAATGGTCCACTTGTTAACAGATGAAAATAGAGTCAAAATAATACCCACATTGGAGGATTAGGAATTCCTCAAGCAGAAGCCTTTGGAGTGGGGTAGAATGATACGCCCAGCTGCCAGAGCACTGGCAGTTGCGAGCACTGGGGTTGCGAGCGCTGAGTTGTGAGCAGCCTGGGGATGCTGGTCTGGGGTGCTTTGGGCCTTTTGCGTTTCTGACAGGTGCAGCTGGGATGGGCGAAACTTGTTGGTTTGAACTTTGCATCCTGCTACATTGGAGGGTCCTGTGCTGATTTACTGACTTCTGTGAAGCTGTGTCAGTTTGTACCTAGTAAGGACTTTGCTTTTAGTCTTTTCCTTTTAAGAACATAAGAACAAAAGAAGAGCCCTGCTGGATCAGGCCAAGAGCCCATCTAGTCCAGCTTCCTGTGTCACAAAGTGGCCCCACCAGATGCCTCAGGGAGCACACAAGACAACAAGATAACCTGTTTCCCGTTGTCACTCCCTTGCACCTGGCACAGAGAAAACCCACTTCTAAAAACCAGGAGGTTGCTTATGGCTTGTAACCTGTGATGGTCTTTTCCTCCATGAATCTATCCAACCCCCTTTTAAAGGCATCTAGGCCAGGTGTCATCACCACATCCTGTGGCAAGGAGTTCCACAGATGAATTACACGCTGGGTAAAGAAATATTTTCTTTTGTCTGTTCTAACTCTCCCTCCACTCAATTTTAGTGCATGTCCCCTGGTTCTGGTGTTATGCGAGAGGGAGAAGAATTTCCTTCTATCCACTTGCTCCATCCCATGCATAATTTTATACGTCTCAGTCATGTCCCCCCTCAGGCGCCTTTTTTCTAGACTGAAAAGCCCCAGACGCTGTAGCCTTTCCTCATAAGGGAGGTGCTCCAGCCCATGAATCAATCTGGTCGCTCTTTTCTGCACCTTTTTCAAATTCAACTATATCCTTTTTGAGGTGTTTTGACACTTGAAGTGCTGGACTTTGTGCTGTGCCACCCCTTTTTGCCTCCCAAGAACCCTGGTCGCAAGCTCTGCACCCTTCTTCCCTCTCCTTTTGTCTAGTACGAGGCTACCTGCCAGGAGGCCAAGAGATGAAGGGAAACTTGATGGACAGCAGTGTGGAGCAGGACCTGATTCGAGAGCTGAGTCAAAAGAAGCAAAATCTGCTGCTGGAGCTAAGAAATTATGAAGAAAACGCAAAGGTAGCCATTTATACGAGTGAGAGGGGCGGCTCCAGCTCTGATCTAGATCTCTCCAACGTAAGACAGGAATAACTCCAGTACACACAGTTGGGCTGAGGACCTGAGACGAGAATTAACCTACAACACATTCAAACATTTTAGAGCCATAGTAACCAAAGATAATCTGCCACTTACTTTATTTGGGTTGCAAATAAATAGGAATCTGTGCACACTTATCTGTGAGTAAACCCCATTGAACATGGTGGGACTTATTTCCTCCGTAGACATGCATACGTTTGCACTGTTGGTCATTATTCCCACTTTCTTGATTGGACAACTGAGGCTGAGAGACAGAACATTGTCAGGGCCATCCATCAAACCCTTGGCTGATCAGGGAGGTGTATCAAGATCAAGACTGTACGTTGGTAACACTTGGGCTGGTACTTCAGTGGTTAACAAAACACGCATGTGGTTGGATGGTGTCCAGAAAGAGTTAAGTACTTGAGCATAATTTATTGAACAGCAACAAAGAACAGAAAATTGAGCTGCTTACAAAAAATGACCCATCTTCTAGCAAACTAGAAACCAGTCGTTCCCAGAAACCTTCTGGAGTGTCGTGCCAGATCACATGGTAGTCCTGACCCCTTGGCGCTTGTTGACGTAGAGACTTGCAAGTCTATTGTATAGACAGTGCCCCACTTCTGGATTCATGTCGAATGCCATTTTGGGGCGTGAGAACTGTCAATAGAAAACAATGGAGGAATTTAGGATTTGAGTGAGCTGTAATCAGGGAGCCATCTGTCGGCAGCGTCGCTACGCCCCCACGTGGGGGAGGCCGCTGCTCCACCCCTGCGTCGCCGCCCCCACGTGACACAGTGGCGTGATGTCACGCCCCGCCTCCGAAACCCCCCCCCCCGGCGTTTTTGCCTGATTTTTGGGGCCATTCGGAGCCAAGGGCGGGCGGGAGGGCCGAAATGCGGCCGTTCCGCCTGCAAAGAGCCAGCGAGACGTCAGGACAGCGCTCAAAACAGTGAGTTTGCGCCCTCCTGAGCCCGTGACTCTGCCCCTTCAGGGGTCCGCGCCCTGGGCACCACTTGGTGCCCTGGGCACCAAGGCACCCGCCGTTTCGACGCCTCTGCCATCTGTTCCCCCTTGCATTGCCCCCAACAAAAATTGGCAGCTAAGACTGGACTTCCTGACCCTTCTGGCTTCAGTCTTCTCTTGTATGAAAATGTTGTTGTTGTTTTCAGTCTTTAACCCTTAAAAGCGCAACTTGTCTGCATGTTTCACTGGAGTCCGAGGCTTCTGGGCCGTGGGTTGACTGACCATTGTGGACAGAGCTAGAACAGAAGTCCTGAGTGAGCAACTTGGAGGACTCTGGACTTGCAGGTCCTCCCAAGAGCTCCTTTAGGGAATGTCACACAAGGCACTAAGAATAGCCATCCAAGCGACATGGGCTCCGCGAAAGAGAAGCCTAGTTAAAGGAGTCATTGAGCCCTAATGAAGGCTCTTGCTGCTAGAATCCTTTCTTGGGAGGGTGATCCCGTTTTCGATGCATTCTGTTTGAGCGCTTCTGAAATTACAGTCGCAGATAATCCAGCTTTTGTGATGACCGAGTCGGAATCATGTTTTACAGCAAGTGGAACTGAACACGGAAGCGAGTGAGATGGATGGGCAACGGGGCGTGATTCCCGCCAACACCCAACTCCAAACGGCGCTCTCGGTGAACCTGGGTTCGGACAGTGAATCTGCTCACGTCGAGCTGTGCATCTCCACGTGCAATGGTGAGAGACGCTCAACAGCAAAAGCTTATTTGGTTTTTACCCAGTCGCCTTTCTAACCCTTGCCCTAAGCAGCCTCTAAGGAATAAAAAGCGCTCTTAGCACACGACTGGAACAAACACACACACGAGCCCAAATGCTGCTGTGTGTAAACCAGCATTATTGTCTCGATTAGGGGGTCTCCAAAGTATGGCCCGCATGCCGATTTTATCCGGCCCACGGCAGGCCAGCTGGTTGTGTGATCCTCGGCAGGAAGCGAGTGTGTGGTTTGGTGGCAACCCAGGGGTTGTGGAACGGCCTGCAGAAGGAGAATCATGAAAGCCTGTCTCTTGTGGCTTCTGGAAGGGACTGCAAGAGAGACTTCTTTGAAAGACGTAGGGAAGCGGAATCATGCTAGTTTTGGATGCGTTTAGTTTTTGAAATGTGCGCTTGTGGTGTGTGCGTGTTGGATTGTTGTGGTCTTGGTTGTTGTGAGCTGCCCTCCAGCTCAGGACGGGGCAGGGTACTGAAAACAAGCAACACGTTCCCGTCCCGAGGAGATGGTTATTCCCCAGCAAGACACTGTGAACCTTAAGTGTGACTCGCACCCTGAAGGTGTGGTATATGCATGGTGTGTATATAGGCTAATATTTCCGGCATACCTTCTTCCTCCTCACCTAGACATCTGTCTTTATACCAGAGCCCCAGGACCAGAAGATCCTGGAAAGAAGGGAGAATGGGATGTTTGTCTGTCTAGATAGCGCTACTGTACTTCTCTTGGAGTCCCTTTTCGTCCTTGGTGACCACGATACTCCTGGATTCCTCACAAGCTCCTTGTCTTCCATGGCCTTGTCCCCCTCCCGACTTCTCAGCTCTACTTTCCTGCCAGCGGCCTTCACTTCACTGTTCCGGCTCCACCCCCCTCAGCTATGCAGGGGTGTCCTGCTCCCTCCGACGACTTTGTCCCTTCTCTCTTGCTGCCCCCCCCTTATGCTTGGATCCTTGAAACACCTGCATGATTTACCCTGTCTGTCTTCTCTCAAACCCCTCCTTAAAGCCCACCTTTTTATGCCAGACCTTAGTCCTTTTCCCCTGCTGTGACTGAGCGTCAGTACGTGTCCCTGCAGCCGTTGTGTGCACTTTCTCCGTTTGTTTGCTTTTGCCTCCATCCCTATCCGTTGTCTGTCTTAGGTCAGTACCTAGATTGTAAGCCACTCTGGGCAGGGGCCTGTCTTTTCACTGTATGTAAAGTGCCATGCACATCAACATGTGCTATATTAATACAGTCGGACCTCGCTATCTGCGGGGGGATCCGTTCCGGATCCGGGACTCGCGGGATGACAAATCTGCGGGTCCCAAATCTGCAGATGGAAAGGGTCCACTGTAATAATAATAATAATAATAATAATAATAATAACAATAAATGCATTATTAGTTTTATTATTTTGATTCCAGTTATATACCAGTGTTTGGCACAACGTGGTGTGTCGGTCTTGTTCTAAAGTATTTGGTTTACCTACATT
Organism: Plestiodon gilberti rubricaudatus; assembly: GCA_026170595.1. Classification (NCBI taxonomy): domain Eukaryota; kingdom Metazoa; phylum Chordata; class Lepidosauria; order Squamata; family Scincidae; genus Plestiodon; species Plestiodon gilberti. Next base: position 22,573,923 of record JANXHW010000010.1, on the reverse strand, counting down.
CCCACCTGCCCTCCCCATTGCTTAAATGCTGAAAACTGTGCAAAAGAAAAGCCATTGATCGGACTAAGTTCCCCCCCCTTTGCTTTCAGACACCATCATTCGTGCGGTGCTGATCTTTGCCGAAGGAATATTTGAAGGCGAGAGCCACGTGGTCCATCCTAGTCTTCAGAATCTCTCGGGCCTTGTCAAAGTTCCCCTCACCCCACCCCAAGATGTCCCGGTGGATTTGCACATCAAGGCCTTTGTGGGTTACAAGAGCAGGTAAAGGTGATGCTGGCAGGTAGAAAGTTTCACGAGTAAGAATGAGCAGCTTTGGACAGGAGAGCAGACTTCCCCAGTAGCGCCTGGCTTGGCTTGCTTTCCTGAGCCGCCTGTTCACAAGCATCTTAGTGGGGTGCTGTTTGGTCACTCATGCTCTCTCCTTGGCGAACAGCATATGTGGGGGCTTAGTATGTGTTCGAGTGTCTGTGTGTGTGGAGCTGTTGAACTTGATGATCTTAGCCCAGTTCTATGGTTCTGCAAATCCTAGCTTCAGCATTCTGGGTTTGGCAGTTGCACATATTTTAACGGGAACTGAAATGTTTTTAAAGAAGTACAGAGGCAGAGCCTCAGTCTTCAGAAGTGTACATGGGGGCTATTTATGCTATGTGCTTTGTTGCCAGAAGAGAGGGCTTCTGCCCCCGTGGATCCTCGCTTCCTCGCTTCTGTCTGTCTGTCCTTCCTTCCCTGTTGCCATTTCAGACAATGGTTTGCCTAAGGCCACCTAATGAGTTCACGGCAGTGGCAAGATTTGAACTGGGGAAGCCCAGAGTTGCAACTCCCTCTCTCAGCCGCAGCGCCACACCAGCTCTACACTAACGGAGTTATGGGCAGAAACCAATGTGGTTGATTAGGGGAGCTGGTCGCTGTGTTCGTTTCTTAGCTCAGCTTTTTGGGTATGTGACGCCACTGGCTGTCAGAATTTAGGCTTCAGGGAATGCTGTTGCAAAGTTCTTCCCAGTGTAAAATGAAATTGCACAGTGTCTTCAGTGTTGCCCTCTGGTCGTTCTTTTGGGTCCCCTTCCAGCATGCAGTTCCACGTCTTTGAGCTGACAAGACAACTCCCTCGCTTCTCAATGTATACGCTGAGCAGTCCGGACTCTGCTCCTGAGCCTCTGAGCTTCGTGAAATTCACAATCAGCGAACGGGTGCAAAGGGTAAGTGTTTCAGCTCTTTTCTCATCTTGGGTGCCATTAAAGTGCTTGAATCCAGTACATAACAGTGGGCCCTCCATATCTGCGGGTTCCTTATCCGCGGATATCACCAACTGTGGATCACGCAGGGCAGCATCTGATGCTCCTGGAAGCTGCCTCTGGGTTGCGCCGAGGCCCGTGACCCGCTCTGTTGGCCTTGGTGCGTTGGTGCGCACCCGAATACATCACGGAAGTGCTTCCCAAACTGTGTGTCAGATACTGCCCCGTGGTGCTACAGCCGGCGCAGTGCGACCCATAGGTAGAAAAAACACTATTTTTTTAATTTTTGTTATAGGACTCGACCATCCGCGGAATTTCTTATCTGCCGGGGGGGGGGTTCTGGACCCAAACTCCCGCGGATAAGGAGGGCCCACTGTATTGACTACTTTAGAGGAGTGGCTGGCTGGTGTTGTCTCCTCTGAAATTCCTCAGGCTTGGGTTTGATATGGGCGTGTAGGGTTTAAACGACAATTCTTGTGAACTATTCTTCAGAACTAAAAGTCGGTGCCCGTCCATTTTGTCTTCCCCAAGACGGCCGAGCAGTTGCTTTGCGTGCAGGAAGCCCCCAGTTCCCTCCCCACCGTCTCCAGTTAAAAGGGACTTTGGTAGCAATGCGGGAGAAGAACCTGCCCAGGACCGTGGAGGTCGCTTGTTTCAGAACCCACAGAAAGGCGCCTGGGGGAGAAGGACCAGGTCCCAAGTGCTGCTGTTACCAAGCTGGAAAGCCCCCCCCCCCTTTTATGCAAGAACGACGAGCTGATTTTGGTCTGGGGTGGGGGAAGCAATCTCCTTCAACGCTTTGCCCCCTGCTTGCGGGGAGAGGGCAAGACTTACCTTGAGTTGGTGCAGGGGGAGAAGGGAGAACAGCAGCACTTGCCTATCGGGCATAGCTGAGGCAGGAGCCTCGTGGAATTCCCCAGTCACCTCGGCAGCAGCGTGTCCGGGTGACTAGACAACCCGGAATATTGGGCTCCTGAGTGCGGAGAAGCCAGCAGCTGTTGGGCAACCGATGCAGAGCAGTCTCGGTAGGTGAGGCTTGAAGCACAGGGCCCTGCCGTTCCAGGCGCAGGGAGGTGGTCTTGCTCCCTCAGGACATCCCCCTCCTTCCGCTTCTGAGCAAGTATAGGGGCACCCTGGAGAAGGAGCCATCTTGGCTCCAGTGTTGCCTGAGCCGTGGGTTTGTCGTCAGGAGCGATCTGCTGTTGGCCCCTGCTGGAAAGACCTCGCCTGGGTTTGGCTGGGGGGAGTCAGAGAAGAGGGAGTGCAGGGACCCGGCTCTTGATGGATTGATTGTCAGGAAAGGAGTCCAGGGCATTGGGGGTGGTTGCTGGTGGCATGTGCATGCAATGGGCTGCATCGTTGAAGGGCTTGAATTCCCTGATGAAAGGAACGAGTGCAGCCGCCTGCCCACCCGCCCGCCTTTATGCTGGTCCTGGCAAGCAATCGCCTGTACCGCTTCCCAGTTGGCAGGACATGGAGAGGCTGCCCATCCTAGTTCCTTGTGTCAGGCCTGGCGTAGACCGGGGTGGCCAACCTTTCAACATAAATGCTCCTAGACCTTTAACGGTTGTCTAGGTGAGGGCCTTTCAGCAGTAGGTGCAGCTGCTTGAGCAGCACCATCAGCACTGGCAGCTGCCCAGATTCTGGCTTCTACACAACTCTGAAGAACGCAGAGGTCCTCGTGGTGGAAGGTTGGCCACCCCTGGCGTAGACACCGCACGTTGGAGGAACTCTTGAGGTCTTCCTGGAGGGTCACGCTGTGAATGTTGTGTTTCCAGGTCATCATGTGGCTGAATCAAAGCTTCCTGTTACCAGAGGACATGGAAATCCAGAGCGCGTCCCTTCAAGTCTGCTTCACCTCCCTGCGTGACGCAGGGCAGCTGTGCATCAAAATCAAGCCCAGCGGGGAGGTAACGGATTGCCCTGGGGCACCGTCGTTCGATGGCAAATAGTAGGGTGCTTGTGTCGTCGCAGGGAGGGCAAGTCAGCCTGTCACCCAGGGGACCAGGCAGGGAAAGGAGGTGTTTTTTTGGGGGGGGGGGTTGGTTGTGGTACAGGGGCTCCCCTTTGTAAGTTTGGGTTAGGGACCGGAAAAATTATTTACAGTGAAACGACTTATAAAAGGGAATTTCCCCCATAAGCAATAATGTAAATAGGGTTTGGTAGGCCTGACGCTATGAAGGGTTCAGAGAGGGCAAATCTGACATCTTATTTCCTGGTCTGTCAGATCTCCATCAGCACCGACGACATCAACCTGGCTGGCGACATCATCCAGTCCATGGCCTCCTTTTTGGCCGTCGAAGACTTGCAGGTGGAAGCGGATTTCCCAGCTTACTTTGAGGAGCTGCGCAAGGCCCTGATCAAGGTGAGCGAGGACCTGGAGGAGTCCTCGACAGTCGCCCCTGAGAAGCCTCAGATCGCCAGGGGGGAGCAGCCCACGTATGTCATTCACAGTTGCACGAGCTGCTGGGGTCGGCACGCCTTGGCGATGGTGCCATTCGCCCCCTTGCCCAGTCTCTTGGCTCCCATATGGGGAGTCTGACAAGCATCTGCAACCCTGCTTTGCTGGCTTGGTGAGCAAGGTGAATCCGCCGGTGCTACCAGGCACGGACATTGGCTTGGGCCCCGGTTTGCTGGAAGGAAGTTGCACGGGTTGGAATGGAGCCAAGCAACTCCTCTTGGTTTCAGTGGGATTTGCATCGGAGATGTGTGTGTGGGGGGAATTGTGTCCAACTGTATCGCTTCCCTCTCACTTAAAGCCGAAACGGCGATCTGCTGAGAGGTGAGGGAATTGAGCCATCTGAAACAGCCCCAGGCCTTGGCTCTTCCTCCTTTGGTAGAGCAAGTCATCTTGGAAGGTTGCTGTTGCCACAGCTGAATGGCAGCACTGTTCGGATCTGTCGCTTCGGACCCACCTGCAACAGGAGGTCTCAAGCCTGGCGTGGCTCTAGTGTTCTCTCGTCTGCCGTGTCCTCCTCCATGATGGCTGCTAGTGGAGCTAGGAAGCAGGACCCGGACAGTCTTGGGAGGGCCAGAGACGTGATTTGCTGGGGGGGAAGCCTGGGTGTGATCTGGAAGCTTGGAAAAGGATCGGTCCAGCTCTTTGGGGGTGGCAAGAGGGGAGGGCCCAGCCCTCTGGCCAAGGGGAGCAGTCAGTGGGTGTCCTGCAGTCCTGGCTCCCTGGGGATAGTGGGACTGGGAATCGGGGTGATGCCCCAGTTGGTGTGTCAAGGCCGCAAGGGGGGTTGGTGGCCATGTTGGAGGAGTGTCACAGTGGAGCTTGCCCAAAGCACCACAGGCTCACGGGGGTCCTAGCCGCCAGTGTCACCAGAGGGTCAAGACCTCGCCCTCTTCCTCCCTCTAATTGATGGTGGAGTCAGCATTGTCCGAGCTGGCCGAGTCTGCTCGGGAGTGGTGTGGGTGTCCTCACGTCTGGACAACTCTTCCCTCGCAGGTGGATGACTCTCACTCGGTGTGCCAGAAGCTCACAGCCAACATGGCTGACAAGTCCAGCCTCATCCGCAGCATGCTGGTGCGAGCAGAGGATTCCCGCCTCATGGGAGACATGTGAGCATCTAAGATGTGCTATGGAGTCGGGGGGGGGGGGAATGTCCGCAGCTGTTTGCATACTATGACTTCCACCTGCGTGGAATTTTGCGGGCAACCTGGTGACTCCTGGCTGTCTGTGCTTTTCGTCTGTTTAAAAGCAAGTTTCTTAGCCTTGTAGGAGGATGTTCTTGAACGTAAGGGCCATTTCAGCGGTGTGGTTTGGAGGGCTGTGGTTTTTTCCTGAAATGCCCTTGCAGTGGCAGGACACAGTACATGCCTGCTCGGCTGTTTGCGCCTTGGTGAGACACACACTTTCTACGCATTGATGGTACAGCACACTGTCCTCCCCTTTGCGTTCCCCTTTGAATGCAAGATCCCCTCAGGATTGTGGATCCAAACCCGGGCATTTCCTGGGCCTGTAGTGCAATGTTGCCTTGAAACTCACAAGCAGTGTCTGCAAAAGGCTCTGGTCTTCACCACGCGTAGCAGCCTGCGCGCATTCTTCTGCCGTGACCCTCAGTCCTGTTCCCGTTTCGTACCTCCAGCACTTGTTGTTTTGCCTCCCAACCACTCCTTGCTAGAACAGTTTCAAAGCTGCTGGGATGAAAAAAGTGTTGGGATCATACTACTAAAGCCTGCAAATTGAGCAAGCAAAGCATGCTTGTTTGCATGGTTTAAGTTTGTGCACATACAAACCTATTCTGTGTTTCCTGTTGAGCGTGTTTTTGTAGAGGGTATGAACAGCCCTGAGGTGCCCCCTCTTCTTAGGCCTGCCGAGTGTTCGCAGAGCGAATGTTGCCTGTGTGGCAGAACATGCTACGTCCACTCCGGTTTGTTTTCTGAATTGGTCCTGCGGACGGGAGGAACACAACACAGCTCAAAAAAGAGCCAGGATGGTGTAGTGGTTTGGGAGTCGGACTTAGACCTGGAAGATCCAGGTTCAAATCCCCGCTCAGCCACGAAGCTTCCTGGGTGACCTTGGGCCAGTCACTATCTCTCAGCCCCACCTACCTCACAGGGTTGTTGTGAGGACAAAGAGGAGGGGAGGAAATATGTACACCACTCTGAGCTCCTTGGAGGAAGGGTGGTATAAAAATGTGAAAAATAAATAAATAAATAAAATAAATAAACACCAGGTGGGGAACGAGGGTCAGGTAGAGCCAGAATAATCTGTGCCAAGATGATCTCGTGAGGCACATGGGGCAAGGTATCCTTAGGGGGTACTTTGAAGAAGGAAGGAAGGTTACAAAGCTCCAGCACAGAAAAGGGTTTTAAGGACTTAATCACACTTCTGTATCTAAGTTGCACATGGGTCGCCCCTCCTTTCCTCCAAGAAGCTTGGTGTCCTGCACATGGGATGGGCAGATTTCCAAGTGGCCTCTCATCCAGATACCAGCCCAGGACCAGACTTGTTTAGAACCACGTCAAGTCCTTTCGGATCACTGCACTGTCCACTGACTCGCAGGACCAATTCTCACATCTCCTTTTGAGATGTCATCTGGCGGCAATTCTACAGTGTCAGTTTCGTGGGGTGAACCTTTTGTTTGAGTGTGCCCTCTTGTGGTAGGAGCTGGTGTTACATCAAGTACATATCAATACTGATATTGGATCAATGCAAACCACAGAAAACAGAATCCACCCTGCCATGACAAATCGCGTTTTTACCACCCGGAGGTGCCTCCAAATTAAGAAAAAGATGGATGTGATGCACGTGTGGTTTTAAGGGCTGCTGTTTGGGTGGCAGAGCGATGATGCTTTAATAGGACTGTCGTACCGCTTCTGCTTTTGCTGTGGCTCAAGCCTTAAAGACTGGTGTTGGTTCTTCCTCAGAATTGACACTTTCCGTTCGGCACTTCTAGGGTCAATCGAAGTGCGCTGGGACTGGAAATCTTTGGCAAGAAGCATCTTACTGATGCTGCTGTCACCATATCAGGAAGTCACATGAATACTGGCCCACAAGAAATGCCTCATGTAGGGCTTCTGGCTGATCCATTTTACTCTCCTGTAAAGAAATCCAATGTTACAAAGAATTTCCCCGGGGTGGGGGGGCAGACAGCATCCTTTCCCCCCCTGAAGAATCATCACCTGTTCACATATGATCAAACTCTGGAATTAGGGACATGTAGGGTGCTAGAGCTCCTGCCAACCTAGCAGTTCCAAAGCATGTCAATGCGAGTAGATAAATAGGTACCGCTTGCAGGAAGGTAAACAGCGCTCCGTGTTCCAGCCGCATGCTACGCGCTGCGGCAAGGAGAGTCATGCCGGCCACATGACCACGGAGGCATCTTCGGACAACTCTGGCTCTTTGGCTTTGAAATGGGGATGAGCACCACACCCTAGAGTCGGACACGACTGGACTTAATTGTCAGGGGCCACCTTTACCTTTTTAGGGTGCTAGAGCACACTGGTGGTGATGTTAGACCATAGGTGGACAAGTGGGTCGCGGTGGGGGGAGGGGTTTTGAGAACCACTGGGGTAGATGATGAATTCTGATGCCGTTGTTCAGCGTGCATGTGCAGAGCGCCAAGCATTGTCCAATGTCAGTGGCTGTCTGGAACAAGACGTCAGTTGTTTGGACAAAGGCAAGTGGGGCTGCCTCTGGCGGCCTCAGCCCAGGGCTTGGAAAAGACGATGGGAAAATAACCTTTCCACAGTATCGTGTAGTCAGATTTCTTGGTCAGCAGCCACCTCCCCTCCCAGGGCAAGTGATGCCTCATTGAGCAGGAATACGACGGGTTGGTTCTTTGTCGGGTCACAATCCCCTGAATTGGACCGGCTCTGGTCAGGATTTTGTTTCTGTGCTTTCTTGATCTTCACATTCCTGGTTGTCTGTGTTTATTCCGCAGGAAAAACATGAAGAAGCGGTACATGGAACTGTATGATCTCAACCGAGATTTGCTGGCAGAGTACACAATCCGCTCCACCAACCACACAGAGCTTCTAAACAACCTGAAGACCATTAACCAGGCTATCCAGAGTGCAGGACGCCTGCGGGGTAGGTGCCGAGGAAGGGGAGTGGGACGGGACCACCCCTTCATTGCATACTTGACTTGCTTGTGGGAAAGACTGGAAATAAGGAAGTGGGGCGTCTTTAGAGGAGCTCTTGGCTTCTTTTGGAAGAGGGTCGCATGCCTCAACTCTGACCCTTCTTGCACGCTTTCTCCGCAACTTACGCTTTTGAGCTCCAGGGTTCTTCAGGCACAGACTTGAGTCTCAAGTTTTTCAATGGTAACGTGAGAAGCTGCCTTTAGAGAAAAGGTTAAGCAAGCACCTGGTGGCGGCCTCGGATATCTGGAGGACAGGGGAGAGCAGTTGGGTCACCGGCAGGCTGGAAGGCAGGCCAAGATGCCACTGCAAGGAGACTGAACTCTCAGCAGTTTGGCATCTTCCAGCGTAGCGAAATCCCTCCTTCCCAGTCAGCTGTTGAACATACGATCAAACTCTGGAATTAGGGGCACGTAGGGTGCTGAAATCTTACTACCAAAACAAATTAATCCATCTAGTCCAGGGATTGTATCTACCAGGCACAAATATTGTGAGCACACGCCTGCTTTGGAGGTGAAAATAGAAGTGTTTGGGTCCGACTAGATGTGGCGCTACTTGCGGAGCAGCCACGGGCAGCGGCTGAGCTGAGTATTGGGACTGCTGTGGGGGCAAAGAGCCCCCCCCCACATGCTGCATTCCTAATCCAAATCAGCCCCTCCCCCGTCTCCACCTCAACGTGCGAAGTCAGTGATGTGATTTAACATTGCCATCTACGTTGGCCTTTTCAAGCTGGCTGTTTCTGACTCTCAATCCTCCACACACTTAAGAGCAAGTTCCATTGAACTCAGTGAGACTCCTGAATGCAGAGGGATTGCACTAGTAAGAATTTCATCATCAGATTTCTTTAAAATGTGCCCCTTTTATTAAATTTGACCCAACCCTATTCCTTCAAGAACTTTTGATTCCTCAGCTGCTCTGATCATGACTGCATTGGGGGAGCATGCTTATTACTTCATCGTTGTCAGACAGCTTTTGGGAGGGGGGGAGGCTTTTAGAAGTCAGCACAAGCATTGGTTAACCTCTCCGAGATGAGGAGGTGTTTTTCATTAACCTTTTAAACCACAGTTTAGGGCAGGAGACAGGGCAAGATGACCCAACGTTGTGGGATACGTGGTGACGGTTTCCTGCCATCGCCAAGGGCACCGACGTTGGCACGTACTCCAAATGGAGTATGCAGATCCCTCCGTGACGTTGTGCAGCCTTTTCGCCTGTTGGTTAGGGCTGAAGAGGGGATTTTCGCTGTGTATTCTCATCCTGCTTGGCGCACGTTTATCTTGCCGACTTCTTCTTTTTCTTCCTTCCCCAGTTGGTAAGCCCAAGATGCAGGTCATCGCTGCTTGCCGGGACGCTATTAAGAACAACAACATTAATATGCTGTTCCGTATAATGCGTGTGGGAACGGCCTCTTCTTGACCAGGCGGACGGCCTTGGGAAGACGCTCTTTGCAGGAGGCTGCCAGTCCAGCAAGACGACGGGCAGAGCAGCAGCAACAGAGTAGCTGAATCCATCAGACCAGCCCCATGCAGTTGCTTGGTAGCCAGCGGCCCAGCGGTGTAGGAGGGGCCTGTGTAAAAAAGGGACCCTGAAAAGTGATCCGCGGGACCAGACATCTACTGCAGTGAGAGGAGGCGGGAGAAATAGTGAGCTCCTCCTCCTATTATGCTCACTCAAAGTTAGAGACGTAACAAGAGGTTTAGAATTCCCCCAGAAAGGAACCCCACCCCCCTCGAACTGTGCATATGGAGTATTGCCTCCGCTCATATAGCCGCGTTATGATCTATTTATGGAATCAATAGTATTTTGGAGCAGTTGGACTTTTCAATAAAAACAAACAGACCTCAGCTTCCCTCTTGTCTGTGCTGTTGAGAAATTGTTGTTGTTCAGTCATTAAGTCATGTCCGACCCTTCGTGATCCCATGAACCATATCCCGCCAGGCCTTCTTGTCCTCCACTATCTTCCTGTGTTCGCTCATTTTCATGTTCGTTGCATCGGTGATGCTGTCTAACCATCTCATCCTTTGCCTTCCCCTTCTCCTTTTGCCTTCAATCTTTCCCAGCATCAGAGTCTTCTCCAGAGAGTCCTCTCTTCGCATTAGGTGGCCAAAATATTTGAGCTTCAGCCTTAGTACCTGTCCTTCCAGGGAACAGTCGGATTTATTTCATTTAGGATTGAATTATTTGATCTCCTAGCAGTCCCAACGGACTCTCAGGAGTCTTCTCCAGCACCACAGTTCAAAAGCATCCATTCTTCGGCACTCAGCCTTCCTTATGGTACAACTCTCGCAACCATACATTGCTACTGGGAACACCATCGCCCTGACTATATGTACTTTTGTTGGCATGGTGATATCTCTGCTTTTTATTATGCTATCTAAATTTGCCATAGCTTTCCTTCCAAGGAGTAAGCGTCTTTTAATTTCATGGCTGCTGTCTCCGTCTGCAGTGATCTTGGAACCCAAAAAAGTAAAATCTGTTGCTGCTTCCATTTCTGCCCCTTCTATTTGCCAGGAATTGATGGGACCAGATGCCATGATCTTAGTTTTATTAATGTTGAGTTTCAAGCCAACTTTGCACTCTCCTCTTTTACTCTCATCAAGAGGCTCTTTAGTTCTTCTCACTAGCTAAATCTGCCATAAGTAGGGGTTTGATTGATGCACAAACCGTACCTGTGCAAAAGCACACCAGGCCACAGCTTCTGCTACCTGGGTATCTAGGTGCAAAGCTGGTTCCAGGAGCACTAAACTGTGAATGCAAATTCATAAGGTTCACTGTGAATGCACATTCATAAAGTGATGCACATTGGGGCAAGAAATCAAAACTCCACATACACGCTCTTGGGTTCTGAGCTGTCTGTGATGGATCAAGAGAGAGATCTTGGGGTACTGGTGGACAGGTCGATGAAAGTGTCGACCCAGTGTGCGGCGGCTGTGAAGAAGGCCAATTCCATGCTTGGGATCATTAAAAAAGGGATTGAGAATAAAACGGCCAATATTATTATGCCCTTGTACAAATCGATGGTAAGGCCGCATCTGAAGTATTGCGTCCAGTTCTGGTCGCTGCATCTCAAAAAGGATATAGTGGAACTGGAAAAGGTGCAGAAGAGAGCGACCAAAATGATTAGTGGGCTGGGGCATCTTCCTTATGAGGAAAGAAAGGCTACAGCCTTTGGGGCTCTTCAGTCTAGAAAAAAGGCACCTGAGGAGGGACATGATTGAGACGTATAAAATTATGCATGGGATGGAGAGAGTGGATAGAGAAGTTCTTTTCCCTCTCGCACAACACTAGAACTAGGGGACATCCACTAAAATTGAGTAGAGGCAGTGGTGAAACAAGGGTGGAGCGAAGGCAAGTAGTTCTGCAAGACTCCGTTACACTGGAGTCAGCGGCCCCTCCCCCTTGCTGTTGGAGCCATTCCAGCAGCAACAGGGGAGTGTCCTGCCTTTGCTGCCAGAATGGCTCCAACAGCAAGGGGGAGGGGCCGCTGACTCCAGTGTAACTGAGTCTTGCAGAACTACTTGCCTTCACTCCACCCTTGTTACGCCTCTGAGTAGAGGGAGTATTAAAACAGACAACAGAAAATATTTCTTTACCCAGCGAGTTATTCATCTGTGGAACTCCTTGCCGCATGAAGTGGTGATGGCAGGTGAAGGCCTAGATGCCTTGAAATGCGGATTGTACAGATTGATGGAGGAAAAGCCCATCACAGGTTACAAGCCATGATGGGGATAAGCAACCTCCTGGTTTTAGTAGTAGGCTGTCTCTGAATGCCAGGTGCCAGGGAGTGGCAACAGGATACAGGTCTCTTGTTGTCTTGTGTGCTCCCTGAGGCATCTGGAAGGGCCACTGAGATACAGGAAGCTGAACTAGATGGGCCTTTGGCCTGATCCAGCAGCAAGGCTCTTATGTTTTTATGTTCTTAATCCGGTCTTTCAAAGAGTACAACTCAGGGATGGTTTGGATGATATTTTGAATGATACTTACAGCCCAATCCTGTGTAAGGATACCCATCCGGCCTAAAGGGCTGGCCACGGTATCCTCTGGCCGCCCTGGAGCAGCCTAACACTCGTCCCCTTCCCTGGGTGCAAGGCAACCGAGGTCCTATGAGTCTACTTGAATGTACGCCAGCTCTGAAGCTGAGAGGGCTTAGGATTCCAGCGGAACGCTGATATCCCTGCCCGGTTCTCCGAATGGCCGTTCTCCCTCGCTGCCCAGTCTGCCCTCCTGCTGCCCCCGCACCGGCTGTTGCAGGGCTTACCTTCTCTGAAGGGTGTAGGGAAGGTCACCTGGCGGAGTGAAGGCTGCCGGCCTTCGTCCCGGCGGCCCTTACCGGGAGTTGTAAACACGCTTTACGACGTGTTTGTGACACTAGAGCGACGGAGTGCACGCTCTGTCGTGCGCTCTAGGCTTACCCAGGATTGCACGGTTATGCTGTTCATCTGGCCCCACGCATTAAACAACATACAAACATACATCCCTGCTTTCTTTATAAATCTCTCTAATTGCATGAAGGAGATGGTTTCTCCGTTTATTATGCCTAATAAAAGGCATGAAACTGAACAGGTACACTTGTACTTCAAAGCAGCTGGTATCAATGCCAATATTAGAGGTTACTTAATGATCTTAATGATACCAGATACTTTGAAGTACCTAGTGTACCTGTTCAGTTCTTTTAGAACCTTTGATTACATACTGTTAGTACGCACACACCCTAGAGTTCATACCATGGTGCTACTTCAGATTTTTTTGCTTTTAAGTGTCGGCATATATTGCACATACAAGGTGCAACTGCCAATTCAGCAACTTCTGCCTGCAACCCTCAAGGCAACCCTGTTCTCAGGGATTTCCTGAGCCTTGGGAGTTATTTCTTAGAGGTTGTAATGGGGAAAGCCTGAACTTCTATCTGCTCTGTCTTCTATGGGTCCAGCCCACAGACCTGATTGTGTTTTTCAGGGAAGCCTGATGCGTGTAAGATTTAACAAATTCTCCTGTCCCCTGCTTCAAAATCTGCTTGTAGCCCAATTCCATGAAGCTACTTTTAGTCACTGCAGCTCAGTGGCTTGGCTTGTGCTATATCGCAGGCAAGATAACTTGGCAAGTAGAATGCAATTAACATGGGAGCGGGGGAGTGGTCATATCTCCCAGGCATCACCAGGCATTTGGTGGGGGCACTGTGTGATACAGGAAGCTGGACTAGATGGGCTTTTGGCCTGATCCAGCAGGGCTCTTCTTATATTCTTATATACAGGCTGTCTCAAAAAAAATGTAGACACATTTTTAATGAGCTGTAGTTCATACTTCATTGTAAAAACCTGCAACACTTGAACATCTAAGGGAAGCTTAGGAAGACAACTTTTGTGAAGGAGAAACAATCCACCTCTAAAACAATGAGAAAAGGGTCCTTTGGAAATCTTTCTGGTCGGCAGATAGTGGTTGGATAACTTTAAGTATAATAGAAGGCTGAAACAATAAACGTAAAACATGAATTGCTTTAAGTCATTGTATTTTTAGCTGGCTATTAACTGTGTTGAAAGACACTTCTGCGCAAAATATTGGGCAGAGATTTTTGGAGTTTGCTCAGCATCATCACATCTTTAGAATGCCTTTCTTTTGTTTGTTTGTTTTCCCCTCTCAGATAATTCTGGGACTGTTAATCAGATTATGATGACTGCAAATAATCCTGAGAATTGGTTGAGCTTTTTACTGAAATTAGGGAAAAAAAAGGTATCCCGCAGACTGATATTGACTTATTGAATAGATTGATTGGCCGTTAGTCAAGCTGTTGCAGCGTTACCTGCAGAAAAATATAGCCAGAATGAAAGTTATGCACACATCCTGGTGAGATTTGCAGAACTAAAAGCGTAAGTATTGGATTCTGACAAATAAAAGCTTTCCAAAAGGACAGTTTTTCGTCAAGGGCCTGCTCAGTTGGCAAATTATTCTGTTTACCTTCAAGCAGCAGCTCTCCACTAGAGGTCTGGCTTACAATATCTCCAGGCTGTCCCCGAACATCATTTCTCTGGGCCTGGCACACATGTGTAACCCGTTCAGTCCTGGAAAGACCTTCTCTATTTTGAAAGGGTTGGTTGGTGTCTTGTACCTTATTTGGATTCCTTTGTTTAACCTTCTTAACAACCTGCTTAACCTCCTCCTTGTGTTTCTAATCAGATATGGCAGAATGACAGGTGCCTATTTCTTATTAAGAGTGACAGATATCCTTTCTTCTATTTTGAAAAGCTTCTGTTCTGCCTTTTTCCTGAAGGCATTGTACCAAAAACAGACAACCATTATTATCCTTAATAAAAATGAAACAATAAAAAACCAACAAAAATGAATAGCAGCAACATTTTTGACACTTGGTTTGCATCAGGGCCCAGCTTGGTTACTTGCATATGTTCTGAGACCTCTACATCCTATCGACAGCAGGAGCTCTCAATGTATTCGATTATTATTAGCCAGGATGGTGTAGTGGTTTGGGAGTCGGACTTAGACCTGGAAGATCCAGGTTCAAATCCCCGCTCAGCCACGAAGCTTCCTGGGTGACCTTGGGCCAGTCACTATCTCTCAGCCCCACCTACCTCACAGGCTTGTTGTGAGGACAAAAAGGAGGGGAGGAAATATGTACACCACTCTGAGCTCCTTGGAGGAAGGGTGGTTTGAAAAATAAAAAAATAAAAAATAAATTTCCTATTGCTGCCCACTTCATAGGCAGTAGACTAAAAGCATCACTTTGAACCTCTTACAAACAAGGGGCCTCTCTGCAACCTGTTCTGCCTTGGCGATACCTCCTCCTCCAAGCTTTCATTTTGTAAAATGACTTGAGGCTGATTCAGACATCTAAGGAGACACATGGTACAACTTTGTATTGCTTCAGGATACATGTGGCATATTCTCCGAAACGGTCTCATGCAAGTCCTGTTTCGGTGCTTCCCTGAGCATCTGAATCTCCTTGGTTTCATGTTCATGGTAAAATCCTCTTCTTCCAGTTGATGATTATATTTTGCTCAAAACCTGGTCAAATGCCTACTACCAGCATGTCCAAACTGAGTCCTCTTCTTGTCCTCTGGTCTTCTACACTCTACATGAAAGATCCAGTTCTTAAACGTTTACTGGGGTTCTGTGTTCCATTGTCTAAACTTAATTGCAGCACAACTTAAAAACCGCATTTCTTCAATCCTAGTGCAAGCAAGTAAAATCCACTCCAAATTCTGCTGCAATGAGGCTAGACAACTGGGATAGGTACATCTGAAGTGCAGCAGTCTGTTAACACAAGTGGGCTACAAAGTACTGCTTGTGAACAGGTGTTACAACTTCTCATTGCAGGGCAATGCTTTTCTAGACATCCCACCAGCCAATGATACTTCATCCTCCTGTGCTCCTCGGCCCACTGAGGTTATTAAGGAGGGGTTGAAAAACAGCCAGAAACTCCTGAGTGCAGCTGCAGAAAAGTGTAAGTGTGAGATAGATGCTGTTGTCCAAAAATGTATTTTTGAGGTAAGGACTTGGGAAGGAATATTAGAACCGATACTGTTTTGAAGGTCTAAACATGGTGTTTCTAGTCTGCTCACCCCCACCCAACCAGATGATGATAAAAAGAAAATTCCAAAACTATTTGAAGGACAAAACGACTAAAACTTGGCCCGTGGACGTCTTGTCTCTGAAATTATCTGGTTAGCTGGGAGCAAAGAACTGAATTGGTAAATGTACAAAGTTTAGAGCAGGGGTTCTCAACCTTTGGAGGCCTGGGTACCCCCTATGAAGGTCAATTTAGTTGGGAGTACCCCTGCTAATTAGCATAATTAATTGGCTAATTTACATAATTAATTTTAAAAGCACCGCTTTTAACCATCTTTTTTAAAAGACACAGGTGGGAGAGAAGGAAAAAACCAAACACACAAAAATGCACAAAAATACACTGCAAAAAGACACAGGATCCCAATACAAAAAAAAGACAGAAGGAGGAGGATATTTTCTCAACTAACAAAAATACACTGCACAGATGCACTGTGCACAAAAAGAAAAGAGTGCATCCCCCTTCCATACAAAACAAGCAAAATAGGGTGGGGGGGGAGAATAATAATAACCAATTAGCGGTTTCCCACGCTTTTTAGCGATGTTTTTCCTTTTAACTGCCGGCTTCCTTTCTAACTGGTAACTACATCTCGCAGCCCGTTTGTGCTGGTTGTTGCCTTGACAAAGTCCCGAGATGTGTCTGATGTTTTGGAAGTTCCTGGATGTGTATGTGCTTTTAAACGGTCTCGGACATTTACGCATTTTAAAGGCTTTTTATATCCAGAAACAACGGGCGCCCTCCCGGTGCCCGGGCGCGTGGCCTGCGTCACGTTGACGCGCCCTCCTGCCTGTTTTGCGCTGATTTTTGAGCTGAACGGGCTCCAGGGAGCGAGAGCGGGCCGATCCAGCGTGGCGCTTCGGGACGGTAAAGGCTGGGCTACATTGTCCACGGCTGCGTCGCGGCTGCGTTCTGACGCAGCTGGAACGCAGCCGAACGGGCAAAAGTCGAGCCGAGCTCGACTTTCCCTGCGGGGACGTCGGCTGCCGACGGGCCAGCGCCGGCTGCCATCGGAAGGCTCCACTTGACGTGCGTGCCCGTACGTTGAACGCACGCTGGCCGCACGGGTATAGTGTAGCTGGGGCTTAAGTTCTCTGAGAGCGCCCCCCGCCCGCCCGAGCGCCTGGAGCTCCTGCTCCACGTGCTCCACCCAAGTTCCGCCACTGTAAAAAAGGTGTCTGCCCCCCTCTGCTGGATGTGTGATGCTGGATGCTGTTGGTGTGTGTAAAATGTCTTATTTAACTCTGTCAGTTCCTTCGTACTTTCCCATGGAACCTTGCCCCCCCCCCCTTCATTTCTAGTAAGCATTCCTCCAAGGCAGGCATGAAAAGTGGGGATGTGGATAGGGAGAGAAAGTGTGTGTGTGTGTGTGTGTGTGTGTGTGTGTGTGTGTGTGTGTGTGTGTGTGTGTAAAATTTCTGACTTTGTCTGCTCCTGCAGCAAGCAGCAGATCGCCGGCCCCCTCCCCAGCATCAGCCCAGCCTTCCCTCCCCCGGCAACTGTTCAGCGTTGCCCATGCGCCTCGCCTTGCGTGTCCTGTCTTCCTCGTTTCCGGAGCTTGAGAGGCGTCTCAGGACAGGACTTTACAAGAGCCCAGCCGACTCACCGGCGCTCAGTTCAAGGCCAGGCTCCGTGACCCCAGCGCCACCACAAAGGGAAACCGACCTGATTTTTAACTTCGGAAGAGAGGGGGAAGCAGAATGGCCAGGGAGAAGCCGCTAGGAGACGGAGCAGAGAGTTGAGAGACGGCGCTCCGGCTGTAAGCTTCAGCAGAGGGGGGCGAGGACTCTCTGTGTCTCGCCCTCTCTGCTCGCCCAACTGAGAGGGAAGGGGGAAAAATCACACAGCCGATCACACACTCCTAGGGGGGTCGGCTGATGGGGGGCCTAGGGGCGGTGGGCCCCAGGGCACAAGGGCGGGAGGTGGTGCGGGGGGGGCGGGAGACATCTTAGGTTTCGTTTTCGTTTTTTGCTTTTTTCCGTTTTTTTCTGGCTTTTCTAAAAGGTTTTTTAGGGGTAACGGGGCTTCTAGGTCTATGTGTTTGCTTTGCTGCACTTATCTGGTGTTTATAGGGCCAGACACTCACCATGCCAACTTTTGTTGGCATGGTGATATCTCTGCTTTTTATTATGCTATCTAAATTTGCCATAGCTTTCCTTCCAAGGAGTAAGCGTCTTTTAATTTCATGGCTGCTGTCTCCGTCTGCAGTGATCTTGGAGCCCAAAAAAGTAAAATCTGTCTGATTAAAACTCGTGTCTGATAGGAACACTCAAATTACAATTGGGATTTGTCTACCAACTTCTTGCTGAATTTGTTTCTGTCTTGATTTGTGAGGGTAAACTGAAATGGCCTGCTTTCTTCTAGACTGAATTGCTGAAGAAATGTATTAAGGATTACTTTGAAAGATCTGAGATAGAAGACCTGAGGTACCAGGCATTGCAGAGACATGCAGAAGAAAAGCTACAACAGTAAGTAATGTGTTTTGTAGATCTGGCCGTCTTTAAGGTTACAGTGCTTTAAAGTAGAATATCTTTTTAAGTAGCTAATATGCCTGGATGTCTTTTTTGACTTAGAGCAAGTGAAGAGATTTCTCCAGGAAGGAGGAAAACCAAAGAAGAAGTGGCAGCACTCCAAGCCAGTTTATGCAAATGACAAATTGAGCTGCTAGTGAGAAGCATTGAGCAGGTCAGTTTTCAGTCGTAGCTGCTTCTTGGACTGATGCTGGTGGTGATTCAACGCTAAGGTTTCTAATCTTCCAAGGAGGGAGGGGGTGGAGCTGTCCCTAAAGGAGTTGCCATACAAAAATTAGCACTCTGGCTGTAGGGCATATCTGAAGATGTTCAGCAGACAAGAGGTATGGTAGCCAATCGAGACTAAATAAAACTGCACTTGAAAGTACTCTGTTTGAAGACCATAGATCAGGGGTGCACAACATGCGGCCCCTGGGCTGCTTGCGGCCCTCTGAAGGATTTCCAGTGGCCCCCGAAGAAATCGGAGATCCCTTGGTGCGCGTTGCTTACAAAGAGAGCGCCGAGGGATCTCCGAGGACGAAGTCAATGAGCCTTGCGAGCCCATTGGCCCGGAGGCTTTGAGGCCATTGCTGAAGGTGGCGTTTGATCGCCGCCAATCAGCTGGAGTCTCCTGGCATTCGGCCAGGAGCCGGAAGAGCTGCATCTCCCCTTGTGTGCCAACGGGCGCAGAGGTTTTGGGGCTTGTCCCGTTGGCGCTGTCGCTGCTCCGTGTGAGGAGGAGGCTCGGATTCGTGGTGGGAGTGCAAATCCGAATTTTTAATTCTGTAAATATCTTTATTTATTTATTAATATGTTGCTTTTCTGGATATTCTGCGGCTCATGGACACCCCCCCTGTGATATCACTTCCTGAGTGACATCACGGTTCCTTGACACGCCCCCCCCCCGTGCGGCCCCAAAGAAGTTTAGTCTATTCATTTTGGCCCCTTCCTACTTCCAAGTTGTGCACCCCTGCCATAGATCAATATGCCAGAGTTCAGGAATAATATGGGCCTTGTCCTGTTGACCAGATGTTATCCCTTGTAGAAATTACTGATGTCATGTGAATGCAGAATAATGTTTTCAGTTGTGTTGGGAACATACCACAGGTGCGCTAGTGAAATCCCATGTTGTACAGGAATCTACCAGGCCTGTATTTGCAAT
This sequence comes from Plestiodon gilberti rubricaudatus, assembly GCA_026170595.1. NCBI lineage: Eukaryota > Metazoa > Chordata > Lepidosauria > Squamata > Scincidae > Plestiodon > Plestiodon gilberti. The sequence continues at coordinate 22,554,858 of JANXHW010000010.1, read as the reverse complement.
GCAGGTTACTCAGCGGATCCCACTGAGTTCCAGCTAATCTAAGCATGCTGTCGTCTTAAGACATGGGCAGAAGGTGTTCTGAGAGCACCCATTTAATTTCTCCTATATGAATCGGAGGCACTGCCATTTGCTTCTTTGGAGAAGCATGTTACGCGTTGATTAATAAATCAGCAACCAGGTATGAGAGAAACTTGGACATCTTTATTTATTAAGCACATGTGCTGACTGCTTCCCATGGGACTCTTGTCCTAAAGTCATGAGGAGCAGTCCTGAGCTCTCCATTACAATGCTTCTTATAGCCAACAGAAAACAACTTTCAGAAGGCAGGCAGTTTGAAAAAACAGATCCAATTCTTATTGGTTACAGAAATACAGGAACATACGTAATAGACAAGTTACATATCTTATTGGTCATTCTCTGAGGTTTGACGTACATAATTCTTGGAATCAGATTTACGTATTCTCATGACGCTTTCAGTTAACTTTATCAGGAACAGGAGTAGGGCTGACCCAAAGCTTCACCCCACACATGCTTGCTTCTCCCTTTGACCTCCAGCTCCTCCCTGCCAGCAAGCTTCTGCCCATGTCACACCCAACCAGCATGTTATCTTTTAGAAGAAGGCCAACTTGTGTACGTCATAATTCTACTGCAGAACAGAAATGTACCTTAATATTGTGCTCTTGCTTTTCTGACTATGAGAGCATAAGCCATGATATAAACAGGTGTATATTTCTCTCTTTCCAGAGACTTGGTATGGGATTATGTTGTTTTGTATTTAGAAAATACATTTTGATGTTTACTACAAAGAAAGCATTCTGATTATGGTCTGTAAACCTCTACAAGCAGCACAAACCCATGCATGTCTACTCAAAGTAAGTTCCATTAAATGTAATGGGACTTGCACCCAGGTAAGTGTGTATAGAACTGCAGCCTTAGACACCATTATGGTTGAAGCAAAACCTCTCTCTCTCTCCACCGACACGAGTGTCCTAATCCCTACAGATAGTAGTCCTACTGGGAATCTCTGAAAAGTGCAGACTTTGTTCTACCTGTGTGTGTGCGTGCGTGTGTGTGTGTGTGTGTGTACAGGGGGGCTGCCGTATCCGCGGGGGATACGTTCCAGCCCCCCCATGGATAACTGAAACCGTGGAAAGGGGCGAATGCCCCCTCTGTGGTTTTCAGAGCCCCCCCCCCCGCGGGCCAGCGCGACCCCCCGCACCCTCCACAGCCCCCCCCAGGCACTTACTTTTAGAGGAGAAACCTCCGTTTTTTCTCTTCAAAAGGCTGAGTGAGCAGCTTCCTTGCAGGCCTCCTTACCAACAAGATTTCGATGCTAGTCTCAGCAACCTTGCCTGGGGGGTCGGGCGGGGGGATCCGCTATCCATGGATAATTGAATCTGCGAATAGCAGATCCGCGGATTTGGGGGGCCCCCTGTAATACACAGGATCTCCCTGAATGCTGAATGACCCACTGGGCATAGGCTGAGAACCTCTTGCTCTTGTGAGCACCTGCCCTAGAATGTGGGTGACTTTCACTGTATGTTCATGCAACATCCACGACCTATGTGTCACACTTTTTCCCTCTTCTTTAACAGGAAAACCCTGAACTCCCAAAAATCTTTGATGACTTGATTGCAGTGCTGAAGAAAAATTCTTAAATCGTTGCATCATCCTGTTTTGCTGCATATGTTTTTCGCAGGTCTTATGGCTATAAGTATTATGGTTATAAGTTCGTAGGTCTTATGGTTCTAAGTTATGGTTAACTGGTATTTTGAAAAGGCATGTATATCTTGCTCTGGAGAAAATGTCTTAAATCGTTGCATCATCCTGCTGCATGTGCTTTTTGCAGGTCTTATGGTTAACTAGTATTTTGAAAAGGCATGTATATCTTGCTCTTGTGAATAAATGTTGTGTGTGTGCATGCATTTGTATTTAAGGGTGTATTTTGACTGTCCTAGCAGGTCTCAAACAATGCAGGCTATCTTCCTCCATTCTTGGGCTAGAATTAGGTGTTTCTCCTGCTACTTAAGACTAGTTTCTCTTCTGTGTGGAACTAATTGTAGGAGGTAGTTTTTCCTTAACAGAAAACAAGATGGGTGCTGTCTTCGACATACCGTATTGGTCTGAGTATAAGACTCACTTTTTTCTCCTAATTTAAGTTTTTAAACTAGGGGTGCGTCTTATAATCAGGCTGTTGCAATTTAATGCCAGTGATTTAATTAAACTTTTTTAATAGCACCAAACTTTAATGGTGCGTCTTATAATCGGGTGCGTCTTATACTCGGGACAATACGGTAATGGCCCAGTTGACTGAGTCTCTGGAGCTATATTGGAAAAGGAGGGAGCAGCAGTCCGTACCATGTTGGTGCAGACTCATGGAAATTGAGCCAGCGGAGTTTGTTCAGAATTAATCTGCATGATCCAAAGACTGCTTAAACTGAAATGTTCTGAATTCAACCCCAGATCGGATTCACAGCCATGATGTATTGGCTTATCTTCAGTAGTGCACACCTGACCTGTATGATTGAATCACCACTGTAGGTGAATTGATCTATGTGTGTGACTGTCACTCTCCTGGCAGCTGTATTGGCTCAAATGGAAAATTTTCAGCACTAGTAGCGTGGCAAACAGATGTGCGTGTGGCTGCTTACCACTGCATCAAGTAGCATTTTACTTGTGTGAATAAGCAAACACCATAGGTAGAACTTCATTATAAAATATAACTTATTTTAAGGTAAAGGTAAAGGTGACCCCTGACCATTAAGTCCAGTCGTGTCCGACTCTAGGGTGTGGTGCTCATCTCCATTTCAAAGCCGAAGAGTCAGCGTTGTCCGAAGACGCCTCCGTGGTCATGTGGCCGGCATGACTCTCCTTGCCGCAGCGCGTAGCATGCAGCTGGAACACGGAGCGCTGTTTACCTTCCCGCAAGCGGTACCTATTTATCTACTCGCATTAACATGCTTTGGAACTGCTAGGTTGGCAGGAGCTGGCCAAGCAACGAGAGCTCACCCCGTCGCGGATTCGAACTGCAGACCTTTCGACCGACAGCTCATGGTTCAGTGGTTTAACCCACTGCACCACCCGCTGGCCTATAACTTATTTTAGAAGCATGCATTTAGAAGAACAACACTGGTCAGTACTTGGAGCAAACAAGAGGTCATATACACTATTTTTCATGTTTAAAGGAAAAAAGTAAAGAAATGTCTATAACTTATTTTAGAAGCATGCATATAGACATTTCTTTACTTTTTTCCCTTTTAAACATGGAAAATAGTGTATATGACCTCTTGTTTGCTCCAAGAACCGACCAGTGTTCCATAAAGTGGTTTTCAATTGTCCTGCCCTAATTAATATTTGTAATAGCTAAATTTGGTCAATATAATGTCTTCGAAGCCATACAAGCAGTCAGTTGAAGGAGCAGCAATTTTTTCCCCAATAAAGCATATTTTTCCCTTAATAAATTGCCTTGGCTAGTTCCCAGTGTTATGAAGAGGCTCAATAAGTAGTTTTTAAATAAGGATGAGGGTGTCTGCAGACATGCAGGGAGCCCTTGATCTATGCTTTTCTATCACATTCTAGAGAGCATAAAAGCTGAAGAAGGGACTGACTTGGCTGACTGCTTATTTGTTGTTGTTCAGTCGTTAAGTCGTGTCCGACCCTTCGTGATCCCATAAACCATATCCCGCCAGGCCTTCCTGTCCTCCACCATCTTCCTGAGTTCGCTCGTTTTCATGTTCGTTGCATCGGTGATGCTGTCTAACCATCTCATCCTTGGCCTTCCCCTTCTCCTTTTGCCTTCAATTTTTCCCAGCATCAGAGTCTTCTCCAGAGAGTCCTCTCTTCGCATTAGGTGGCCAAAATATTTGAGTTTCAGCCTTAGTATCTGTCCTTCCAGGGAACAGTCAGGGTTGATTTCATTTAGGATTGACTGATTTGATCTCCTAGCAGTCCAAGGGACTCTCAGGAGTCTTCTCCAGCACCACAGTTCAAAAGCATCTATTCTTCGGCGCTCAGCCTTTCCTTATGGTCCAACTCTCGCAACCATACATTGCTACTGGGAACACCATCGCCCTGACTATGCGAACTTTTGTTGGCATGGTGATATCTCTGCTTTTTATTATGCTGTCTAAGTTTGCCATAGCTTTCCTTCCAAGGAGTAAGCGTCTTTTAATTTCATGGCTGCTATCTCCGTCTGCAGTGATCTTGGAGCCCAGAAAAGTAAAATCTGTTACTGCTTCCATTTCTGCCCCTTCTATTTGCCAGGAATTGATGGACCCAGATGCCATGATCTTAGTTTTATTAATGTTGAGTTTCAAGCCAACTTTTGCACTCTCCTCTTTCACCCTCATCAAGAGGGCTCTTTAGTTCTTCTTCACTTTCTGCCATTAGGGTGGTATCGTCTGCATATCTGAGGTTGTTGATATTTCTCCCGGCAATCTTGATTCCGGCTTGCGATTCATTCAGCCCTGCATTTCTCATAATGTACTCTGCATATAAGTTAAATAGGCAGGGTGACAATATACAGCCTTGCCGTACTCCCTTCTCAATTTTGAACCAGTCGGTTGTTCCATGGCCGGTCCGAACTGTTGCTTCTTGACCCGCATACAGGTTTCTCAGGAGACAGGTAAGGTGGTCTGGTACCCCCATCTCTTTAAGAATTTGCCACAGTTTGTTGTGATCCACACAATCAAAGGCTTTTGCGTAGTCAATGAAGCAGAAGTAGGTGGTTTTTTGGAACTCTCGGGCTTTCTCCATGATCCAGCGCATGTTGGCAATTTGATCTCTAGTTCCTCTGCCTCTTCGAAACTCAGCTTGTACGTCCGGTAGTTCTCGGTCCACGTACTGCTGAAGCCTAGCTTGTAGAATTTTGAGCATAACCTTGCTAGCATGTGAAATGAGTGCAATTGTGCGATAGTTTGAGCACTGCCCTTCTTTGGAATTGGAACGTAAACAGACCTTTTCCAATCCTTTGGCCACTGCTGAGTTTTCCAAATTTGTTGGCATATTGAGTGCAGCACTTTCACAGCATCATCATTTAGGATTTTAAGTAGCTCAGCTGGGATATTATCATCTCCACTAGCTTTGTTGTTAGTGATGCTACCTAAGGCCCACTTGACTTCACTCTCTAGGATGTCCGGCTCTGGGTCAGTGACCACACCAGCGTGGTCATCAGGAACATTAAGATCTTTCTTGTATAGTTCTTCTGTGTATTCTTGCCATCTCTTCTTAATCTCTTCTGCTTCTGTTAGGTCTCTGCCTTTTTTGTCCTTTATCATGCCCATCTTTGCACAAAACGTTCCTTTGATATCTCCAATTTTCTTGAAGAGATCTCTAGTCCTCCCCATTCTGTTGTTTTCCTCGATTTCCTTGCATTGTTCATTTAAGAAGGCCTTCTTATCTCTCCTTGCTATTCTCTGGAAATCTGCATTCAGTTGTTTATATCTTTCCCTTTCACCTTTGCTTTTTGCATTCCTTCTTTCCACAGCTATTTGTAAAGCCTCATCTGACAGCCACTTTGCTTTCTTGCATTTCTTTTTCTTTGGGATGGTTTTCGTTGCTGCCTCCTGTACAATGTTACGAACTTCCGTCCATAGTTCTTCAGGCACTCTGTCTACCAGGTCTAATGCCCTAAATCTATTCTTCACCTCCACTGTATACTCATAAGGGATATGATTTAGGTCATATCTGACTGGTCTAGTGGTGTTCCCTACATTCTTCAGTTTAAGCCTGAATTTTGCAATAAGAAGCTCATGATCTGAGCCACAGTCAGCTCCAGGTCTTGTTTTTACTGACTGTATAGAGCTTCTCCATCTTTGGCTGCAAAGCACATAATCTATCTGGTTTCGATATTGACCATCTGGTGATGTCCATGTGTAGAGTCGCCTCTTGTGTTGTTGGAAAAGAGTGTTTGCTATGACCAGCGTGTTCTCTTGACAGAACTCCGTTAGCCTTTGCCCTGCTTCATTTTGCGCTCCAAGGCCAAACTTGCCTGTTGTTCCGTTTCTTTCTTGATTTCCTACATTAGCATTCCAGTCTCCTATGATGTAAAGGACATCTTTTTTGGGTGCTAGTTCTAGAAGGTGTTGTAGGTCTTCATAGAACCGGTCAACTTCATCTTCTTCGGCATTAGTGGTTGGGGCATACACTTGGATTACTGTAATGTTGAATGGTTTGCCTTGGATTCGAACTGAAATCATTCTGTCGTTTTTGAGGTTGCACCCCAGTACTGCCTTTCCCACTCTTTTATTGACTATGAGGGCTACTCCATTTCTTCTAAGGGATTCATGCCCACAGTAGTAGATATGATGGTCACCTGACTTAAATTCGCCCATGCCCGTCCATTTTAGTTCGCTGATTCCCAAGATGTCAATGTTCAATCTTATCATCTCATTTTTGACCACATCCAGCTTGCCTTGATTCATAGACCTCACATTCCATGTTCCTAAGCAGTATTGCTCCTTGCAGCATTGGATTTTCCTTTCAACCTCAGACACATCCACAGTTGGACGTCCTATTGGCTTTGGCCCAACCGCTTCACTCTTTCTGGGTCTACTTGGAATAGTCCTCCGCTCTTCCTCAGTAGCATATTGGACACCTTCCGACCTGAGGGGCTCATCTTCCGGCGTCATATCTTTTAGCCTTTTGGTACTGTTCATGGGATTTTCTTGGCAAGGTTACTGGAGTGGGTTGCCATTTCCTTCTCCAGTGGATCACTTTTAGTCAGAACTCTCTGCTACGACCTGTCCGTCTTGGGTGTCCCTGCACGGCATAGCTCATGGCTTCATTGAGTTACGCAAGCCCCTTCGCCACGACAAGGCAATGATCCATGAAGGAGGACTGCTTATTAGGTAAGTTATATTGTTGAACTTGATTATGAATACAGAGATCCTGGCAACAGACTGTCGCGTGACATTGATCACTAGCTCAACTGCTAACAGCTTGATGCAAGACTTGTTTTGGTGCTCATTTGGCACTCCTAGACAAGGAGACTGACTTGAGCTCTTTTGAAATGCCCCAACTGAGCAGCATCCAGATCTGGTGCTGATGCTGTGTTAATGGCGGACTACAAAAGTGTGCCTGTGGTCTCTACATGACAATGTTCTTGTGAAGAATGACTTTGGAAGAATAAGATTCCCTGCAGGAGAGCTGGATTATTCTTTGCATTTTTTCCCTTGTGTAATAGTCATTTGACTGTTTCCTGTTTTGACATCACATTTCTAGGTATATAAGGAGAGCTTTAGTTTAGTTTTGTTAGGTGATAACCTGCTGTATCCAGAGGCTTGCTTTCATTAGCAGAAAAACAATACAATGTAGGCAGTTAAGGCATATGTTTGTTGCTAAACAAAAAGGGGATGTTGGGCTTCGGCAAACTTCAACAGGAAGAGTGTTATGGGGCTGCAAAGTAACCACCAAGGATACCTCCATGCACCTTTTTGTAATTCAGCTGCTGAAGAACGATCCTAGCTGATCGTTATATCATACTGAACACAATGGGGCTCGCTTCTGAGTAAACATGCCTAGGATTGTGCTCTAAGGTTTAACAAGCCTAGGATTGTGCTCTAAGGTTTAACAAGCTACACCTGCCCACGTTCCTTCTCCTAAAGGTCTAGCACTCTGTCCCGGTTGGAGATCTGGTAAGCCTAGTTATATGGCATGTAGGGAAGGAAATGGTCTTCATGTTTATGGAGGGCATGCTGTAGCCTTACCCCCTTGCTTATGAAGGACAAAAGTGAGTACAGGTGGGCCCCCACACCTCAAAAAGGATATAGTTGAATTGGAAAGGGTGCAGAAAAGAGCGACCAGAATGATTCGTGGGCTGGAGCACCTCCCTTATGAGGAAAGGCTACAGCATTTGGGGCTTTTCAGTCTAGAAAAAAGGCGCCTGAGGGGGGACATGATTGAGACGTATAAAATTATGCATGGGATGGAGAGAGTGGATAGAGGGAAATTCTTCTCCCTCTCGCACAACACCAGAACCAGGGGACATGCACTCAAATTGAGTGGAGGGAGAGTTAGAACAGATAAAAGAAAATATTTCTTTACCCAGCGTGTAATTAATCTGTGGAACTCCTTGCCACAGGATGTGGTGATGGCACCTGGCCTAGATGCCTTTAAAAGGGGTTTGGACAGATTCATGGAGGAAAAGACCATCACAGGTTACAAGTCATAAGCAACCTCCTTGTTTTAGAGGTTTTAGAAGTAGGTTTTCTCTGAGCCAGGTGCAGGTGCTGGGGATATGTTCCAGGCCCCTCCGTGGATACTTGAAACCGTGGATAAGAGCGAACACCCCCTCCATGGTTTCCTGAGGGGGCCCCCCACCCTGCCTCCCCTGCAGGCAGGCAGGCTTGCCCCCCCCCCAGCTCTTATTTTTCTTTCAGCAAGCGTTGTTTCTTCCTTAAAACAAACAGAGAAGCAGCCTCCATTGCAGGCAAGTAGAACGAGACTAAGTCCTAGAGAGGCTCTGCAAGGTTTCTGTTAACCTTGCAGAGCCTCTCTAGGACTTAGTCTCGTTCTACTTGCCTGTAATAAGCAGCCACAGGCTGCTTCTCCTGTTTCTTTAAGGAAGAAACGAAGCTTACTGGGAAAAAAGTAAAAGCCTGGGGGGGGGGTGTCCCCGAGATCCGTGGATAACTGAAACCATGGATAGCGAATCAGTGGATATGGGGGCCCACCTATATAAGAAGCAGGCTGTCCAAGATGCAGCTGGCAAAAAAGGTATACCTTTTCTAAGAACTGACCTGGTGCATGGTTCTTCCTGCTGTATCATAACTGATTGCCTGGCCTTAAATTGGGTTTGGAAAAAAATGGAACGTTCCTTAAATCTTTCCACTGTCAGGGTACATTTCTTCGCTAGCCAGCAGGTGCCGCTATTGCCATTCTCATATCCTTTTTATACACTATGCTAGATATGAACCTTGCAGAGATCTCCGGTTTCTTTTGTAGACCGTGTTATAGCAAATTTCTAAAGTTATGATAGACCCATCCTGTCCTCTGCTGAAGTGATATTTGCTTAAACCCTGATTAAAATTATCTGAAGTGCTCTGCTTAAGAAAAAGTAAAACATGTGGCGCTGCCTTTAAGGTTAGCAACAAAGGGCGTAGGCGCCGGCTGTCGGCCCGTGTCCCTAGCAGCCTGGTCGCTGGCTGGCAGTGCCTGCGCAAGAACCCTTAAGCGACCGGGTCGTGACCGACGCTGCAGCAGCTGTAGTCAATCAGCGGTGACAGGCGTGAGGGGGGTGTGGCGCATGTGCGAGAGAAACGCCAAGTCGCTGGAGCCTGCCTGCTTCCCGGGTTTTAGTTCATCGGACGATCATAGGGCGGTCGTGACGACTATGCCAAGTGCCACAGGGCACCCTGACACAATGGCGGCCCGGTTGGCAAACGGGTGTGACCCGGCTGCAGCCGCTGCGAGCGGTTCCGCTACGGGTGCCATAGAGGCTTTCACTGTTTGCCTACCTGGGGTGCCCCCCAACTCCCCCCCCCTCCGTGGCTTGGGGGTCTAGCTGCCCTCCTGCTGTGTTCTCCCTGGGAAGGTCTTGGCAGTCCCTGGATGGGATTCATGCAGGGGCTTTACTGCTGGGGGCTGTCGATGTGCGGGGGGCAATGCTTGTGTAACGTTGTGCACATGTGGTTCAAGCGGGCTCTGCCCAAGGGGCGTTTTTATTGTTCTAGAACCAAAGCAGAGTTGCCCAGGCGAGGAAGGCTGCCATGGGTGGTCGATGGCGAGAGGTGAAAAGCGGTGTGCCCCAAGGATCGGTCTTGGGACCAGTGCTTTTCAACTTATTCATAAATGACCTGGAGTTGGGGATAAGCAGCGAGGTGGCCAGGTTTGCGGACGACACTATACTTTTCCGGGTGGTGAAGACCACGAGGGATTGTGAAGAGCTCCAGAAGGATCTCTCCAAACTGGGAGAATGGGCAGCAAAATGGCAGATGCGCTTCAATGTAAGTAAGTGCAAAGTGATGCACATTGGGGCAAGAAACCAAAATTTCACATATTCGCTAATGGGTTGTGAGTTGTCTCTGACGGGTCAAGAGAGAGATCTTGGGGTGTTGGTGGACAGGTCGATGCAAGTGTCGACCCAGTGTGCGGCGGCTGTGAAGAAGGCCAATTCCATCCTCGGGATCATTAGAAAAGGGATTGAGAATAAAACGGCCAATATCGTTATGCCTTTGTACAAATCAATCTGGAGTATTGTGTCCAGTTCTGGTCACCACACCTCAAAAAGGATATAGTTGAATTGGAAAGGGTGCAGAAAAGAGCGACCAGAATGATTCGTGGGCTGGAGCACCTCCCTTATGAGGAAAGGCTACAGCATTTGGGGCTTTTCAGTCTAGAAAAAAGGCGCCTGAGGGGGGACATGATTGAGACGTATAAAATTATGCATGGGATGGAGAGAGTGGATAGAGGGAAATTCTTCTCCCTCTCGCACAACACCAGAACCAGGGGACATGCACTCAAATTGAGTGGAGGGAGAGTTAGAACAGATAAAAGAAAATATTTCTTTACCCAGCGTGTAATTAATCTGTGGAACTCCTTGCCACAGGATGTGGTGATGGCACCTGGCCTAGATGCCTTTAAAAGGGGTTTGGACAGATTCATGGAGGAAAAGACCATCACAGGTTACAAGTCATAAGCAACCTCCTTGTTTTAGAGGTTTTAGAAGTAGGTTTTCTCTGAGCCAGGTGCAGGGGAGTGGCAGCAGGAAACAGGTTATCTTGTTGGCTGTGTGCTCCCTGAGGCATCTGGTGGGGCCACTGTGTGATACAGGAAGCTGGACTAGATCTGGGCCTTTGGCCTGATCCAGCACGGCTCTTCTTATGTTCCTACAGCCTCTTCCGGGTCACTCAACGTCCCCCCTCCCTTCCCCTAGGACGCCCCAGAATGAATTGGGCCAAGCCTGGGGAAGAGAGGGGGAAAGTCGAGCGACCTGGAAGAGGCTGTAGGAGCATGATTTCACTCTCCACTGCCCTGCAAATGGAGTGGTTTGCCAGCCAAAAGGTAAGGAACAACACTATTTTTAACCTTTTTTTCCCAAGTTTTTATAGTGACCCCTGTATCTGCGCTAAAGCGATTTCGCTTTACGTGGATTTCAGTATCCGCAGGTGGGTGTGTCCAGAACGGAACCCATGCAGATAGGGAGGTCCAACTATATTTTCTCCGCTTCCCCATAACCAGCTCTATGCTGTCCTGCCACAGCTAGGAGAACATGGGCTGCGTCTCAAAGACGGAGAATGAACAGCAACAGAGCTCCATGTTGGAACTGAAGGAGACCTGTAGCAGGAGCAATTGCCAACAATAATCTTGCTCTTGAATCATAAATATGGTTGTGAGGTAATGATGGCCATATCATCCATACAGCATGAGTATATCGGATTGCCTATCCACACATTGGTTTTTTTAGCTCCCTTGGCATTTCCTCTGCTCTCAGCCACACAGATCCCAGCCCTCGAGACTAAACCAATGTCTTGCGTTTCAAACATGAAGCAGAGGGGGGGGGGGACTGGGACATCACCCCAATAATCCCATTACAAACAAATCAGTGGCTACAAGCAGGACAAAATATTTGGCCCTTGTTTTTTCTAATGTTAAACCGAAATTTAAAAAGCTACCAGATTAAAAAGGTAGTATTTGTGAAAAAGAAAATTGAGAGGTTTGAACACTATGAAGGTTTAGGGTTTGATCAAAACAAATCATGCCCTATTGAAAGAGGTTTATGAGAGAATGTAGTGTGCTTTTCATTTGGCCAAAAAAGCCATCTACGACGTTTGCCCTACGTACACAGCAAACTTTAAAAAGGCCAGGATGTTGATGCTCAGCATGTACTGGTACGGTGAACATCCAAATCACACACTCGCCTCCTGAAAGCAGGGTAGCAACCTCGCCCCTTCCCTTCATGTCAATTTGGCTTCTGGACCCCCCTTTTTTGCTTTTAGCCCTGGGCACGATTGTACCCCCTTAACCACCCTCTCAGAGGCCCTGCCTCCCTGTTCCTGGCTATTTCTTCATCCTTCCATGAAGTACAGTTGTGTTCTCGCAGTGAGATCCTTTTGGTTCAGGAGAAATTTAGACCAGTCTTCCGATAGTTGGGCCCACTTTAATTCAGCATTATTTTCAGCACCCCAGGTGAGGGAAAAGATGCACATTCACACCCTTTTCCTAATGGTACAGACCCTGACCATAAGTCCCATAGGATTTTTGAGGTGGACGAGTTCTCTCTTCAGATCCTGTTTGGGCATGCCTAAAGGAAGGGTAAAATCTTGGGCAGACATATGGCAACCTGAAGTTTTATAGGGTGCCATTTCATTTTTGTACAGGTGGGACCCCATATCCACTGATTCGCTATCCATGGTTTCAGTTATCCACAGGTCGTGGGGACCCCGCCAGCCTTTTTTTTTCCCCAGTAAGCTTCGTTTCTTCCTTAAAGAAATAGGAGAAGGGCTGCTTATTACAGGCAAGTAGAACGAGACTAAGTCCTAGAGAGGCCAGAAACAGAAAGGTTAACAGAAACCTTGCAGAGCCTCTCTAGGACTTAGTCTCGTTCTACTTGCCTGCAATGGAGGCTGCTTCTCTGTTTGTTTTGAGGAAGAAACAAAGCTTGCTGAAAGAAAAATGAGAGCTGGGGGGGGCAAGCATGCCTGCCCACAAGGGAGGCAGGGCGGGGGGGACCTCAGGAAACCATGTTCGCTCTTATCCACGGTTTCAAGTATCCACGGAGGGGCCTGGAACATATCCTCAGCGGACATGGGGGCCCACCTGTACTTGCAAAAGCTGTCATACAAGACAATTCCAATGCTGCAAAAACTAAATGGCATCCTATAAAGCTTGTGCCTGGGTTGCTAGATGTCTACCCAAGATTTTACCCTTCCTTTAGGCATGCCCAAACAGGATTTGAAGAGAGAACTCGTCCACTTCAAAAATCCTATGATGTTTTCTCAGGTTGAGAGCCTTCACACCCTCACAAACAAGAAGAGGAGGCAAGCAAGCATTCACTTCAAGCTGCCCCCCGCCCCAATCTCGTGTGCCTCTCTCCTCCCTCAAGCGCACAGACAACGAAAATGCCTGAACCTGTTTGTACGGCCAGTGACAGCTGAGCACAGCTACTGCTCAGCCCAGCCAAGGAAGCTTTGAAGTGACAAGCAAGCAGCAGTTTGTGCTTGCAACAGACAATCAATCTGGCTGCCCCATGTGCCCAAAGTGGGATGCTTTCAGGGCAGAAAGAGACAGCAGGTTCCCTTCAGTTGCCAGTAGAACATACCCAGATGAATCAGGCTTCCGATGGCTGCTACAGACTCTACTTTGATCAATTTGCAAGCTTTTTTTTTTAGGCAGACATACTGCATCATAGAGATACGCGTTCCAGGAAGACGAGGGGCAGACTGCCTCTCCGGCCCAGAAGTTATTAGCATGTCCCGAACGGCAGTTTTCCGGCCTTGCTGTTTCCACCTACTCAGATGTAAGCTTGAGCCGACTTGAAGGTGTAAGAGTTGGGCAGAAACTTGCATGTGTCCAGTACGCTAGAGCAGTTCAGTTCTGGAGTGTGAACAGTCCTGGACAGCTATTGAGCTCCACAAGGGGCACATTTGAACAAGGCCAAAGCATTTGAGGACGACCAATAGGAAGGAAGCAGAGATTGCATAGTGTGATTGAGAGCAAGTGAGGTTTCCTCCTACAGAAGGTGCCCCAGCGGCCTCCTTTCCTAGGAGCGACGATCCTCTCCTTCGGAACATTCATAGTAAACAAAGCAGAAATCCCAGAAGCCGGTTCTTTCAGGATGCGTCGCAGTCCGCGCCAGACTCCGGTGGTTTATGTACTTCACAAATTTCAGTGTCTCTCGGTCTCTGTAAACCAAAGCCAAGCAGTTGTTCTCCGGATTGACTGTCAGCAGCTTGAGGAGAAAACCAAAATGAATACAGTTAAGGAAGCAAGCCAGGATTCCTTGGCAAACAGAGAAACCCCATCACCGTGTTATGTTCAGATTCCAGACCACTTTCTATCGCAGGCAGATGGAAGAAACACACACACACACAAACACACACACACACACACACACACACACACACAGAGCGAATGCCGTGCAGATACTTTCAAGCTACAGGGCAAGACAGGGATACGTGCACTGTTCATATCTGGCAGAGAGGAGAGAGAGAGAGAGGTCACCCCAGTCTGAGAGAGTGGGTTCCCTGTTCAAAAAGGATGATGGTGCAAACGTCCAGCGGATTTACTCGTAGATGAACTGACACATCACAACCGTCATGACATGAAAATGACAGAAACACTGTCCCAAGTTTCCTATACACGTTACAAATGTTCAATGTGGGCACCATTCTGCAGATAAGGAGGGCCCACTGTGATCGTGCCAACCTCTTTTCTACGGTTCCCCAACAGGGAGCTCTAGCCCCTGAAGATTTTGCTCCCTGCATTATCTCTCACCCTTACAGCACAATATTATTTCACGCCCTTTGACATGATAGTGCCGACTTTTAAGTGTCATGTCACAAGGAAATGCGGATAAGTTGGTCAGTACTTTGGGAAGAAGAACGCCGTGGCTGTCCCCATTCACCCCCCAGCCCTAGAGGCCAAAATACGAGATAGGGAAAAACTGGCGACGGATGAAACATTAAAACGGGCTGGTAGTCTGCCTGCCTGCCTCTGCTTCCAAAGTGAGCCGGAGCCTCTCACCTCTTCATCTTCGCCTTTCGCAATGTACGATGTGAACCCACCATAGTCCGTATCCCAGTCTAGAAAGAAAGGGGGGAAAAAGATATTGTGATCAACCCACACTGTCCACACACACAGACCACAAGGAAGTAAGATCAGGCTAAGCAACCACACAGAAGTCCTGTTTTATTGGTGAATCAAAACGATTCTAACCTGCTCGTGTAGATGGTGTGAATATTCTGCCAGCGTGACTCAAAAGAGCCTTCTAGAGGCAAGCCGACAGTTGAGAAAGCAACATCTATGTAGACTGCAAGTTTAAGCAATGGGAGGATATATAGCAGCAGTAACAACACACAGCTTAGCCTCCAGAAACCTGATGAAAATGAAGTGTTTTCCTAGATGTTCCAAGTCACTCCAAGGGGTGGCATTTCCTGCTGCACTGGGTCTCTAGCAAGGAACTCCCCCCCTCTCTCCCTCAGCCCAAAAAGACAGCCTTGGGCACCTGAGCCAATGTCCCTTTATTATCTGCCTTCGCCTACTTTTAAACTCAAAATCCCCTCCTCGCCCAGAGGATGCAATTCTGGGGGCTGGCAATGTTGCTTCACCATTTCCTCTCTCTACAGTCTCAATAGGGGGATGCTTCAACCCTTCCCAGCCTTTGATGGTCTACCTGGCCGACCGAGGCAGAACTGAGGGACCCATCACTCTCGGGGGCAGGGGGCTTCCTGCACTTTGCTTGTGCATGACAGCACTCCTGATCGCTGCTCTCTGGACATGCACCAAGCAAGCAACATGCAAGGGAGCTACCAGCCCCAAACAGCCCCATCTTGCCCTATTTTCTTACGTAGATTTCCACCCTGTCTCACCCAGGCAGTTGAGAATAATGAACCGAGCCGACCTACCATCACACCCACAGAAGAGTAGCAGGTCGAGGGCAAACTCTGTCGTTTGGGCATCGTGGACCAGAGTGTAGCAGCTTTTTGTCCAATGTCTCAGCTCTCCAGAACACAGAGGGACGTGTGAGCCTGACAAGGAAGAAAGCTTCAGGTATTCTTCTGGGCATGCTCAACACCAGCTATGGGGCCAAATCCACCCCCACACATCTCCCACTTGGCCTCAGCACAGGCCCTGATCCCAAGCACACACACACCCTTTCTCCCAAGCACAGACACAGGCAAAAGGCTTTTCAGCCCCTTCTCCCCCCGCATGAAAACCGAGGCTTTGGCAGAGCTTCCCCTTGAGCATTTCAGCTGCTTGCTGTTACACACGAGCAAACGCAAGAGGGTAAAGAAAGAGCGACAGAAGGGATGAAGGAGAGGCACTGCCAAAGCCCGTCTTGTTGGTCCCACTCAGAGACAGGGGGTTAGAAAGCTCCTTTGCCTTGACTTATAGGGGAGCACGTTGGAGGGTGGGGCCAGTGCTGCTGAACCTCCAAATTTAGGAATGAGCTCGAAGAGACCAGCGAAATTTGGCCTGGATAGGTAAAGCCAGGGGTGCTGAGGCCTTAGTAACGTTCTTTGCAAAGCCTTCAGAGCAGCCATTGAGTTCATTCGGTCCAACGCTATTGCAGTAAACTTTCAATGCGCCAGGAAGCAATAACTGCAGCAATTGCCCCATAGTCTGGCGTCCGAATGAGCACAGAAGCGACTGAACATCTGCAAACAGCCAGTTGCACGGAAGTGGCTGAGCCGCACGAATCCAGACCGGTCTGCCGCCGGCATTGTGCAACGCCGGACAGGGCTGGTGTTTTCTCCAGCTGTTCCAGTTTCTACTGTACAGTAATTTGAATATTTTTTGTTAGCGCTCATTCAGTGAATAAAGTGCTGAGATATAAAAACGATTGAAGACGTCTAAGATAAATGCCGTTGCAAAGCTTACAGAAAAGGAGACTGACAGACAGCTAGATCTAAAGGCAAAGCAGGTGTAGAAACTTTGAATGATGATGCTACAGTTCGACATCCAGTGATCCTACAAGTCACAAGAACCTGAAGAAGACAACCAGTATGAAGAGTGCCAAACAGCGGCAATAATTTTGATGCTGCACTGTTAAGGCGTAAGTTACACTGTTAAGTTAATGCATAAGGCACACAATGAAGAACTAATGCAATCTCCCGCTAGTCAGGCACCATGTAGGTCCCGAAAGTGCTGGATTATTGGAAATGTTACTGTAGATGGGTGGTTAATTTGCCTCAGAATAAACTGCTGATTCTTTCAACCAAAGTACAAGAGAAAAATTCCCAGGGAAAACAGAAACTGAGACCAGATCTAGATCACCTACTACCACTTTCTCTTTGTCCGTCCTCGTTTTCAGAGATTTCCCCAGGCTCCTCCGTTTGGCTTCTGCTGCTCGTTTCATCCCGACTGCTTGCTCCCTGCGGGCGTGTGCAGACATCGCCTCTTGCAGCCGTTCCTTCTTCCCCCTCCTCTTCCTCCTCGGCGGGCGCTAAGAAATGCAGCTTCAAGCCAGTGAAGTTGGAAAGGAGTAGGAAAAAGGCCTCAGAGCCCAGCAGCTCCAGGCACTCTTTCAAGATGGGCGGCAGGCTCTCCTCTTCTGCTTTTTTATAAAATCTGGAAGGGCAGGAAGTGTTGCTTATAGGACTGAAGGGGCACAGAATACCCTCAAAAAGGAAAGATCCAAATCTTGCACAAAAGAAAGCTGATGATGTGCGCCCAGGGACTTTGCTAAGCTGCTTCTGCTACCCAGGTGCAGGTCTTCAAGCCATTTCTTGACCAAATGTGTAATTCGAGGTGGGGGGGGGGGAAACCACCTATCAGCCTGCCTTCAAGAAGCTGTGGGCGGCACACAATGGGCTTTTGTCACATTTTCTCCTCACAACAGCCCTGTGAAGTCGGCTAGGCGAAGCTCAAGGCCACCCAAGCCGTTTCAAATCTGGGGCAGGAGAGGTGGATTGGAATCCAGGGCTTCCTGCTCTAAGGATGGTGCTCAGTTGACATAAGAGCAGCCGTGCTGGATCAGGCCAGGTACCTGAAACCATGATGGATACGTCCCCTGCTCACCCCTTCTCTCGGTTGTCTCCCTTACATCACTTGCCTGTTCCTTTGCCCAAGCTTAAGGATGGATGTTTCAGGGCTCCTGTATGTTGGGAGACCATTTTCTGGGGCCGTCACATGGTGCACGTCATGTGTAGCTCTGCCCCACAGTCTACACTGCATCGTGTCTCGATTTAAGAGCAGGATCGGGTATAGTAGCTGTGGGGAAGGCAGGTGAAATGATGGAAGACACTGAAGTCCCCACCGCTGTTCTGTGGGAGTCCTGTTTAGCCCCCCTCTGCTATCAGGGATTTTGAGCAGCAATCCATTCGCCAACATGGATTGCTCTCTGCCCCACTTATTATTTATTGAATTTATATCCCGCTTCCCCGCCCCCCGCATAAGGGGGACCCAAAGTGGCTTACAATACAATCATAAAAATACAAAATACATATAAATCATAGAACAGTAAATGTAATAAAACTCTAAAAAAACAATCCAATCTAAAAAAAACTAGAAAAGCTAAAAGACAGAGCGAGGTACAAAAACAGTAATAAAAGCTCTTATAAAAAAAGGGGCTGGACCACTAAAATAGTCAGGCTGGGCGGTAACTCAGAGCGCTTGTTTAAAAAGAAATGTCTTCAGGGCCCTGCCGGAAGACCTCTAAAGGAGGGAGCAGCTAGGAGTGCTTGCAACTGGGATTTGTCGAGGATATCGACAAATCCCCGTTTTGTCGATATGGGGATATCCAAGTTTGGGATTTGCCCAAATTCCATGCCAGGTGCTCAAATTTCATTCGCATGCCTCAGCCCTTAAATTAGGAGCTACATCTGCTCAGCTAGCAATCATCCTAGACCTGCAGGTTGACATGGCCCTACCTTTTGTTAGGGGGCCCCCTGCTGCTCAACCTGGGTCCGTCCTTCTTCAGAGCCTCGCAGACCAGGTGAAATTTGTCCCTCTAGGAACCAAGCACATCAAATCAGAGCCATCCCATGACCTCTTGCTGCCGGAGCGTCAAACCACCCTTCCCCAGCGACGCTCCATCCACCACTGCCTCCAACTCCCAAGGAAGTGCGTGAACTGACAGGTTCCTGCCCCAAGTGGCTTACAGTCTAGCGACACAGAGGGAGGGGACATGACTGTTTCCGGTTACAGTAGAGACCGAGAACCAAGGTTTGATGTCAAAGGGTTTTCAACCTTGTGGTCGAGATGCTCAAGCCCACCATTCTCCTCTTTTCTCTTGGATTCAAAAACGAAGAGGGGAATAGAGCAGGAGTGGGTGCCCCTTGCTAATCCACCGCCCGAGGGATTGGGTCAGTGGGCCTCATGGTCGGACAGGCCAACCACCGACATAAATAGCGTTTTAGAGGCAAGCGCTGAATTGAAGGGGCATGATGTTCTTCATTTTTAAAATGAATATATATATCCTACTCGATTTAGTTTTTCAGAAGAAACGGTCTCAAACCCTGCCAACCGGGCAGAGGCACCGCTAAAGCAGTGTCCCCTTTCATTTCATGTGCAGCTGTCTGCCCCAGCAAGGCGTTTTCTCCGGAGGCTGTAGCTGGCATCTTATTTTAAGACTGTGAGCCCCTTGGGGACAACGAACCATTTGCTTGCTGCGTAAACTGCTTTGTGGACAACATTTTGTTGAGAAGGGGGATATAAATATTCTGAATCACTATTAGGATAACCAGGTTGTGCTTATGCGGTAGAAACTTCCAAGACCCACCTTGAGGAAATCTTTCAGCAGGATCTCGGAGCGATCCTCAAACTCCTCCTGGATCTGAGCCTGGGAATCCATCTCCAGATAAACTGGGTTGATCCAGTCATACAAGATTTCATGCTAAAAAAAAAGTCAGAGCGAGGGGAATGGGAAAAAGCAGCAAGAAAAACCAATCTCAATTCGGGAACCAAAAGTAATTCTCCTGCCCACAGACTGAATCCACTTTAGAGAAGCACACTGGTCTTTGCCAGATAGGCTGAATTCACCCAGGCTGGCTTGCATTTTCATAGCACTCTCTTAAGAATCCCTAGCATTTGCATGGTGCCTTCTGAGCGTTCTCACGTGTATTATCTGGATGTAATCCTGATTCTCACCTCAGTCTCTTTTAGCCACAACACTATACTATCTCTCCACCAGGCATTATCCATATCCGAACGCCAGCGAGAGGCCAGACTGTGAAAGGAAAACTCCTGGAAAGAAGCGTTCTATGGAAGAATCGGGTTTCTCAACCAGTGAGGTAGGTGGGGCTGAGTGATAGTGACTGGCCCAAGGTCACCCAGGAAGCTTCGTGGCTGAGCGGGGATTTGAACCTGGATCTTCCAGGTCTAAGTCCGACTCCCAAACCACTACACCATCCTGGCTGTCCACATGCTGTTCTCCAGATGCTCAGCTGGGACTACTCCTGGTTTAGAGCATGGTGGGGAAGGGGGGGGGGGAACACAGCATGGGGAGTATTTGTGTCCCGCTGCCCCACCCACAGGCATCACATTTGCTGTACAAGGAAGACTCAGACTTGTACATATTCTAGGCCAGGGGATCTCGACCCCGTCCCGGCCAAGTACCACCTCCGGTGCCACTGTCCTGCTGCGTACCACCGGAAGTGACAGGCAATGACACAATTGCCAGTTATTTCCAAGTTTTCAGGGGCCAAAAAACGCAGGCACAGTAGCTGGCTCTGGGCGGGTGGATGGCCCTTCTCAGGGTTCCCAAGAGGCTCAGCCAAAAGGCAGGAAGCTCTTGGGAGCAAAAACATGTCGGAAGCACTGCGTCGCAGCAGGGTTCCAGTGGTCCGGCGGTCTGAGTACCACCAGCAGTCGGCCGAAGTACCACTGGTAGTACTAGTACCACTGGTTGAGAACCCGTTCTAGGCATTTTTACACTCTTCTAGAACCCTGGTACTGGTACAGGCACAGTCCTGGGCGTAGCCGAGGCACTGCGTATAAAATCTAGAACATTTGAACAACAAGCCGATGCTTGCCATACACCTTGACTAAAATTGCCCAGGTAGGATTGCCCCAGGGCCACAGAGAGGTCCACAAGCTGATGGTTGGCAATCCCTGCTCCCAACTCTACGTGGAATTCAGTCCAAAGGGATGTTTTCCTGCAAGCGAAGCTGCTGAGCAGGAAACAGGAGGTGGCCCAGGTGGATTCCGAAAAGGAGGTGCCCTTCTCCAAAACGCTTCCGCTAAGAAATGAGAATGCTGCAAAACTAGGCGGCTCCAATCCTGGAGAGCAGCGCAGCAAGGTCTGCTTACGTCGCAAGGGATGTGGGGTCTCCGTAGCAGGGGTGGCTCCACGTGGCGGGGTGGCCTTGCGACCGGGGGGCCGTGGAACCAGCCGCTCACGGACAAGCGACACTTCTCTTTGGAAATAACTTCAGCTACCTGCAGTCAGGAAAAATAAGAAGATCATACTGTTAGCACTCGCTTCTCAGGCACGGAGACCGCACAGAGGATAAGTCACAGGCCTCTTTTACCAGTTCTGGCCCCATCCCTTAAATGTGGCCCTGAAAGCAGGTTGCAGATCCAGCAAGATCAAGCCAGTGCTTTCCAACCGGATGCACTGAGACCACGAGTAGCGCTTCACAGACGGCAGGCGATTCTTGGCCCCAATGCCACGGTGACCGTGGGGCACCGGCTCTGCCTGGTATGACCTGTGGAACTGCCTGGCCCTTCAAAAGAGGCATCGCTGGAGAAAGGAAGGTGCAGGGCGAAGCCTTACGCCTCCGAGCACAGGTGGAGGCTGCGGAAGGCGGTGCTTGCAAAAAAGACACTGAAAAGCTTGGCCACGGACCAAACCATAGACTGAAAGACACCCCAATGGCCCAAAAGAAGAACCAGGCAAGAAGGTCTGCAAGTGGCCGGCCAGCCTGTGGCACGAGCACCGGGAGCGGCGTCGGGAGAGAAGGTTTATGGCACTCTGGAGTGCACGCCAAGGAACGGTGGACTTTGTTATGGCAGAGCGACGGGCGTCTACTCTGGCTTGCCTCGCTAGCTCTTAGCTACTGCTGGCTCCCCGGCTTCGCAGAAGACAAGCAGACCCACCCCGAAGCAGGAAGGGGCAGCTACACGCAAACTGCAGCCTGCACTAAAACGCCACTGCGAACAAGGTCCGTTTGGCCGCGACGGCAACAGTTTTACGACTCCAGCCGCGGAGAAATAGGGTGGGGGAACCCGACGTTGAAAAGCACCAGGAGGGGCCCCGAGCCCCGTTGATGCTCTTCCACGTCTTTTCTCCCCTTCCCTGGCAGCTTTTCTCCCCCAGTACTTCTCTCCTTGGCCAGGCGGCGACGTTGGAACTCTGTTTGGCAGGGAGAGAAGAGGCAGAGATCAGGAAGGCTCCGGGGCCTCTCACGTGCACCCCCCTTTTGCTCTTCCAATCAGACACGGTCCTTTTGGGGCAACCCCACTTTTAGCACCCACAGAACTGTCATCGTTGGGCCTAGGAGCTCCCTTGAGAAAGCCAGACACTCGTTACCCAGATGTTTTCCAGCAGAAAGGCTTGCCAAAAACACTCTTGGGTCTGGAGGGATGCTGGATCACCCTTCCTTGCCCCTCAGGGCCCACGGACACCAGGAAGAGCCTCAAGGCAACAGAAAGGCAGGGGACCCAGCCTGGAGGAGGTGCAGGAGGAAGGGGACACTCGGAAGAGGGCAAGAACCCAAAAGAGACGCCTCCTTGCCTGGTGGAAAGAGACTGGCGACACCTCGAAGAAAGCCAGAGAGTTCCACGACGGCACCAACGACTTGAGGACGTGCTGAGGCTGGAAGTGCTCTGCAGGAGGAAGGAGGAAAAAGGTCACACAACAGGTGCCTCTGCACAATTCGGGCCAGCCGCAAAAGCCCCCCCCCCCTCGGCATTCCCACCGCCACCTCCAGGGTATGAAGCCAGCACGGAAACTGCTCAGGGTCACACCACAGTTTCGCCTACTGCTATCTGTTCCTGAGAGACCATCGAGGGTGGCAAAGGAGGGCCTGGTCATTCCTATAAGCCAGTGGTGGCCAACTTTTCAACATGAATGCTGGCCCTTTAAATGGTTGTCTAGGTGAGGGCATTTCAGCAGGTGCAGCTGCTTTAGCAGCACCATCAGCAATTGCAGCTGCCCAGATTCTGTCTTCTGCACAACTCTTAAGAACACAGAGGCCCTAATGGTGGAAGGTTGGCCACCCCTGCTATAAGCTGTGCTTCAATTGCAAGTGAGGAGGGGCCAGGGGCAAGTCCTGCCCTAACGCCACACGCTGTGACCCTCCACCCCACCAGCCCCACATGGAACAGACCGTGGCCACATATGAAGCCATCTTCTGCTGAGTCAGACCACTGGCCCACTGGTTCAGCATGGCCAACACAGGCCGGCAGCATCTCCAATGTTTTTGACGCGGCTCCTTCCCAGCCCTACCTGGAGATGCTGCTGGGGACCTGAACCGGGGACCCTGGAGAGCCCCTGCCGGATGGGACTTCGTGTCTTGCTCAGCTTGCTCAGCTTCCGAGATGCTACGTATGCCTCTGGGTGCAATAAATATTCTAAGAATTTCATTTTCCTTAACAGGAACAAATCCCCTGGTCAGAGGTCTCCCCGTGGCTGAGCTGGTCACGGAATCTTCAAACACACCCTAAACTCCGGAGAAGCCAACGTTGCCAAGCCACAGTGAGGGCAGTCCAAGGTCGTTTGGGATGCGGGGAAACAAAAATGCGTCTCAAGTGCCCAGGGACACATGGAATGGTGCGCTATTCATGTACAAGGAGTGGAAAGGCTGGAGGCTCCAGGGGAGAGCCACACGGCAACGTAACGGTTCGTTGCATCACAAATGTGTCTTGCTTCCCTGGAGACAGAATAGAGACAGCCCTGCTTCTAGCTCCGGCGGCCAGCAGTGCGGCAACCCTGAATACAACGGGTCGCAACTGGTGCGGTCTCCTCATGTCCTGAATGCTGCTGTCTGCTGGAGCAGGTGGGACTACATGTCGCAGGAGGAGGAACGGGCTGGCACTTCTCAACCTACCGTCTGTACTGAACAGGTCCAGGGTGCCCCCGTCGCCCTTGTCCCACGGCGGTACAAGATAGAGGATGAAGGCGATCCGCCGTCCCTCCAGCTCGTCGTCATGGCAGAGCAGGGCATCTGCAACGGGATGCAGTGTAGCCAGGGTACCATTTTTTTGGGGGGGGGGAGAGGCGTTGGGCCAGGGCCCTGGCCCAACCCCCAAGCTCCACCTTTTTTCTTGAATCCCCCAGGTCCACACTACCCTTCAGAGATGGCGCACCCACTCTCTCTCAGTCAGCACACTGAACTTCTCCCTGCAGTGGAGGCTGCAGGAGGTTTTACTCACCAGTATAGTCATATTTAGCACAGGACAGGTCGATGGTCGGCTCCAATTCCACTTGGGTCACCTCGGAAAGCCACACCCGGAACTCTTCAAAGAGCACTTTCCTGAAAAGAGCAAACACAACATGGAACGGGAGTGCATCTTTTTTCACCTGAACAAAATGGTCACACTCCACAGGTCGGCCTCCCCAACAAGCTCACACATAGGTAAGTTGTTTAAATTCAGATGGTGCGTGTGCGTGTCCAGTGCCTAATAATAATGTGTACAGTGCTTTTTCAACACGCAAAACACTACATGTGTATAGTACAGATTGCGCAAAAAATAAAGTCAATATTATTCCCATATTGCAGATGGGGAAGACTGAGACTGAGAGGGAGTGGCTTGCCCAAGGACACCTAGCAGGTTTGTGGAAGATGCAAGGCCTGCGTTTCTCAGCCTCTACGCTTACACCAGTGTTTCGCATAGGACTTTCCCTGGCATGTTTCCCCCAACATCCCCCGTCACTTCCTCTTGTTCCCTCTTCACATCCAACAGAAAAATGTGGTTGAGAAAGATGCCAAATCCTGCAGAGCCAAAGACCAAGATGGAGAGTCTCTGCTGGCCAGTGGCGTTCTTAGGCGTTCTGGCGCCTGGGGGGGGCAGGGCTGGAGCACCCCCGTCGCGCCAGAGCCCGGCTGCCGCCCCCCCCGAAGCGGCGCGTCACCGGCTTCCAGAGGCTCCGCTCCGAAGCCGGGACAAGCCCTCCTCATTGCGACCGCCCAGTTCGGCGGTCGAGGGCTTTGTGAGAAGGCCGAATGCGTCGTCGGCTTTTATTTGGTTTTTCTGCACATGCGCAGAACCTTTCTGAGGGCAAACGGGCAGCCCTCAGAAATGGTGACGCGCCGAGTGGGCGCGCTGCTTCCGGGGGGCTCGGCAGCCGAGCTCCGGTGCTACGCCCCGCCGCACAGCCCCAAGCCCAGCTGCCGCGCCCCCCGGAAGCACCGTGCTCACTCGGCGCCTGGGGCGCAGCACACCAGCTCCCCCATACTAAGAACGCCACTGCTGCTGGCTGATTCAGAAACAAATCCCAGAGTTTTAATGCATGCGCAGAATTGTAGTTCGCATTACACAACCGGCATAAAACAGCCAAACAAACAACTTTGGGCAATCTGAGAGATGTTGCAGGACAGGACGTGGGTTTACTTCTCATGCTGGATTCCAGATACGCACGCTGCCCATTTTGGCTCGGGCCAGTTGTCATAATCAACAGCAACCTTTGCGACAGTTCAATGCAGAGGTCTTACCTTAGCGCAACAATGTGAGGCTCTTCTCTCTTCTTCAGGTCGCTTGACTTTGCAAAAAGAAGAGACAAACACGTCACTACTCACACTCCCTGCTCCGAACAGGTTATACACTAACAACTAAGAGAAAATTAAAAAAACACTCGTGACACTGAACATCTGGGCATTTTCTCTACAACAGGATCAGCAGTTGGAGGCTAAATCCAATTGCTGGCGAATGCCACCTGGTCCTCTTGGTACTGGCCAGTCCAGAGGCAAGAGAGATGGAACAGGATGTGGCAATGGCACCTGGCCTAAATGCATTTAAAAGAGGGTTGGACAGTTTTATGGAGGAAAGGCCCATCACAGGTTACAAGCCATGATGGGTATAAGCAACCTCCTGGTTTTAGTAGTAGGCTCTCTCTTAATGCCAGATGCAAGAGAGTGGCGACAGGATACAGGTATCTTGTTGTCTTGTGTGCTCCCTGAGGCATCTGGTGGGGCCACTGTGAGATACAGGAAGCTGGACTTAGATGGGTCTTTGGTCTGATCTGGCAAGGCTGGTTCCTGCTTGAATTTGTACCTGCTTGAATTTGTATAAGTCATTGCTCTTTTCCTGGAAGTTCAGGCTCAGGAGTTCCTTCTGGAGCCCTTCTAGGAAGTCTTCACTCTGAATGAAGTTCGGAATCACACAGTGGTGGAAGGGAACAGGGTCCAACACAACAGCCCCTGGATAAAAGACACAGCAAATAAGAACTCCCTGAAAGAGATACTTGGAACGACGCTGCCATGTTGGCCTTCAATACCTGCCTTGGGGTGTTTCAGCTGCACACGCAAGTCGTATAACGTATTTAATCTCGACAAGGTGGGCGATTCACCCTCAACTATTAGGCTCAAATCAAAATTTAGCTCACACTCCGAGTCTGAGGAGAAGCACGGTGTGGCATTCCCCTCCACGCAACTGACGCCTGAATACACCAGATATACACCCCCAGATACACCAGAACTGGCTCAATGCTAAGGATGCTTTGCACATGCTCTTTTGCATCCAGTTCATATAGGGCAATTATTATTTTTTACCTTTACGCACGGTCCTTTGTCCAAAGAGCTTGAGGAAGTGCACCCAGCTCCCCCCCTCCTTTTATCTTTACCACAACCCAGTGAGGTAGGCTTGGCTGAGAGATCGTGACAAGACGATGCTGAAAAAACTTTATTTCATGTACAGAAATAGAGTTTTTTGTGGCATCATCGACATCATCTTGTATGGCAGGTTTTGCAAGTCCCAAAACTAAATGGCATCCTATCAAACTTGTGCCCGGGTTGCCAGAATCTACCCAAGATTTTACCCTTCCTTTAGGTATGCCCTAAACAGGAGCTGGAGAGAGAACTCGTCCACTCCAAAATGCCTACATACAGGGCTTATGGTCAGGGTCTGTATCGTGGCCAATGAGCTTCAGATTTATTTGTTGTTGTTGTTGTTGTTGTTCAGTCGTTAAGTCGTGTCCGACCCTTTGTGATCCCATGAACCATATCCCGCCAGGCCTTCCTGTCCTCCACTATCTTCCTGAGTTCGCTCATTTTCATGTTCGTTGCATCGGTGATGCTGTCTAACCATCTCATCCTTGGCCTTCCCCTTCTCCTTTTGCCTTCAACCTTTCCCAGCATCAGAGTCTTCTCCAGAGACTCCTCTCTTCGCATTAGATGGCCAAAATATTTGAGCTTCAGCCTTAGTCAGATTTATTTGGGTCAATATAAATTTTACTACAACCTCAGATCTGGTCAATGAGCACTAGAGCCTTCACCGTGGTGGTCAACGACTGAGCCTTTGGTCAATGAGGACTACAGCCTTGCTTAGACCTGGGCAATGAAAAGCGGGGCGGAGCCCTCGCACCCCTTCCTGCCCCCTACCGTGGTCCAGCGCCTCCCCGCGGGCCCAGGCTGCCGCCACTCTCTCCTTCAGGCCGGGCTCCCGCACGGCCACGGAGAACTCCGCACACAGCTCTCGCTTGCCCCGCTTCTTCGCTGCCGCCCCAGGCCGGGCGGAAGAGTCGCCGCCGTCCATCAGAGGAGCAGCAGCCCGCCGCCGCCGCCCGCTCATCTTCCCCATGCGCCCTCTGGCTCAGGAAACTACAGCTCCCATCATGCCTCGCCCGTTCAAAGGCGGGCCGCAAGTCCCGGACTATCCAATGATAACGACGAAAGTGGTGGGGAGGCGGGGCCTAACCCTAGAGGCAGAAAAATACCTGCGTGCCTGGTTAATTAATAATTCTGGGTGTTG
Organism: Plestiodon gilberti rubricaudatus; assembly: GCA_026170595.1. Lineage (NCBI taxonomy): Eukaryota > Metazoa > Chordata > Lepidosauria > Squamata > Scincidae > Plestiodon > Plestiodon gilberti. The sequence goes on along the minus strand of JANXHW010000010.1, from coordinate 22,527,348 downwards.
ATGGATGGTCATAAGAACCTAAGAAGAGCCCTGCTGGATCAGGCCAAAGGCCCATCTAGTCCAGCTTCCTGTATCACACAATGGCCCCACCAGATGCCTCAGGGAGCACAAGACAACAAGATAACCTGTTTCCTGCTGTCACTCCCTTGCACCTGGCGCAGAGAAAACCCACTTCTAAAACCTCTAAAACCAGGAGGTTGCTTATGGCTTGTAACCTGTGATGGTCTTTTCCTCCATAAATCTGTCCAAACCCCTTTTAAAGGCATCCAGGCCAGGTGCCATCACCACATCCTGTGGCAAGGAGTTCCACAAACCAATTACACGCTGGGTAAAGAAATACTGTATTTTCTTTTGTCTGTTTTAATCCTCCCTCCACTCAATTTGAGTGGATGTCCGCTAGTTCTAGTGTTGTGTGAGAGGGAAAATTCTCTGCACTCTAGAGACGTGGGATGAAAAGAGAGGCAGACCACGAGAGGAGAGCCATGGAAAACTCAGAAGCTTGGTTTCTTATTATTACCGATAGGCGCAGCAGAGATCTCTGGTCGTTAAACAGAAAAAAGTTCACAAAATAGTTTCTATATATTATATAGTTAAATATAAAGAACAAACATTCCGGGAGTCTCCCAGATTGCACACTGTTGGGAAAAACAGAGATACCTTCAAGAATAGCTTTGGGCAGAGTTGGCCCGCCTTAAATAGGCTAGGGGACAAAAAAAACCAACAAGCAATAAAAATGGTTCGCTAGCGGCAAACCCGGAACGTCCCTACCCACAGCGCAGGATGCGTGACTCTAGCCGGTCCCCTTTACGGCGCTTCCCTCGTCTCTATGGTTACCGGAAGTGCGGCCTGCTCGCTTCCGGTGCGGGGCTTTGGCGGGGCGCGAGGAGACCGGAGCGAGCGCGGGACGTGGAGCGAAGCTGTAGCCCGGCCGGGGCGGGGGACGCTCGTGGGCTTCTAGGCCGCTTCCGCCTCCAGGATGTCAGTCGTGCCGCCCAACCGCTCTCAGACCGGCTGGCCCCGTGGGGTCAACCAGTTCGGGAACAAATACATCCAGCAGAGCAAGCCGCTCACCCTCGAGCGGACCATCAACCTGTGAGTGGTGGTGGCGCCTCCCGCGTCCCGTCCCCCCCCCCAGGCAGCACCTGCTATTGCTCCCTTGCAAACAGGTGCTCGGCGGTAGACTGCCTCTGACGCTGGAGGCTCTACAATAGCCCTGGAGCCTAAATCTGCCCCCTTCCTCCGTGAATCCGCCTTAATAAGCCACTCTCACGGCCATCCAAGATAGCGGTCTTTATTGCCACCCCATCTTGTGGCAGTGAGTTCCCTACCACAGACTGAAGAAGCACCGTCCCTCCTTTCTCCCCCCCCCCTCTAGTCGGGCTTCATCTGTTATTTATAAAATGGAGGTTCTGCAAGAGAGCCCTCATGAGCCGTAGTCATGGATACTAGACTTCTTTTCTGTGAATCTGTCTAAGAAGAGGTCCTTTTTAATTCCATCCAGGCTAGTGGCCATCATCATCAAAGTCTTGTGGCAGTGATTTTCGCAAGCTAAAGTAGTTGTAGCACTGCCTCTCTTTCTGGGGTCTCATCGCTCATTTATAAAATGGAAGTCCCACAATAGCCATTGAGAAAGAGAGAGAGAGTGGAACTGTCGTGTCGTTCTTAATAATTTATCTTAATCCCTTCATAAAGTGGCTATCGCCTTGTAGCAGGGCATTCCACAGGCTGAAGTAGATGAAAAATCTCTCTCTCCCTGCCCCCTTTTCTGGAGTCTCATTGCTTATTTAATAAATAAACCACAATAGCCATCATGACCAGTAGCTATTAAGACTGGACTTGTGATCTGATCACCCGTGAATTTGTCCAATCATCCCCTCTTAAAGCTGCCCAAACTGGTGGCTGTTGCAGCCTCATCTTGTGGCAATGAATCCCACAGGCTAAATAATGTGCTGTGTGAAGATGTACTTCCCTCTCATCACTCCTGCTGGGGAAACCATACATCCATATGTTTTTATCCTTGATAACAGTGTTATATTCATATTTTAAAAATTCCATCCTTCCTCCAAGGAGCCTACATGGTTGTCACCCCCCCCCCCCTTGTTTGTTGATCTTTGCAACTGCTCTGGGAGGTAGATTAGGCTAAAAGGGAGCGACTGGCCCAGGGCAACCCACTCACTGGGAGTCCCTTTTTTATGACTGAGTCGGGGGCGGGGATTTGAACCCAGATCTTGCCAGTTTACAAGGCCAACCAGTATTTATATTAATAAGCATTTGTATAACATTTCCCAAGCTGTAAGGTAAGCATTATCCTCGCATTGCCGGTGAGTGAGCGGCTTGCCACTTTGTGAGTTCATGACGGACAAGATTTGAACCGGGGAAGTTACGTAGTCACAACACTCCATCAGCTTTCTCATTATTTCTTCTTATTACATTTATCCCCAGCAGCAGACCCCCCTCCATGCCCATTTTGTCCATCTGACAGTTCTGTAAGTCAGGTTAGACTGAGCGAGATTGACCCAGGTTCATTCTGTGAGCTTAATGACTGAGCTCAGATCCCCCCCCAGTCCGTCCCAGTTGGACATTCCTGACCGTTCACCATACTGACTAATTCAAACTGCCTCCTCCCACCCTAAATTCCCAGGTGCTGTTGCTGGTCCCAATTCCTGCATGGATTTCTCTGAGGAAATGGGTTCACATGTCTTTGTGATGGAAACAAGGATCTGGAACCCTTGCCGGCGGAAAAGCTACCTAGGAGGGGGAGACTGCAAGTAAACGTGGCATGTGGTTTAAGCACTCCTTTCCCCGCCTGCAGCTTTCTCTTTGCAAGTCGCTCTTTCTCAGTGCGACTTTATACGGTTGGGTTTCAAGACTGTGTAGATCTGTCCACCATCACTAGTTCAGTTTCTATAGATTTGCGTCCAAGGCCTGAAATAGGCTGTCACTTTGCATGAAATGCCATACATAAGATGCCTTTTCTTTTCAGGTATCCACTCACAAATTATACCTTTGGGACCAAGGAGCCTCTGTACGAGAAGGACAGTTCGGTGGCTGCCCGGTTCCAGCGCATGAGAGAGGAATTTGACAAGATTGGAATGAGGCGGACTGTCGAGGGGGTCCTGATCGTACACGAGCACAGGCTGCCACACGTATTGCTGCTGCAGCTGGGCACAACTTTCTTCAAATTGTAAGTGGGCTTGGCCAAGCTCGGCGCATTAGCGTAGCTGGGGGGGGCAGGGGGCAAGTGCTGCAAGGTGGCCCCTCCCACTTGCTGTCGGAGCCATTCTGGGCAGCGAAGGCAATGTGCAGGAGACTCTGTTTGGTTCAGTGAGTGCCTAAGCGTTGCCTTTGCTGCTCGGAATAGCTCTGTGGCGAATGGGAGGGGCCACCTTGTAGCGCTTTGCAGCATTTACCACACCGCCCCCTCGCTACACTACTGCATCATGGCATGTATGGCAAAGGAAGTGAGGAAACACCTGTGCGCATACGCCTGCAAGGATTATGATCTTTTGCATCTTCTCGGGCAGTTTCTAACTGAATCGTCCGCTTCGACGACGAAGTGAATTCTTTTTCTAAGGAAAACAGAAAGTATAAAACATGTCACAGGACATAGGAAGCTGCCATTAGTGAGTCAGAGCACTGCTCTGTTCAGCGTAATATTTCAGCACTGGCCGACAGCAGCTCTGCAGAATTTCAGACAGGGATTTTTCTGCCTTAACCGGAGATGCTGCAAGAGATTGAACCTGGGACTGTGCATGCAAAACATGTTCACCACCACTGAGCTGTTCCTTATAATGCGTGCTAGGTTTTGTTCGTGAAAATGCAAGCTATTTCATAGTTCAATACCTCATAAACGTTTAGAAATGTAATATTAATCATTTTATAGTCGATCAGTAAAAAAGTCGACAGTGAGCTAATTCTTTAATTTTCTCTAAAGATACACCCTTATGCCCTCTGTAGTTATTGTCTTAGTTCCTTAGGAATTATTTCAGGAGTAGATGTCTTTTGCCTCCTGTTGGTGATTTAGATCGGGCAGAATCGTAACTTCAGACCTCCAGTTACTTGCAAATGAATATGTGAGATGAGGACTAACTGAAGCTTTTGCTTTTCGGTGGATTGCTGTTAATGGAATATTCAAATAGAGAAGCGTTTCCTGACCTTAGTATATTTAGAACTGCAGCTTTATTTCTTCTCTGCCCTTAGCTTTGATTTTGTCCGTCTGTCCTCTCTGAACCTTCCCAAGTTTGGATGGTGGGGTAGGTGTGGCTTAACTGGTAATTGTGATCTAGTTCAGGGGTTCTCAACCCCTTCCCAGCCAAGTACCACCTCCTGCGCCGCTCTCCTGCTAAGTACCACCGGATGTGACTGGCAATGACATCACCAGTTACTTCTAGGTTTTTGGAGGCCAGAAAACGCAGGTAGGAGACTCTGGGCAGGTGGGAGGGCCCTTCTCAGTGTTCCTGAGAGGCTCGGCCAAAGGCAGGAGCCTCTCGGGAGCAAAAACACTGTGCTTGTTGGGCAGGGTTCTGGCGGTCTGAGTACCACTGGTGGTATGGGTACCACTAGTTGAGAACCCCTGCGCTGGTTGCAAAAGTCTTACTTTTCTAAAACATTAAGAAGTCTGGCGCACCAGATGTGCAATTAAAACCATGTATGCAATTGTTTTTGGAGATGAATAACTCATTGCATTTGTGCAGAAGTATCCCGGGGCTTAATGCCTCCCTGGGCCAGAGGCAGTCCGATCAACCATGTAATGAAAGCACAAGGATGAAATGTGAGAACATCTGGTCTTTTTTTTTTAAGTTGTTGGCTAAGCTGAAACCTTGGGCACGGTTTTATAATTTCGGGAAACTAACTCGTGAAGCTTTTCAATATTCTTTGATTCTGATCTAAAAGCCATGTCTTATTGTGGATTTATCTTCAACAGGCCTGGTGGTGAACTGAATCCAGGAGAAGATGAAGTAGAAGGTCTCAAACGTTTAATGACGGAGGTACACGGCACATTTCTTCGTTTTCTTCATCCTGAGGATTAAGCCCTTAATGGTTGTATTTACGTGAATGAAGACGACTAGCGTTGAGTACATCTGTAGGGAAAATGAAAGACGTAATAATCTGACTTTTTTGGGTTAATGTACAGTTGCTGTTTTTCCCTCTCAGAAGACCAGATTTCAGTGAAATCATGTCAGGGTATTTGAATTCTGTGTCCGGGCTTACAGAATTAAAACAATGTTAAAATACAATATGATCGTATCATCTTCGGAATTAAGGTCATAAAAAACGTACAGCGCAATCCGACCAAACTTTTTTGCTGTTGTAACCAGCGGCCCAGCGAGAACAGGAAGCCCCAGAACGGAAAAGGGATTCAAATCCCCTCCAAAAGAGGAATTCAAAGGGGATTTGAATCCCTTTTCCATTCTGGGGTCTCCCGTTCTCACTGGGCCGCTGGTTACAACGGCAAAAAAGTTGGGTCAGATTGCGCTGTAAAAACTGTTTTAAAAATATCTGCAGATGGAGACTTTATAAGATTTTATACAACATCTTCCTGCCAGTACAGGCTATATGTTTTGCACCTGAAGAAATTCACGGCTAGTGAATGAAACGTAATGCCAGTTTTACTGTTTTAAAGTGGTTTTATTGTATTTTACAACAAGCTTTTAGAGTATTTTATTACACAGTGGTGTATTTTAAAAGACTTATAAAGTCTCCATCTGCAGATACTTTTAAAACAGTTCTTAGTGTGTGTTTTTATTGCCTTAATCCCGAAGATGATACAATCGTATTATGTTGTTGCGGGTCATAACAGTTTCCGTTCCATGTTAATGTTAAAATAATTACATTTTTTATTTGTAATTAAATACAATTACAAATAATTTTGTAATTATTTGCACCGGCGGGCATACGTCTTTTAAACCTGAGTGCTGCGAGGCAGATCGTCACCATTCTGCAGCCTGCTGCGTCTCTTTACCTGAAGATCGTCAAAGGACGATTGAAACGTTGTATCTTAAACTGTTTTTATTGTTTTAACTGAGTTTTATTTAGTTTTAACGATAAATATTTTAGTTTTCTGTCATGGCTTTTAATCCCGTCATTTTATCTTCGGTAATCATTGCTGGCCATGAAAATCTTAACTCGTACTTAATGTTAAAATAGTTCAAAAAACAATTAAAACAAAACAATTAAAACCAGACAAACGCCAATGGGTCAAATGCCATTTACTGGAAATAACTTTAAAGAGTTGCTTCCTAAAGAGGAAATTCAGAGAGGATATCTCTTCAGAGAGCACATAGCTCCTGTTCCATTGAATTCCTCTCTCAGTAATAACCGAAGCAAAAGCATATTCAGAGTTTGTTGAAGCCGAGGCTTATTTTTAACTAGACTTCTTCTGATTCTTTCTTATGGCAAATATAAATAATGCCATGGTCTTATTTGTTGCTCCTGTTTTTTGCAATGATCACAGGTGGGTATTGAGATGCAAAGTATTGAGATGCAAAGTAGCTATGCAAAAGTCTATTTATAGTTTTGGTAACCCTTTTTAAAGTCATTTCAGTGAGAAGATGTCAGCTCATTTTTATATTTTAAAAAATGTATTTTCTCCCAAGCAAGCACAGAGCTTCAGATTAGTATTACACGTTTATAAATAATCAGGCAAATATGAAGGGGGAGGCAATTAATAGGTATCTTAATTGTTTACAGGTTTCTCCAGACCTATGTATTTAGACAAATGAAAAACATTTCAACCACTCTGACCAATAATTCAGTTTGGTAAGGCTGCCATGCTATGGATGCTTACTTGGGAGTAAGCTCCATTGAATTCTGTGGGACTTGTTTCTGAGTAAACATGCCTAGTATTGGGCTGGGAACCGGTGCTTTGTGATCCTTAATCTTTGCAGAATTTTGAGTATATTTAAAACTTAACTCACTAAAAGCTGCTTTCTCAGACCTGATTATTTTGTTGTCAACTTTGCTACACTCACAGTGCAGTCCTATCCAACTTACACCACTGGTGTACCAGCAGGGGAGGGCAGGGCGGGAGGCTTTGGAGGGGAGATTTAAATCCCCTTTGAATCCCCCTTTGGAGGGGATTTGAATCCCCTTTCCGTTCTGGGGCCTCCCGTTCTCACTGCACCGCTGACTGCACTGGTGGGGGAAGTTGGATAGGGTTGTGCTGTCATACTAATGGATCTCCTTTAGCCTGATTCATCCGGCAATAAGGGGTTGCATCTTAAGAGGTGTTAGTTGTGGCTAAGGAAATTAGCTGTGACTACAGCTGCAGTCCTACGCACACTTAACCTGGAAGTACGGTAAGTTGCATTGAACTCATTGGAGTTGACTTCTTCATACATATGCATAGAAGTGTGCTGTAAGTTCCATTGTTTTCAGTGGGACTTAGTCGAGACTACAGGTAATTTGTTTATTCATGACTAATGACACTTGGGCTGCAATCTAGGATGTTTGGCAAATGAACCCTCAACGCAGCTCTGATGTTGCATTTGCCTTATCTTCTGACATGGGCATTTCTCTCTCTCCCCCATGGAATACAGTCTTGCTTAGTTTTTGTGGTGTTGCGCAAACTCGGGGGGGGGAGGCTACCCGAGTCTCAAGCTGTGTATGTGACTGGGCAGGAACCAATTAAAGGTCTTTCGTTCAACCAAGTCTGTACAGGGTCTTCCTCTTGTTCTCAAAAGTGCACTGGTGGGAGACCTGTGGAGCTCAGACGTCTTTTTGTTTTTGCTTTGAACACTGACATGTGAATGTGGGTGCGTAACTGTTCTAAACGACCAAAGCCGATTCCGTGAGGGATGTTGCTTTTATACGTTCTGTAGGACCAATCAATACGCTTACCATATGGTGGAGCACTGTCTTGTGTGGAGTACTGGCATGGCTCATAGCAGGGTGTTCCTATGTTTTGATAGATACTAGGTCGTCAGGACGGAGTGCAGCAAGACTGGGTCATTGATGACTGTATCGGTAACTGGTGGCGACCGAACTTTGAGCCTCCACAGGTGAGGAGGAAAGTTTCCATTAGCATGTTCGTGTTATTATTTTTGTGGACTTGTAGCACACTCCATCCCAAGAGCTCGGAGGGCGTTCACAGTATTCTGATTATTCTGCCGTGTCCCTTTGTATCCTTGACCAGTAAAAGCCAGTTTGAATTTAAAAATAAATAAATTCTTGCATGCACCGGCGCTGGAAAGTTGGTTAGGATTGCGCTGTCAATGACATTTTTCCTAAGCTTGAACAAATTTGCCATTCTAAAATTCCAAGATTTTAAAATGTCACATTTGTGCCATATTTTTTACCATGGCTGGCATCCAATCTCTCTCTCTCTCTCTCTCTCTCTCTCTCTCTCTCTCTCTCTCTGAGCAGAAGACACTCCTCTCTGTGTGTGAGTGTGAGAGAGAGAGAGTACGCAAATACGCACGCGCGTCTGTGAACGCATGCCAGTTCCCTCACTACTTTTTCACCCACAACTTGTGGCCAGGATCATCCCTTGATTAAAGTTTTTCACTGAATCCACATATTGACAGAAGATTTCTGCCCAGAATTTGAAAGTATTTTGACAGCTCCAGTTTGAAATGTCCAAGTTTAGGTGTCATCATTGTATGTTGGTTTCAGCTCCTATGAATGTTGGTTTCATCTCAATTTTCAGCAGTTCTTTTTGGACCATTCAGACTGTTCAACTTGGGACATGCTGAATTTATTATTCATTGTGTAAGTTTGACATTTTGGACATGGTGGTATATTAGCCACGGTTGGGATCTGTGACCGTTGAAATACCGTCTTGCCTGTTTCAGTATCCCTCATCGGATGCATGTGTTCGGGAAATGCCGTTGAACGTTCCTGTATAAAGGACATGACAGAGAGCAGCTGGACTTTAACGAACCTGTGCGTGTTTGCTCGTAATGACTCTATTGGCGCCATTTCAGAGAAACTGTACATAGACATCAACCAGCTTCCCTTTTTTTGTGTCTCCCCTACAGTATCCATATATTCCCGCTCATATTACGAAACCGAAAGAGCACAAGAAGCTGTTCTTGGTTCAGCTTCAAGAAAAGGGTAGGCTGCCTTTTTCGGGGGTATTGTTTTCACGCCTATTGGGGTTTTACTGAGGGTTGGGAGCTATTTCAATGCGATCAAACATTTCTGCATGCACAACAATGTTAGCGAGAAGGCCTGTACTGTGAAATTTTCAAGAATGGTCTGAAAACTGGCTCCTCAGTGTAAATTGCCATACGTTTGTAAAATATTCACCACGTTTGTATCCCGCCTTTTCTCCAAGTTGCCCAGGGATAGGGGTGGTGTCCATGTTATCCTTACAGCATTCTTGAGGTGTAGAACATTTGGCCAAGGCTGTCCAGCAGATCACATGGCTGAGCAGGGATGAAAGGTCTCCCTGCAGTAAGCCCAAAGCTTCCTCCTCCTAGATTACGCTGGGGTTCACTTCAATATGTGAGGAACGTGCCTTAATCAGTAGTATTCTAGCATTCCCAGTAGTCTGGTAATGAGCTTCGATTGGGTGTTCTATTTGGTTGTCTTGCCATTTTAAGGGTTTCGGGTGGGAGGTACTAAGGGGCCTAATTGGACCAAAGCTCACACATTTAAGTACCTTTGACAGGTGGCATCTGGTCAGGCGCTGGCTGAGGGGACCCAAGACCATCTGCGGGACTACTTGTCCTTAACCCCTGATGGCAGTGGTGGTGTGAGTTGGCCATCTTTGCGCCTGGCGTCCCAATCTGCAAATGGGAGCATCCCCGAGGCCCTGCATCATTGTGGCGCCTCTAGTGCAGCGGTTCCCAAACCTACCGTGGCCAATGGCGCCCTTCTTCCGCGGCGCCTTGTTGGGGTGTCCCTGGCAGCCTCTTCTTCCTGGCTCTCCTGGGCACTGCCATCTTGGATCGCGCAAGACCCATGATGGCAGTGCCTGGGAGAGCCGGGAAGAAGAGACCACCGGGGACATCCCGCGGTGCACAGTTTGGGAACCACTGCTCTAGGGGGGTGCTCCCGCTGGCCGGTGGAGAGAGCAAGAGGAGCCACTGTTGTAGATCATCCGCCACCGTTACGTTTCGGGGGAGGGTGCTGGGACGCAGTGCTGTGCTTTGCCTCTGATCCTGACGGTTGATTTGAATAGGAGAGCTAGCGTGTGCTTTCCTTTCTCCTCAAACGTGGGGAGGCCTGAGAGTGCTCGGCTTGAAGGCGACGTGTTTTTGGGATATGTTTGTAAGAAAAGAAGCCTTTGAGCCAGGCAGAGCACTTGAGCATTCAAACTGTATGGAACAAGTCTTCCAAATAACATTACCTGGATTTAAGAAACGTTCGTCCGTCTGTCTGTCTGCAACCTCTCTCCCCCCCCCCCCCCCCAATCTTGGTTTTGATCTTGCTCTTCTTTAACAAGTCCTCTCTTGGCTTTGTCTCTAGCTTTGTTTGCGGTCCCCAAAAATTACAAGCTGGTAGCTGCTCCGTTGTTTGAGCTCTATGACAATGCGCCAGGTTACGGACCCATCATTTCCAGCCTTCCCCAGCTTTTGAGCAGGTGAGAGGATGCTGTGCTGTTGAATTCATTGTGTACTGGTTTCATGCTGGGGAAACTGGAGAAGGATTCCAGTTCTCCTTCTCTTGCTTGTGTAAGGATTGCCTGGCTGATGCAAGTACAGGTGGGCCCCCATATCCATGGATCCGCTATCCACGGTTTCAGTTATCCACGGATCGTGGGGAAACCCCCCCCCCCCCAGGCTTTTACTTTTTTCCCAGTAAGCTTCGTTTCTTCCTTAAACAAACAGGAGAAGCAGCCTCTGGCTGCTTATTGCAGGCAAGTAGAACGAGACTAAGTCCTAGGGAGGCTCTTCTGTTAACCTTGCAGAACCTCTCTAGGACGTAGTCTTGTTCTACTTGCCTGCAATGGAGGCTGCTTCTCTGTTTGTTTTAAGGAAGAAACAAAGCTTGCTGAAAGAAAAATAAGAGCTGGGGCGACGCGCACGCCTGCCCGCAGGGGAGGCAGGGCGGGGGGCCCTCAGGAAACCATGGAGGGGGTGTTCGCTCCTATCCACGGTTTCAAGTATCCACGGAGGGGCCTGGAACTCCCCAGCGGATATGGAAGGATTACTGTACTTGTTTTCTCATATTCTTTTTGACGTGTGTGTGTGTGTGTGTGTGTGTGACTGAATTAGTAGCAGCAGCAGCAGTATTAAGAAAATTTACATACCACTTTTAACAAAAACTTTAACTAAGCGGTTTACGTAGCGAAATAAATAAATGGTTTGCTATTGTATCATGGTCGCAATGTCATTCAGAGTTATCCCCGATGCAGATAGTTTTAATTCAGGATGAAGTACTCTGAATTCCTCACTTAGAATTGCTCAGTTCTGTGACCGGGAGAAGGGTAGTAGTGGCCAACCAGCTTTTCTGAACGCTTGCTTGCTGTCCTGTCAATGTACACTGGGCCCCTGCGTTACGAAAACCTGCATTATGGATGGCCACGTTGGCGCTTTTGCGCAGGCACAGTCCACCCGTTGTGGTGCTTTTGCATAGACGCGATAGTGTTGGGCCAGCAAGAGCCAGCTGTTTTGACCGATGGACGTTCCGACTTCCGGACAAAACTTTGGAACAGAACCAGTATGCAACCTGGGGACTTAGTGAACAGGGAAATATCTGGATATGTCTGCATGTGTCTTAGTGAACAGGGAAGTACCGTATTTCTTCGAGTCTAAGGCGCCATCGATTCTAAGGCGCACCACCAGCAGGGAAAAAAAAATATCCATCGATTGTAAGACTCACCTCCCTTCATTGAATCTACCCGCTCAGCACCAACTCTCCCCAGCATGTCTCCTGCAGCTGAGGATGACTGAGTGCACTGTCTTTGCATAGCATTTCTGGCCCTGCCAGAAAGTGCCATTTCCTTCGTTACCCTGGGCTTGGGGGAGCTTCAGGGAGGCCTGCGCAACCTTCTGCAGGCCTCCCTGATCTTCAGTTCGGCGAAAAACAGCGATTTTTGGGCATTTCTGGTTTTCGCGAAAACCGGAAATGGCTGAAAATCACTGGGTTTTGCCAAACTGAAGACCAGGGAGGCCTGCAGAGGGTCTCCCTGAAGCTCCCCCAAGCCCCAGTAAGTAAGAAGATAGCATTTTGGGGTGCTTTTTGGAGACCTTCGATTCTAAGACGCACCCCATTTTTTGAAATGCTTAATTGAGAAAAAACATGCGTCTTAGAATGGAAGAAATACAGTATCTGCCTGTAGGGCGGTGTCTGAGAGGAGGAGGGGCTGTAGCTCAGTGGTAGAGCACATGCTTTGCATACAGAAAGTCCCAGGTTCAATCCCTGGCATCTGCAGGTAAGACTGGGGAAGACCCCGCTCTGAAATCCTGTGGAGCTGCTGCCAGGTATTGTAGACAACACTGGATTAGGTGGGCCACCAGCCTGACTTGGTAGAAGGCAGACCATGGGACAGAGCAGGATAGCAATCAAATACGTTGATACATGCATGTGGTAAGGCGCTGTCTGAACTGTGTGCCATCTAAAATGGGTCTCCAGCCTGGCGCACCTGTGGAGCAGTCTGGTGGTGGGTGCCTCCACCCGCTGCCATTGCCACCCAGCCTCCGGCAGGGCGCCTCCCTCTTCTTTCACCCACATTTTCTCTTCCATTTCCTCCCCTTGTAGGCACATGAGCGTGCTGAGCCAAGCAGCGGGCCAAGCAGGACAGGCAGTGTGATGGATGGATAGAAAATATGTGTGGATGGAGGCCTGGGGCGCGTGCGAGATCAGACAACCGTTTTACAGTGGTGCCTGTCACCCCTTCTCAAAACTCCTCTGCCGCCCACAGGCTCCACCTGGGGGGTGAGCCCTGTGGGGACCCCTATGCTCTAGAATCTTTGGCAAACATGCAGTGATTCCATGGCAGAGTATGTGGAAAGCAGTTAAAATCCGTAGTCTGGATCAGCAGCCGCCAAACCGCAGCCCGCTGTCCGTCTGAAAACGGCATCCGGGTGCAGTGCGGTGGTGGCGGAGCTTACCGTTCCACCCTGCAGCCTCCTATCATCGCAGCCAATCTTTGCAGGAACCGCGCTGGGCAGCTGCTTCCCAAATCGGAAATCGGGGTGCTGAGCCGTCCGGAGCGATGTGCAGCTCAAGTGATTGCCCGGTGCGGGTTTCTGCAAAGATCGGTGACAGGGGGTCGGAACGGTAAGGCACGCTGCGCCCGGAAACTGTTTTTGGGTGTGCTGGATCCGGGTTTGGAGGCACATGGTCTGGATGATTAAGAAAATACATGCAGAGCTAATGCATTACTGATCCGCCATGACAACTCATTTTTTTCTTTTGCAGGTTCAATTTCATTTACAACTGAATTTCTTGATGCCTGAAGTGTGTGGTAGAAGCCGTCTCTGTGAGAACAGCTTTAAAACGTAGAAGAAAGGAAACATGATGCAAGGATTTTTTTTTATGTCTTCCCCTTCCCCCTACCCTCAACTTTCTACCGTCTGAATAGGAAAGTAAATCTTGACTGTTTCGATAGTGGAATGGCGAGTGTAATCGCATTTTAATCACCTATGTTGTGATAGTCACCTGATTTTTTTTAAATAACATTAAACAAAATAGACTACGGTCTGTTCTTGTGTATTTCTCTTCATTCAAAGAAACTAGATGGGAGGTGTTGTCTGGTACCTAGCTAAAAGTTTCTTCAGCCATTTAAATATACAGTATTTGGGGAAAACAACATGCAGGAATTGTTAAGTAATATGGAGGCCCTTTGGTGTGTAGAAACTGATGGAATATTGAAACTCAAGTCTGCAGCAAGCCCTGAAGCTGAGACCCCATCAATGTTAGAATTCAACTGTATTTATTTCAAAAATGCATAACCTGCTTTTTAAATGTGTAAATAACATTTCCAAAGCTGCGTGCAACAAACTTTTGAGCCGGTTTAACCAGCGGCGCAGCGAGAACGGGAAGCCCCAGAACGGAAAAGGGATTCAAATCCCCTCCAAAAGAGGAATTCAAAGGGGATTTGAATCCCTTTTACGTTCTGGGGTCTCCCATTCTCACTGCGCCGCTGGTTAAACCGGCACAAAAGTTAAGTCGGATTGCGCTATTAGGAACAGAAGCAAAAAAAATCAGATTGGATAATATTAAAAACAGCATCATGCAATAAAACAGCAGATGATAAAAACAACCTGTATAAGAACTCTCAAGATAAAATCAGTTTTTAAACTTTGTTAAAAGTGTGAGCAAATAAAAAACCCTCCACTGGACACCTTACACTGATCAGAGATGGTGAACTGGTAGAAGATAGTTCTAAAAGCAAGGCTGTCTCCACTGAAGAGGCCTTTTTCCCCCGGGGAATCACCTGTCCCTAGAGAAGTTACCTAGCGAAGGGCCACTGACTGAGATCTTCAGCAAGGTTTGTATGAGGAGGTAGTCTGTGCTATCGGCTCTACCCAAAGGAGAGAAACCAGCCAAGCAAGCAAGGAAGCCTCTGAACAACAGGCTGGAGTTGGGTTAGTTGATAACCCCTGACCCCTCTAAAAACGTTCAGCTCTGAGCTCAAAGCTTTGGCCTGCCCAGTCATGTTCCGAGGTGAAGAAGCTGCACAGGAGACAAAAGCAAACGCTAAGGAAGCTTGGTGCGCACAAAACCTCCAAGATTATTAATGGTTGAGTTAATATCAAGCTATATTTTAATGGACTGGGAAGTCATTTTATCTTTAGGAAAGTCTCTTATGAGGGGTGCATTAGTATTTTAGAAGCCCAGATATCGCTCCTGAGCTCAATAAGAACACACATCTGCCATTAATTCAGGCCTGTTTGCTCAAGTTCCTGCAGCCTCCTATGCAAAAACGTTAATCTTTGGTTCACATCTCTGCTATGTTGGGGATAAAAATAAAATACACCACGTTCACTTTTAGCATGTGTGCTTACATGCATTTGCACACATGCAGGCAAATTGAAGCCACTTCCGTTTGGAATGATGGTTGTCGCTGTTTTGGTGATGGTGTTTGTTTAAAAAAAGTAATTCTGAAAGATAGGTATTTCTTTCCAACTGCACTTCTAGGTCACAGTTTGGTTTCTTAAGACGGTCTTACACAACCACGGTGCTGTTCTGATTTCTCTCTACAAGAGGTCACTAACATGCTACTGAATATACAAAAGACAGTTGCAAAAGATGTGAAATTAATAGCGAGATTAAGGATTTGGCAATAGATGCAAGGAAGACTTGGATAAGAAGCCTGTTAGCTCATTGCTGCTCCACTGTGGACCAGCCCCAGGCCTTGGGAGTGGTTTGAGGTTTGTGATTAGCAGTCACGATAAGTTTCTGATATCCTACTGAATTGTTTTCTTAGCATTTGTCATCATGGCACCTAAACCAGCTGAGGTAACATTTGTGCCCTATATTCACAAACAATTATGTTGAACAAATGCAGGTGTTCCAAGGCTAGTACTGTTGGGGGCGGGGAGGGTGTGTGTGTTCCGTACTTTTAGTGTCAATACTTGGATTCTGCAACCATTAATGCAAATTCAGCAGACTTGCATGGTTTTTGTTGCATGAGTGATGGGAGTAGGTTCTACCAGACAGAAAATCTTATTCGGCCACCTCTCTGGTTTCTGAGATCTCACTGAGATCTCTGGTTTGTGAGAATGCCCCTATATTGTTGAGTATATGTTCCCAGCTGTAAGGACTACAAACTTTTTTTTAATGAAAAGCTAAGTCTCATGAAGCTGAATTCTATGCCCAGTACCACATTCTGCACTTGTTTCGAGTTTCCATGGAATTGCAACATAAAAATGATGACCTGGTATGTAAGCTGAGATCTGTTATACTCTCCAGCTGGCATGTCACGTGTACCACAATTTCAAAGTACAGTAGTTGTGGGACAAGACCTAACACTGACTGCCGGCCGCTTTGCATGGTTAAAAGCCACCACACAGAAATGTTTACTACATGATGTATAGATCTGATCTTTTTAGCATTATGGGACTCAAGCCGTGCAGATGCGATTCCCCCCGTGACGACCCTCCCAGGCAGTGGTGTGGTGGTATATTTTCAAGTGCAGATGTTCAACATGTTTGGATACAGATGTTTTGGATACCATCATGACCCAAACAAGAAGTTACATTTTTGCCTGAGTGTTTCCTGCTCTAGATGAGGCTCAGAAGTGAGTCAACTACGTGTAGCCTCATGTGGCTGCGAGGCTGGTGCAACCCTATTACACACACACTTCCCTGGGAGTAAGCCTCATTGACTTCTAGGACTCGGGCTTCGAGACCTGCGAGGCTGGCTGTGCGCCCTGACCCGGGAGCGAGCGAGCGCCAGGCAGGGAGGTGGACGGGACTCGCCTGTTCCCGGGAGGAGCGAGCGAGCGAGCGAGCGCCGCGTCTGTCTCTGGGACCTTCGCCGCTCGCTCCGCCCGGCGCCCCGTCCGCGCAGAGCCACAAACCCGCCCCCGGGGTGGCCTGACGACGCCCGCCCGGCCTGGTCTCTGTCTCTCTCCCCGCGGACGGGCCTCCTCCTCCTCCTCCTCCTCCTCCTGGCGCTGCGCTCCCTGCCCGACCTGCGGGCGCCGCCGCGTCCCGCTCCGGAGCAGAGGCCGCAGCAGCAGCAGCAGCAGCAGCAGGAGCAGCAGGCCGGGCCGTTGCCGGGAGACGGCCGCGCGCCAGCCAGGGCCGGGGGTGCCGCCGGGCTCGCCTCGTAGGCCCCACCGCCGCCATGCCGCTGCTCTTCCTGGAGCGCTTCCCCTGGCCCAGCCTGCGCACCTACGCGGCGCTCAGCGCCCTGGCCCTGCTGGGCACCGTCCTCAGCGCCCTCCGCGCCCTCCGCCAGCCCCAGGAGGAGCCCCCGGGCGGCGGGGAGGCGGCGGCGGCGGCGGCGGAGGAGGAGGAGACCCGCCGCCGCCGCCCGCAGCCCGGCCAGGCCGCCCTCGACCTCGCCTACTACCTGCTCTCCGACAGCCTCTGCATCTGGGTGAGCCAGGGCGGGGGGGGGGGTCATCATGGCACGGGGGATGGGTGCAACCTGCTGCCCCCCCCCAGGGGATGCTGGTGGGGGGGGAGATTATCAGAGGGGGCGATATTGGCATCTTTCCCCACACACACACACACACACCCCCGAGGAGCTGCTATAGTAGGGGGTAGTTGGTGCACTTGAAGGCAGCGGGGAGATAGTAGGGGTCGCTCGCTCCAGCCGTCTGTTGGGAAAGCTAGAGTAGAATTGCCCCCCTGCCCTGGGGGGTGAATGGGGAGGGGGCTGTAGCTGGGATTACAGTGGGTGGTGGAGGAGGAGGATGGGTTTTGCCCCAGGGAAGAGCTACTGTAGGGGTGATGGCTGGAGGAAGGGAGCAACTGGTATAGACGTAGGGTCTTGGAGGGGGGGATAGTAGGGGTAGCTCCAGCCCGTGGGGCAAGAGCTTCCTCCACTGTAGAACCGCCCCCTGCTTTGGGTGGTGAATGGGGAGGGGTCTATAGGGTGAGTGGGGAGTGTTATCAAAGGGAATTGGGGGGTCAGCTCAGCCCTGGGGAGTAGAGTGGGTGGTGGATGATGGGTTCTGCCCCAGGGAAGAGCTGGTGGTTGGTGTACTTGGAGGGGTAGCCACTGGTATATAATTAGGGGTTGCCCACACCCTGGGATTGGTTTTGGGAACCTCCAAGATTCAGCATTGCCATCTCCAGGAGAGTCCTGCAAGCAATCCTGGAGATTTACAGCCCAATCTTAACCAACTTTCCAGGGCCGACGCAGCTGTGCCAACATCCTGCAGTGGAGGGTCAGTCATGGAGGCCTCCTCAAGGTAAAGGAACGTTTGTTCCTTTACCTCTGGGCTGCATTGCGGTTGCATCAGCACTGGAAAGTTGGTTAGGGTTGCGCTGTTAGTCACTTAAAACAAAAACAAAACAATGACTCCAGGAATTTCCAATATTACATCAGGTGGTGGTGGGGAGGAAAACAAAATCTCCAAGAGTAGGTTCAGACATAGTTGACAACACTTATGTAGGGCTCCAGCAGGAAAGGGAGTTTTATGGGGAGAAGTAAATGTCTGGGGAGTATGTTGAATAAGGGGTACTTGAGGAGGGTGTTACAGGAGAGGATGTAGAGGGTGTGGTATGAAGAATGTGCTTATGATGATGATGCCTTGTGTTTTTATGGGATATTTTTGTTCTAAAAAGATGGAGTAGATGGGGGTGTTCTGAGTAGTGTGAGGGATATGGAGAGGTTGACAAAGGTCTTATGAAAGAGAACAGAGTTGCCATTGGGACAGGTAGGTGTGGGTGTGTGGATGATGATGAATTTGTGTAGTGTTGTCCATGTGCATATTGCTTTACAAGGAGGAGGGCAGGGTCTTTGCCCCAAGATGCTTAGAGTAGGCACAAGGAAAATGACGGGGGAAGGGGAGTGGGTGGGAGAATGTGAAGTTATTTCATGTACACAGACTCGGACTGAGTTGCAAGAGGCTGTGCTAGAACAGAATGGGGGAACAGTGGGGGATTGCGAGTGCATTTGAGGGCACATGTGGGTGTGACTGAAGGGTAAATGTGAGAGGTGCTGTGATGAAAATGGGGAGTGGTGACTGATGCTAGTGGGGTCCAAGGGGCATCTGTGTTGACCCTAAATAAACAAGCAGAGAGGTACAGAGAATTATTGATTGAACCGACCTCAGTTCAATGGATTTCGGATGTCACAGATGCTTTCGGACGTAACGGTACCCTCCCTCCACCAGAGTGTTCTAAGAATGGAGATTATCCTTAGGAGCAGCCTGAGGAATGGAGAAACCTCTCGATTCCTAGAGCGCCCTGGTCAAGGGTGGAGCACCAGTGCCCCGGAAGGTAGGTATGCCTGCCCCAGCCCCTTTTGACACTTGCCTACCAAGTCAGAACTCCCTTGGTGTTGCTGCTGCGCTCTCCACCAGGCACTCTGGGGATGGAGATGTTCCTCGACTCCTAGAGTGCCCTTCTGGAGAGCAGAGCTCTCTAAGGAAGGCATTTAACAGATTAATGGGGGTAAGGAGTGTCTGGGTTTAACAGACTCTTGGCATTGATGCCCCTTTCCTCCATTAAATTGAGGGTTCACTATAGTAACAACTCAAAGTGACTTTTGAGGCTTTGGGGGTTATCTAGTGAAGAGAGTCGAGTAGTCCCAGAAGTGTGTGTGTGTGGGGGGGGGGGGTACAGGTTGGGACATAATTGAGAAGGTGAGGTCCTTGTGGGAACACCTGAGAGGCAATGCCTTGAAAAGTGAGCGGTATAGTAGTAACTGGAGCTTTAGGGAGCTGGTGAAGAAGCTTAATTTAATGCCTGGCTCCTTTTGGCAGGCTTTTTTTTTTTGCTTTATATGAAGTGAAAAGATGGCCCCTGATCCAAAGACTTGCAATCTCAAAGTGACACGAGGGGTGGATTCAGGGGAAAATGGGGGAAGAATGTTGATGTATTGATTTTAAACGTTTATATCCCGCCTTTCTTGAATTCAAGGTGGCTTACAATAACCAAATAAAAAAATGCAATAAGGCAATAAACAAGCCAATTAGCAGCAGCACGTAATACCACATTCAGAGGAAAGGACCAGTTAGACGAGGAACACAATGTGGCATTGAAGGAGAACCATAGCAGCAGCAGGCCCTATTGAAACGAGAAGGCCTCTCGCTGGCTAAGGTAGAGAGAGATCCACACAGTATGGGTTGCCACTGAGACACAACCTCTGCAGGAGGTGAACCCTGCAAGAGGGCCTCTCCGGAGGATCTTATCGGATCGGCAGATTCACATGGAGGAAGGCGCTGGTCCTGATATTTTGGTCCTGAGCCGGTAGAGACCTCGGATTGCGCTTGGAAACACCCTGGCAGGCAGTGAGGCTGGAATAGCGGTAGCGTAACACGATGAGATCATCTCGCACCTGTTGATACCCTTGCAGCCGCACTTTGTACCCGTTGAAGTAAGCGGAGCATGTTGTGGTGTCTGATTGAGAGGTAACAAAACACGTGGCTGCCTGTAGCTAGGTCTGCTTGAGACAGAAATGGGCACAGCTGGTGTGCCAGCCGGAGCTGCGGAAAAGCACTCTGCATGTCCAGCAAGACGAAGCAATTGCCGGTACTTGCCAGGTTGTTTAAAATAGTACAGTAAATATTTCTATCTGGCCCTGCTATCCTGGAAGGGTCTGCTAGGGCAGCTAACAACATAATTTAAAAAACAAGCCGTCATTCCGTTAAAGCATGCAAGGAGGTAATTTATGTAACTTTAAGTTTAGTGAATGAAGTCATAAAGTTAGAGATGCTTTTTGGTGTTGAGTGGCTTTTGTTTTTAAGTGTAGAAGCAAAGGATTTCACAGTTCTGTAGCAATGCAGCTTTTTGCTTTTCAGCCATTGGTTTTCCAGCTCTGAAAATGCAGTTTGGACATGCGTTGCATTGTGGCTTATGCTTTGCTATCTGGTTTTACAAACCACAGGCTCGACTCTCCAAGTGTCGTCAGCTGGCAACTTTGAGCAACAATTCATTTCCGTTTTTCAACGTTACAAGCAAGTCTACCGCTTTCTGAGGTAGACTGCTTCGCTGCTGAGCAATATTTCTGTAGGCTCTAAGAACTCCTGTACTAGCTTGTTTTTCTAGGATTTGTTCTGTTTTTTTGACATGAAAGGCAGATAGAGAATTGCCACATGCCCTCATCCTTCACCCCTCTTCTTCGCCAAGTGCTTTGAGCCAACAGAGTCTGCTCACTCACACAGAGCAATACTGTGCGATGTCATTGACCTGTCCGGGCTTTATCTTGTGTTTAACAGGAGCTCGGGGTCATGACCATGTTGCATACCTGCTGTATCATCTTCTACACTATCTGCTGGTTCATTTCCAGGCACAATTCTGGTCATTCCCTTGAAAGCTCTGCATGACTTGGGGGGCCCAGTTACTTGAAGAAAAGTCTCCTCATATGAGTTTGCCTGTCCCCTGAACTAATCTGGGGAGGTTCTTGTGTGTATGCCGTTGGTCATGGAAGCATGTTTGAAAGAGGTGCGTTGACAGGGCCTTCTCTGTTGTGGCTCCTGTCTTGTGGAATTCCCTGCCAGAAATATCAGCCCTTACCTTATCTGCTTTTTGAGGAACATGAAAGCATTCCTGTTTCACCAGGCTTTGGGACGAGTTAGATGTACCTTCATTACATTACTGGTTGAGTGCTGCTTCTGTTTAAATTGTGCTGTGTTGGTTTTCTGTTTCTACTGGAATGTTGTGAGCTGCTTTGAATCCCTCTTTGTGGAGAGAAAGGTTACATATAAGTCCTGGACACAATATTCCAAGTGAGGTCTGACTTGAGCAGAGTAGAGCGGAACTGTTGCTACTTGTGTTCTGGTCTCTGTGCCTCTGTTCGTGCAGCCAAGCATTGCATTTGCTGTTTTTGCAGCTGCATCGCACTGCTGGCTCATGTTCAGCTTGTGGTCCACTAAGATACCTAGATCTTTTTCACACGTGGTGCCGCCAAGCCAGGTTTCCCCCATCTTTTACATATGCCTCCTGCTCCTAGCTGAGTTAGAATTCCAGCAAACGTTAAGATAATTGAGGTGATCCAAAATCATACCAAAAAAATAGATGAGTTGGTTCCAAACCACCGGGTTTTATGTCAGGAATCCGTTCAAAATGTTGTTT
Organism: Plestiodon gilberti rubricaudatus; assembly: GCA_026170595.1. Classification (NCBI taxonomy): domain Eukaryota; kingdom Metazoa; phylum Chordata; class Lepidosauria; order Squamata; family Scincidae; genus Plestiodon; species Plestiodon gilberti. The sequence continues at coordinate 22,505,758 of JANXHW010000010.1, read as the reverse complement.
TTTGTTTTATAGTCTACCTGCCCATTGCCCTAGTCCAGGGGTTCTCAACCCCTTCTCGGCTGTGTACCACCTCCGGCGCCACTCTCCTGCTGCGTGCCATTGGAAGTGACTGGCGATGACATCATTGCCAGTTACGTTCGGGTTTTCGGAGACCAGAAAACACAGGTAGGAGTGTTCCTAAGAGGCTCAGCCAAAGGCAGGAGCCTCTCAGGAGTGAAAATGTGCCGCCAAAAGCGCAGTATTGGAGCGTGGTTCCGGTGGTCTGGCGGTCCAAGTACCACCAGCAGTCGACCGAAGTACCACTGGTGGTACTAGTGCTAGTACTACTAGGTGGTACTAGTGGTTGAGAGCCCCTAGTCCATGTGACCCCCCCCCCCCCCACCAGTGCTTACTGGCAGCTCAGGGATCTGCAGACAACAGCCCCAAAATGGGTGTGCACAGAGTTGCCTCTCTTGTCATTGCCTAATAACTAGGTCAGACTAAAGAGCACAGGAAGATCTCTCCAGCTAATGAGTAAGGCATAGTTCTTTCCTAGTGCTGGACTTATACCAGCCTGAAGAATCCAGCTCCACTTAAAGCCATTTAAAATGTCCAGTGGCTGTCGTTGATGAGTTACCCTCTGAATGGATTTAGCCGTTTTATTTACCTGCATTTCTTGTTGTTGATTATTATTATGTTTTTGTCCAATAGTGGACATTAGATTTTAGAATGGGGGTGCGACAGTTCTCAAATGTGGAATTAAGCCTTTTAAACACGAAGATTGAATAACTAACACTGTATCTTGTGAATCACTGTATCTTTTGTGTGTGTGTGTGTCTGTGTGTGTGTGTGTGTGTGTGTGTGTGTGTGTGTGTTGTCCGAGAGTAAAGACTGTGTAGCATTTGGCACATAAGTCGCAGTGGTCTTTTGGAAGTCTGTAAGACCCTATTTGAGTGGGTTTTCAGTAAACTGATTGATGTCGCTCCATGTGCCTCAAGGAATATTTAAAAGGGCTTTTTTCTTTCTTTCTCTTAAGACTCAGTATGGGGCAGGCTAAACATCCAAATATATTTTCTTTTTATTCCAGGTCCTGGTGAATACTGCCTGCTGTATTCTGATGCTGATTGCTAAACTAATTCAGTGTGTTGTGTTTGGTCCCCTTCGTGTCAGTGAAAGACAGGTAAGAGAAGTCTACAAGTCATATTTAGCAGGTTCACTTGTTGAATAACTTGGTACATCATGTTATGGTTTTGTGGTGCTAGTTTTTCACCTGTTGCTCCAGATAAAATAAACTTTCAAGAATATGTTTGTAATGGAACTTGTTCCACTGCTTGCAAATCTGAGGTCTGATTATGACAAGAGTTCTTTTTTCTCTCCTATAAAGTTTTTAAAGCCTTCACCTCCAGATTTGTAGAAAAATCTGATAGAAGCGTAGTAGAAACAAAAAAAGCCTCTTATAAAACTGTAGACAACCCGTTGGCTGTGAATAATATCTTTGAAAGAGATGACACATTCCCCCTTATTTTTTATTTGTCTTAGTTTTTTGCTTCTCCCTCACAGCTATGCTATTAGCCAATTCCAATTCCTGCGTTTGAACAACAACATTGAAACACAGATAACGCTCAGAGCCTAGATGCACTGGCGTCGCTGCAGGGGGGGGCGGAGCTCTAAGTTCCGCCGCGGTTCGACCCTCTGTTACCCCAGTGCATGAAGCGGCCCCGCCCCCTCGCCTTCGGAGCCGTTCAAGGCGGTGAAAGCAACGTGCAGGGCGCATTGCTTTCACCGCTTTGAATGGCTCCGAAGGCGAGGGGGCGGGGCCACTTCATGCACTGGGGTAACAGAGGGTCAAACCGTGGCGGAACTTAGAGCTCAGCCCCCTGCAGCGACACCAGTGCCTAGATGTTACAGGAGAATCGGGCTCCTGCCGATGTGTGTATCTCTCCCATGTGTCTGATAATGTCTACCAAGAGAGACACTTTGATATGATAGCTGCCACTCCCAAGGGGCGGGGATAATTCGCAAGAACTACGAAACAGGATGTGATGAAGTTAGGTCATGATCTTGTTGCTAGACGTAGTCATGACCTCTCTGTGTGATCAGCCACACAGTGGCATCCAAGCAGGCCCTCGGTTCACGAGGGGTTATTGTGAGGACACCTTAAGACGCTCCCTGGAATCCTCTTCAGTGTGCAAGTATTCCTCCATAGACAGATTGGTGGGGAACTTAAAGAAGGAAGTTTGGAAACCATTGGAATGAGGTGATAAAGTTGGAAAGGAGGCCATTGCTAGACAGTACGGTACTTCGGATTCTGGGTAGCTGAGACCGGGAACCACACAATGGTTAGAGCGAGGGTGGGGTGTGGGGTGTGTGTTTCAGCTCGGACACAAAAGAGGTTCTGATTTCCCAACACAATTTGGAAACAGTTCCGTACAGTAAATAAACAGATTGTACTCATTAATTGCTAGTAAGGACTTTTTGCCTTTTAAAGAATCAGTGATTGTGAGGATTGGAGGGCAGGATTAGAGAACGAAGCTACATATTTGCGGTCAATTCTGCATCGAAACTGTGTGGTGGATAATTACCATCGGTGTGCCGTGTGTATCAGTAGGTTCTTTTTTGATGCACATCTTCTTCTTTTTTTCTTTCAGCATCTCAAGGATAAATTTTGGAATTTCATCTTCTACAAGTTCATCTTCATTTTTGGCGTGCTGAATGTCCAGACAGTGGAAGAAGTGGTCATGTGGTGTCTTTGGTTCTCTGGGCTGGTATTTCTACATCTCATGGTTCAGCTCTGCAAGGACAGGTTTGAATATGTAAGTGGGGTGTTTTTTTTGGGGGGGGGGTTGCCAGTACCAAAATAGCTTGCCAGTGGCTTGGAACTGGGGCAGGCGGAGAATTCATTTATACAGGAGGCGAATGTACAGTATTCTCTCACGAAGGAAATTTAAACCTGATACTTTGAATAAATTATGCAAGTCGTCAGTGGCGTCGCTGGAGCGTGGCGGGGGGGGCGGGCCGACAGGGGGTGACGCGTGTGACAGGGTGACGCGCGCACGTCACCCTCCGGACGCGCCGAGGCCGGCCCGGGAGCCGGCCTCGGAGCGTCCGTCCCTGCCGGCGCTCCAGTGCGTCAATATGGGTATTTTTACAATTTTCGCACATGCGCAGACCTTTAAGAGGGCAGGCCCTTGTCCTCAAAACAGTCTCTGCGCATGCGCGATAATTGTAAAAATACCCGTATTGACGTAGTGCATGGGCCTTCTTTCAGAAGGCCCTGGAGCGCCAGCCTGGCTGGACGCTCCGAGGCCGGCTCCCAGGCCGGCCTCGGAGCGTCCGGAGGGTGACGCGCGTCATGGAGGGGGGGCACCCGGGGAAGGGTGCAGCCGGGTCGCCCCCCCCCCCTCAAAATCGCGGTGCGGCCTTCGGCCACGCCGAATGTCAGAGCATCACTAGGGTGACGCACGCCCCCCTGCTTTGGGGAGACGCACGTCCTAGTGACGCTTCTGCAAGTTGGGTTGTGTGGTTTATTTTTTCTTGACTTTTTCAGTGAATTTGGATTTCATGAATTTGGATTTCATGGCAAGGAACTCAAATAGGTGAAGGAAACGTGGTCATGTAGACTGTCCAGTTGGCTTATGGGGGGCAAAAAATGGAACATTCAGAACTAGAGCCCTACTCCCTAGAAAACCCTTCCACTGTGCACTCTGTTCTCTTTCCATAGCATAGTGGTGAAGAGATTGAGCTTTGAGTCAGGACTCCCTCGGTTTGGATCTCGCCTCTGCCATGAACTCACTAAGTGGCCCTGGGCAAGCCACTCCCTCTCATCCTCATCCTTTCCCATCTGCAATATGGGGATAATATTACTTATTCCCCATACAGGCTTGTTATAAGGAGTACATCAGGATAATACACGTGGTGCAACTTGCACACTCAGAGCACTATGCAAATGCCAAGTAATATTAAGTTTCACTTTTTTAGGATTATCAGCCCAATCCTATCCTTTTCCCTGCTATAGCCTGCAGCTGCGCCAAAACAGGCTGTGCTGCTTGCTGTGTTGGGTGTGTGTGTGTGTGTGTGTGTGTGTGTGTGTGTGTGTGACACTGATCAGGAGGCTTGGGAGGGGGAAATATTTTTAGCTGGCGCAAGTCCGAGGAGTCAAGGAGAAGGGTTGGCTGGCTCCGGAAGGGATAGCGGCTGGTGCCCTTCGCCCGCGCTGGGTGCCACCCCCACCACTGACCTTCCCCCTGTCTGCCCACCCGTTGACTTGCTGACATCGGCAGGGCTTTGCTGCCTCGGTGTGTGGGGTCTTCCCCACCATCTGCGGCAGTGGCCTGGAAGCACACGACTCCGTGGGCTTTCACAGCACCGTCAAGTGTCACGAATTCTGGTGGCAGAGCCATATGTTTGGATTGGACTGTAAGTCTTTGTCGGCTTCCCACGCTCTTGTTCCGACACCTTAGCACGATACGAAGAGCAAGAAGTCTTCCTTTATAACATAGGTATCTTGTGATCTGTGGGCACCTCCTGTGCAGGAAACCAGAAAGACCAGAGGGATGCAGGGGGCGGAAACACCTTATTCTCCCTAAAAACAACTTCTGGAGTTGCACAGTTATTTGTTTATTGAAAAGAAAAGATGCCCCAAGCGGCTTTCAGTCATTAAAACACAGTAAAGTCCAAGGCATGCCTTTGAAGTTGTTGGAACCGATAGCTTTGGAAATCAAGACGAGCAATGGATGTCGTCTTAGGCCTTTATTTTTATGTTGCAGCTCTCTTTCTCTCCCACCACACCGATGAACAGCCACATCCGAGTCCTGACCCTGCTGGTAGCGATGCTTCTTTCCTGCTGTGGGTTAGCAGTTGTGTGTGGCTTTATTGGCTACACCCATGGAATGCACACATTATCTTTCATGGCGGCAGAGGTGAGGTTTCCGGGAATATGTGGTATTTAATGCACTCTTTTATCTTCCTGGTTAACCCTGCTTAATTTGTGTAAGCGTCAGCCGTTGTATATTAGAAATCATTTGTGTATTGCATCCACCCGCCTGCACAGTTTGCATGGAAGCGTAGTTGGTGAAACCAGTCCCCCAGTGTCACCAGCAGGCGTGGGCGATAACTGACACCCCGTTTTTGGGACCTTTCACAGTGTGGGACTGGCCAGTCTGCAAATATTTAGTAACACGGTGTTATGCAGGACGACTACATATGTGTTCTCTGTAGAATAAGTGGTTCCCCAAACTCTGCGCTTGTGGGGGGGAAATTAAGTAATTCAGTATCCAAAATTAAAAGCTGGTTGAAAGGAGAGGAACGCCATGAACTACAGTATAGTTGGCTGTAACAGAATTGGCGTCTGATTGCTTATTTTCTTATGACTTCCTTTCCTCTCTCTCTACTTGTCTTCTGTATTATGTACTATTTATTTTTTGTGTCTATCTGTGTTATGTCAATAAAGGTTTTTGATGATGATGATAGTTGGCTGTCCTTATCCGCGGGGGGTATGTTCTAGGATCCCCGCGGAAAACAAAATCCACGGATAATGAAACCCGCCGGGGGGAGGGGCAGGCAATTCTGAAAAAACCTTTCAGAAGCCTCCGGGAGGCATTCTGAGGCCGTCCTTACACGGGTCTGGAACTCGCGGTTAGTCAAATCCACGGGTTCCAAACCCGCGGAAAAAAGAGCCCACTGTAAACGTCTCACTGATAGCTGGGTTCAGACAATTACATAAATGAGCAGTTTATGCAGGAGAAGTCCAAGTTGCATAACCTGTGAGGAAGGAACCTGCACAATTTCCATGAGCAGAGTGCTGCAAGATACACGTGGGAGTGGTATCTTGGCAGACCTTTCATGTTTTGACTGATGATTTCTTCTATGTAAAGAGCTGCTTCTTAATGGCTTTGATGGGGATTTTTTTTTGGGGGGGGGAAATGAGTTTTTAAAACTTTTAGTAGGATAAATATGATCCTCTCCCACCAAGTGGTTGTATCGGTCCTTTTGCTTCTATCTCTAGCCTTCCTGAAGTCTGCTTCTAATCCTATGAAAACCATTTGCAAACTCACTCCCCCCCCACCGTCTTAATGAAGAAAGTCCACAATCTGGACTTATCCCCTTCAGTCTTGGACACAGGCAGGAAGCCAGTCAGCAAGAACTTAGGACTGAAATTTAAGAAGCCTATAATAAGACAGTCTGAAAAAAAGTCTTCTAGTTTGCAAAGATGGGTTTCAAATGTTGTTTAATGAGTTGCTCTTCTGTTTTGTACCCAATAGTCCCTCCTGGTCACCGTGAGAACTGTGCATGTGATTTTACGGTAAGTAGGGGACTTTGGTGGCCAACGGGTGGCGCAGTGGGTTAAACCGCTGAACCATGAGCTGTCGATCGAAAGGTCGGCAGTTCGAATCCGCGACGGGGTGAGCGCTCGTTGCTTGGCCAGCTCCTGCCAACCTAGCAGTTCCAAAGCATGTCAACGCGAGTAGATAAATAGGTACCGCTTGCGGGAAGGTAAACAGCGCTCCGTGTTCCAGCTGCATGCTACGTGCTGCGGCAAGGAGAGTCATGCCGGCCACATGACCACGGAGGCGTCTTCGGACAACGCTGGCTCTTCGGCTTTGAAATGGGGTGAGCACCACACCCTAGAGTCGGACACGACTGGACTTAATTGTCAGGGGTCACCTTTACCTTTTTTTAGGGGACTTTGGCAGGTGTCCCAAGGCATACGTGGAGTTTTATTTTACAAAATGTTGTCTAGGTTGATGGTGGAAGAATGCTCTTTGGTTCAAATGCCAAAGTGTTAGTTCTTCTGTTTTTGTTTTGCACGCCATAGTTCAGTGCAGGGACAGGAATGCAATAAGGTTGGTGAATGCAATAAGGGAGCAGGTGTGTACCAGTGTGTTAGGAAGGAGTCATTCTGTTACTGCTTTCTTTGTAAAACCGGCAAAATGCTGGTTTGGATAACTCGAGTATCTCTTCTGCACTCGCCTAGTTACGTCATTCATCTTTGGGATCTCAACCACGAGGGCACCTGGGAGAGCAAAGGAACGTATGTTTATTATACGGATTTCATCATGGAGTTAACGCTTCTGTCGCTGGATTTGATGCATCACATTCACATGCTGGTAAGCGACATTCGTGGTTCCTGTCGTTTTGCAGAATGGGCACGACATAGAATTGGCTTTCATGGAAGCGTAAAAAAAATGCAAGGTTTTCTACTTAGGCATTGCTGCTCCTTGTAATCCACAGAAGAGCTTCGAGTGTGTAGATCTCCTTGCTCTTCTTGCCTCAGCACGGCAGAAGCGGCAAGCCTTTCTAAACTTTTGCATGGCAGAAGAGGCAAGCCACTTTCTAAACTGGAGAATGGCATGTCTCCGTGGCGTTGGGACGTACCGTGATAAAAACAGCAGAGCTGTAGCTGCAGGATAGTACTTAACTCTGCACGTGGCTCCCAAGAAATGTTTTGTTGTGGTACAGTGTATATCCTAATAATTACCTGTTGCAAAGGCAGTTATTATCTTACTTGCTTTCCAGGTCTTGTTGGTTCTAAATGGCATTTTGTACTGTGGATGGTGCCAAAAAGATACCTTAATAGCATCTAATGATGCTGTCCTCTAAGGGCCTTATCCTCAGCAAATGAAGCCGTTGCCTTCAAACTGAAACTTTAAAAGTGCTGGAAAATTCTTGATGCCCATTAGGGAAAGAATATTGACCCATACATATTGTATGATGGGTGGCGCAGTGGGTTAAACCGCTGAACCATGAGCTGTCGATTCAAAGGTTGGCAGTTCGAATCCGTGACGGGGTGAGCTCTCGTTGCTTGGCCAGCTCCTGCCAACCTAGCAGTTCCAAAGCATGTTAATGTGAGTAGATAAATAGGTACCGCTTGCAGGAAGGTAAACAGCGCTCCGTGTTCCAGCTGCATGCTACGTGCTACGGCAAGGAGAGTCATGCCAGCCACATGACCACGGCGGCGTCTTCGGACAATGCTGGCTCTTCGGCTTTGAAATGGGGATGAGCACCACACCCTAGAGGCAGACACAACTGGACTTAATTGTCAGGGGTCACCTTTACCTTTACCTTACAGATAGATACGATGTGTTGTTAAAAAATGGATAGAGTAAGTTAATAATGGTCTTCAGCCTTTCTAGATGCAAGATCTACCTTAATCTCCAACCTGAAACATGGGACCCCTTCTTAATTTCCGGGCCCACAAGTGTACACACTTAACTCCCGTTGCATATATACACCCATAGGAAGAAATTGTTTTCTATCTAAGCCTTGTCATATAAGTTTTGTAGAGATTTTTTTAAGGGAGTCATAGACCACTGACCCTACAATTTGCACCTATCTGGGCTCCATTCCCTCTTCCTTCCAGAGAACAGAGACGGAGCTACAAGGGGGAGGAAGCATTAACTCTGTGCTGCTGCTTGCACACTGTAGCGCGAATAGGACCTCTGAGATGCTGTCCCTGGGGTGGGGGGGAGGCCTGGCGGCTCTCCCCTTCTTGCTTCAAGCTCGGGAGATAAAGGAAACAGTCGTGTAGAAGTCCCAGTGGAGCAGTGATCCGAAAGCTGCTTGTGAGGCCACCTTCTTTCTGCAATGCTGCTGTGTTGGCTTTTGAGGGAGAGTCATGTGTACTCTGGGGTATTTCCCACTTCCCAGTTTGAAAGAACAAGGCGTCTTACGGCAGCACCATCAAAGCAGGGCACGTTTCTTATGGCTTCGGCTGTTATGAACGTGAACCCGTTGCATGGCGTGCGTGAACTGTTAGCTTCAGTTGGCTGGGACGAGAGTGTGTATTTTATATGCTTATAAAATAAAGGGGGGAAGAAATTGTGAATCCTGGAACCTAGAAATACAAAGGCTATAATCTGTGGCTATCGTTATGCCAAGGTGAAATATATAAGACGGATGCCGTGATGATTGTACAGCAGCGGTTATTGGTGATAGTTTGAAAGATCATTGCTGGAGGGTGCGTGTTCATAGGTCAGTCCCTTTTTCGGTTGAGTGGTTGCTAGACTAATGCTTTAATTTTTTTTTAAATTTATAAGCTCTTTGGCAATATCTGGTTGTCGATGGCCAGCCTGGTAATCTTTATGCAACTGCGTTACCTATTCCATGAGGTTCAGCGTAGACTTCGCCGCCACAAGAACTATCTCCGCGTTGTAGGAAATATGGAAGCCAGGTGAGCAACTGACTGCAATGGTCTGATGACCGGGGGGGGGGGGGTGTCCGGGTCCTCGGTGGCGCCTGGCTGGCACCCTGCTGGCCCAACGCGGGACACCTTCCTCTGATGGGGACAATACCAACGCTGGGACCAGCCCCGTCCGCTGAAGGGACATTGTGAGATTACCCAGTGGGTGATCCTGGCTTCCTTGTGAGGCGCAATCCTAGTCTCCTTCCGTGGAGGTTTCCTGTTCCTGTCCCTCCAGGGCAACTCTGAGACAGGAAGGGCGGGGAAATGAGTGGGGAAGTATAAGAGGACAGTCAGTCACATGCTTAGGTGGAGAGAGGAAGGACAGGCATTAATGAAGAGCTCAGGGTGCGCCAAAGGAGCTCTGCCAAGCTGCCTTATGAAGAGGAGGGGGGCCTGTGTGATTTGGCCCCCCTCCTCTCTCAAGGAATCTCCGGCACCCACGGGAACTGAGGTGCACAGGGCACGTCCGTCCCGTCCCCCGTCCCCTGTCCCCCACTTCCTTCATAGGGGAAGATTCTTGATATACAGGTTGGCTCTTCTGTTTCCTTATGTTGTGACGGTTGCATAACTGGCTTCGCTGAAGCAAACCTGTTGAGCCGGATGTTCAGTGATCTCAAAAAAGAGTTGAATGGCTGAAAAACAGCATATAGAGGGTCATGGTTAGCCTTTTCCTCATCACGGTTAGTTCTAGACCTGTCACCCAGTTAAAGAAATCTTTGTCAATTGATCTGTTTCATCAGTTATATCTGCATGCATATAAATGTTGTTGTTGTTGTTAATAACAGTATTTATATACCGCTTTTCAACAAAAAGTTCACAAAGCGATTTACAGAGAAAATCAAATGATTAAATAGCTCCCTGTCCCAAAAGGGCTCACAATCTAAAAAAGATGCAGAACACCACCAGCAAGAGCCACCAGAAAAGACACTCTGCTGGGGTGAAGGGGGGGCAGTTACTCCTTCTTAGAAGATGCTTGTTGCTCCTTAAAATATTGCTTTCCAGTTAATCTGTGGCTTCTTCATAGTTGAACTCTTTTTAATCGGCTCAGCCAATTGATAAAGTAAACATCATATAGTCGCTCCCTTTTTTCCGCGGATTCGGAACCCATGGATTTGACAGGCAAAAACCTGTGTGTGTGTGTGTGTGTGTGTGTGTGTGTGTGTGTGTGTGTGTGTGTGTGTGTGTGAGAGAGAGAGAGAGAGAGAGAGAGAGAGAGAGAGCAGAAATTGTGTGAGATAGGAGAGGGCAGTGGTATTGTGAATCGTGCCTGAGTTCACACATCAGCATTAGTTTGTCATTGCACGTGAATTGGATCCTTGATGAATTTTGGGCTGAATAGGTGTTTTAACAGCCCAATCCTATGAATGTCTACTCAGAATTAAGCCCCATTGAATTCAATGGGACCTCCTCCCAAGCGAGCTTGTTTTGGATTGCTGCCTAAATTGGTTATTCCAACTCCTGGTGGGCATCCTGCCTACCTTCATCCTTAAATGAGAGCTAGGTATCCTAGCCCAGGTGGCATTTTAGTGGCGTCGATGCATAGATTTCTAGTGGGACTTCTTTAGTGTCTGTTGCTGTGCTGATGCTCATGGAATTATTCCCCTTTCGCTTTCCCTATAATAGGTTTGCGGTGGCGACTCCCGAAGAGCTCGCAGCCAACAATGACGACTGTGCCATTTGCTGGGATTCCATGCAGGCTGCGCGTAAACTCCCTTGCGGGCATCTCTTCCATAAGTACGCACCTGGGGAATGAAGCGGGGCGGAATATGGGCTGCTTGTCTGCAATTATTTGCTGGGTTTCAGGAAACGCCCCGTTCTTTCACTCTCCTCGTCCATGTTGTCAGAAGCACGTTCTTTGTTTGGGGTTTACGGACAGGTTGTCTGTAGATCTCCGACTCCAGCCAGAGTGGAACGCAGTGCAGGAACATGTCTGTCATCAGAATGCATCAGGCAGGAAGTCTAGGTACCCATCCCACACTGGATGGACAAATTAGTTTAACTGCTAATTAGTTTAACTGCTAGGTGACGGCTTTCGTACTGCAGTCCAGCCCTTCAGAATGCGGATGCATTTATTTTTAATCCCCAGACACTTGTAGGAGCTTTTTCCTTGCATATTGAATCTTACAATTTGGTGACCAACTTGGTCCATCTCCTAAGCTATGTGCTTGCAGCCTTTGTATTCACCGGCGCCCGTTTTAAACTGTGACTAATGTTTGAAGTCTAAAACAGATACTACCTTAATGCAGCTGCTAAATGCAGGTCTGATAAAGCAAGACTCTGGAGTAGCCCTCAGTAGGAGTGTGTCTTCGCATATTCTCGCTTTGGTCCTTGCTCCTCTGATTTCCATCTCTCCTATGCCAGCTGTCCCTGGTATCGCATCAGAGGAGGTTAAAATTCAGGGGACAGTTTGTTGACGTTCAATGCAAGCCATGCCGGAAATATTTATCAGTAGTTCAAGAAGCCTCTAATAAGATGAGTTGCTCCGAGGAAGTCTTGACTCCCCCCTTCGGAACTGCTGTTCCATGGGCTGGAAGCGGTATTGTCGCTCTCCCACGGGGTCAGCTTACTGTCAGTACTTCTGGCCTCTTAGTGCCATAAGTCTGTCTGTCTGTCTGTGCAGTGCATAATGGAGTCCTCTATTTTGTGAACCGAGTTCCATTCACACAAGGTGCTTGATTGAGGCTTCGTTTTACCGTATTGGTCTGAGTATAAGACTCACTTTTTTCTCCTAATTTAAGTTTTTAAACTAGGGGTGCGTCTTATAATCAGGCTGTTGCAATAATGGCAGTGATTTAATTAAAAAAATTTAATAGCACCAAACTTTTAAGGGTGCGTCTTATAATCAGGTGCGTCTTATACTCGGGACAATAGGGTATTTGCTCTCATGACCAGCTCATTGTATGCTTTTATTAATTCACTGACACTGTCCTGTTGGCCATTAGCTCCTGCCTGCGCTCCTGGCTTGAACAGGACACCTCCTGCCCCACCTGCAGAATGTCTCTGAATATCACTGACAACCACCGTGCCAGGGAGGACCGCCAAAGGGAGAACCTGGACGAAAACCTGGCTCCTGTGGCAGTAGCCGAAGGCAGACCTCACCTAAACCAGCACAACCACTTCTTCCACTTCGATGGTTAGTTTACTTGCCTTTAACCTGTAAGGGGGGGGGGGGGGAGCCATGCAGTTGATCTTACGTTGCATGATTTATTCTGCCAGGCTTTCTCCTTTGCGTCATTCTGGCTTTGCCAGTCGTGGGGAAGGACAAGGAGATGCAATGGGTGTTGAAGTCCCTCTCTGTGAACCATTCACACAAGGTGTTCAGCCCCCTCCCTCCCCCTTCTATGTTCTGAGGCCTCAGCAGGCATCGCTGAAGGGCCATAAGTCGGTAGTAGAGTACCTGTTTAGTATGCAGAAGGCCTCGGGTTCAGTCACTGGCATTTGCCAGTGAGTGTTCAAATGTACTGAATTGGGTGGATCAAGGGTCTGCTGCAGTATGAGACAACCTCATACGTTCATGCATATCTTTGCGGTCATAAGGGCTAGAAACTTGTCTTTTTTATTTACAAAAACAAAACAGATTATAAGGCATCTGGCCACTACTTCAGCTACTACCGCATTCTGTGCTACTGTTGAACCATAGTGAACATGCGCTTCTCTGCCCAGGAACCCATAATCTTGAACTTCTCTGTGCTGTTTTAGGTTGTGCTGATGGATTTTCATTTAATAAAACATCAGTGGTCTTTGTTTTCTAACAATTCATCTACGCCTGAGTTACCCTGTTTCCCCGAAAATAAGATAGTGTCTTATATTAATTTTGGCTCCAAAAATGCAGTAGGTCTTATTTTCAGGGAGGTCTTATTTCCCAACCTGTGGCGTGACCCCCCCCCCCCAGCACTTACTTTGACCGATTAAAGCTTCATTCTTTCCCGAGGGTGCAAGGCCTCGAAGGCCTGCACTTGAGTCCTCCACCATAGAGACGACATGCTAAAGAGGCCTGCAAGGAGGCTGCAACCTTGCAGAGTCTCTCTAGCACGTCGTCTCTATGGTGGAGGACTCAAGTGCAGGCCTTCCAGGCTTTGCAGAGCCTTGCACCCTCGGGAAAGAATGAAGCTTTAATCGGTCAAAGTAAGTGCCTGGAGGTGGGGTGCCGGGGGGGGGGGGTGTGTGCGTCCGTCTGGCTGATGATCCTAGCTAGGTCTTACTTTCGGGGAGGACATATTGACAAGTGCCAGCAAAAATCATGCAAAAATGATCGTAGGTCTTACTTTCGGGAGAGGTCTTATTTTAGGGGAAACGGTAGAATGTAGGGTGATTGTGTTTAACCCCGGGCATCGCTGGGAAGGATTTTTATGCCTTGGCTTTGTGCCTCTCTTTTCCAGGCTCCCGCATCGCAAGCTGGCTGCCCAGCTTTTCAGTGGAGGTGATGCATACCACCAATATCCTTGGTATCGCCCAGGCAAGCAACTCTCAGCTCAATGCGATGGTAAATGTCTCAATATCTTGTCGGCTCTGGTGATTCATGTCTGTGCAAAATGCGATAATCTTTTTTGAGCCTAAGTGTCATAAGTGTGGAGAAAGAGGCAAGAGTAGCAAAGCGTTAATGAGGATAGAGAGCCTTATTTCTGTAGCAGAAGGGTTGTGGCTCAGTGGTAGAGCCTCTGCTTTGCATACAGAAGGTCCCAGGTACAATCCCTGCCGTTTCCAGGTAGAACAGAGAAAAATTCCTGTCTGAGACCCTGTACTGTCACTGTTGACAATTGATGGACCAGTGAGTAGTCTGACTTGGTTTATAAGGCAGCTTTCCATCTCCCTGTGATTAAGCAGTCAAGCCACAGACTTCATGGGAAAAGGGGGGTTTTGAAGATAGACTGGAAGGGGGAGAAAGAAGTGGTGTCATGTTCTTGGAGGGAATTCTAAGCATGAAGAGAATTGGGATATGAAAGCAAGTGCCAGAAATTGAGGCTTTGCCTGGGAACATTTTATAAGACTGGTGCAAAAACTCCCAGCTAAGCTGAAGTTGTTGTGGTTGTATTTAAATTTGATAATAGCAACAAAGGGCCTAAAGCAACATGGATATTGAACCAGAGAAATGCAGTCGAGTCAGGTATAATTCTGCTCTGCAATTGAGACCTGTGTTTCATCAGATAAAAAATGAGATCTCTCGCTGCCCTGGGGTATAAGTTACCCATTAAAGTATTAGTGGCCTAAGGCAGAATTTGGGCCAGTGCAAACAAACAAGCTAAAGTAGGAAATCAAGAAATAAACGGAACAACAGGCAAGTTTGGCCTTGGAGCGCAAAATGAAGCAGGGCAAAGGCTAACGGAGTTCTGTCAAGAGAACACGCTGGTCATAGCAAACACTCTTTTCCAACAACACAAGAGGCGACTCTACACATGGACATCACCAGATGGTCAATATCGAAACCAGATAGATTATGTGCTTTGCAGCCAAAGATGGAGAAGCTCTATACAGTCAGTAAAAACAAGACCTGGAGCTGACTGTGGCTCAGATCATGAGCTTCTTATTGCAAAATTCAGGCTTAAATTGAAGAATGTAGGGAACACCACTAGACCAGTCAGATATGACCTAAACCATATCCCTTATGAGTATACAGTGGAGGTGAAGAATAGATTTAGGGCATTAGACCTGGTAGACAGAGTGCCTGAAGAACTATGGACGGAAGTTCGTAACATTGTACAGGAGGCAGCAACGAAAACCATCCCAAAGAAAAAGAAATGCAAGAAAGCAAAGTGGCTGTCAGATGAGGCTTTACAAATAGCTGTGGAAAGAAGGAATGCGAAAAGCAAAGGTGAAAGGGAAAGATATAAACAACTGAATGCAGAGTTCCAGAGAATAGCAAGGAGAGATAAGAAGGCCTTCTTAAATGAGCAATGCAAGGAAATCGAGGAAAACAACAGAATGGGGAGGACTAGAGATCTCTTCAAGAAAATTGGAGATATCAAGGGAACGTTTTGTGCAAAGATGGGCATGATAAAGGACAAAAAAGGCAGAGACCTAACAGAAGCAGAAGAGATTAAGAAGAGATGGCAAGAATACACAGAAGAACTATACAAGAAATATCTTAATGTTCCTGATGACCACGCTGGTGTGGTCACTGACCCAGAGCCGGACATCCTAGAGAGTGAAGTCAAGTGGGCCTTAGGTAGCATTACTAACAACAAAGCTAGTGGAGATGATGATATCCCAGCTGAGCTACTTAAAATCCTAAATGATGATGCTGTGAAAGTGCTGCACTCAATATGCCAACAAACTTGGAAAACTCAGCAGTGGCCAAAGGATTGGAAAAGGTCAGTTTACGTTCCAATTCCAAAGAAGGGCAGTGCCAAAGAGTGCTCAAACTATCGCACAATTGCACTCATTTCACATGCTAGCAAGGTTATGCTCAAAATCCTACAAGCTAGGCTTCAGCAGTACGTGGACCGAGAACTACCGGACGTACAAGCTGGGTTTCGAAGAGGCAGAGGAACTAGAGATCAAATTGCCAACATGCGCTGGATCATGGAGAAAGCCCAAGAGTTCCAAAAAACCACCTCCTTCTGCTTCATTGACTACGCAAAAGCCTTTGATTGTGTGGATCACAACAAACTGTGGCAAATTCTTAAAGAGATGGGGGTACCAGACCACCTTACCTGTCTCCTGAGAAACCTGTATGCGGGTCAAGAAGCAACAGTTCGGACCGGCCATGGAACAACCGACTGGTTCCAAATTGGGAAGGGAGTACGGCAAGGCTATATATTGTCACCCTGCCTATTTAACTTATATGCAGAGTACATTATGAGAAATGCAGGGCTGAATGAATCACAAGCCGGAATCAAGATTGCCTGGAGAAATATCAACAACCTCAGATATGCAGACGATACCACCCTAATGGCAGAAAGTGAAGAAGAACTAAAGAGCCCTCTTGATGAGGGTGAAAGAGGAGAGTGCAAAAGTTGGCTTGAAACTCAACATTAATAAAACTAAGATCATGGCATCTGGTCCCATCAATTCCTGGCAAATAGAAGGGGCAGAAATGGAAGCAGTAACAGATTTTACTTTTCTGGGCTCCAAGATCACTGCAGACGGAGACAGCAGCCATGAAATTAAAAGACGCTTACTCCTTGGAAGGAAAGCTATGGCAAACTTAGACAGCATAATAAAAAGCAGAGATATCACCATGCCAACAAAAGTTCGCATAGTCAGGGCGATGGTGTTCCCAGTAGCAATGTATGGTTGCGAGAGTTGGACCATAAGGAAGGCTGAGCGCCGAAGAATAGATGCTTTTGAACTGTGGTACTGGAGAAGACTCCTGAGAGTCCCTTGGACTGCTAGGAGATCAAATCAGTCAATCCTAAATGAAATCAACCCTGACTGTTCCCTGGAAGGACAGGTACTGAGGCTGAAGCTCAAATATTTTGGCCACCTAATGCAAAGAGAGGACTCTCTGGAGAAGACTCTGATGCTGGGAAAAATTGAAGGCAAAAGGAGAAGGGGAAGGCAAAGGATGAGATGGTTAGACAGCATCACCGATGCAACGAACATGAAAATGAGTGAACTCAGGAACATAGTGGAGGACAGGAAAGCCTGGCGGGATGTGGTTCATGGGATCACGAAGGGTCGGACACGACTTAACGACTGAACAACAACAAAACAAACAAGCGGCTGTGTAGAGCAGCAGGGGTGTTGGGCAGAAGGCTCAAGGGGGTTCCTCTTACAGCTTCAGAGCTGAGATGCTGATATTCTTAGTAGGCCAAAGGGACAGACTCCAGTGGCTCTGCTGCAAGGCACGGCCTTTCCCTTCGTGTCGTGGCTTCCATTAGTATAGCAGGATCAGTAAAGCAGAACGGTGAATGCGGTTTGGAGCAGGTAATGTGCCCGAAGTGCAGGACAGATGATTCCAATGTTTGTTGTTGTTGTTATACCGCTTTTCAACAAAAAGTTCACAAAGCGGTTTGCAGACAAAACCAAATGATGAAATGGCTCCCTGTCCCAAAAGGGCGCGCAATCTATGGAAAGCTGGAGTTTTGGGGAGATGCTCTGAGAAACGTAGCAGGCCGCTTGTAAAGTACAGGTGAAATTTAGGCTTTAGGCCATTTTGTGCGCCAGCTGGTGGGAATCAACTTGTTTAGGCTGGGAGAAAAAACCAGGGTTATCTTGCTCCTCATGCTGGCCGTTGGGAACCGAGATAAAGCTGGGGGGCGGGCTGTTAATCAGGGCGGTGGCAGCTTCTGTGGCTGATTGGCCCTAAAGAAACGTGTGTTCATCTGGCTTGCAAGCGTTAAGCGGATCAGCTGGCTACGCCTTGGAGAACCTGGCACTCAGCGTTTGGTTTATTCGGAAGAACTGCGTCCCTCACGCTCGGTAGTAATTCCGGCCCTTGAGTGTGCGGTGCACGTTAGAACAGCTGATCTCTCAAGCTGAGAGTTTGCTTGAGTAACCTACCCTTGAGAGGGTAGGTTACTTGGAAACAAATTGGGACATGCACCCCGGCTCACTTTGCGTGTTTAGACAATGGGCCAGTCGTGCGTAAGAACTTGCCTTAGTCCTGGGTGCCTGAAGTGCAGGGGCCCTGCAACGTTGACACCGCGGTTGGGTCCCCTACGGTAACAGCGCACACCTTGCTTTTCCCAGGCACATCAGATCCAGGAGATGTTTCCTCAGGTTCCTTATCACCTCATCCTTCAGGATCTGCAGCTGACACGTTCCGTGGAAATAACAACAGACAACATTTTAGAGGGGCGCATCCAAGTGCCTTTCCCGACACAGGTCAGTCAAACAAAATGTATCATGAACCAGAAAGCCCTCTCTTTGTCTGCTTATAGTTCGCAGGCTGCCACTGTCTGCCCACTTGTCAGGAGGTGTGTTCCATTCTTTCAACAAAGCTCGTTTTCTGAAAATATGGCCCTGAAATGTGAAACCTTCAGTCACTCTATGCTATCTTGAGTCATTGTGATCTAGGAACGGAATAAAGTGCTGCTGCTGCTGCTTCTTCCCTTTCCTTGCCTCTTTGTGGTCCTTCATATTTATCAAGGGGAAGCTGTGTTGGTCTGTTGTTGCAAGAACAATACATGTTTAATTCTGCTGCATTGGTTGCTGTTAATTCGTGTTTTAATTGACATTGTGTCTTTGTCTTAATTTTTGTCATCTACCCTGGACATTTAAGTTTTGTGATGGAAAGGTGGGATATACCACCATTGAAGGAGGTGAGGCGCATGGTGGCGAGGAACAGGGCCTTCTCGGTGGTGGCATCACCAAACTGTGGAATTCCCTTCCCTTGGAGTTAAGAACTGCTCCTTCTTTGGAGACCTTTCGGCGGCGCCTTAAGATCTTTTTGTTCAGGAGGGCTTTTGGTGGCTGAAATGATGGACTGGCTTTTTAATTTTAAAATTTGAATGTAATGTTCATTAGCTTAATCTTATGCGATCCATCTTATGTTTTGTCTTGTTTTATTGTGTTTGATGTTTTATTGTTTTATTACCGTTGCATGTTTTTAGCTTTGTAAGCCACCTTGAGTGTCCTTACTCGGAGAAAGGCGGGGTATAAATTCATTAAATAAATATATAATTTCAATTTCAAAATTTCAAAAACATAAAATATGAATACAGTATACCCACATTAGTTATTCTAGAACAGGGGTTCTCAACCCCTTTCTGGCTGAGTACCACCTCCGGCCCCACTCTCCTGCTGTGTACCACCGGAAGTGACTCCCGGGTTTTTCGGAGGCCAGAAAACGCAGATAGTAGGGACGGTCCTTCTCAGCATTCCTCCAACCAAAGGCAGGAGCCTCTCAGGAGCAAAAACGCTGTGCCAAAAGCACCACGTTGGAGCAGAGTTCCGGTGGGCTGACAGTCCAAGTACCACCAGCAGTCAGCCAAAGTACCACTGGTGGTACTAGTACCACTGGTTGAGAACCCCTGTTCTAGATAATACCTTAGAAAAAATCCTTGAATGCTTATTGGACCTATGCAGTAAACAAAAAGTATAACACTTGAGTACTATGTATGTGTGTGTTGTTTATATTACGCTTTTTAACAAAGGGGGAAACCGAGGCTGAAAGAGGCTTGCCTGGTGATTCTATATGAGAGCTTCTGATGCCAGGCCCACCTCGTTTGCCCAGTGGATTGTCTATCAAAGCATTTTATTTGGGTCTATCTTTCCCAGTCATGTCAGTTAAGTGAGCTCTGTTTATTCTCCCAGCGTTCAGATAGCATCAGACCTGCATTGAACAGTCCCGTGGAAAGGCACAGTGCTGACCAGGAGGAGACTGAAGAGGTTACCCAGGTAACGTGGCAAAGAACAGAGAGCGCGCTGTAGCGAAGGGAAACGGAATAGCTAAGTGCAAGCAGCAGCATGGAGTTCTAGAAAGCTCCAAGGCCAGCTAACCCGTGTGTCTGCCCCTCCTCCCACTCCCTGGATTCAAAAAGGAAGGGGGGACCTAGAGCGGAACAAGTGTGGAGGAGAGTCGAGTGACGGGCTCGAGTGGCGTTGCTGCTTCGGGAGGGGAGCAGCGTTTGGCCTGTCGCCGTAGGTGCTGGGAGGTCTTGGGCCAGCCCTGGTGTGGGCTCCTGAGTGGCTATGGGGAGTCCTGGGGTCCAGCGATGGAGTGAGGATGTCGTCATCGCTCAGCACCACCCGCCAGGAAGACTCTGATAGTTGAGCAGTTGAAAGGGGGGAAGAGCTGGAACCAGCATAGAGAAGACAAAAGAGGAGCAAGAGACGGGGGGTGGAGGAAATGTGTAGAGGAAAGAGAAACGAGACAAGCATGGAGGAGGTGAAGGGGGAGAGAGCTGGGGGGGGGGGGAGAAGCAGGAAAGTCAAGGATGGTCTTCCCCCTCATTGACAAGCCCCCAGAGGGCAAAGCCCCATAGCCTGCTCTGGCCAGGAAGCCTGGGTGGATTTCTGCTTTCAGGAGCCCAGCCCTGGAGTGCCGACACTACAGTCTGCGAGGGGTGGCAGGCAGGAGGCAAAACTCCCTGTGACTATCCCAGAAGGACGACACGGTGGAGTCTTTCCTCTTGAAGGGGACCTGTCGTTGCCCAGCTGACGTGTATTGGATAGTAAGGCCTTTCCTTAGGCAGCACTTCTTGGCCTCAGTTGGCTCTTCCAGGGGCCAGATCCGGGCATGTCCTGTCTTGCCCCACTCCGTACAATGTGGAACCTGCCACACCTGAGGGGGGGGGCAGGGGGCACCACGCCTGGGCAGCTCTCCCGCTGTGCGTCTTTTCCTCAGCTTTGTCACTGGTGTATTTTGGAGATGCCGTTGCAGGTACCGTCTGGCTAAAAGGTGTCAACAGGCTGGTGCTGTGAGGATAATTGCCCCTTCTGGGACTGATTGTGTGGGTTCTTTGTCTTGTGTTTGGCTGGCGGGAGGGGGGCTCTGGGGATCGACGTTCCTTATAATCCTCGCTCCTTGGGAGAGGAAGGCTGGCTATTAAATGGAGGTGTTTAGCATTCTGTTTTTAAATAGACGATTCTGTGATGCTTTTCTGTTGTTGCTGTCTTACCCTTGCCCTTGGTGGTTCTAAAGTGAGATACAAATCATTTAAATAAACAGCTGCATTGCCTTTTGGTCCAGAGATATTTTGTCCACAATTCCAGGAGGCGGGTAGGACCTCGGCTGGTGGCCCCCAGACCATGACCAGGGCTTCTTCCAGCCTGCCGCGTGTCTGTTTCATACCCTCTCCCTCCTATTTCTCATGTTCCCATGTGCTAGTATGCATTTTTTTTTCTTATGGTACCGGCCTAGTTTGGGCGATGCTGGTTCCCTGCTCTTCTTCCTGTGCACAGTCTGTGCAGTGAAATCATAGATTTGCTTAGTGGCGGTGCCAGTTGTAGCGAGCAGAACAGCTGGTGGGGTCTGTGGGGCAGGAAAAGGAAATGCAGAAAAGCACAGTGGGGGTTGTGGGCCTGCAAGTGCAGGACTTTTGTCCTGCATGCTCCTGGTGCAAAACCTCAAATGCACACCTAAGAACATAAGAAGAGCCCAGCTGCTGGATCAGGCCAAAGGCCCATCTAGTCCAGCTTCCTGTATCTCACAGTGGCCCCACCAGATGCCTCAGGGAGCACAGAAGACAACAAGAGACCTGTATCCTGTCGCCACTCCCTTGCACACACAGAGAAAACCTACTTCTAAAGCCAGGAGGTTGCTTATGGCTTGTAACCTGTGATGGTCTTTTCCTCCATCAATCTGCAGCAGAGGTGGACAGCCCATCCCGCCGCCCGTCTGTCGCCTGAGAAAACCGCCTCACTTGGCCTGATGGGTGGTCTGGCCTTCCATCAGTCCCTTTTTTGACTTGGAGCCTCAGGACCTCTCTGTGTGTGTGTGTAGACTGCCCCACTTTTTTTTTTTATCCGTGGCAAGCATACATGATGATCCATTTCCACCCACTGCTAGTTTCCCAATGTATCCTTTGTGATGCTGTTTATGAATCAAGAATTGCTTGACAGAGCCATCTAGGGCACCCTTCCTTCTTTTTGGTGATGATGGTAAGGAGGCGGCTATGGCAGAGGTAGTAGATACAGTATAGACCTTCTCAGTAGTGGCACCAACCTTATGGAATTCCCTCCCTTCTGACTTACGAACTGCTCCCTCCTTGGACACTTTCCGGCGAGGCCTAAAAACCTTCTTGTTCAAAGAAGCCTTCTGAGCCCTTGCCTTTTTTAACATCCTGCTGGTACAGGTGGGGGTGCTGCTGTTTTTATGTTCTTGTTTTAATTGTAATCTTTTAAAACTGATTTTTAGATACTGTTTTTATTAATTTTCATTAATTGTTTTTACTGTTTTTAAAATGTAACTATTTTTTTGTATTATACTTTTTGCACTGTATTTTCTTTTTGTTGTAAGCCGCCTTGGGTCCCTTTGGGGGAGAAAGGCGGGGTAAAAATACTGTAAATAAATAAATAAATGAATAGACATCTCCCTTCATATCAGGAATAGGTAACAATGAGCCAGGGGCATCTCCCTCCCCCCCCCCACCCATATATCTTTGGGGGAGAGATGGCTTTTCTTTTTCCTTTAGCAACATTTGCAATACTTTGTTAGCCAGGATGATGTAGTGGTTTGGGAGTCGGACTTAGACCTGGAAGATCCAGGTTCAAATCCCCGCTTGGCCACGAAGCTTCCTGGGTGACCTTGGGCCAGTCACTATCTCTCAGCCCCACCTACCTCACAGGGTTGTTGTGAGGACAAAAAGGAGGGGAGGAAATATGTACACCACTCCGAGCTCCTTGGAGGAAGGGCGGTATAAAAATGTGAAAAATAATAATAATAAAATAGGTATAGATCAGGTTGGATCCCTTCCACCACCACCACCACCCCTGGCCCCACCTAGCTCTTCTGATGGTGTTGACTGAGGTCACGCAAACCCTCCTGACTTCTCTTTTTCCGTTTCCTTCTGCGTGGTAGATGGAGAGAGTCCCACTGGAGCTCAACTCGAGGCTGGAAGCGATGGTGGAGTTCAGCGAGGTGGAAGCCGAGTCCCCCGAGACGGAGGACTTTGAAGTGAGGGGGAGCCGTTTCTCCAAGTCGGCTGACGAAAGGCAGCGGATGTTAGTGCAGAGGAAAGAGGACCTGTTGCAACAAGCTCGCAGGTATGCCTGTGTGCTCCTCGTCTCGTAGGTGGTTCTCCCCCCCCCCCAGTAACTGTACGATGCGTAAAATGCGAGTCTTCCACGTCAGAGCCGCTTTAAATAGCAAGAGTTGTTTCTCAAGTCTCTGTTCCACATGTTGAAGGTCACCTCCCCCCCCCCTTTCATTTTCAGTGGAGTTTGGTGTGTTTCATCTTCATTTCGTGGGGCTTGAATGGCTCAAACTATAACATGTGAATGATGGCAAGATTGTGTGTTCTGTGCTGGGTACACAAGTCGAGCACCTCCTTTTCTTTCTTTGGCTTGGAGCCCATTAATTGTATTGATCCCTTTTGTCGGTCCTCTGGTAACATAAGAACACCAGAAGAGCTCTGCTGGACCAACGGCCCATCTAGTCCAGCTTCCTGTGTTGCACAGTGGCCCACCAGATGTCTCAGGGAGCACACAAGACAACAAGAGACCTGTGTCCTGTTGCCACTCCCTTGCACCTGACATTCAGAGAGAGCCTACTTCTAAAACCAGGAGGTTACATCTACCCAGCATGGCTTGTCACCTGTGATGGACTTTACTGTAACTGCAACTCCAGTTGAAGGAGCAGCCCTGTCTTGTCTGTGTCTTCTCCCTCTCGCACAACACCAGAACCAGGGGACATGCACTAAAATTGAGTGGAGGGAGAGTTAGAACAGACAAAAGAAAATATTTCTTTACCCAGCGTGTAATTCATCTGTGGCACTCCTTGCCACAGGATGTGGTGATGGCACCTGGCCTGGATGCCTTTAAAAGGGGATTGGACAGATTTATGGAGGAAAGGTCCATCACAGCTTACAAGCCATGATGGGGATAAGCAACCTCCTGGTTTTAGAAGTAGGTTTTCTCTGTGCCAGGTGCAGGGGAGTGGCGACTGGACACAGGTATCTTGTTGTCTTGTGTGCTCCCTGAGGCATCTGGTGGGGCCACTGTGTGACACAGGAAGCTGGACTAGATGGGCTTTTGGCCTGATCCAGCAGCCAGGCTCTTCTTATGTTCTTGTGGCCAGGTACTAACAGGCTCCTAGGTGCCCCACTCGTAGCAAGTATCTGAGAGTGTCTCTAGTGTATTGCAGAACAGAAAGGTGCCCTGATCCTGTTGGCAGACATGGTTGATTGGCGGAAGAATGAGGGCGTGTGGGTGGTGCAGAATTCCTGCTCCAGGTTTTCTCCAAATCAAGGGCCAGTCCTTATGAGAGACGTGGTTCTTAGTTACAGGTGAAAAAGGCATGTGTCTGTTTCTTTGATTATGGAGGGCACACAGCTATATACAGTGCGTGGGTCTTACCTTTAAAAAACACGTGACAGCATGAGCCTTGTGTTTTTTTCAGTTGCAACTCATGCCCACTTAGCAAAAAGAGCGAGTAACCACCAGCCAGTTTCACACTGTCAGCCAAACCTACCTTGCAAGATCGTTGTGAGGATAAAATGGAAGGCAGAAAAGCTTGTACACCACCCTGAGCTCCATGGGTGGGACAAAACCCTTCAACCTTATTTTAAAGACTGCAACCGTAAGGCTGTAACCATGCGAGCTGCTAATGCAGCCTTCCAGGCGGATGTCATGTTGGAAATGTGACCTGAGCCAGGAGAGGACTTGAGGATGGGGATAAGCAACCTCCTGGTTGTAGGAGTAGGTTTTCTTTGTGCCAGGGGCAAGGGAGTGGCGACAGGATACAAGTATCTTGTTGTCTTGTGTGCTCCCTGAGGCATCTGATGGGGCCACTGTGTGATACAGGAAGCTGGACTAGAGGGGCCTTGGGCCTGATCCAGCAGCCAGGCTCTTCTTATGTTCTTATGACTTTGGAGCTCTCTGCTCCGCTGGCCGCCTTGCTCCCTTTCGTTTCAAGCATCTTCTTTGTGGCTGTGATAACTGGGGCAGGGTGGTGTGTTGTAGTGTGGAGGGCAGTCCACCCACTAGCACAACACATGGAGGGAGTTGTATTCTGTGGCTTCTGGTTGTGTTTGGACTCCGTGGTGGTAGGGAAGAAGATGCTGTCGTTCGGAGTGGGGAGAGGACGGTGGGAGTGGAACGAAGGTGCAAACGGAGCTTGTAAGTCTGGTGGCATAGAGGGGGCAAGAACTGAGACTAGCTGGGGTGTGTGTGTGTGTCTTGAAAGTAACGGATTATCTGCTAGGCTTGCATAGGATGGATCTACTGAAAATGGTCTACTGAAAATGAAAATGGTCTCCCTGAAATCTGCAGCGCATGCAGGACTGTGTGCGAGATCAGCTGAGGGGGGGGCCTTCTTTAGTGTCTCGTCTTTGGCAGAGGCGCGTCTGGCAGGGACACATGAGAGGGCCTTCTGCGTTGGCGCCAAGGTTATGGAACTCTTTGCGCCTGGACGAAAGGCGAATTCCATCACTTCCACTGTCCTGTGTGACTTGAAAACGATTTCGTTTCATTTAGCCTTCGGGGCCCAAGTTTAGATTGGTCTGTTCCGTTTTCTCTTAGTTAAGCTGTTGCTATTTTTCTGCTGCCGTGTGCCTTTTAACGTTGTTGTCTTTTTGCTGATATTAAATGTATTTTTATGGTATTTTTGGGTTCTTTCAATATGTTGGCCACCTTGAGTGCCTCCCTTGCTGAGGGAGAAAGGCAGGATGCAAATGCTTTCAACAAATATTCTGCAGGGTGGGCGGGGGGTGGGCTTCGTTTAAAAGAGAGTCAGCTTCCTAGCTCTTGTGGCCAAGGAGATACATTGGGTATATGAGTGCCATATTTGCTGGCATTTTGAAAGTCAGGAGGGTGGCTGTACGAGATTTTCTGTGCCTGGGGGTGGAGCTTCATAGCCGAGTTCCTGGCACCCAGCCCTAAAAGCACCTTCACTCGCTAAGGGGAAGGGTTAAATGCGGCGCGGAGGGATGTTTCTGTTTTCATTTCACCCCGTTAGTTTTTCTCCTTCCAGGCGGTACCTCCACAAAAGCTCCGACGAAGACCCCGCCTCTGACCTCCCGCTGCAGGCCGAAGGAGCTACTGCTGACCCCACCGCCTTGCGCCGCAGAACATTGGCTGCCGCTGCGGAGCGGAGGCTTCAGAAGCGCCACCCGTCTTAACGCTCCCTGTTGCCTCCTGTTCCTTTTCTACAAGAGCAACAAAGACGCCATTTTGCCCTCCCGCCTCTTCAGAGCTCTGCTCACTACACGGGAGGACAAGGGGGGCTGGCTGCACCTTCACTGTACAAAGCATGTGGTACCTAATAAGTGTTTGGACAGCTGACGAATTAACCTTTTGGGATATTTTTTTAAAAAGAAGTGTCATTTATTTCCCCGCTGCAAACAAGTGCAGTCTGTAAAGCCCCGGGCATGATCTGCTGCTTCACGTGAGTTTCAGGGGACGGCGGCTGAGAGTTCCATATCTATTCACTGCTCTTATCCGCTAAGCTTGCCGGTCCGTTCTGAGAAGGGCGTGAAGAAAGCCAGGGGGGTTGTATTAACCCTCTCCTCAGTAGGCAGACCCCACTGTCAAGCTACTATACAGTGCCAGAATGAGTTTTCCAGTTGTTCCCCAGGCCTTTGCAGCGCCGCTTAGATAAAGGTAGCGTTTTTATGCGTCGGAACACAGGAATGGAGACGGCCAAGAGGAGATGATATCTCAAGAGCGGATGGTGTCAAACATAAGTTTTAGTGTGACAAGGTGTTAACTTTTCCTGGCCCCAAAGACGGACAGTGTTTTTCACATTTCTGGACTTCTGCTGAAGGCTGGTTTGTTTTCTGTGCATTTCGTTGCCAGCAGTAGATACACGGCCGAGGAAAGAGGCTGGAAACCGGGCCACAAGCCCAGGTACCGGAAGCTTCAGCTTCTTAATTCAGCATTTCAGTAAGCAGTTCAAGCGGTAAGAGAGCGTCAACGTTTGATCTCTGAGGCAGTTTGCCGAGAAGGCTCCATTTTGGAATGGGGACAGGCCGTTTATTTAAGAGAGACCAGAGAACGTACGAAAGTATCTTTATTTTTTTATGGAGCTTTTGCTGTAATACCGCCCCTTAGCTTAATCAGATGTACAGGATTGAGGGCTTACTAGACACTAGGTTAAGGTGTGGTCTGACATTTCGCTAGGATTGTATCACTCTGGTAGATGAGTGGAGCCCTCTTGTTGGGCCTTGCGTCGAGGCGTTTTACGATGGCCTCGTAAGTCATGTTTAAGTGTTAAGAGGAATATCATTGTCTTTCAGAAGGGTTGCCCCAGTATTAAAAAGGAAGAAAAAAAATATTGTAAATTCTTTTTACTGCAGGTTTTTAGGATATTTGAAGGTGAATATAGGAAAACTGAATTGTGGAAGTGTTTAGGCAAAGATAATTTATTTCGATAAACCCTTTTGGGAAGAAGCCTTACTTTGCAATGCTCTTAGTAAAATTTGAATGAAAAAAAATCTCTTCTTTGTGATTCCGTTTTGTGCAGAGCACAGTTTTTGTTTTTATTGTTTTAAGAAAAGAAATAAAACTATTGATCAGTGTTGGAAATGTTTCAGAATTTCTTTCTCCCCACCCCCGGAAGCTCCTGTTGTCATTTTCTCTCTTTCCACCCCACCCCTCCTTGTCCCTGATTGTCAGCCTAGATCAGGGGTTCTCAACCAGTTGTACTAGTACCACCAGTGGTACTTCGGCCGACTGTTGGTGGTACTCGGATGCCGGAACCCCACTCCATTGCGGCCCTTTTGGTGGCGCGTTTTGGCTCCTGCCTTTGGCTAAGCCCCTCAGGAACACTGAGAAGGGCCCTCCCACCCACCCACCCAGATCCTCCTACCTGCATTTTCTGGCCTCTGAAAACCCGAAAGTAACTGGCAATGATGTCATCGCCAGTCACTTCTAGTGGTACGCAGCAGGAGAGTGGTGCCGGAGGTGGTACTCGGCCGGGAAGGGGTTGAGAACCCCTGATCTAGATCCATCCGTCTACCCTGGTCTGGAGGCTGAGGCTGCTGGTTTATTTATTTATTTTATTTTTCACATTTTTATGCCGCCCTTCCTCCAAGGAGCTCAGAGTGGTGTACATATTTCCTCCCCTCCTTTTTTTTTGTCCTCACAACAACCCTGTGAGGTAGGTGGGGCTGAGAGATAGTGACTGGCCCAAGGTCACCCAGGAAGCTTCGTGGCTGAGCGGGGATTTGAACCTGGATCTTCCAGGTCTAAGTCCGACTCCCAAACCACTACACCATCCTGGCTCTGCATCATCCTAGCCAAGTGGCAGGGAGAACGTGATCACCCTGCTGCTGTAGGGTGGTTCAAATGATCATCCACACGCGTAGTTTGAACACTTGGTTTGGGGATTATTTCTCCAGTTACTTTGAAAAATCAGTACATACATTTACAGGTAGTAAATATTAATGCCCTACTGTGCATTCCAGTAAAAAGCTTCCCCCCACACACACACACAGATTTTAGACTTCTACTAAAGCAGGGACTGCTTTGAGTTTGCATACTTTTTTTGGGGGGGGGAGTGTAAGTGATAGATGGATATTTATTTGTTTACGTTTTAGCCTACTTTTCTCCCAAAAGTGCTCAAAGCAGCTCACAATAGTATTAAAATATAATTAAAATAAAACTAAAATGCAAAACAAAGATTAAAAATATGAAACGTTAAAAAAAACAGCCGAAGGAAGACATAGATAATGTATAATATAGGTAAAGGTATCCCTTGACAATTAAGTCCAGTCGTGTCCGACTCTAGGGTTTCAAAGCCGAAGAGCCAGCGCTGTCCGAAGACGTTTCCATGGTCATGTGGCCGGCATGACTCAACACCGAGGCGCATGGAACACTGTTACCATCCCGCTGACGCGGTACCTATTAATCTACTTGCAATTTCTTGCTTTCGAACTGCTAGGTTGGCAGGAGACGTCGCACGGATTCGAACTGCCGACCTTTCGATCGACAGCTGGTTTAACCCACTGCGCCACCCCGCTGGCTCATAATGTATAATATAAATACTGTCCAATTTTATGGCCCACTCCAATTCTGACTACAAGTCACCAAGATTTCCATTCCTCCTTCCCAGCCTCTTTCCTCCATTGCCAGTTCCCCAGCTGCTCAATAGAGGGCACCCTTACAGCTGGATGATTCTCTTTCAGCATGATCCACTTCCAATGATCAGAAGCACAGAAACGTGAGGGGAATAAAAAAGGGGGCAACTGCTTTAACTTTGTTTCCCCCCAATTTAGCGAAGGTGATGGTGTGCCTTGACCATTTTAGTGCCTTGTCCGTGTGCAGTGAGATGAAAAAGGTTGAAAATCACAGCACTGGTATGTTGTGAATGGTTCACAGGTCTGCTGCAGAAGTTTGGGGGAGGGTCTTTATTAATAGGGGCATTGGGGGAGATTGAGGGAGAGCAGAACCTGGGTCATTCTTCAGCCAGCTGTTGTTCAGACCCGGTGTGTTACTCCATGTAAGCTTGCATGAATGCATTTTTTTTAATTTCTATATCTTAATACTCATTTTTGAAATGATGAAATATATCCTTAAACTGATGGTGTGCCTTGACAATTGTAACGCATTGTCAGTGTGCCGTGAGATGAAAAAAGGTTGACAATTGCTGAGATGGACTTGGGTCGATCTAGCCAAGGCCTAGGAAGGTCTCTTACATTGCCTCCTCCTGCCCTGTGTTCTAATTTGGACTTCTAGCTTGGACAGCTAACCTGATGCTTGAGTCCCTTCCCCCTAATTTTTCAGCACCATTTTGTAGCGACCCACAGTTTGGGAAGGGCTGCCCTAGCCTGCCTGTCATTAGAATATCTTCCTTGCGAGGGAGTCTAGAGCCAAGGGTTTGCCAAGAAAGTGACGGTGACCTCTGTTTTGGACAAGAGGTCTACCCTGGAAAGGATGTTCACGAGAGCAGTTTCTCAGGATCTTGTACCCTTTACTGAAATACATCTCCGATGGAATATGGGCAGGAGGGTGTGATGGATAGCAGTACCCATGCTTAGCCTGCTGGTTAAGGCAGTGGTTCCCAAAGTGGGAGGCGTGGCTCCCAGGGGAGCCGCGGATACCAGCCAGGGGAGCCGCGGATACCAGCCAGGGGAGCCGCGGATACCAGCCAGGGGAGCCGCTGAGTGCCACGGAATCCTCTTAGAATACCATGCAATGCCAATTGGCAGGCATCAACATAATGTAATGGGGAGCCACGACCAATGGTCAAGAGAGCCGGAGGTCAAAAAAGTTTGGGAAACACTGGGTTAAGGGAACCCACCTTATCCCAGACCTCAAGAGAATAAGCCAGTGTTTCTCAAACTTTTTTGACCTGCGGCTCCCTTGACCATTGGCGACGGCTCCCCATTACACGGTGTTGATGCCTGCTAATTGGCATTGCACTGTTTTCCGAGAGGATTCCATGGCACTTCGCGGCTCCCCTGGCTGGTTTCCACGGCTCCCCTGGCTGGTTTCTGCGGCTCCCAGTTTGGGAAACACTTGACTAAGCCAATGCAAAGCCAGGATGTTAGCCAGGAAGCTGCTCCCCTCCCCCCCCGGAACTCCGCTCAGAAGATGGTGGTGGGCAGGAAACAGCTACAGACAGTTTTTTAAAGAAATGGTTGCAAAGATATTCAACATTCTCTGATTCTTTAAGGCTGAAAATATTTTTAAGTAGTTTTTGTAAAGAATGTGTGGTAGATGTGGCAAATTTCTGTTTTACTGTGTGTATAAGTTCAGCTTCATAGGTGTATGGCAAATTTTGTTTCAATGTGTTTTTAAATTTTTAATTCTATAGGTGTATGGCAATGTGCTATTTAACCTAATAAACTTGACTTGACTTGGTGGTGGGCAGACAGACCCACAGCTGAGTGGGAAGCTTGCTTGGTGGCCCCATCTCACAGAGGCGGTGG
The DNA here is from genome assembly GCA_026170595.1 of Plestiodon gilberti rubricaudatus. Classification (NCBI taxonomy): domain Eukaryota; kingdom Metazoa; phylum Chordata; class Lepidosauria; order Squamata; family Scincidae; genus Plestiodon; species Plestiodon gilberti. The sequence goes on along the minus strand of JANXHW010000010.1, from coordinate 22,475,182 downwards.
TAGCTGGAACCTACCTCCTCTGTATGGCAAAGGCACCTTGTATGTGTGGTTTTTGATGTGACCAAAGGATGGGAAGAAACACAGCGTCTTAATGAATATGAATGTGGTTCTACTCTGTGCTGCCAACTTGGCCTTGAGGGGAGACGATCCACTTGCCCATCATCAGCTATCCCGGCATATTCTTCCTACACACACCAGCTATCTCTGCTTCAAACCCCCCCCCCCCCCAATGACTAGTGGTCAGGGATGTCAGGCTGGAGACCAGCTGGAGCAAACCGCTTGAGACTAATGCCCCCCTGCACCAACCTGCCACTTGAGTCTACTGCTTCACCCAGCCTCATAAGCAGGCAGCCGTTGTGATGCTACAGTTCCTAGGGCTCCTCTAGGAGAGGGAACGACTGTTAAACCAGTTTAAATCTGTGCTTTGTAGACATGCCCAGGACCAAAGGTGCAATGGGCTTCCCCCTTGATCCTGCCTGTTTTACATGTCATTGCAAAGTTGCACTGAAGGAACCTAAGAAGAGCCCTGCTGGATCAGGCCAAAGGCCCATCTAGTCTAGCTTCCTGTATCTCGCAGTGGCCCCACCAGATGCCTCAGGGAGCACACAAGACGACAATATACCTGTATCCTGTCGCCACTCCCTTGCACACACAGAGAAAAACCTACTTCTAAAGCCAGGAGGTTGCTTATATTTTGTAGCCTGTGATGGTCTTTTCCTACATGAATCTATCCAAACCCCTTTTAAAGGCATCTAGGCCCCAGGTGCCATCACCACATCCTGCGGCAAGGAGTTCCACAGATGAATTACACGCTGGGTGAAAAAAATATTTTCTTTTGTCTGTTCTAACTCTCCCTCCACTCAATTTTAGTGCATGTCCCCTCGTTCTGGTGTTGTGCGAGAGGGAGAAGAATTTCCCTCTATCCACTCTCTCCATCCCTCATACGTATCCATATTTGTCTCAATCATGTCCCCCCTCAGTTGCCTTTTTTCTAGACTGAAAAGCCCTAAACGCTGTAGTCTTTCCTCATAAGGGAGGTGCTCCAGCCCACAAATCATTTTAGTCGCTCTTTTCTGCACCTTTCCCAATTCAATTACCGGTATTTCCTTTTTGAGGTATCGATTTGAACAAGGGCATAATGATATTGGCCGTTTTATTTTCAATCCCTTTTTTAATGATCCCGAGCATGGAATTGGCCTTCTTCACAGCTGCTACACACTGGGTCGACACTTTCATCGACCTGTCCACCAGCACCCCAAGATCTCTCTCTTGACCCGTCAGAGACAACTCACAACCCATTAGCGTATATGTGAAATTTTGGTTTCTTGCCCCAATGTGCATCACTTTGCACTTACTTACATTGAAGCGCATCTGCCATTTTGCTGCCCATTCTCCCAGTTTGGAGAGATCCTTCTGGAGCTCCTCACAATCCCTGCTGGTCTTCACCACCCAGAAAAGTTTAGTGTCATCCACAAACCTGGCCACCTCGCTGCTTATCCCAAACTCCAGGTCGTTAACGAACAAGTTGAAAAGCACTAGTCCCAAGACCGATCCTTGGGGCACACTGCTTTTCACCTCTCGCCATTGTGAAAATTGCCCATTGACTCCCACTCACTGTTACCTGGTCTTCAACCAGTTCCTAATCCACAAGAGGACCTGCCCTCTTATTCCCTGACTGTGGAGTTTTCTCAGGAGCCTTTCATGAGGGACCGTGTCAAACGCCTTCTGAAAATCCAGATATATAATATCCACAGGTTTGCTCACATCCACATGCCTGTTGACCTTTTCAAATAATTCTAAAAGTTTTGTGAGGCAAGACTTCCCCTTGCAGAAGCCATGCTGACTCTCCCTCAGCAAAGCTTGGTCTTCTATGTGTTTTAAGATTTTATCTTTGATGAGACTTTCCACCATCTTCCCTGGAACAGATGTTAGGCTGACCGGCCTGTAGTCTCCCGGGTCCCCTCTCCTTCCTTTTTTAAAGATTGGCGTGACATTAGCTATCCTCCAATCCTCTGGCACAGTGGCCGTTTTAAGGGACAAGTTGCATATTTTGGTCAAGAGGTCAGCAACTTCATTCTTGAGTTCCTTCAGAACTCTTGGGTGAATGCCATCCGGACCCAGTGATTTATTGATCTTTAATTTGTCAATTAAGTCTGAAACGTCTTCTCTCTTAACCTCTATTTGACTTAATTCTTTAGTCAGGGGAGGCTGTTCCGGCAGCGGTACTTGCCCGAGTTCTTCTGCCGTGAAGACAGATGCAAAGAACTCATTTAATTTCTCTGCAGTCTCCAAGTCCCCTTTTATCACCCCTTTCTCTCCCTCACCGTCCAGCGGACCAACCGTTTCCCTAGCAGGTTTCCTGCTTCTAACATATTTGAAGAAGCTTTTGTTATTCCCTTTAATGTTGCCTGCCATACGTTCCTCAAAGTCTTTCTTTGAAGGAAGGAAGTCATGGTGGTGCAGTAACCGACCACTTGTGTGTCGTGTAGGGCAGACAAAAAAAGCCCTTTTTGTTGCTCCTGACATCCCTGGCCAGCCTCGGCTCATACTGAGCTTTTAGCGTTCCTGACACTTGCTCGACAGGTCTGTACTCCTTGCTGGTGATCAGTCCCATCTTCCATTTCCTATACACATCTTTTTTCACCTTCAACTCACCACTAACATTCTTGTTCAGCCATACTGGCTTTTTGAGATGTCTCCCCTTTTTCTCATAGGAACTGTGTTTTTGACTGTGCCTGTAGTAGCTGCTTCCTTAGGACTTCCCATCCATCCTGGGCCCCTTTTCCCATTAGTTCATCCACCCTTGGAGTCCTACCTATCTTTTCTCTGTGCATATTAAAACCAGCCTTCCTGAAATTTAGATTTCACTGTGTATTCCCTTTATTTTCCATAAGACTGAGAATTCCAGGAGCTCATGATTCCCCTAAAGTTCCTACTATGACTTCATTGACCAATTCCTCCCTATTGGTTACGATCTGTTCCTTCCTCCACGTTCTGAAAGATGATGAAGTTTATCCTCCAGGCACAACACGAATTTATTGGAGCTCCCATGCTTGGCCGAGTTAATCTCCCAACAGATAATCAGGGCAACGTCCCCCATTACAACTACTTCATGTTTCCTTGTAATGACTGTACATTGTTTCAAGAAAGTATCACCCACATCCTCCCCTTTCTCTTTCTAATCCAGGGAGGAAGAGGAGGAGGGATGAAGGTGGGGCAGGTGGACGAGTGCGCCCCCACCAACTGGCTGCCTGGTGGTCTAGGAATACGTTGTGAGTGCAGGAACTTGTCAGGGCAACCCCCCCCCCCCCAACACTATAGCCATTGTCCATTAAGACTACAATAGCAACCAATCAACTTCAAGGTCTTCATTAAATGTTTTCTTCTCCCACTTATTTCTACTTTGAAACACAGTACGGTATGGTTCATTTAAAGACCTAGCTCATTTTATCCCAAACTTTTGGAGTAGATTGCTATAGTTTTAAAACAAAGTATAAAAACAGGATTTTTTTTTAAATCCCAATTAAATATACTGTATTTCTTCCATTCTAAGACACATGTTTTGTTCCCAATTAAGCATTTCAAAAAATGGGGTGCGTCTTAGAATTGAAGGTCTCCAAAAAGCACCCCCAAATGCTATCTTCTTACTTACTGGGGCTTGGGGGAGCTTCAGGGAGACCTGCGCGACCCTCTGCAGGCCTCCCCGATCTTCAGTTTGGCAAAAAACGGTGATTTTCAGCCATTTCCGGTTTTCGCGAAAAGAAGAAATGCCCAAAAATCGCTGGTTTTCGCGGAACTGAAGATCAGGGAGGCCTGCAGAGGGTTGCACAGGCCTCCCTGAAGCTCCCCCAAGCCCAGGTAACGAAGGAAATGGCACTTTCTGGCGGGGCCAGAAATGCTATGCAAAGGCAGTGCACTCAGTCATCCTCAGCTGCAGGAGACATGCTGGGGAGAGTTGGTGCTGAGCAGATAGATTTAATGAAGGGAGGTGAGTCTTACAATCGATGGATTCTTTTTTTTCCCTGCTGGTGGTACTGAAAGTAAAGGTGCGCCTTAGAATTGATGGCGCCTTAGGCTCGAAGAAATACGGTAAAAGGCATGTTAGAATGCCAGTCTCTGCATGTATATTCAGAAGTAAGTCCTACTATGTTCAATAGGATTTACTCCCAGATAAATTCACAGAAGACTGTAGCCTTGACATATAATCTCTCAGGTGGCTCTTGTGAAAGATGATGGCCTTGACACTAATTTATGCCCCTAGGCAAGTTTCTCAGTTGACCTCCTGTTGAGCCTGATGTTTCTGTTTGGCCAAGGTCGTTTGGAAATGGTGTCAAAGGCAGCACCTAGGTGCTGTTGCTATAGGAGAAGGTCTGGAGTACCGCTCTCCCTTCCACTAGGTTACCCTCATCAACAGCTCACCCCTGGATTGTCTTGGTTCGGAGCACATGCAGCCCTGATCGTGCCTTGGGTGATGTTGCTATGATGTATACCTCCAAGCACACTGCCGCATAAATGTTTGTTAGAAGAGCAGACAGACAAACCCAGAGAGGTGCATTTCTCTCCCTCTTCCCCCCCCCCTAAATTAAGGAGGAAATGACTACAGTACAATGACCATATTCTTGAATCAGAAGGTGAGAGAGCCTTAGTGGTACGGACAAACATTTTCTTTATTTAAGCTACACATGAATTTTCCATTAGTCAGAGAAAGAAATTGGCAGTGTCTAACTAGATCACAGAAACCTCACTGATTGGTAATAGAAAGGCTTAGAAAGACCTGGCGCTTTTAGAGAGTTTGTTTTTTTAATATCTTTAGTTTTTCCTCTTTTGTTATTTTTTTAAGTATTTCAGTTGAAATCGGTGCAACTGGCTTTCTCCAGCAAAGGTACCTCTTAAAAGTGAAACTGTGAAGACATCTGAGATTGCTGATCAAAGTAGAAATGACAAAGGGGTTGCTCATGAAAACAGTGGCCTTTTAAATAATGTAAACACTACATTCAATTTTGTTTTTATTTTTTATTTTTTTGTCTTTTTGCGGTTTTTTTATGTATTTTTAAAACTTTTTTGGGCGGGTTTCTGGTGGTTGTGTTTTTTTTTCTTGTTTTTTGCCTTTTTTCCTTATTTCTTTTTGCAGCACAAACATCCCCACATGAGACAGAGAGAGAGAGAGAGATAGAAACACCATTCACCAAAAAGGAAGGATTCGAAAGTGAGAGGCGGCGGGAGTGGGTGGGTGGAAGCAGCACAAAGAGGAAGCGTCACAGGGCAGCGTGGAAAATAATAATAAAAAACCGGGAACAGAACGAACAAACAAAAAATGCCCTCCCAACCCAAACTAACCCGCTGAAAAAAATAGAAAGAAAATGAGATGGAGAAACAGAGAAAGGTAAGAAAGGAGGGAACACGTGGTACACAGTGTGTCCTTTTAGAGCAGAAAAGTCAAAACAAGGGAATTTAGGGAATTTCAGCCGCTTGGGCCAGTGACAGCTGTGCTTATTGTCATTTTATTTATTTAGTTTTAAATACAAATCCAGAGAGTGAAGAGACAATTCAGAACAATGAATTGTTATCAAACGAAAAGGAAAAGTGCATCCCTTTCTGGTGGCCCACTCTGAAGGCAGCTTTGTGGGGTTGTTGTGTCTTGCACCACAAAGAGGCTCTTGGGAGGAAGAATTTTCCTGGGTGCCCATCTGGAATGGGCAACGAGTCATGCAGTAGTGACAAAAAATATGAACGTTACCACGGATGTTTCTCACTGATATTACTGGCTTTTTTTTTTTTTTTTTTGGTTTCCCCTACCTAGACAGACTGCCCGTGATTCCTCCCTTTTGGGAGGGTGGGATGTACGGGCAATGGAAGAAATTTTGCCTCTTCTCTCCCAACCCCCATGGACAAAAAAACAGCACCTGTATAGGGGAGGGGGAAACTGGGAGGCAAGCCTGAAGGTCCCATTTAACTCGTGTGTCCTTGGCTGTTATTCCCCACGGATGGAACTGGTCTGGGACCCTGGATAATAAAGGCAGGCAATTCCGAGACTCTATGGACTAATTCCAGAGAGTTAACAACCCTCTTTGGAGGGCCTTCATTTAAACTGCCTTTTCCACTCTAAACTGTAGATGGCATTTTATATCCTTCCAGACTAGAGTCCTCTGCAGGGATCAAGGTGTCACCTAGCTATTGCCAGCTTGCCATCAAACCCAACTGAACTGCGGAAAGCCTCTCTTGGAATGGTGTGTGTGTGTGTGTGTGTGTGTGTGTGTGTGTGTGTGTGTGTGTTTAAAATAAAGCAGGTTGGAGTTTTTTCCGGTTCTTTTCTTATTTATGATGCACGTGGGGGGGGGGAATGGGGGGGACTCCCTTTATTTCTCTCTCTTTTCTTCCAATTTTAATCTCTCTTGTGTGTGTTTCAGTTCTCAGCATAATAATACCAGGCTTGACAGCACCCTATGGAACCTCACAGCTATCATTCCAATAATCCAGGACATCGCATGTCGCAGGAGGAAGAAAGGCTGGGTCTTTATACAAAGATGCAATTATGATGTTACTATGAAAAGAGGGTGTCGGCAGAAAAGGTGAGCTGGCTAAAGAGACGACGTGAAAAGGAGGTATGGGGCAGGGCCTGTAAGGGGTGGGGGAATCTAGGTTAGTAAAGAGAGGGAAAGCCAAATAAAACTGTGTTTTTTAATTGAGTTATAATGTTATGGTTAAGGGGGGGGGCATTCTCCATGCCAGGTTGCTGAAATGTACACTGAAAATTCACGGACAAGTGTCATCTCCTCCTGGCCTCAAGAGGGCGCTGTTTAGGGGTAACTTTCGAGCTGCAAAGAGGAGACCCCCCCACTCTTACTTGCTGTCTCCCATGCGGCTTAAAGATAACATGAACACAGGCATGCCCATTTCCGGCACACAAGCTTAGGGAGAATTAACATTCGGCAAGCCAAGGGCTCTTTTCTTTTTTTTAACATATAAATAAGGATACTATCCTTTTCTCTCTTTATTGGACAAAAAAAAAGGGGGGGGGGAGATTTCCTGCAATATTTTCTTTTCAACAATGGCCTCTGTGTGTGTGTGTGTGTGTGTGTGTGTGTGTGTGTGTGTGTGTGTGTGATGGGTTTTTAACCACACAAGAGCTGAACGGAACCGAGAAACCCTGAAAGCCCAGCCTCCGTGGCCAAGGATGCAGAGATATGATGAAACGCTCCCACAAATGGTGGTACCTTGATAAAACAAAAAATCTATAGGAACCAGGAAAAAAGCAGATTTTTTTCCCCTACCCTATCCCCTAAAGCACAAAGGAGTCTTAAAAAAATAACGCTACCACTTTTTCTGTTTTCTTTGTTTGTTTTTTTAGAAAGTTGATTCCTTTAAAACTCACAGGATATCCGTATGCTTCAAATATATGGGTAGACCATTTAGAAAAATTCAGGGGTAGGTGGGTGGGTGAGTGGGTGGATGTCTTTTTTCTTGGCATTTTCCAAAAAAACTGACATTTCAATGGAATTATTTGCTCTTTAAAGTTACTTTAAAGTTACTTTAGCCAGAAGGAAAGGGCTGAAATCTTGTCAGGGACATTAGTTCTGTCTAGAGCTCTTTTGAGGTGAATGAGAAGGTAAAAATAAAAAGATGTGTTTGTTTAAGTATATCTATATATCATTTTTCATTATGCCTTTTTATTGACCAACTTCCATGATTTATTTATTATTATTATTATTTGTGTGTGTGTGTGTGTGTGTGTGTTTTTTATGTGAGTGAATGAGTGTGTGTGTATGTGTGAGAGAGAGAGACTCGTATTTTATTTTGCCTTTGTTGTTGTCATAGTTTTCAAATATTTTATTTTCCTCTCGCTGTGATTGTTTCCAAATCAGTTGCTTTTGCTATACAGGATGGGAAGGAGAAAGGGGGAGGGGTGGGGGGTCAGTATAAGCCGCAGCCTCGGAGGTTGTTGGCAATGATGATGTCGGTGACGGCGTCGAATACAACCTGGATGTTGCCCGTGTCTGTAGCACAAGTCATGTGACAGTAAATCTCCTTGTTCGGTGAGCGATTTTTGCTTTCAAATTGTGCTTGAATATAGGCTGCAGCATCTTCATACGTATTGGGACCTGTAGGCGGGGAGAAAATGGGAGGGGGCAGGCAGGAGGGTGGGAGGACACAGAATTGTTCCAATCAGTGGCTGTTGTTTGTTCTTCTCTTTAAAAAAAAAATGAAGATGGCAGACTTGGGGGTCCCCAATCTCAAAATACTGGTGGGCTCTGAGGACGTGGATGGGCCCAGGCACTATGAAGTCAGCCTGCCCCCTCCACAGTCGTCCTGCAACTCCGCTGCCTCAGCTCAGCCAGGAAGAGGAAGAAGCATGGGCAGCGGAGAGAGAGAAAGAGACACTCTGCCCTCCACTCTCTTCTGCTCTCCACACTTCTCACGGTAGCCAGGCCGGCGGCCGGCCGAGCAGAAGCGAGGTGCTGGAGGGAAAAGGAGGAGATAATGGCAGCAGGTGGGCGGACAAGAGGGCGCCACCAGGCAGCCCTGTGGATGCGCTTGCACCAAGTGGCGCCATGCTGGAGATGCCTAGATTAGGCCATTAGTTGCCTTATCGTATTTTGTTATGCATTTATACAACACCAAGGTACTACAGTCAGACCTCTCTATCTGCGGATCCGTCTCAACGCGATACGGGGGTCACTTTAAAAATGCTTTAAAAAAGAGGGGGGGAAAGGTTAAAAATACCATTCCTTACCTTTTCGCTGGCAAATTGCTCTGTTTGCAGGTCTGTAGACAGTGAAATTGCGCTCCTACAGCCTCTTTCAGGTTGCTCGACATCCCCCCTCCCTTCCCCAGGCTTGCCCCAACGCATTGCCCCAAGGCGACCTTGGGGAAGGGAGGGGGGTATCTCACGACCCAGAAGAGGCTGTCGGAGCACGATTTCACAGTCTGCAGACAGTGCAATTTCATGCAAACATAGCTATTTTTAACCTTTCCTCTCCCCTTTTAAATGCATTTTAAAGTGACCCCCATATCCGCGAAAAGGGGGTTCCACTTAACGCAGATTTCAGTATCCGCAGGGGTTCCAGGAATGAAAGCCAGAGGAAGCCCCTTTACGGAGGGCAGGAGGCTGCAGGGCTGCCCTTCCCCAGCACCACCTACTCTGAGGGATGTGGGCACCCAGAGGTCATTCCTCTCCTTTCTTGACCTGGATGGCTGGGAAAGGAGAAGAGAGGACTCCTGAGGGTCGCATCCTGCCGGCTTTGAGGGACATAAGTGCCCAGGGACTGCTCCCCTCTTCTTTCCCAATTCAGATGCCAGGAAAGGAAAGGGGGTCAATTTCTGGAGGCTCCTGCAACATCCAGGTGGCACTGAGGGAGGGGCGTCCAGACCACCCTGGGTGCGCATGCATTTATGCGAGCCATGGGGAGCCTAGCACAGGGATTTGCTTGAAGGCTCCCAGAACCTGATGCCACCACTCTGTGTGTGCGCATGCATGCGTGTGTGCGCACGCACTAAGTCTACACATGAGCTAAGGCAGTGTTTCCCAAACTTTTTTGACCTGCGGCTCCCTTGACTATTGGCGACCACTGGCTACGGCTCCCTCTCGGAAAACATAGGTAATGACATTAGGTTGATGCCTGCCAATTGGCATGGCGCTGTTTTCCGAGAGGATTCCGTGGCATTCTGCGGCTCCCCTGGATGGTTTCCATGGCTCCCCTGGGAGCCACGCCTCCCAGTTTGGGAACCACTGAGCTAAGGGAATAAGAAGAAGATAGGACTGCCTGTGCCCTAAACACTGAAGCTTCACTTCACCATTGTGACCAAGAGTCATCTCTGCTTCCGTGACTTTGTCTTAACCCCCTTCCAAAAGCATCTAAGCTAGTAGCCATCACCACGCCTTGTGAGGGCGAGTTCCACAGAACCTGTGTCAACTTGTGTCTTCCGATAACCCTGAGTTCTAGTGTTATGGGAGAGGGAGAAAAACGTCTCTTTCGTTTAATAAGTCTCAACCATGTCTGTCTGGCCCTTGAGCTGCCTGTCTTTTAAGAGAAACGGCCCCAAATGTTCTACCATTCGACAAGCAAAGGCTACAACACATGTTCTGCATAATACAAAGAGTGAGATGACAGAGTCCCCCTCCACTGCCCCACTCACAGGTGGTGAAGTGGGGGGGCATTTCAGGGGTGGAGGGGTCATATTTGGGGTGGGGGATGGGGATCAAACTCATCAGGGCCAGAATCATGTTCCTTCCAGCAGCTCCTGGGCTGTGGCTGATGTTTGGAACCACATTTCCCAGCAGTCGCGTCGCTAGGACGCGCGTCACCCCAGAGCGGGGGCACACGTCACCTTTAAGGGAGAGGCTCCGCCCCCGTGCGTGATGTCACGCGCAGGAGCAGAGCACCCTCCCCGCTCCATTTTCGGCTCATTTTGGAGCCAAACGGAGGCAAAGGCGGGCGGGAGGGCCCAACTTAAACATCAAAACTGTAAGTACGGGGGGGGGGCGTGACACCCTTGTGCGCGCGTCGCCCCCGGGCGGCCCGCCCCCACGCTTCCCTCCGTCGACGGCCATGTTTCCCAGGGTCTTTAGCACTTGGGAAGCTGACCGCTGCAGCACCCAAAGCGACAAGACAAGAGACGTAACTGAGAACTATATCCCTCTATTGCCACCAGGAAAATGGTACGGGAAGGGGCGGAAAAGCAGGATTCCGGGCTCACAGTGTGGGAGGGGCCTATTGCACGTGTGCCAAAGTCACAGAGCTAGGCTTACCAGATCTCCAACCGGGACAGAGTGCTAGACCTTTAGGAGAAGGAATGTGGGCAGGTGTAGCTTGTTAAACCTTAGAGCACTATCCTAGGCATGTCTACTCAGAAGCAAGCCCCACTAAACACAATCCACCAGCAACCTTCCACCATGAGGGCCTCTGTGTTCTTAAGAGCTGTGTAGAAGACAGACTCTTAGCAGCCTGCAAGTGCTGATGGTGCTGCTAAAGCAGCTGCACCTGCTGAAATGGCCTCACCTAGACAACCATTTAAGGTCCAAGAGTGTTCATGTTGAAAGGTTGGCCACCCGATATACAGTATGCATTTTGTATGTATGGGACTGTTTGGGGTTTGCTTGTTTTTTGCAATGGGACAACCCACCAAAAAGCTGCATTTGAGAATTTATTTCTGACTGACCCTTCCTTCTCAGTGGCTCCAATTTCTGAACATTCTCTGACATCACAGCAGCTGAGCACTTTGGTTGGGGCAGATGATGGTAGGCAAGCAGCCAAGTGTGTCTTCTGTTCTCTAGGGACGATACCTCTCAAGCAGTGCTGGGATAGAAGTCTGGGAGCCTTACGCTTAACCACATTCTTGAGCCTCAGCATTCTCTGCCATGTCCACTGGTCTTAGGTTGCCTCGCCTTGGGTCCTTGAGCAATCAAGGTGGAGCCATCACATACCTGTGTATTCAGGGAAGCAGATGGTCAGAGGAGATTTCTTGATCTTCTCACCGAACAGGTCTTTCTTGTTGAGGAAGAGGATGATGGAGGTATCGATGAAGAATTTGTTGTTACAGATGGAGTCGAACAGCATTAGAGATTCATGCATACGGTTCTATGGCAGGGCACATATCAGAAAAGGAAAAGGAAGAGACAGACAAAGAAGGAGGGAGGGAGGGAGAGAAAGAGAGAGAAACAGAAGAGTTAGGCTTAAGGAAAGAGAATTGTTACCAACCAGCACTCAAGAGATGGTTACAAGAGCCACATTTGCAAACTCAGAGCAGTTACAGATCACGAGGCAGTGAAGACAAGAAAGTGGGTGGTTATGTTTCTATCAGCACCGAGCAGGCCATCTTGCCTGGGACAGAATTCTACCAAGGCTTTCCTGAAAAAGAGTCATTGGGATTTTAGTGTTCAAAAGCAACAGCGGCATTATGTCTTTCATAAGGTTCCAAGTTGAAACGGCACAAAATCACGGACAAGCTTTGGAGTTCACCCGGAATTCATTGCAGATTGGGTGTTAGCCCAAACAAACAAACAAAAAACACGAAATGAAAACAAAATAAAAAGAGGGAAAGGGGAAGAAAATGGTATCAATCTACAATTTGGGATAGTCTTAAAATGGAGCATAGGAGATGTTGGGCAGAAGAGGGCTGCATGCAAAATCGATTGCACCAAAGGGTATTGGGACAAGGAAGCGATGGTTACTCTCTCTTTGAAATGGCCAACAGGTGTCTGGATCTGTCTCCAGAGCTAAGTGGAACACACAAGTCTCTTGAAACCTGAAGAGACGTAGCCCAAATTGTGCGTGGTTATTCTAAATCAATGTGAGGCTTTTCTGCCTCCTTAGTTCCTCCATTCTGCAGAGGACCTTTGCTCCTTTTTCCTCCTCCAGCGCCCCCAGCTTTTTATGAGATGCATGTCCAAGGCTTAACACCAAGCTTATCAACATCCGCACACATACCACAAAGTTTGCAATCCAAATAACTCAAATGAAGTTTGCAATGCACAATTGTCAGCTGGAAGAATCTGTGAACTTCTGTTGCACCAGTTTACTTTCCTCCCCAACCAACTTAACCTTCTCAAAGGTTTCCCCCCTAGTCAAAACTTATGGTCCTTGCCTCTCAGAAGTTAGAATGCTTGTGATCATTCCGTGCCATTGCAGCAGCTTTTAAAAAAGTTTTTTTTCTGTTGGAATTGATGGGATTTTTTTTCTGTTCTACTGCTTTGCTTTGGGTGCTTGTTATTGCCTACTGTTTTTTTTATTGCTCTTGTAATGCTATTTCCTACTGTGACTTTTGCCCTTGAATGAGACAAAAGCTGGTTATACGTTTACTAAAGAAATAAGATGGTCAAAGTACTGGCTCGGAGCCAATTGCAGGGGTCGGGTTGTCGTGAAGCAAAGAACGGCAAGAATAGGACAGCTAGATGGATCAGTGGATGATACCTGTGGCGACTTGCTAGTCCCTGTCCCTCCTACTAGCAACCTATAATCTAAGTATATGGTGAATGGGACTCCTTCACCCTTATAAATAACCCATGTGAGTGCTGGTTCGGATGAGTCAGTTTGGAGAGCTCCGCCATTTTGATCTCTGTAACCTGTACAGCTCTGAATGTGCAGAGTACAGGTGGGCCCCCATATCCACGGATTCGCTATCCACGGTTTCAGTTATCCGCGGATTGCGGGGACCCCCCCCCAGGCTTTTACTTTTTTCCCAGTAAGCTTCGTTTCTTCCTTAAAGAAACAGGAGAAGCAGCCACAGGCTGCTTATTACAGGCAAGTAGAACGAGACTAAGTCTTAGAGAGGCTCTGCAAGGTTAACAGAAACCTTGCAGAGCCTCTCTAGGACTTAGTCTCGTTCTACTTGCCTGCAATGGAGGCTGCTTCTCTGTTTGTTTTAAGGAAGAAACAACGCTTGCTGAAAGAAAAATAAGAGCTGGGGGGGGGCAAGCATGCCTGTCTGCAGGGGAGGCAGGGTGGGGGGGCCCTCAGGAAACCATGGAGGGTGTGTTCGCTCTTATCCACGGTTTCCAGTATCCACGGACGGGCCTGGAACATATCCCCAGCAGATATGGGGGCCCACCTGTACTCTAGTTGAACAAAGGGTCAGGAAGGAAAGCAACCGCACCCAGCCCCCCCCCCCCACACACTGGTCATGTCTGCCCACCTGATCTTGGATGAAGGAAGATGGTCCAGGGGCTTACTAGGGTTTCCTGCCTGTGAACAGCCAATCTGAACAGTAGCTTCTTGATTCTTCCACACACACACACGCACATGCACACAAGGAGCTGGCTAGTGTGAACTGAAAAATGCGCGCCTTTTTTTTTTTTTACAAGGTACATAGTTAGGCCCTGAAGTGTGCCTTTTTACACAGCTAGCAGAGGTAAAAGACAACTGGATAGGCCCAAATACAACTTGGAATCCGGCAAGAGTCTCAAAGGGTTCTACAGTACTCCCCCCCCCCCATATCCGCTGGGGATATGTTCCAGTGGATACTTGAAACTGTGGATAGGAGCGAACACCCCTTCCATGGTTTCCTGAGGGGCCCTCGCCCTGCCTCCCCTGCGGGCAGGCGTGTGCCCTCCCCCAGCTCTTATTTTTCTTTCAGCAAGCTTTATTTCTTCCTTAAAACAAACAGAGAGAGAAGCAGCCTTCATTGCAGGCAAGTAGAACGAGACTAACCCTAGAGAGGCTCTTCTATTAACCTTGCAGAACCTCTCTAGGACTTAGTCTCATTCTACTTGCCTGCAATAAGCAGCCAGAGGCTGCTTCTCCTGTTTGTTTAAGGAAAAAAAAAACACGAAGCTTACTGGGAAAAAAGTAAAAGCCTGGGGGGGGGGTCCCCGTGATCCATGGATAACTGAAACCGTGGATAGCGAATCCGTGGATATGGGGGCCCACCTGTATTTATTTTGGGTTTAAGACTGTACAGAAATTTTAAAACAAAATTAAACAAAACACAGGGAAGCTACTGAAATAGTCAAACACAAACAACGTCAACAGAAAAGAAGAAACATTAAATACAAACAGAATATGGCTCCCCATACTACAAATAAACGTCTACTCAAAATAAAAAACAGCCCTAACTACTGGAAAAGCTACAGTACAAACCACAGAGACAGTTCTTGTATAAATATTAAAAACTGCAACTCAATTAGCCTGCATTCCTTCATTAACGGGTCTCCCCTGGGCCTTTTAAGAACGGATGCTCCACTTCCAAATGGAAACCACCTATTCTACTGAAGATACCCTACACTGTGAGGGTGAATTGTTGAGATTTTAATTTTGTTTTAAATTTCTGTACAGTCTTAAACCCGAACGAAACGCAACTATGCATTTGCAACGATGGCCTGTGAATCTCTGAGCCAAAGACTGCATGAGTCTGTCTATTCCAGGCCTTTGCAAACATCACTTTTCCGAGGACTGCTGTCACCAGCGGGTGGGGTGCCCTATGGGTGTCCCTGCAGCAAGAGAGAGTCAGGGTAGGCAGAGCAGTGGTCTACAGGCCAGTATCAATGACGTCAAGTGCCACTTGCCATACTGTGAAGTACCACCAATGGCCATTGTCCATGAGCTGAGTCCTGGCATGCATATGCTGAAACAAGAGAGGTTAACTGCAGATTCTGCTTTATTTACCCCACCCGGGGAGTCGCGTTGTCAATCAAAGGATAGAACATCCAATCAAAGGATGGAACATCACACCTGTGTGGCTACCATTGCATTAGGGGCTACATGTAGACAAATATGGGGGTCTTTGTCACGCTTGCTAATAATTCCATGACTTCCTCGACGATGTCCTGGAAGAGGAAGACAATGAAATAGTTCACACTCTAGAAAAGAGCTGGCACTTTATTAACATTTGGTAACTAATAAATACATTACTGACAGCCAATAAATTATTACAATAAGAATTAAAAGATCTGTTAAACCAATGGACAGTCATTCACACCCCATACAAAATGACAGTTAATACAGATTGATCAATCACACATGCTAATGAGAAAATATGATTCTGCAACTAACGGGCAAAGAAAATGGAGGATTTAGCAAGTTTCAGTGGTCCATCAAATTTGTGTGTGTGTGTGCGGCGCACGCAGAGTTAATCTGGGAAAAGGAAGTGGCAGAAAGGATGGGAGGCCAATGATGAGAGAGAACAAGGACTGATGGCCTCTGCCGTATCCTATCCTATCCCCCCTCCCAGGCTACATGGGGCCCCTGCCAGCGACTTAGCTGGTGCAGATCTGAGTAGCCCTATTGAGCAGGCTGGGGCTTGACAAATGTCCTCTTACTCCGAGGAGACCTCCAGCCTGCTCAATCCCAGTGCTGGATACAACATGTGTCTGGCACAGACACTGCGATTGGGCTGTTAGTCCTGTGAAGAGAAGTGGGAGGAGAGTGGAGCACGTGGAGCAGCTGCTCCAGGCACAGGCGGACCTACCGGTCTCGGTCTCTGGCGCGTTGCTCGTCCTTTTTCCGGCCCTCCCGCCCTCCCTGGAGCCCGTACGGCTCTGAAATAGGTAGGAAACCAGCGAGGGGTCGGGGTTGGTGATGCGCTGGGCATGTCACGTCACCTAGGCCCCGCCCCCTTCCTCCGGGCGCCGGGAGGTCTGGTTACGCCTCTGCCTGTGAAGGAGACTGGGGAGGATAAAAACAGAGGAATAAATACTATTTCAATTAGTGTTCAAGCCAAAGGCTCTATTTTATGATTCCGGATATTTTTCTGCAGTCCTGTAAAACTGCAACCAAATTCTACAGGGAAGGAAAGAGTTCTAAGGGGCAAAAGTGTTCCTTATAGAAAAAAATTGTCTCTTTAAATGGAAACCAATTAAGGCAAATCTAGCTGCTTTGGCAAGAGTTCGAAAGCACTCGAAGCAGGTTCTTCAGGGTTATAGACTTGCTTCCACATGGCAGAGACCTCAGGAGCCGCTGCCTGAGTGAAGCCCTTGCCAGGTGCAGATCGTGGGTGAACACCCTGGTTCAACCAAGGAGATCTGTGTGCCGATACTGGCTTGTGCAGACCCAGACTGTGTGGATTCACACGCACATCTCGGCACGCGTTGCAACACTCAGTTCTGGGCCACATCAAAGTGACTCGGCACATCATTTTTGTGGATGGGGATGTGCTATTGGTGCACCAGAACCAATGAGAAGCTGCCCAGGTGCCAATCTGCCTCAGTGCCAGAGACCATGTGCTGAATGCTGCCCCCTTCTGGCACACCAGAGGCTGCCTCTGTTGCTGCTCCTCCCACTTGAGATTTGAAGAGAAAGTGTGGAGGGGCGGATAGAGGTGGACTGTACTGGCGGAGGTGCTCTAGTCCGCCCATCTCCTCCAGATTTCTTCATCTGCTCCATTCCCCTCTTCTTTTCTGTACGTCCCACAGAAATATAGGTGGGCCCCCATATCCACAGATCCGCTATCCACGGTTTCAGTTATCCACGGATTGCGGGATCCCCCCCCCCCGGCTTTTACTTTTTTCCCAGTAAGCTTCGTTTCTTCCTTAAACAAACAGGAGAAGCAGCCAGAGGCTGCTTATTACAGGCAAGTAGAACGAGACTAAGTCCTAGAGAGGCTCTGCAAGGTTAACAGAAACCTTGCAGAGCCTCTCTAGGACTTAGTCTCGTTCTACTTGCCTGCAATGGAGGCTGCTTCTCTGTTTGTTTTAAGGAAGAAAGAAAAATAAGAGCTATGGGGAGGCAGGGCAGGAGACCCTCAGGATACCATGGAGGGGGGTTCACTCCTATCCACGGTTTCAAGTATCCACGGAGGGGTCTGGAACATATCCCCAGCGGATATGGGGGGAGTACTGTAGCTTCTTGGGATAGGAAGAGGCTAAAAGACCATCCAAACCAAACCCATTTCAAAAACGAATTTCTTCCATCATTGTCCTTACCTCCACCTATGCTGCATGTAACCCGTCTGCAAATAACATTTAGTGCCGGGACTGGCCCATCCACGAGGCAGTTGCCACAGGTGGTGAATTAGTGGGGTAGTCCCTACCTCCCACCAACTTCCACTGCTGCTCCTGCCCTGATACTCTAGCTCACCACTTCCCTCTCCTTTCCTCCACACTTCCTCTTCTGTGTCAGCTCTAGCCCACCAGTCTCCTTTCCTCTCCTCCACATTTCCTCATCCACTCCAAACCTCTGCAAGGTTTCTGTTAACCTTGCAGAGCCTCTCTAGTACTTAGTCTCGTTCTACTTGCCTGTAATAAGCAGCCAGAGGCTGCTTCTCCTGTTTCTTTAAGGAAGAAACAAAGCTTACTGGGAAAAAAAGTAAAAGCCGGGGGGGGGGGGGGATCCCGCAATCCGTGGATAACTGAAACCGTGGATAGCGAATCAGTGGATATGGGGGCCCACCTGTACTTGCTTGGCTGACGTCTGAGGAGCTTCTAGGGGTGGGTCCAGGCCAGAAAAGGTGGATAGGATCTGGCACGCGTGGTTGCTGTTGAAATCTACCCGCCCCTGAACCACCGCCGGCCCGATCTCCGCCCTGATGTGCCCCGATCCGCCTCCACCGCCAAATTACTGGTGACAGCAGAGGTTCTGCAGTGTCTGCTGCTGGCCCCGGGGCTTACCAGCAATTCTTCCAGAGCACGTAAAAAGTATAGAAAGCAGGAACAGAAATCAGCTTCCTAAGAACTTCAGCTTTTTAAAAAAGCCCCTAGGACTGCTCCGATATGCTTGCAAGTGTGTGGGGGCAATCCCTGGAGAACTCTCTGAAGCCAGAAATCTAGCTAAATATGATTTTTGGTGGTGCTCCCCATAATTCTGGTAAGACAAGACTTAATTATGCCAAAGACTTTCAAAAGATTCAAAATATGCCATTAGGAAAAAATAATAAATCAAATTTGCAGAATCTAGCTTTTTGTTGGCACAGACTTTGCATTGACTGAGTGCAGAATTTTAACATGCATATGGAGATTGCATTACCACACCTCAAAAAGGATATAGTTGAATTGGAAAAGGTGCAGAAAAGAGCGACCAGAATGATTCGTGGGCTGGAACACCTCCCTTATGAGGAAAGGTTACAGCGTTTGGGGCTTTTCAGTCTAGAAAAAAGGCGCCTGAGGGGGGACATGATTGAGACGTATAAAATTATGCATGAGATGGAGAGAGTGGATAGAGGGAAATTCTTCTCCCTCTCGCACAACACTAGAACTAGGGGAACTCGCACAACACTAGAACTAGGGGACATACACTAAAATTGAGTGGAGGGAGAGTTAGAACCGACAAAAGAAAATATTTCTTTACCCAGCGTGTAATTCATCTGTGGAACTCCTTGCCACAGGATGTGGTGATGGCACCTGGCCTGGATGCCTTTAAAAAGGGGATTGAACATATTCATGGAGAAAAGTCCATCACAGTTTACAAGCCATAAGCAACCTCCTGGTTTTAGAAGTAGGTTTTCTCTGTGCCAGGTGCAGGGGAGTGGCAGCAGGAAACAGGTTATCTTGTTATCTTGTGTGCTCCCTGAGGCATCTGGTGGGGCCACTGTGTGATACAGGAAGCTGGACTAGATGGGCCTTTAGCCTGATCCAGCAGGGCTCTTCTTATGTTCTTATAATTATATGGGAATCGCAAGATATTTCATGGCTGGAGAAAGCTGAAAGGAGTCCACTGGCTCTTTCTGAACATGACACTCATTTGGGAAATTATTTTGATGTTGAATGTTGATTTATTGCTACGGTGAAAAAAGAATACAAAAGGTCTGCCGGGGGGGAGGAAGAAATGAAAACAATGGATTGAGCTTATCTGTCCCTGAGGATGATAATTATAAAATGAGGAGTCTGGGTTGATGTTTTGGCACTACTGTGAGAACATGGAAATCCGCCTGGCGTTTAGCTGTGGCACGGTATGTATAGCAAGGATAAACAGTGTGTTGCTTCTTCCAAAATTAGCATGGATTAGGATTCTCCATTACTGCCCTCTGAAAAAATTGGGCAAAATACAGCCTATGAACTTCAGCTCTTTAAATCAGGAAGATGAGAAGTGCCTGTGTGTTAAAAGAGCGTTGTCAGGAATTTTCTGTTGCGTTGCATGCACATTTCGGTGTGATGATCGCCAGGCTTGGCATGTTAGAATGTTTAAATTCATGTTCTTATGGCCCAATCCTATGGGCTACAGGGCCGGGTGTCGCAAACATGCTGTAAGGAAGGGTGATGACCTGCGCGTACCGGAACAGGTAACGCCGCTCTGAGTTGTATATTCAGCCTGGAGAAGATAAGTCAGGGGAAATATGATAGCCAACTTCAAGTATCTGAAGGGCTGCTACGCACGGGAAGACTTGCTTTCTGTGGTTCCAAGGGCAGGACTAGAACCTATGGCTCTAGGGGAGTAGATTTAGGCTAGACATGAGGAAGAAATTCCTAGCTGTAAGTGCTGTCCAGTATTGGAACAGTCTGCCTCGTGCAGTTGTGAGGTTTTCCTCCAACCTCCATTGGAGGTTTTCAAGCAAATTCTGGACCTGTCAGGGATGCATTCAAGGATGCTATGGCAGCTGCCTGCACTGAGCAGGGGGCTGGACTAGATGACCTTCAAGGTCCCTTCCAACTCTAGCAGTCTATGAGTATAACAAAGGGGGGGGCTGATTCTTCAATATAATAGAGAAGGGAGGAGTCTAAGGCAGAGGGGAGATTTGAACTGGAGAATTCCTGGTTCACAGCTGAACTCCTGACCACGACACTACCATGCACTGATGCCCACTGATTCCTCCTTTCACACAATTCATCTCAACCTTCCTCTTTTTCTCCAGGACTATCAAACTTTTATTTCCCATACTTGCTCCAACCCATCATCTGTCCCTTAGGGTCTTCCTACACCATCTTGGTTTTGTGCAATAAATGCATATTTGTAAGTCCTTAGATTTTCACAACCAGTACAAATCATAGAATTAAAAACAACATTTTCAGGGTCCACTGGTCGTTTACTAAAAGACTAAATCCTGTCTTGCAGTAAGAAGGTTAGAGAGCACCTATGCTCAATTTTCCATGATCGTAATGTGCGGTAGGTCTTGAACTGGTGCACAGTTTCCTCCTTTTACACAATTATGGACCATAGAGGTCCATAATGTAAGTCCTTAGATTTTCACGACCAGTACAAATCATAGAATTAAAAATGTTTTCAGGGTCCACTGGTCGTTTATTAAAAGAAGGATTTAGCCTGTTCTTCTTTTAATAAACGACCAGTGGACCCTGAAAATGTTGTTTTTAATTAAATGCATATTTGCTTTGCATTTGTTGCACTTAATCCTCACATCTTAATTCAAGGCTGCACTCCTACTGGAGGAATACCACATTTCCTAAGCATGATACCTGAGAAAACAAGTCAGTTTCCAAAGCTTCTATTCCCTAAAGCAATGCCCATGCAGAAGCAACTTATTTTCTGTATGGGGTGAACGACATCCAACTTCCCCCTCCCCAATTTTCAGCCAGAATATGACAATACAGACATCCCCCCCCCCTATCCATGGCTATCCATCAAATTCCAGGACCCACTGCGGGTACCCAAAACCACGGATAATAGCAAACCCTATTTTAAAAAAGGGAAAAAGTCATTTTTAATTTACCTTGCAGCAGCAGAGAGCTGCAGAATGGCGCAGAGGGCTTCAGAATGCAAGGCATTCTGGGGCGCCACGAGTAATTGGCTAGTGTGATTTACTAGCTCTAAAATGGCCGGGGAGAGCTGCAGAGAGCTTCAGAATGTTGAATTTCAGAATTTGCCCTCCAGATGTTTTGATAGTTCATGTTCAAATTTTTGTTAGGTCACATTTGCCTTTAATGCCCCACTTCCTTTATCCCTAGACGTGAGACTAGGGTCTCGACTCCTATGTATTCTCCTCTCTGATTCTCCCTTATTTTCTCACCTTCCCTTTCCCCCCTCATCATTCTAATCCTGCACTTGGCTTGCTGAGGCCACAAAGGAAGTCCACATGTGATTAAAAAAATGTATAAAACTGCAACAGCAATTTGTGGGTGACTCACTTATGTGTGGATGATCTTTCTTTCTTTCTTTCTTTCTTTCTTTCTTTCTTTCTTTCTTTCTTTCTTTCTTTCTTTCTTTCTTTCTTTCTTTCTTTCTTTCTTTCTTTCTTTCTTTCTTAGTTCAACTTAGGGCCAAACTTACATGTGATGTTAAACCTATTATTACAGCTGACGGGCTTGTTTTTACTGAAAGCAGTTAGACTGGGACCCCCAATGGATTGGGTCTGTGGTGGGGACGTAGGGAGGGCCCTACTGTCATGACCCCGATCTGGATCACCCCTGACACTGCAGCAATGGGAGCAGCTTTTCCTTGTCGTGTTACAGTTGCGGAGCATCAGGACTGGAATTGGGGCAGAGGGAAGGGTTAATGCCCCCACCCCACCTCACTGTTCCAATTCATACAAACCTCTGATCCAGCTGTGATTTACCCAATTAAAAACAAGCCCTTCAGTCCGTCATGCCATGTGTTTAACTCAAGTGATAAAATACAGTCAAATCCCTGCAAACGTAGATGACAATGAGCCAAGCGCACATCATGGCAGCTCCAGCTCTGGAGGGGCCCTGGGGCTAAATGGGGTGCTCCCACATAGTTTGGAAAGCGCACAGGCACTCCCATGGCAGCTAGCCCTCTACTGGCCCCGGATTTCAGCACAGCAGGTTAACATCTCGACAGACACTTGTGGCTTGATGCAACCTCCCCGCACAGATCTCTGAATCATTTACTTCCTACTGGATGCCGTTGCTAGTTTCAATGATACAACAGGCAGACACTTGGGAATAGTCACAGGCAAAGCCAGGCCAACACCAACACCCCGACGCCGGAGGTGACACACCAAATGCTACCTCCTTACTAGGCTAGTCACATCCTCTGTTCATCCTCCTCTCGTTCCCTGGATTCAAAAAGAGAGGAATGGTGCAAAAGAGGAAGTGTGGAGGAGAAGATAATGGTCGGTTCCTCCACACTTCCTCTTCCACTCTGTTCCCTTTTCTAAAGCAGCAGGTAGCCAGGCTATGTAGCCATCATGACTCGGAGCCACCGAGAGAGCTGTCCGCCGTGATTCCAGAGGGAGGATTGGTGGTCTTTGGTAAGATAACGCTTGCAAGTGTAACCTAGGGACATTTTTCATGAGCTGACAATACGACTGTCAGAGGGCCAGGATTGTGAAACTTGACCACAAGGGCCACCGCTATAGAATATGTAGAGAGTAAGACAATACTGTCGATTTATGGCACAATTATGATGCGATTTAATAATGGTATTTGGGTGTTATGGTAAAAATGCAGTCTGCTAAAACCTATTTTGGACATGGAGAAAGGGCTGCAATCGCTCTGCATGGTGGGAAAGTGAGATGGTGCAAATTGGGCTATCGCACATACAGACCCCCCCCTTGTGGAGGCCCCCACATGTCGTACATTACTTTAGGTGTGTGGTAGGGGGGCGGACATGCTCCTGTTCATCCACCACCTGAACGGATTGGTGCCCATGTACTAGATCAAGCACAAAATGTGTGAATGTTCTTCTCACACACACACTCTCTTTCTCTTTGCAGAATGGAGATTCGTCGCCAGCTCCCGTAATCAGACAAGGAAATACTGTATACGTAACTCAGGACGGCACCACTGTGGTTCGGAACACAAGAGCTACTACCAGCAAACCCCCAAGAACTGCCTCCAGGGGAAAAAAAATAACTTATCCGCTAACAACTTAAAGGAAGGGGTTGTAATGGAGTTATAGGAAAAATTGCTACAGAGAGAGATCTCAAACAGTGATTCAACCTGTTTCAGGCTTGAGGTAAAAACTGTTATCAGTTATGCAAATGCATTTGGCCAGTGATTTTCATCCAACGTTTGACCTTCAAGGAACTGTTTCGTGTCTAGCAAGGAACCGCCAGGCAGAGGTGAAACAAGGGTGGACCGGAGGCAAGTAGTTTTGCAAGACTCCGTTACACTGGAGTCAGCGGCCCCTCCCCCTTGCTGTTGGAGCCATTCCAGCAGCAACAGGGGAGTGTCCTGTGTGTTGCCATTGCCGCCAGAATGGCTCCAACAGCAAGGGCCGTTGACTCCGGTGTAACAGAGTCTTGCAGAACTACTTGCCTCTGTTCCACCCTTGTTACGCCTCTGCCGCCAGGTTTGGTCCAGGTCACCACTATGCCTGAAATAGCTCGTTGCTTTGCTGCCTCCCCGTTTGGGTGTCCATAGACACGCCCACACTTACTGCAGATAAGAATGCAAGGTGTAAGAATTCAAGGCATCCCCTAACCCTGTTCCTGCTTGCTCCCCTATTTTACAAAAAGGGTTGGTACAGCCTGGAGAGCAAGAAGAGGAGGAAATGTGTGATGGGTAGAGTGGGCTAGCCTAGAGAACATCAGAAGAACCTTGCTGGATCAGGCCAAAGGCCCATCTAGTCCAGCTTCCTGTATCTCACAGTGGCCCCACCAGATGCTTCAGGGAGCACACAGCCAACAAGATGTTTCCTGTTGTCACTCCCTTGCACCTGGCACAGAGAGAGCGTCTCCACCCTAAGACCGTCACTCTACACTCCACACACGTCCTCTTCCGCTCAATCCCCAAGTTCTGCCAGTGATGGCCGCTGACTTGTGAAGGTGGTGAACAGGCGTATACATACCCCCCCCCCCAGCTCACCTGCCTCTCCCTCACCTGAGGCAACGGCTTCATTCCACCTCTTGAGAAGGCAGGTTCTGGGAACACCTGTGCATTGCAGACAATTCTGGAGCATGGGCCAGCCACGTACCACCTCTGGCGGCTTCCTCAGGCTGCGTACCACCGGAAGTGGCGATGACATCATCACCACTTACTTCCGGGTTTTCGGCCAGAAAAGAGAGGTAGGAGATTCTGGGCGGGCAGGAGGGCCATTTTCAGTGCTGCAGGAGACTTGTGGGGACGAAAACATGGCTTCTTCAAAGAAGCCGCATTGGAATGGGGTTCTGGGGGACCGGTTGTCCACATCCCACAGGAGAACCCCCTGCTCTAAAGTGTATTGTCAGTTGTGGTACAGTGTCTGCTGAGTCAATGGACTCTCTGCTACCACATACGAGCTGAATCAACCCTCTCCTATAGCAGCACATGCCAGGGGAAGAGTAGTAATGGGAGACAAGAGGTCTTTCAGAAAAGCTTCTCTGCCTGGCTGGTCCCACCCAAAGCTTCTGAGAAACCCCCAAGGTCCATGGAACACAGTTTGAACACCATTGCCGTAGGTTATTCCAGAATACTCAGGCTGCAATCCTATACACCCTAACCTGCAAGCAGGTCCCATTGTCTCAATGGGGCTTCCTTCTGAGTAGACATGCATAGGATTGCATTGTTAGTAACTTCTCCTCTAACTGGGCCTGTCCTATTAAGAGATGCTGACCAAGCTTCCATATATGACTGCTTTGGGCATCTGGTTATATGCCTGTAGAATTAAAAACGGACCAAAACAAACCCTTAGACTTCAAGCCAAGCCCTACTACCGTCAGCTTATTCACTAAGCTTTGGGGTAGAAACTGGAGTCAGAATGACTCTCAAGAAGGACTGGTCAAAAGAGAGGGAGGAATGGGGAAGGTTCCCGATATACTCACTGTCTAAACATGTGATTGTGTTCCAATTGTCACGTCGAGGCCAAATCTTTCCAGATTTGGATGGTTGCTTTGAAGAACAAATAGCTTCCTGGGGCTCTGTTGCATTAAGTTCAATACTGGCTCCCATTTCAGAAAGAGAAAGTCACAAAAGTGATTTAAGAACAGAGAAGGAAAGGGAGTAGAATTTTCAGCCGAGATGCGGAGAGTCAGGACAAGGGAGAATGTTGCTATTTCTTTCAGTGGGACAAAACTGACCACTGAGCTCAGCGTTGTCCACACTGATTGGAAACAATTTTCCAGAGTTGTCGGATGGGAGACAAACCTGGAGAAGCCTTCTATATGCCAAGATTATGCTCTACCACCAAGCTATGGGTCTCTTTCCTCTCTTGTTCAATAGGACCAAAAGGCTACTGCAACTCCCCCCCCCCCCAAATATGTCCAGGGTGGAACTATCTTGTGACTGCGGACCCCATGTGGGGCTAAATGTACATTAGCAAGACGGTGGAGACCACATAAATACTGAAGTAGGAAATTGACCATGTTGGGACATGTAACGGTATAGATGGGTGTAAATTAGGAGGGAGGGGAGCACCGTTCCCTCTAAGA
Organism: Plestiodon gilberti rubricaudatus; assembly: GCA_026170595.1. NCBI lineage: Eukaryota > Metazoa > Chordata > Lepidosauria > Squamata > Scincidae > Plestiodon > Plestiodon gilberti. The sequence goes on along the minus strand of JANXHW010000010.1, from coordinate 22,449,556 downwards.
GGTCTGCACACCGGCACAGACCCTTTCAGCAGCTGTGGGGCGTCATGGCCCATCGTGACGCCGCCTCTGGACATTTGGTGATGACATCATCATCGCAGAACTTCCGGGTTGCCAAGCTCTGTGCTGTGCGGAGCTTGGCTGGGAGGTGCGCGGCTGCGCTGCCATGCGCCTTAATGGGCACAGCGGGGGGGGGGGAGTGGGAGAGAGTGAAGCTGACAGTGAGATTGCTTCCCAGGATGGGAGGGAAAGAAAAAAAAGAAAAGGGAGGGTTTTAGTACAGTCCACACCCACGCAAATTGTTGGCAATGATGACATCAGTTACAGCATCAAAGACAAACTGGATGTTATTGGTGTCAGTGGCGCAAGTAATGTGCGTGTAGATCTCCTTGTCAGACGACTTGTTCTTGCTCTCGTATTGAGACTGGATGTACGTCACAGCTTTGGTGAAAGAGCTGGGTCCTACAAGAAGCAACACAAAAGCCAAGAGAAAGTCTGTTGTGAAACATGGAAAAAGTCTGCCTCCCCCCTCCCCCCATTGATTCTACTTGAATGTAAACCCATCCAGGGATATAGTTGAGGGAGCTCCTACAGCAGGAGCAACAATATCATCGGCAAGAGACAGCAAAGATGCTGTCTTTGGAACTATTTTCAAAGCACATTAGCTGAGAAGAAACATCAGGCTTAGCAGGAGGCAAACTGAGAAAGTTGTCTTGGGGCTTATGATGGTATCCAGGCCATCGTTTTCCCCAAGGGTTGCCTTAGTACATGGGTGCCCCCCATTTCAACATAAATGCTCCTGGCCCTTTAATGGTGAGGGCATTTTAGCAGGTGCAGCTGCTTTAGCAGCACCATCAGCACTTGCAGCTGCCACGATTCTGTCTTCTACACAACTCTGAAGAATGCAGAGGCCCTGATGGCGGAAGGTTGGCCACTACGGGCTTAGTATGTTGCTCATGTTACATTACAATCCTAGGCAAACTGGCAGCCTAATCCTGCCTAACTTTAGGCCAGCGGAGCTCTCGCTCCGCAGGCCTAAGGAGTCACAAAAGTGCCATAAAGCACTTTTGCAGCTCCTCTGGAGTAAATGGCGCCAGCATGGAGGCCGGAACTGCTTACTCCGCCACCTACCTGGACCTGCGCCGGCTGACGCAGGTAAGGGCTGCGCTGGTTGGCGCAAGGGCATGGCGAAGATGACAGGGATGGGGAGGGAGGGGGCCATTGGCCGGCCTGGGAGGGGGACAGGGATATTGGCGCTTGGTTGCGCTGATATCCAACGCCCCTTGCTGGGCCTGGCCTTACACAGCTTCCCTGGACTGGCGTGCATCCGAGGAGGCCCATTGGGGCCTCATGCACTTACACCAGGGGAAGGGGACGAATGTCTTGTTCCCCCGAGATGAGCCCGGGCTGCGCTGCTGCAGCTCGCATTCTCTGCAGGATGCAGCGACCTTCCATTTAGGCCAGCCGCTGCAACTTGCGCAGGATTGTGCTATGACCTGGGAGAAAGTTCTACTGAACACAGTGGACTTACTTCTGAGTAAACATTTACTCCTATTTTCTGGGGTCATTTTTAATTCTATTTTTCATTTTTTTGTACTTTTAAATTGTTGAAACACACTCCAAGAATTTGTGAATGACACACATCTTTAAACGAGGAATTATATTCAAAGTTGGAATAAGTGCCAGGCGAAGACAATGCTCGAATGAAGAAATCTGAAGTTGACTTTTGTTTTTGTACAGTCTTAGTGAAGCATGGCTTTTGTGTGTGTGTGTGTGTGTGTGTGTGTGTGTGTGTCATGGTGAAGCAGCTGCACTTCACAATTCACCATAAGACCACTGCACCCGTCTGATGCCAGGACGAGACCAGAGGTCTTGCAGGACTAGAGTTTGGGCTCTTTGCAAAACTTGCATTAAGAGAGATTTCAGGTGATTTCAACATCCAATTGTCACATGGCCAAATATTCCAAGATTTGGATTGCAGCTTTTGAAAACAAATACAGGTGTCCTGCGCTTAACGACGGGGATACGTTCTGAAATCCCCATTGTGAACTGAAACCCTCAGTAAGCGAGTCTTCCATCAGTAAGTGAGTCTTTGGTGAAAGAGCTAAACACTGCTAAAGTGTTTAAAAACTGCTAAACACTGATGCCCTTATCTAGCCATTAGCTGTCTGGCTTTAGGTAAGGGCTTGGATGTTTAGTGCTGGGGCACAGCGCTATAAATGTCAAAGCCCTTATCTAGCACCAAACAGCTGAAGAGCTGGGGATTTAAAAGACGTGTCTTTTGCCTTTTTTTTTTTACTGGGGACTGCCGTCGGATATGCGGATCGTCGTTAAGCGATCCCGACGGTAAGCGGGGGACAAAAGCGGGGGACAAAACAATTCAACTTTAAATGTCTTCATTCGAGTGTTTTCTTCCCTTGCCGCTTATTCCTACTCTTAAACATGTTGTTCTGCATTCAAACAGTGGCGTAGCTACACCTGACTCGTGGTGCTGCCCCCTGGCACCAGAAACTGGGAGTGACATCACCAGAAGTGATGTCACCTTCTTCGCACCCATCGGGAAGCCACCAAAAACACTGAAGGCGTGGTGGCTGGCGCAGACTGCCAGGTTCCAGACCGTGAACCCCCCCCCCTCCCAGCATGGAGCCCTGTGCCTCATGTAAACTACCCTAGTGCATTTAAAGATCTCATTTCATTCACAAACTCTTGAAACGGGTTGCAATAGTTTCAAACAAATGTATAGAAAAATGGGATTTAAAAATGTCCCAGATAAATATAAATGGGCAGGAGGTATGGTCTGCTGGTTGAGCTGCCACCTGACTGAAGATAGCTAAGAGAAGACCAGCTCGGTCGTGCCCTGGATCAAAGGAGACCAGAAGTAGCCGATAAGCTGAGATAACCTGAGTTAACCCGCTGTGAGAGAGAGACAGAGAGAGGAGTCGCTGTTGAGCAGGCTCGGCAGCCCTGTGCTTTTCCCAGCATCCTCGGCTCCCATTCATTTCAAACAGAAGAGGTGTGAACCCAAGGGCATGCACTTTGGTAGTAAAGGGAAGTTGGGATGAAAGGGTGCCTGCTTGTTTGCCCGTCATGGAGGGGATGTGCATGGGCAAGCACAAGCAGTGATGGCGGCGGGCAGTGGAGTTAGGTGGTACAGAGGCATTGCACCGCCCCTGGAAGGAGTGGGGGGGGGTTAAGTGCCGCTAAGATCCAGTGCTAGTCCCACTAAGATCCAGGTTCAAATCCCGCTTGGCCACAAAGCGTCCTGGGTGACCTTGGGCCAGTCACTCTCTCAACCTCACCTACCTCACAGGGTTGTTGTGAGGACAAAAGGAGGGAAGAAACCATGTGTGCCACCCTGAGCTCCTTTGAGGAAGGGCGGTAGAAGAATGTGGAGAATAAATAAATATGTACGGGGAGGTGGCACTTGGCGTGGCAAGGCACTACTCAAGGTGGCGGCGGCATTTGGTGAGCTGCCTCTCGTGCCTGGAGATCTAGGGCCACCTTGAGCATAATTCTATTGTAGAATGTTGGGATATATAAATTATAGTTGTAAGTGCATAATCCTTCTCAAAGCCACCACGTTATGTGTAAGGACATGCATTCCATCTAAAGCCCAGAGCCCAGCAAATCAACACTCCTTCTTTAGCCTAATCTAGTACATAAAATGACGCAAGCTTTTGAACCAAACAGAACTCTTCTTCTTGCACTGTTGTTTGGAGTTTTCAAATTCTGAAACCCTTTTTTCCCCTTCCCCTTACCTGTGTAGTCTGGAAAGCAGATAGTTAATGGGGATTTCTTAATTTTCTCCTCAAAGATATCCTTCTTGTTGAGGAAGAGGATGATGGATGTATCTTTGAACCACTTGTTGTTACAGATACTATCAAAGAGCTTCAGTGACTCATGCATGCGGTTCTGCAACACAAAGGAGATGGCGCGTCAGGCAAGAGATGGAGGGAAACCCCATTTTCAACATGTAAGGAAGCATCTAAATTAATAAAGGGGGGGAAGCAAAAGGAAGTGGACAACAGCAAAGACGATCAAATCATTGTGTACATACAGACAGAGATGCGATTCCCTTCAGATCTGATGTACAGTTAGCAGCACTGTAAGAGCTCTTTTCTTTATAGGGCTGCATATTTTGCATAGCACGTCTTTCTACAAGAGCCCAGCTCATCATAAATCATCATGCACCATGCATGTACGGGGGGAAAAATACTACTGCCCTTAAAGGCCGAAAAGCTAGACTGAAGTGCAGGGGAGTCATGCAGATTTTATAGAACATTCTCGTTAAAATGTCACTCATGTCATTGGTGCGTGTGGGTGTGGGAGACATATTTGATTGCATACATTAACCAAGGACTGATGAGATCCTTGAATTAATCGAGAGTTGTAAGCAGACCAAAAGGTGACGTCTTCATGGACCTTGCTGTGCCCGGAGAGCTTGAGCAGTTGGTTTAATGTTGGTTCGTTTTTAGTACGAGCCTCTTTTGGGAAGAGATGGTTTGATTGAAAGCGTCTCATAAGAAAATTAAATGGATTAGAGAGAGAGAGAGAAAAAAAGAGGGAGGTAGCCAGAAAAACAGAGCAGAGTAACCAAAGCATCTGTCAGCAGATTGGCTTGCTGATGTTAGGCCATGCCTCTAGGAAAAAGATTAGATTTGCAGTTTGGGTTGTGTGTGTTTTTAGGCAATGCCACAAGGTCAAATGCACAAATGGAAGGAGGTAGCTTTTTAGTTGGAATTCATGCAATAAACAAAAGTAAAACACAGGAAACAGAAAAAATAAATAAAAACCAATGCATTGGTTAGGTAACTGTGGGGTCTGTATGGAGATGGAAAGAGCTCACAGCAAAATCAACCAGTTGACGTCATGTCCCCCCAGCTGCTTTCAACTCTTTTATGGTTCTCGGTTCGAGAGATGCTTCCTACCTGCCAAATTTGGAGGGTCTCTCAAAATCTCTTTTTGGGGGCCTTTGTTTGATTAGGAAAGGTCGGACGGCCACGGAAAAGTGGAGATGGTGTAGAGGTCTGGTGAAGCGAGAGGCTGAAGCCGGAGCACCTGTGCTGGTCGCATGGCTGGCCGCCTCTCCCGGCCGGAAACAGAAGAGCAGAGAGAAGCAGCCGTAATGGAGATCGAAGCGCACCCAAAGAGTCAAAGGGGTTATTGAGAGGCAAAGCAAGTTACAGACCAGAGAGCATTCTTGTGTGCGACATCTGCAGCCCCTAGAATGAGGAGCTGTGGTCCCCGCCGTACCAGGCTACCACAAGTCATAAGCCACAAAGGAAATAAGATAGATATAAAAGTACTCTGCATATCAACGGAAAGCCTTTTGCAACAGATGGAATGCAAACCCTTGCCACCTGCTGCTTCTGCAATAGTCGCACAGTATAGTTTTTTTCCCAGATGGCCACCAAGGCAGCCATTTTCACAGTGTGTTTGAATTCTAGGATTCTTTGGAAGATTATCGGGGATTTCTCAATAAGAGCACCAGTCATGGTAGACAAGCTTTCCTGAAAGACCTCTGCCTGATGTGAACTGAGTGTGTACCTGACAAATACCCCCAAATCCTTGGCGCCCCAGTGGAGATTCTATGCCACGGGCTCAGACGTTTCTCAGCAGATCTGTTGACTGGGAAAGCCATGCTCCGAAGGGAGAGAGTCATTTGCTCCATTGGTGTTTATGAGAGAAGGATGTGCTGGACCAACTGTTATTAAACACTGAATAGCTCCCCCATCTTAGACTTAGTTTAACTTTGGCAAAACTTGCACAACACCTCTGTCTCCCCCCCCTTTCTTAAACTACCTTTGTGCCATTGTTCTCCCAGTTGTATGTTGGATGGTTGACGCAAGTAAGTGCTGTGCTGGTTGGCGCAAGTTGACCTGAATGGCTCCAATCCGCAAAGAATCCCAGGGCTGCTATAGTCTCTGCAAACAAGAGGGTGGGTTTTTTTTTCATCTTGCCTGACATGGATGTTCCAAAGGAATGGCATCACTCACAGCCAAATCCTATGTGCGCCGCCTAATGGCGGTGTGCCTGCCGCACTAGCGCTTGATGCCGTAAAGCAGTCAGTGCCAGTCGTAAAGCAGATCGTGCCTTCCCAGAAGCGCTAGAGGACCTTCAGATGTGTGCCGGGAAAGGTAAGCCAGCGGGAAAGCAGGGGGGGAGATGGCTGGGTGGGGAGGCTGCGGGAGGGGGAGGATCTGTTGCAGAAGGCCTGCGCCAGATCCTATCCCCCTTCCCTGCAGCCTCCCCGCCCCTTTTCTCTCTTCACGTTTTGCTAGCGTAGATCTGAGGAGACCCATTGTGGGCCAAGAGGCTTACACAGGGGTAAGGGGATTGCCCTGCGGAAGTCTCCCGGTGTCCCCCCCCTCCCCGGCAAAGGATGCAGCAGCTGCCATTTTGGCGCTGCTGCATCGGCAGGGGAGGTAAAGGATCGGATTGGGCTCTCAGTGACTACAGAAGCAAGTTGTCTGGAACGCACCCTAATTTAATTCAGATTTTCTCCCTCACCCTTCAGTGCTGGAAAGACCGACCGACCTGTAGGTGACAGCATTATTATACAACAAGACAGCTCAATGGAGCCATCATATGACCCAATTCATTAAGGAGCCCCATTGTCCAAAGACAGCTCAGCCACCGTGGTCCTTGCCTGACAGGGGGCCCTCCAATTTGGCTAGCCTTTGCACCAAGTGAGAACATGCTCCAAGGTCCCTCGTGAAGGCGTAGGGGAGTCAGGGATTCCTCCCATTCAGGTATACTGTGATCCTCCCCCTCCTGCGCTCCATCTTCCTGCCTTGATATGGGGCACTCTGAAGATGGAAGCTTGTAGCCAGGTCAGTACAAATTAGGAATCTGTAACTCTGGAATGCTGAAATGGTGTGATGTTGACTGACAACAAGACATGGATTTTTCTGATCTAGATGTCTCTTGACTACCCTGTGAACCTCACCAATGGTAGGAATTCTACATCAGTCAAAATATCAAGTCTCAATACACTGCACTAGCGACATCATGTTGCTAAAACCTCCTGGTAGGTTATCTCTGAATGCCAGGTGCAAGGGAGTGGCGACAGAATACAGGTCTCTTGTTATCTTGCGTGCTCCCTGAGGCATCTGGTGGGGCCACTGTGAGATACAGGAAGCTGGACTAGATGGGCCTTTGGCCTGATCCAGCAGGGCTCTTTTGATGTTCTTATGTCCCTTTGCCGGGTTTCGGAACAGCAATCCTTGAAAAAACCTCGCAGTAATTATTTCAATTGATCCTTTAGACTGGATGAACGAAGAGAATCGAGGGGGAAACACAAAGGAAGCAATATGTATAATCTTTTGTAATCTCTGTCCCTGGGAGATGAATATTTGAGATGTCCCATTCTTACTGCGGATGAAATGTTCAGTGCTTCAAAGCGGAGTGAACCACACTGTGTTCTCTCTCTCTCTCTCTCTCTCTCACACACACACACACACACACACACACACACACACACACACACAAACAAACAAACAAACAAACAGACACAAACACACATGTACAGAGTATAAAATAAGATAAAAAGAAATGAAGCTCCGTTTCTGAATGTTCCTGGAACCCAGATTCTGCATTGTTTTCCCTTCCCACCATACAGCCGAATAAGGAACAGAGAACCTTACAATTGCATCGGCAATATTATAAGTTCCTATTTCAATCAGTAACAATAAACTCCTTGAATGGTAACAGTACTTACTTTTTTTTTTTTAGTTTGCAGTCTCCTAATCGTTTTAGAGTAATTAGAAAAGAATCAGAACAGGTTAAAAAGGTGGCGTGAGGAAAGAGGATTAAATGTAGGTTATTGTACTGCAATCAAAGAACATAAAGACACATTTGATGAGTAGAAGAGAAAGATTTCACTGCTCAGTCCTTCAAAACCTTCACCCAGCTGAATTAATTATAAAATACACCATACAGCCCAGTTCCCCGTTCCCCATTTCAGTGTCATTCTTCATAGCTCAGCAAAGCCTCTGAGATAATGCTTGTCAATTTCAGTCAACTCCAGTGCTCACTGGATAAAACCACAGCGAATGCCAGCTGAAATCATGACCAGATCGTATGATGGCATAACTCCTACTGGCACAGACATTGGACAGTTCAGTTGAAAAGCACAGCTACAAAACTCAAAAGTGGGTTCTTGCGAGGCATCTGATCAGGGAATCCTAGCAGCAGGATCCAAGGACCTTACTCTCGGAGTCAATGTGGCAGCTTGCCAGAGGAGGAAGCGGATGAGTTGCTCTCTGCTGCTCTCCAGCATCACCACTGCAGATGGCCAAATGACGGTATTGCAGCTGCCAGCTCAGTAGGGAACAGGTGATCTAAGGAGCCAATAGAATTCCACCTGGTGCTAGAACGATGGTGACTCTCGCTTGGCTCTTCAAAGGGTTCTTATGAGAATAAAAAGAGGGAGAACTACATACAGTGTCCCGAACTTCCTTGAAGTCTGAGAACTATATGATAAATAAATAAGGTGCAAGGCATCAGGAGTCTGAAACAAGGTACTCTGGTAGCAAGGCCACCATTTCAGATGGCCAAGAAGAAATACTGGAGCTACGAGCTCCAGAGGGGCCAAGAGATGACAAAAGAGCCCATTTACCTGGCTCTTTTCTGATTCCTCAGCCTGAACAAATTGCTTATCAGCACAGATGGGGCTCTCAGACTGCCAGTCCCTGCCTGGTTCTCAATTTGACTCCAGCCTGCCAGCCCAGACAAGCTAGGGGGAAATGCAGCAAGTCTGTCTACTAATTCTGTGCCTGGAGTTCCAGCCACAACTACCTGCTGGGCTGGAGGAGAAGGGCAGTAATGTTTTCCTCCCATGCTTGCTCTGGTAACACCCAGCTAGGGCCAGCCCAACATCTGCTGTTGCCGGAGGTGGTGGGCCAAACACTGCCCCCTAACCTAGTGGTGTGCCAGCTGCTCCCTGGATCGAGAGGGAAGAGGAGAACAGAGCAGAAGAGAAATGGAGAGGAGTGGAGAATCACGGGCCGATAGAGCATAACTTTCCTCCACACTTCCTCTTCCACTCCGACCCCCTCTTCCTTTTTGAATCCACAGAGCAGCAGCAGGAGGAGTTTGGGAGGCAAACGCCTCCTGCCAATCTATCAGCTGAAGTGGCGCTTCAGTCAGTTTCATGGACGGAGCCAGCCTCGTGCCCAGCAACCCACCAAGCGCCAACAGCCGCAGCAGCCGGAACTGAAAACCTCTTCAGACTTGTGCTCTGGTCATGGAGCAGCAACATTGCCACCCAGCTGCTGGGGCTCTGGGGGAAAGGCCTGCCTCAAACAGCCCCTTGCCCACCATGAGATGGCACATTTACTGCTATTAGTGCCACCAGCTCAGAGGGTCTCAAGGGTGAGCTTGACCAGATGGGCCCTTGGTCGTGGAGCTCAGCTTCAGTTATAGCAACTCTTTTTCCGCCTCCTTTCGGCCAACGGCCCACTTGGCCACCCTCTGACACTACCCCCGCTGCCACCCATGATATATTTCCCCCAGATATTAGGATTGGAGAGGCCCAGGCACTTGGGCCCAGCAGAGACTACAGAGTTGTTTCTCGCTCTGCTGTGCCACAGGCTCCTGCCAGTCCCTTTCGACTCCGCCGTTCCAGACTCCTGAGACCCACTTGGCTCAGACACTGGCTACTTTCCCCACAGTCGTGTGGACACACCCTACGATCAGCCAACCTGTTCTGGCGGACAAACCGAACTTCTCAGGTCCACCCTAGCGCTACGCAAGGAGCTGACGCTTCTGAAGTCTAAAGCCGGCAACTTAGTTACGAGTCCATGTTCCTGAGAAGAGCGTGCCGCTAAACATTACAAGTATATTTGTCTCCCCTCTCCCCTTGTGTGTGTGTGTGTGTGTGTGTGTGTGTTTGTGTGTATGTAGGTAGTGTATGCAAACACAAGTATTTTGAGTTGCACTGAACTCTAGCAAGAAAGAAAAATATTTGAAGGGTGTCACCCTCAAGGGACGAGGCCTCCAAGCCAAGCCTGCTTATCAAAATAGATACTGTAGTGACGCAATCCAGGGAGACAACAAATGCACAGAATTATCCCTTGATTCTTTGCCAGCTGAGCACAGGACAAGCTCTCCACTGCCAAACACAACTGTAGGCAATTCTGCTTCTTTGTTCCAGATACATTAAAATGTAATGACCCCAGCCCATACATAAGCCGGTCTATTATGCAACAGAACAAAAACCTAGGCCCTCGCTTCTCCCATCAAGCCTTGAACCCACTCTAGTTAAAAGCAGAGTGCGGCTCTTGAAGTCTGTGTGCATGAAACAGCAGCCAAGTCCATGCTTGGAGACCTTTCAGAATTTATCTACATTCAGGGTCAAGACCACGAAGCTGCAATGGCATTAACTGAGATCCAAGGACACGCGGATAATTTCTCAGCATTGTCTAACAGGAGCTCAGCTTCAGTTATAGCTACTCTTACGGTTCGCAGCGCGTGTTTCTTCTTTGCAATGCTGGTATTAAACATTGTCATGAAATTCTCCTAGCCACCAGATGAAAGAACATGCAACAGGGAGACTATAAGAACTCTGTTGTTATACAACGTTGGAGAAACCGTTTGTTTTGGTCTTCCACCTCCAACACCTCCAGCTTCCACCAGGTCAGGCACCAAACTGCTCACGAAGTCATGCTTTCTGCACACAACAATTCATACAATCACGGTTGCCAGGTCTCATGCATCCCCAAACCCCTGAGGATTCAGAGGCGGAGCCTGGTGATCACAAGACTGCCAACTCTTGAAAAATGGGATGGGGAATCTGGTATTGGACAGAGCCCCATAGTAAGAGGGTGGAGATTAGGACTCAGCAGCAGCCTCTGAATTGCCACTCGTCCTGGGGTAACCTTTGCCACTTGTCCACCTGAGAAAAAAGCTGGAGAAGCAGGATCATTTGGGCAAACTGGCAACCCTATCCACAATTGCTGTCCAAGTGAAATAGCCCTCAGGTTGGTCGTGATGTGAACTGCAACCCTCTTAGGATCTTGCCAACGCTGACTCTATTACGCGACTCTCCTTAGGAGAAAGTCTATCAGGTGGGAAAAAGCAGGGATTTGAAAACTGACAGCCAAGACTCAATAAACAACACAATTTAGCCTGGAGGAGGAAGAGAGATGAACCCTAACAGCACAGCAAATAAGGAAAATGTTAACCTCCATTTTGCAAAAAGAGGAAGCAGGGCTAGGATTTCACTCAGCTGGGAATCCTGCTCAATCCCCAGCACGCCGTGGGCACCCAAGAAATGTTAACTCATAGTAGCAACACATTCTCAAAAGCTCAAAACCGGTTCAGAATACCGGTTTGTTGCATGATCTCTGGCTCTCACTAGCTAGCTTCCATATCATTTGTAAAGAAACAGATTATTCCAAAGGGATTCCAAATGGCTGTTGTTTTCACCCTCTGAAAAAACCTACCCTACAGAACTTACTGCCACTAGGGTGTATTATTTTTTTTACTACTGATGGAGTAAAAAAACAAACCTGGAATTGTTTAATTATGGTGGACTGCTATTAATATTTGGTCCACCAAACACGTAAGATTATACAGTCAGACCTTTTTATTCACTGGGCTTCTGTTCCTGGATCCCCAGTGGATTAAAAAAAAATCAGTGTTATATGAAACAGTTGGGGTCGGGAGCGGTGCCACATTACCTCTTTTCCAGCATCTTCGGCGCTTCCCTCCTCCTGAATTTGTTTTAAACTGACTGAAAAAAAGAAAAACTGCTACAGGAAGCAACCTGTAGATGGCGCCAGAGATTCCTGGTTGCATTTTTTATTTTTTTTCAGCAGTTTAAACAGGAAGCAGCTGGCAGGCCCCATACAGATTCCTGATTGGTTTTTTTTTTTTCCCCTTTTTTCAGTGGTTTGGACGCGCACAGGAGAAGGGAAGCGGCTGGCAGGCCCCCGACAACGCTAAGAAAAGAGGTAATGTGGCGCGGTCGGACTCCCTCTTCATGGTTTTGCCACCCATGTTGAGTCAAATCCATGGATGAAAAGGTCTGACTGTCATTAAAATTAATATTTATATACCTTTATTTCTATAAACTTGTAAAAATATTTAATATTATTATTAAATAAAATGCAGAGGCAAATAAGCCTGTTGTGACAGTATATTCTCAGTACATTTCAATCATCTGTTTTAACACATGTTGTCCTTACACTGCACATTGGCCCTTACTGTTTAGAAGTCCACCCTTGCCTTTTCAGCCTGTTTTGCAGGAAAAAGAGCGATTGCACCCAACAATCAAAGAGAAAGCATCACCACTGACGGCACTTGTTCTCATTCATGTCTCTGTAAGCACCTTGGGGCAAGGAACTGTCACGGTTGGGTTGCATCTGCAAGTTCTCCCTGCACGGCATCATCATAACTCTGCAGCAGTCTGTATTTTTGAAAGGGCCGATTCAGATGATATTCTTCTGTCGCCCCAAGACAGCATTTTCTCTACCAAGGGCATTTGCCTTGGTAGAGTCAAAGAGAAGGGGAACAAACTTATGGCCGAATTCTTGACCAGTTTGAACAGAGAGAGAGGAAATTTTACCTGGCCTAAAGTGACCCTGCTGAACGGAAGACTTAGCACCCAACAGTTGGTGGGAGAAGCATATAAGACTCAAAGGAAGACAGGTGAGTAACAAAAAAAGCCCATATCTGTTAGATTCTTTGCATCTAAGAGCTAAACTGTGAGTTAGCCTGGCTCCAAGCAAGCCAATGTAAGACATAGAAAACCGATATTTTTCCAAGGACTCTTTTGTCCAGAGAATACTCACCGTGGTTTCGTCTTCATGGAGCACCTGGTCGTACCCGCTCAGTGCAACACAGAAAATGATTGCTGTGACGTCCTCAAAACAGTGGATCCATTTCTTACGTTCTGATCTCTGACCACCCACATCAAAGAGCCTGAGGAAGAAACCAGAGGCATTTCTTTATGAAATACGCTCCACATGTACGTAATTTTTACCAGGCACAACCTTATTTTCTGGTCCTGGCCCCTAAAAAATCGTGAATCCTGCTTTTGCCTTTGCAGGCTGCTTTGTTCAAATTTTGTGAGTGTTTATTGATGGCACTGACGTTCTTTGGGGTTCAGCTCCCTCCCCAGAGATTCCAGAAGTTAAAACACTTGCATCTCATCTCCAGTACATAAATGCATGCACATGAACACACTAATGCATTACACAGATCACAGAGAGCTATGCAAGTTTTATAAATGCGCAGAGTTTTATGTCAGTTCATTGCAAAGTTTCCTGGCATATTTCCATGGCGTATTTCCCTCTCACACAACACCAGAACCAGGGGATATCTACTAAAACTGAGCAGAGGGAGAGTTAGAACAAACAAAATAAAACATTTCTTCACCCAGAGTGTAATTAATCTGTGGGACTCCTTGCCACAGGATCTGGTGATGGCACCTGGCCTAGATACCTTTAAAGGGGGATTGGATAGATTCATGAAGGAAAAGTCCATCACAAGTGACAAGCCATAAGCCACCTCCTGGTTTTAACCTTTCTTAGGTCTTAGACTCCAGACCCCTCATAGTCTTCCCCTCGTCTGATCCTGCAGTACCTTGTGATATTTGCATAGTCATGAGAACCTGTTTGAAGTTTTGCTCCACCTAAATAGTTAACAGACCATTTTTGCTCACCTGAAGTGGAGGTTTTTGAACGTGAAATGGGTTTCTACGATGCCGGTGGTTTTGACCCTGGTTCGAAGGATATCTTGCTCTGTTGGCTGGTAATCAGCACCTCCAATACGATCTAAGCTGTCTAGGTAGCTGTAAAACAGAAAATAGTAAAAAAAAAAAGATATAAGAATGAAGTATATCATAATATTTTTCAGGGTTACTGATGCTTAAGAAAAAAGAAAAATCTCTTTGGGAAAAAAACATTTTAACATCAGAAATAAGATCAGAATCACAACCTGAGAATAATCATTATTTCTTGGGTTGCAATCCTATACACTTACCTGGGAGTAAGTCCCACTAATTCAATGGGACTTATGTCTGAGTAGACATGCATAATATTGTTCTGTTCAATGTTAATGCTCCTTTTCCTCTACTGCTCGGTGGAATTTCAAGAACCACTACCACAAAGATGTCCTTATGGCAGCGTCAACCAGCCAATGAGGCTGTCTCAGGCGGTAGATTGGCAGGTTGTGTGTGCCTGCCTCCATCTGGCCACTTGCTTCCACCTCCTCCGCCCCCCCCACGCCTTGAGTTTGAAAAGAAACGGGTGAATGGAGCAGAAGAGGAAGTGTGTAGGAGAGGAGAGTGGTGGGCTAGAGCAGAGGTTCCCAACCTTTGGAGGTCCACATACCACCTACGCGGGCCTCCGCCCGCCCACGTACCACCAGAAGAAAGTGCTGATGATGTCATTGGCACTTTCTTCCGGGGGGGGGGGAAGTCTGCCAGTGCTGCATCTTTGGCTTCTCTTCCCCGATCGCGGGGGAAGAGAAGTGTGCCCCCAGTGTGCCGGCGGCCGCATCTTCAACTTCTCTTCCCTGCGATCGTGACATAAACCCCATCAACTCCCTAAGAGATCCCAGCATTCAATGGTGGGGGCAGGTACATCGAGCAGCCACCAAACCAGTCACTGACTAGCTAGCCTCCAGCAGACAGAAGGAACGGGAGCCCTACTGCAATCCCCAAACATCAAGCCTCTTGGGAAAAAACAAAGCCCTCTCAATCCCAGTTGGCACACAAGGATCTTGACATAACCTGAGATCTCCCTTAATGCAAGGACCTTGAGCGGCAGGTGCAGAGCCCTGACTGGATTGGGGCCGACGTGTTCCAAAGGCCTCAGAGAAACAATTCTGAGGAAGGATTTGAGGGAAGGTTCCATCTGCAAAGAACGTGGTCTACTTTGTGTAGAAGCCCCACCAAAATAAGGTTGTGCCATTTCATCAGAAAGATGCCTTTTCAATAACTGACAACAAGCATTTCTGAGAGGCAGATGGATGGCTCTGTCTACAAGGAATCGGAATCATGGAACCTCAGTACCAAGATCTGGTCATGCAGCTGCTTCATTCATACATTGGGGGACAAGGGTCGTCGTGGAGGAAAGGCGCGTTTTCTGTCTGTGAAACCTTGAACGGTGTGGGATGATATCCCAGAAAGCTTATTTCAGATCACATTCATTCCAAGTTGCCACTGGTGAGAGAAGATCCCCTGTGGAATCCGCTCCGCTCTGACCTCTCAAGATGGCAAGCGGTCCACCACGATCCTCAGACTCTCCGATCTAAGCTGGCAAATGCCAGCCCTGGGGAAGGGCACCCATGTTTCCAAAGACTCCAAAGCCCCGAGATCAAACTGCAGAAAGTGGCTGTCATAACTTGTCCCTGTGAGCTGTTTGATCTCTTGAACGGAAAGCCCATTTAACCATCTGATGCCCACTTCTCTGGGCCCGGAGAGAGCAGGCAAGGCTGAACGATGGTCCCTTGTCATTGCCACGCCGGATTCTCTTTTTTTCCACTTACTTGCTTTCATAATTCCTATCCAGAAAACAGCCACGAGAACTGCGTCACCCGCAGGAAAGGATAAGGTCTGTGCGAACCTTTGGTTCTTTGTACCCTTTGCCGAGCATTTCAAGCATAAATGCATACAGCGCAATCTGGTGACAGATGCCCCCTTAAGAGACTAGTAATGGACTCCACTCCGGATGTGTGAAGGGGGCTGCCTGAGCTTATCTTGCTAATAGGATTCCTTGTTTTGATGCCTGGCAGACAGAACCATTCATCATCCTCTCAGAAGAGCTTGTCCTCTCAGTTACTGAAGTGAGGTCTTTCTGAAGAAATCTTATGGCCTTGCTTGGGTTGCGTTTACAGAAGTGAGGTCTTTCTGAAGAAATCTTATGGCCTTGCTTGGGTTGCGTTTACACATGAGGCAGATCAGATTCTTTGCAGAAGGGACCCTTCGTGATCCCATGAACCATATCCCGCCAGGCCTTCCTGTCCTCCACTATCTTCCTGAGTTCGCTCATTTTCATGTTTGTTGCATTGGTGATGCTGTCTAACCATCTCATCCTTTGCCTTCCCCTTCTCCTTTTGCCTTCAATCTTTCCCAGCATCAGAGTCTTCTCCAGAGACTCCTCTCTTCGCATTAGGTGGCCAAAATATTTGAGTTTCAGCCTCAGTATGTTGTTGTTGTTCAGTCATTAAGTCGTGTCCGACCCTTCGTGATCCCATGAACCATATCCCGCCAGGCCTTCCTATCCTCCACTATCTTCCTGAGTTCGCTCATTTTCATGTTCATTGCATCGGTGATGCTGTCTAACCATCTCATCCTTTGCCTTCCCCTTCTCCTTTTGCCTTCAATCTTTCCCAGCATCAGAGTCTTCTCCAGAGACTCCTCTCTTTGCATTAGGTGGCCAAAATATTTGAGTTTCAGCCTTAGTATCTGTCCTTCCAGGGAACAGTCAGGGTTGATTTCATTTAGGATTGACTGATTTGATCTCCTAGCAGTCCAAGGGACTCTCAGGAGTCTTCTCCAGCACCACAGTTCGAAAGCATCTATTCTTCGGCGCTCAGCCTTCCTTATGGTCCAACTCTCGCAACCATACATTGCTACTGGGAGCACCATCGCCCTGACTATGCGAACTTTTGTTGGCATGGTGATATCTCTGCTTTTTATTATCCTATCTAAATCTGCCATAGCTTTCCTTCCAAGGAGTAAGCGTCTTTTAATTTCATGGCTGCTGTCTCCGTCTGCAGTGATTTTTGAATATGTGTAATTGAAGTCTTTCCTTGTTCATCCTTGCCTCCAATCTGCCTTCCCTTCTTCTGTTGCCTCCAGGCATGGCAAATTTTAGATTGTAAGTTCCTTGGGGCAGGGACCCCTCTGTTGTTACTCAGGAAAATGCAACCCACATTAATGATGTACCAGAACTACTATTACTGAATTAATTTAAAAATCCCAAATATTGATTTCCAATTATCCAAGCCACAGAGGTAGATGGGATTCTGTATAGCATCATCACATCTGCATTCATGTGTGTGTGTGTGTGTGTGTGTGTGTGTGTGTGTGTGTGTGTGTGTGTGTGTGTGTGTAAGCCAGCGTTTGGTGCCCTGATTTTGCTTAGCTGTCTGGGTGATTTTCAGCCACTTCCTCTCTCTTAGCCTAATGAACAAATCTACAGAGAAGTTGTAACTTGTGCAAAAACAATGGGGCAGCCCTTCATATGCTGCCCAGTCCTGTTCAAAAGGAAGAACACATGCAATATCAAAGAAAGTGTTTTGAGATGCATATGTGAATCCTATACACAGGGGGTTCAGCAAATTCCTCAACTTGAAAGTCTTGCAACAAACTTGTTTTGCAACAAAAGTTATTTTCTGAGTCATTTGGTTTGAGGCCACAAAAGAAAACAAAACCAGAACCTCCTCTGCAGGCAAAACGACATCTTCTTGGGATATAGCAGAAAAGGTACTGGCTGGGATTTGGGAAAAGGTGAGTTGAAGCCCTATACGGCAAGCAGATCTGTAAAGCTTTGCAGGTTAGCATTCAATCTGACACAGAGATTGTCCCCTGACATTATTTACCAGCATTACTGCTTCGCTCTGCCGGGGCCCCTGGTCAATAATGCTCTGGTTGAATAATAATTAAAAAAAAGGTAAAGGTATCCCCTGAAAATTAAGTCCAGTCGTGTCCGACTCTAGGGTCTGGTGCTCATCCCCATTTCAAAGTCGAAGAGCCAGCGTTGTCCGAAGACGCCTCCGTGGTCATGTGGCCGGCATGATTCTCCTTGCCGCAGCGCGTAGCATGCAGCTGGAACACGGAGCGCTGTTTACCTTCCCGCAAGCGGTACCTATTTATCTACTCGCATTGACATGCTTTGGAGCTGCTAGGTTGGCAGGAGTTGGCCAAGCAACGAGCGCTCACCCCGTCGCGGAATCGAACTGCCGACCTTTCGATCGACAGCTTATGGTTCAGCGGTTTATAATGGTCAATAATAAATCAAAAATTGTAGTGTTTGGCAAGAATTGGAAGCCTGCCTCTTGGATTTTCAAGGGTAAGATTATTCAACAGGTCAAGCAATGTACATACTTGGGTAAATATTTTCATCATAGACAATCCTGGACAAGCCACTGCCAAGCTGCAATTAATTCAGCGAAATTAACATCCCAGGCAATCAACCGTTTTTTTCACACATGGGGTAACTCTTTTGTCCCTGCTGCAGTGAGGATTTTTAAAGCTAAAGTTATACCCCAATTACTGTTTGGGTCACCCATTTGGATGTCTCAATTCTACGGTGGAAAGGGTGCAAGCAGTCTTTCTTTATAATATACTGGCTGTACCACATATGCTGCCTTTTGCTTGGAGGTGGGAATAATAATGATGATGATGATGATGATGATAATAATTAATAATAATTAATAATAATATACAGTATTTATATACCGCCTTTCTTGGTCATTGGATTTCTCCTCTGACTTTAATCCACGGCAGTGTACATGGACAGGCTGTCCTAACCCCCCTTGGGTTTTTTTTTAACAATATATAAATGTCCAATCTTTCATGAATGGCTACTTTCCAGGTGGTATCCTTTTTACAGTCTGACAATTCTGCTGGCTGGCGCCTTCCACACTCGACCGACGCAGCTGGGAGCTCTTATCTCTCCTCCTGGAGGCTTTCACAGCTTTTTGTCGGCGGCGTGTCTCGAACTTATCAAATTCACCGGTCTTCGGGCTTTACAAGACGGCAGCTCTCCCGACTGAGCCAGACTCTTCTGCCCAATGATTACATTGGAAACATCCGTATGGCTACACTTTTTAAAGTTCTGGATTCGGATATGTTATGCTGCTAGTAATGATGGATGCTCAAAGGTATGTTAGCCGATTCTTCATTCTCCCCCGAATCCAATTTCTTCATGCAAAAGATCCAAACAATGGGGGTTGCATTAGATTCATTGGGAGCCCTTCCACCGCTCCAAGCCTTCAAGCTTCTTAAGGGCAGGCTATTGGACACTGAGCAACAAGTTCTTTCTGCAGCAGCACAGAAAATATGCTCCCCCTCCCTGCATTTTTGACTAACATTACCTGTATGTAAAATGGCCAAATATCTTGCCTTATTGAAAAGTCCACAGGAACGTCGTGCCTTTACATTAGCGAGATGCAATGTGCTCCCGTCTAATGTTACAACTGGCAGATACAAATCTGTGCCACGCGAAGCAGGGCTATGCCCTTGTAACAACAGGGCTATTGAAACCTTGCCTCATATGCTATTGTATTGTGATCTATATCAAGATTTGCATTTATCCTATTTAGGTCCATGCAAGTTTTCATGGCTTGTTATTATATTCAAAGACACAACATTCATGGGATTTCCAGCCATGTAATTTCAGCTCTTAGATTGAAGAAATAAAGATTAATCTTACGTTGTCAGTTGAAATTCCTCAGTCCTACCGCGATGCAAGGCAATGCAGAGCGGGCAAACGGATTATCCAAAGCTGACAGGACGGTAAAAAAGTCTTGAATTCTTCCTGCTTGACGTTTCTCCCCAGTCAGTTGGGGTTTCTTCAGAAGCAAAAGAGACTCAGCCACAGGCTGAAAGATGAAAGATCAGCCTGTGGCTGAGTCTCTTTTGCTTCTGAAGAAACCCCAACTGACTGGGGAGAAATGTCAAGCAGGAAGAATTCAAGACTTTTTTACCGTCCTGTCAGCTTTGGATAATCCGTTTGCCCGCTCTGCATTGCCTTGCATCACGGTAGGACTGAGGAATTTCAACTGACAACGTAAGATTAATCTTTATTTCTTCAATCTAAGAGCTGAAATTACATGGCTGGAAATCCCATGAATGTTGTGTCTTTGACTATTTAGGTCCGATTTTGGTTAAACTCACAGGATTTTCCCATGTGGATGTCTTATACTACCTATTGGCTGGTGATGATGAATTATGCACGAGTCAAATAGCAAACTATCTGGATTTATTATAAAACATTGAAGTGATCTTGATATGACGTAGATTAATTTGGCTATAGATGGCGGATGGAATCTTTATTATATCTTATTATCTAGATAGTCTTTTGCAGTTGTTCTGTGCTGGTGGTATCTACCTATTATGATTGCCTTGGATACTGCTCTATGTGTATGGATTAGTCTGTGCTTTACGATATTGTTTGCTTGCTTGTTATTTATATTTCATGTATGTTTGTCTTTATGCCAATAAAGGTTTCATTCATTCATTCATTCATTCATTCATTCAATAATGCTGGTAAATAATGACCATGGAGATATGTCATAGTTAGTACTAGTATTATGTTTATTTCATCCTTCCTCCAAAGATCTCATGGTCACATACATGGAGCTATCCCATTTGATCTTCACAACAACCCTGGGACAAGAGGTGATGTGTTTGAACTCCAGGCTCCCTGCACTAAGCCCCAAACTCCTTGACTTAGCTGGTCTAAGAACTTTAGCCAATACTGCATTCCCTATCACCCAGCGTTCTTCAGCTCATCCAGCCAGCCGGAGAGTTCTGATGGAAATGATTCTCTCTTTCTCATCCAGTGTTTTATCATGGTTGACCGGAAAGATTAACTGAACACGATCTCATTGGGGTCTGAGCCTGGTGGCCAGCTCTGAGCAATTCTATCCTCACGCCAGAATAGCGTGATGTCTTGCAACCTAGCGGCCCGTATGAAATTAATTTCTGGCTTCAGTTCAGCTCACAGTGGCAAAGCTGTCTGCAAACCACTTTATAAAAGCATCCTGGTATTACTCACTCTGGTGCAATTTATATGCAGAAACCCCCCCTCTGCTAAACAGCTTGGGACCAGGGTAGGAACCACCTTCCCCCACATGAGTCTACTTGTGCTCTTGGGGGGGGGGGCTTTTGCTTATCCCCAGACTGAGATATGGACCGTGGGGATAGTTAGAAGGACCTTCTCATATGCCTGAAGATCTGAAGGACAGCAGTTCGGGACGGGACCCCTCCCTATGGGACTCCCTCCCTCTTTTAATTTCAACCACAGCTATTTATTCTGTAAAGCAGTGGTTTCCAAACTGGGAGCCATGATTCCATAGGGAGCCACGGAAACCAGCAAAGGGGAGCCACGGAATCCTCACAAAAAACCCGCCACCCTATACAATGTATAGGATTGTAGCCCTAATGGGGAGCCACAGTCAGTTGCCTTCTTCACACGGAATGGCTCCGACGGCGAGGGGGCGGGGCCGCCTCGTGCCGGCTTGTAAACGGGGACTAGGGCGGGGCGCAAATTACAGTACCGCCCCCACCGTAGGAACGCCTCTGGAGTCAACGTAGCAAAGGGAATTCAAAACAATCAATTAGATGCTAGATGAAGCAAAAATGTTTTCACTCCCCTTCGAAATGCCAGAATAGAGACCAGTGCTTCTGATCATTATTGAGAGTGCATTTTATAGGCTGGGTGTCACCACAGAAAAGGTCCAGTCGTGAGTTACTGCCCACCAATAGCTAAGGTAATGGTGCTGACCTTGGGGGTGGGGACCTTGAGGTAATGGTGCTGACCTTTGTGGTATTGATCCTAAACCACAAAGATGAGCAAGTCTTGGGGGATGCAGATTTGTCTCATTTGTTGACAAGGCACAAGCATGGGAGGGCAAAGGATTCTGGGATAGCTGGAGGAGAAGCTAAGGCAACCATTAGAGCTTTCCAGCCTAGTCGCTTAGTACAATGATTTCCAGTAGTTCATCCAGCTCGTCCAGCATCCCTAAATGAGTGGTCCCCAAACTTTGCCCCCTCCTGCAACCCACCTTGTCCCGTGCCGGCCCAGGAAGCACTCCACGGGCCTCAGAACACCTCTGGCAGGGACTGGAAGTCGAGGATGTGAACCCAGAAGTAAACCGGATGTCACGTCCAGTCGTTTCCGGAGGCGTTCTGAGGCCCGTGGAGACCCATGGAGTACATCCCGAGCCCGGCGTGGCCTGGGAGCGGCCTCCAATTGAGTCTGGAGGGCTCCTATTTAGAGCCAACCGGATGCAGGGGTGAGCGGGAAGGGCCCAACTGCGCAATCCACTACACATCGGGCCGCGACCCACCAAGTGGGTTGTGACCCACAGTTTGGGAAGTGCTGCCCTGAACAATAATATGGGTTCATCTGTTCACCCTTTGGGGGATTGAGTAGGATTTTTTTTTTACCCCCATCTGACTAGTAGTTGGTCAGGATTTTTTTGGAACCTATTGTGGTCACCTCTGGCAGGTGAAGAAGGGCAGCAGCCTATGTTGGGGAAACAACTGGAAGGATGTGAGGTGGAGCATGAGGGGCACAGTCCGGGGACCCGGAGGCGCCTCTCTTAGACTCAGCTGGCATCACACCTCAGCCTGGGAGCAGCGATGCCAGTTTTGGAGCTCTCCCGAGAGCTGTCACACAAACCCTGTAGGGATCCGCTATCTGCAGATAGTGGGTGGCCCCCTGCCTCCTGTGGGCCTTCATAAAACTGTGAAGGGGGCGTTCACCCCTATCCATGGTTTTCACATGTCTGCGGGGGGGGGGGGGGGCTGGAACGTATCCCCCGTGGATACGGGGGCCCTACTGTACTCCAGTTCTATCCAATGTACTTTTCTTCTTCAGTGACCAACATCCCAGCTTCCTTGAATTGCCTATCCTTCCGCTCGCCCTGCGCTACCGGTCCCTGCCTAACTCCTCGCCCATGAGCAGATATACCGTATTGGTCTGAGTATAAGACTCACTTTTTTCTCCTAATTTAAGTTTTTAAACTAGGGGTGCGTCTTATAATCAGGCTGTTGCAATTTAATGCCAGTGATTTAATTAAATTTTTTTTAATAGCACCAAACTTTAAGGGTGCGTCTTATAATCAGGTGCGTCTTATACTCGGGACAATACGGTATTAACTTGAAAACGGAGGGCTGTACGGATGCCAAACGTGATATATCAGTGAGCTATGATCTCAGACATGGCTCAACACTTACTACTGAGCAGAGTCATTGAGCTGATATTCTCGGGACCGGTTGAAACATTCTTGGATGCCGGAGTCTGACCAAAGTCTCATCATGGCTGAAAGCAACTCGGGAGAGAAGGGCTCTGTGTCCTCCATCCGACTCACGACGTCACAAACCATCTTTGCATCAGCCTAGAAAGGGGGGGGGGAGAGGGAGAGACAAGGAGAGAGAGGTCATGCTCCGCACATAAAGGGTTAACAGGCCACATCCGTGACTCTGGACAGTCATGAATGGAGCAGCCATTTTCTGTCATCGCCTGGTTGGAAGCTGAAGGCTCGTGGTCTTTTTCATGCCTGCCAAGTCTTTCCTCACACAATGTCTTGAATATGGACCTCAGAACCTAAGAAGAGCCCTGCTGCTGAATCAAGCCAAAGGCCCATCTAGTCCAGCTTCCTGTATCTCACAGTGGTCCCACCAGATGCCTCAGGGAGCACACAAGACCACAAGATACTTGTAACCTGTTGCCACTCCCTTGTACCTGGCACAGAGAAAACCTACTCCTCCAACCAGGAGGTTGCTTATCCTCATCATGGCTTGTAACCTGTGATGGGCTTTTCCTCCATAAATCTGTCCAACCCCCTTTTAAAGGCATCCAGGCCAGGTGCCATCACCACATCCTGTGGCAAGGAGTTCCACAGATTAATTACATGCTGGGTGAAGAAATATTTTCTTTTGTCCATTTTAATTCTCCCACCACTCAGTGTTAGTGCATGTCCCCTGGTTCTGATGTTGTGCAAGAGGGACAAGAACTTCTCTCTATCCACTCTCTCCATCCCATGAATAATTTTATATGTCTCAGTCATGTCCCCCCTCAGGAGCCTTTTTCCTAGACTGAAGAGCCCCAAACACTGTATCCTTTCCTCATAATAAATGAATGGTGAGTTGTCATGGAGTACTATGCAAAACTGGGGAAAGCCTCAGCGAGCTTCTTGCTAAGGTCATCTTCGTGCTGTGGTTGACCTTTAAAGCCCTCAACGGCTTTCCGAAGACCACCTCCTCCAAGGAGTTTCAGGAACTCATAGCTGTGTGGTGGTGGTGCACAAGCCACTTGGTGTTCAGCTCAAGAAGGGGCTGAGCTTTTGCAGGCGTTCCAAGCGAGTGCTCTAAAAAGCACGAGCCGAATGCTCACACAGGCTGGAGAGCATTCACAGAAATGCGAGCCTTCTGTGAGCAATTTGACCTCTCATAAAAGACTCAAAGCAACGGCAGATGGGTACTTTATGTTGGAGCTTTTGTAAGCAGTCAATCTGATTGCTCACAAAAGCCTGTTCTTCTTTCAGTTCTGTTCCCAAGCGGACACGGCTGTCAATCTTTTTGAGCACCCTCCCCCAATAAAATGTCCATATCATCTCTATTCATGGTAGTAAGTGATCTGCCAACTGGGCGCTGTCCTTGGTGCTAATGAAGCCGACAATCTTAGTACAGCACCTGGTCATTCATACAACTGTCTCCCTGCTCCAATGAGCAGGATGGACTCTTCATCTAGAGCAGGGGTTCCCAACCTGTGGCACTTCGGCCGACTGCTGGTGATACTCAGACCGCTGGACCACTGGAACCGGACTCTGATGTGGCGATTTTGGTGGCACATTTTTGCTCTCAAGAAGCTCCTGCCTTTGGTCAAGCCTCTCAGAAATGCTGAGAAGGGCCCTCCCACCTGCCCAGAGCCTCCTCCCTTCGTTTTCTGGCCTGTGAAAACCCAGAAGTAACTGGTGATGATGTCGTCGCCAGTCACTTCCGGTGGTACTCCGGAAGGAGAGTGGCGCTGAAGGTGGTACTCGGCCGGAAAGGGGTTGGGAACAATTGTTCTAGAGAATTTCCAAGGAGACACTCTAGCCCACCACTCTCCTCTCCTCTACTTCCTCTTCCACTCTGTCCCCTCCTCCTTTTCAAACCCAACAAGAGCAGAAGAAGCGGTGCCCAAGATTTTCAACCCAAACTTCCAACAATGCTACGTTTCTGCTTCTCCTGTGTCCTTTCGAGAAATGTCTCCCTTCTTCTCGTGCTACAGTGTGAACAGACCGTGCTGAGGGTGGTCTTCAAGAAGAGGCGCCTTATTCCAGCAACATCACGTGCTACCTATCTGATTTACAACACAAGGCAACGGGAGACAGAGGAAGGACATCAATGGACAGTGATGATACAGCAGAATCCAAAGCTAAATAAGGATACGCAACGGGAACGCAGCTCTCAAGTGACAATGTGGTCCTCGGTTTGGGACAGACGAGGAGCTAACGTGTCAAGACAGAGAAGTTATTTTGGAAGTCACAAAATCAGCAGAAATGGTTAATGCAACAGAGATAAACAGCTGTTTTTAAAAAGCTTTTTCCATGCTGAGACAGTCCCTACGTAAGAGAAAGGGGCCATCAAAAATCGGTGGGAAAGGGATGGTGGCAGGTCAATTCTCCTGTAGATTTGGCTTTCAAAAAGGGAAAGTTTTATTCCAGAAACAGCTCTTCATTTAAACTAATAGTTAAAAAAAAAACGCGCATACAGATTTAATAATTTAAAAAAGGACCCACACCACACAGCCGTCCACAGAAAGGGCACCGAGCCCAGGCCTTCAATACGTGCATTCGTTAGCAGACTTAACAAGCAATTAACAGACCAAGTGGAGAGGACGGCCCTTTTTCTTCTCGCTCTCCAGGACACCCCTCAAACTGTGAATGACCTTCACATCTTCGTCCCCCCTCTGAGCCCAGCAGGTGAGATTTTGAAACACGGCCTGCCTGGATTTCTTTCCTTTCCCTCTTCCCTCCAGCCTGCCTCTGTCTCTCCCACCCCACCCTTCCCCAGGCCACAAGCCTCCCACCAAGCTTTGCCATCTGTAACAAAGTGCGCAATTAAATAAAACAAAACAGCCCCAAACGGCGTGCCACCCTAGCAGTTCCCATCCCACTGGGGTCTCGTTTAATGAATACCATGGTGGTATTTCGGAAGGAGGGAGCTAAAAATAGGCAAGGGAGCACTTGTGGAACGGCTGGACCGAGAGGCACAAGCAAGCTGTTTGCGGGAAGGGGCCACGATGATGCTTCTTGTTGTGCTTTCCATTTTCTCCTCTTCATTTCCTGCAATTTTTGCAGCGATACTTGCATGGCTCTCCACAGATAAATCCAAAGCATTTAAGAACATCAGAACAACGTTAGATCAGGCCAAGGGCCCACCTAGTCCAGCTTTGTGTGGCCGGAGGCTCTGCTGGACTGGAGAAAGGACTGCCACTCCCAGCTGACGGAGAAGAGGACCTGCACGCCGGACTGCTGGAAGGATGACGCCCAGCTGGAGGATGCTGAGCTGACGGAGGAGGAAGAAGCCAGCCTGTTGCCTGCCTGGATGCTAGCTGAAAGAGCCCGGTTTGAGGGAGACTTTTTGGGAGAAAGAAGACAGCAGACTGTTGACTGCGTTACAGAGGGATTGCTTTGCTTTTGGGAGAATTTATGGTGTTAAGGGTTGCTTGTAAAGCAATAAATTTTGTTATTTGTCCGTCCGAGTTCAGTTTTCTTTTTTGCGCACAGCAAACAGACTCAGAGAGTGCTAATTAGCCGAAGCGGCTGTTGTGGAAACCACTTCAGAGGGAAATTGTTAAAGGCAACAAAAGTAGCTCCTAAGAGCGGAGTTTGGGTCAGAACAAACTTACTCCTAGGAATTGGGACAGAACCAGTTGGGTTTAACAGAACAAATTGGTTCCAAGAGTGGGCTGACGCCCAATTAAGACAGAAGGAGAAACCTAAATATGTATAGCAGAGGCACATTGGGGGAGGGGAAATCTGGTTTTAATCAGCAAGGAGGTTTCCACAAGCTTAAACACAAGTTTAAGGGTTAAAAGCTACACCAGCTCAATTTCTGGCTGTCATGCCAGACAAGACTGGATCGCTGCCAGAAAAAAGCGCCCCAAAGTGGCGTTTTTTAACTTACTGGGTCTTCGGGTGTGCGTGTGTGTGGTAAGGCCTGTGCGACCCTTCGCAGGCCTCCCCGATGTTTAGATCGCCAAAACCTGACAATTTTAGGCCACTTCCTGTTCACGAAAACCGGAAGTGGCCTAAAAATCGCCGTTTTTCGGCAATCTAAACAGCGGGAGGGAAGTCCTGGCCGGCCAGGATGAAGATGAGTTAGGCTGGGAGCCTGGGATGATGGTGCTGGAACCGGGATTGTCCCGGTCGGTTCTGGGACTATGGTAAGCCTACCTGTGATAGACTTTTCCTCTATTACCGTATTTTTCGCTCCATAGGACGCATCGGACCATAGGACGCATGCATCCTATGGAGCAAAAAATAGGGGAAAAAAGGTTTTTTTAAATAAAAATAAAAATAATAAAAATGTAAGCAAAATACACTTACCGGGGCTTCAGGGAGGCCTGCAGAGGCTCATGCAGGCCTCCCCAATCTTCATTTCGGCAAAAACCGGCCATTTTCGGCCACTTCCGGTTTTCGTCAAAACAGGAAGTGGCCGAAAATGGCCGTTTTTTGACGAAATGAAGATCAGGGAGGCCTGCACGAGCCTCTGCAGGCCTCCCTGAAGCCCCGGTAAGTATTTTTCTTTACTTTTTTATTATTCGCTCCATAAGACGCAGGCTTTTTTCTCCCTATTGTTTTTTTGGGGGAAAGTGCGTCTTATGGAGCGAAAAATACGGTAATCTGTCCAGACGCCTTTGGAAAGCAACTAGGCTAGGTGCCATCACCACATCCTGTGGCAAGGAGTTCCACAGATTAATTATCCTCTGAGTAAAGAAATGTTTTATTTTGTCTGTTCTCATTCTCCCGCCTCTCAGTTTTAGTGGATGTCCCCTGGTTCTGGTGTTGTGTGAGAGGGAAAAGAACTTCCCTCTGTACACCCCATGCATCATTTTATACGTCTCTGGTGCCTTCGTTCTACTGAAGCGCTCCAAACACTGCAGCCTTTCCTCATAAGGGAGGTGCCCCAGCCCACCAATCATTTGGGTTGGGATGCAGACAATGCCCCCCTTCCCCAGGAAGCGAGCAGTAAAATTTGATCTATTGATATATGCACAGTCTATTTTTCTGACAAGTTAATAAAAAGGGAGAAAAAGAGGGCACCGGTTTCGAGAATGACAGCGCCTCCTTCCCATGGGCAGTCCGTGTGGCAGCCCATGGGCGATGTCCAGAGCCCCGCTGTGTGCTGACAAATCTGCGACATTAATTACAGGGTGGATATTGGTCCCCACCTCCCTGCACTGAGCTCAGAACAGGCACCTAATTACTGGGTTCCAGCACTGTGTGGCTTCCCAGCATGAAGAGAGTGCCCTATAAATCATCCAACAGGAGCTGCATTTAACTACAGATGAGGGCCTTTGGTGTATTTAAAGACCGAGTAGACGCCACTTGTGTCTTTCCTACATTTGCATTTTCTTCCTTTCGTCTTGCCAATTCTGTGCTCCTTCAGTTCCCCTCCCACAATGCTTAGGGCCATGCATTATGGTGAATGAACAATGTGACCCTTTGGTTTTTTTTGCTGGGGGGGGGTTAAATATCTCATGGAGGCAAGACCGGCCCAGCCATGAGGTGAGGTGATGCAGGGGGTTGAGAGTCACAGGTAGCAGCCATTGGCCCCCTCTGCGGCCACGTCACCTAATTCCCATTTACCTCCTCATCCCCTTCTCTACGCTGTTCTCTGGTCTGAAATAGAGTGGCAGAGCAGGGCAGTGGTGTTGCTCCGCCCCCACGTGGGGGGCTGCCAACGCGATGCCGCCCATGTTGTGACATCAGCACGCGGCTCCAATCACACACACCCACACCCGCAGTTTGGCTTCCTTTTTGGAGCCAAACTGAGCAAGGGTGGGCGGAAATGGTGCCGCGATGACTCCGAAGAAGCGGCGAAAAAGGGTAAGTGCCCCGCGACATTCCGCCCCCTTCCCCGGAAATTCCGGGCCCCCCTAAAGCGGCTCCTGGTGCCCAGGGCACCAGGGCCCCCCACGTTACGACGCTTCTGGAGCAGGGTGGGGAAAGGCAGCAGGGAGAATTCCCCTTCTCTTGGTTTTCATGCCTAAGCGCCTGTTCAGTGGGTTGATTGCATTTGATCACTCGTGAGTCCGACTGCCCTTTGAACCCGGGAGGTTCAGGGCTTTCCTGGGAGGGGTGGCTTTTCCTAGATGCCCCCCTCTGCCTGGTCTCCTTAGCTGGGGGATGGTTCAGCTGCTGAAAAGGGACTTTCCCACTAAAAAGGGAAAGCGGAGAACCACAAGGAGAAGTACGTGACCACTAACCACTAGGCACTAGTTTTCTTGGTTGGCCTCCCACGTCCAGCAGTGTCTTCCCTGACACTGACCTAGCACTGGGGGACAGGACATTCGGGGAATTATCAAGTGGCCGGGGGGGGGGGGGGAAGAAGACAGCCCACTGCTGCCCTTTCCCCCCCACAACTGCCTGGTGAAAAAGGGACTCATGGGCCCTGGCTCACCAGCTGGCAGCGGGAAGGAGAAGCGGCAGCGGATCCCCACTGCCTCGGGGACGGGCTCGGCATGGGTGTGACGGACTCTTGTGCGGACATGGGTCCCACCAGGCCCCACCTCTGGAATCCCCCCGTTCCATATGCCTACATTTTGATATACAGCAAGTCCTCACTTCACGTTGTGGCTGGGTTCCTGGAAACTGCGA